>OY747130.1:1970986-3172236 GCA_963556465.1 Berberis vulgaris | reverse complement strand
TCCTGAAGACCCTCAGGATAATATTTTGGTTGTTCAAACCAAAGGGAATGATGGCTTTGGGTTGTACCAAGTCTGAAACCAAGTGGATTTATTTTTTGTCCCATAAAACCTTGCACCCATCATTGGCCCATAGCATTCTGCCCCCAAATATAGCTTCGTATAGAAAACATTCATACTTATCTTGAATATCTATATACTTCTCTTTATATATCCATCCTCTTTTTTTTAACCATAGATAAAAGTTTTTATCTTTAGAGATATCTTGCAATACAATAGTTATGTGACAGGTGGGTCTTTTTATCGGATAACTACGTCCTCTAGCTCGAGGTTTTAACTTTTTCACGATAGTACCCTCGTTAACTTCGGCTTGACTAATAATTAAAGCCGTTTTGTCAAAATCCATATTGTTAGTAGCATTTGCTGCTGCAGAATAAACTAATTTAAAAATGGGCAGGTAGGTTTAGAACCCTATTTCTAGTCCTGGGAAGTATTTTACTCTATTGCCAAAAAGTAAGCTCCCGCGATTTTGGAACATCCCCAAAAGTGAATGAAACAAGTTCAGAAATCAGATTTAGGCGAAGATCATGAACATGGCATACATCTTTCAAAGTCAAAGTGCATCCCATATTAGTTTTGATACATACATCACCCACTCCCACAATCTTGGAGAAACTAATATTACTCATCTTCACACTGCCAAAGTCTCCTGCTCTGTAAGTAGTGAAATAGTTTTTCCTTAGAGTAGCGTGAAAAGACGCACCGGTGTCAACAATCCATTCGCTCCTTTCGTTTGCAATATGCAAACATTCACCTTCGTCACACAAAAAAACAACGGGTTCATCTGAAACAGCAGTTTTAGCATCTGTACTATCACTTTTCCCTCTTTCAAATCATTTACGTAATGAAAACAATATCTTTTCTTGTGACCTAGTTTACCACAATAATGACACTTAAACTTTTTATCACTTGACTTTGATCTCCTACTTGACTTATCACGGTTTTTATCATAGCCATGATATATCCTATTTTTATTTCTCCCCTTGTTTTCAATTACAAGTGTTTGGGATTGATTAGTACACGCAGACTTCTTTCTAGTCTCTTCATTGAATAAGCTACTCGTAACCAACTCCATGGTAAGCAGTCCATTCGGTGTCGAATTACTAACAGACACCACCAACGTTTTCCAACTATCTGGTAACGAGCTGAGAAGTAACAATCACTACACCAAAAATGGCCATTAGCAACGGTTTTAAACCGTGGGGGTAACCCATTGGCACGGCTTAGAACCGTGGGCTGTAGAGGCGTCGCTAAATCCCTAGTAACGGCTAAAAACCGTGGCTAAAATATTAGCAACGGTTTTATCTCGAGGACGGTTGATGATTTAGCCACGGTTATAAACCGTTGCCAAAATCTTAGCCACGGTTCTAAGCCGTGGGCAGGAGTAGCCACGGCTTAAAACCGTTGCAAGTTTGGCCACGGTTTTAAGCCGTTGCAATAGCTTTAGCAACGGTTTTAAGCCGTGGCCAGTACTAGCCACGGTTATAAGCCGTGGCAAGGTAGCCATGGTTTTTAGCCGTTGCAATAATTAGCCACGGTTTAAAACCGTGGCAAATTTTTTTTTTTAATAAATTTTCTTTTAATTTTTTTTTGCTATCAAATGACTTTTTATTACATCTTATAAGTTTTATTTCTAGAAAATAAAAATTTTAATGTGCAAAACTTAAACATTTCCATGAATGGAGGCAAAGTAATGTAATTAACAAGATAATGTATTACACTGAGTCACAAAATCTATCAAATAATATCTCAAATACAATGACACACACACAAACTTAAATATCTCAAATACAAAGAAAGTGGAACAATGCTGCTGCTACTGCGAGAGACGCAATGCTGCTGCTGCAAGGGACGATCTGCTGATGATGCGAGGTACGCACTGCTGCTGCTGCTGCGAGGGAATCACTGCTGCTGCTGCTGCGAGGGACGAACTGCTGCTCTGCGAGGGACGCACTGATGCGAGCTTGCTAACTATTGTCGTAGCCTTATCAAGTCCTAAATAAAATGAGCAATATGTAAATTGTGGTGAAAGTTAGCCCGGGAGATTCACACAAATAAAACTAGAACTCTTTTAATTGTAATAGTAATCTATTAAGGATGATAAATGCAATAACAAATGAACTAGAGCACATAGATATATATAAATTTTAAAAAAAAAAACAAAAAACCTACATCTTTATATGAAATTACTTATAGAATTTTGTCCCCACCAATCTCATATTATTACTGCATCTGATAGTATAATTTTTCCTGAAGCCTCTTCAATTAGTTGTTGACTGACTATGCAGGAAAACCAAAGAGGTTCAGTTCTTCTCAAAGTTTTCACAAACCATAACAAGTCTCTAAGCCTTCCATTGTGTTGTGCCAGGCCAACCTCACATTCGCTACCAGAACAATACTCATAAGAGCAGTAAGTCATCTTTTTGCTTCACTTTGTATTAATTTTGCTTTCACTGTCAGAATATATTGGGATCTTTACCTAAAACGATACAAAAACACCTTCAACTTGAAATGCTTAAGTTAGGATCTTTACCTAATCCAGGAGGATCTTTACCTATTACATACTAACTTTCTGTCTAATTCATATATCCAATACGAGCCGTGAGCTTACAATATCACTATATGGACTAAAAAAATAATAATAAAATGAATACCTGAAATTCTTGTTGCACAAAGCAATTGCCTCCACGTACATTCAAGGGACATTTCAATGCCAAGTCTTCTGAGATAAAACCCGTGCCATCAGTATGTATCAAGGCTTCCCCATCATCACCATAGATAATATCGCCATCCTCATCCTACATATTTTAAAAGATTTTATATTTTTTTTACTACAGATATGGAACAGTAATAAATCTGGATTTACCAGTATTCTGTGCCTATTATACAAATAAATAGAGCAAACAATTATACCTGGCAAAGTATATCTTCAATCCTCTCAACTTGCACAGACGAGAGATCTACTTCCAACTTGATTGTTTTCGACAGTATAAGAGAAAATCTGCATTTACCAGTATTCTTTTAACTCAGTAAAATGTGACGTGCAATGTGCAACTTCAATGGAGAAAGGTCGTATTTCACCAACCTAGCCATGTATTTAGCCAAAGTGGACACCATGTGCACATGCATAAATACACACCGCGCCTCATGTATAGGCTTATTGTTAAATAAGATATATTGCTGATTTCTATCATTGAGAGAATCAGACTCGATGCATACGAATAAACACATGACAGAAGATGAAGTTGGGTTTTTATTCTCCATTTCGCCCACATCTTTAAGATATTTCTTCTTCTTATTGCTCCCATCTTTAAAAACTGAATAAAATTGATGAATAAAGCAACAAAATTAGCATTCTTGAAACCAATAGCTTAAATGCTTTGTGAAAATATAAGATGTGGGATCACTACTATCAATGGATCAGATATTTACTACTCAAGATTATGTCCCAGGGCTAAGGAATCTAATTAACGTAGGAGTTGATTTAGAAAATGAAGTGAATTTTCTAAGGTTTACTAATGTAATATGGGTTGTTTATTTATTTATTTTCATTATTCGAATTATGTGTGTGAATGGGGTACTAGCTCAGTTGGTAAGCTTGTGGGTGGTAGATGGTATCCCAAGTCCAGGGTAAAAGTAGGAAATTAACAAATCAAGAATACCGAATACCTATTGAAGTTTGTCCTGCCGAGCAATCAATTGTAATAATATTAATGAGCGAAATTAAAAGAAAAAAGAAAGCGTAGAACTCACCAAAAAAACGGTAACGCTGCAACCCCACCATGATGCCATCTTTTGCAATCTTCTGGTACTTGGCAAACAACGGTTTTGAACTTATAGCAGTATTATTTCTCTCAGCTAATTCGTCGGGAAACCTGACAAGTAACACTTTGTCATCTCCTAAAACTCTTTGAAGATGAGTTTTCTGCTTTTGCAGATATGGGCCCTGAAGATTTTTGTAGAAACAGTGTGTTGTCATCAATGAGAGTGATTCAACCATATGACAAAAGTGTTCATTGCAAACAGGAAAAAAAGAATGCATGATGTAGATTCATGTATCTGTGTGCGTGTGTTCGGGCAGAGGGGCTTCTTCTTCTTTTTTTCTAGAAAAAATGCTTTGCAGTTCTTATTTTCTTTAAAATACTCATGCTGAAATTTTTTTAACTAAAATCGGATAGATATGATTAATTAAGCAACATGGGAGCTTATTTCACCTACCTCTTCCAAGGCTCTTCGGGTAGGTTCATCAATTGGGAACAATTGGAGCTTGAGCTTCATAGGCTGTACACCAGCTTCTGTGACCTGATTCTGTGCGTTAGTTGGAAGGGGCAAATCGCGTAGAATGTTTCCAAAAGGGTGCATGCATTTTTCCCCTGGAAGCACATTGGGCAAAAGTAAGAACAACTTCATGTTAACAAATTCCTTTGTGGCTCAACTTTTACTAAAATCCAAGAATTTACCAGAGGGGGCTAACTAATGCACTGGGAAGTAAATCATCCGACATTCCTTGATCAAGTGACACCTCTTTGTTGATTTTTGTTCGTTCCAAATGCTCAGCTGCATCAGCAACCAAGGAAACCCCAGCTATTGTAGCTTTTTCCCATCTCTTGTATGCAGCAGAAGAGAAGCCACCTAGAAGAGAAGAAATATTTGCAAACATATTAACATTTGCAAATATTTATGAAGAAAGTCAAAACCACACCATCTGCAAATATTTTCAAACCAATTAGGTAACAATATCTTGTTCAAATACGTCAATAACCAATACCATCTAATAACAGCAGTCTAAAATGCACAAAAAGGCCCTAGTTATGAGAGAACAAAAGATCCAGGTATGACTGCAGAGTTGCAGAAGCCTAGTGGCTACATAAATAAATAAAAATAAATGATGAACATTTGCTCTCATCTTATTGGGTCTGTTATTAAGCAACCAGCCAAGTTTTTTATTAAAAAAAAACTGGACTGATACAATAAAACTAGCAGAGCTTACCTTTCAATGAACTTCCTGACATGTGTTCTTCCCTCAGTCTAAAGTTATCTGGAGGTGCCGGGATTGATCTACTCAGGGCTTGAACTGCAAGAAAGAGGACCATGCTGTTATAAACTCATAAGAGGATTTCCTGCTTCAAAATGAATAATAAAATCATCTTTCAGACACTGCTAATACGGTGCCCAATCAAAATTCTGCAAAAACCAAGCACAAGACAGCCTAACAAGCCTAGGAAAAGAAAGACCCATACAAACGAAAAAGTCCACCTGCTCGACGCGCAGCCTCGCTCCTGCAGCGCCTATGGCACCGTGCAAACAATGACATGCACTAGCAGCTCCCTGCTCAACGCGTCTCCTCGCTCCTGCAGTGCCAAGGGCACCGTGCAAAACAGGGGAGAACCCAAGCTGAAAGCTCCTATCAGCTTCTATGTGCTCAGTGCACATGCAGTCCAGCCAGCCTCGCAAATGGAAACTGACAGAAACCAGGCTGAGTGCACCTCGTTCCTGCACCAGAAAATAAACGAAGACAGATACCATTTCGATTCAAAAATAGGCAAGGACATAAACGAAGACAGATACCATGTTGAGAATGCTTGAAAATAGCCACCAGAAAATAAGAACCAAAGGCCATCTCTTGTCTTCTCTAATAGGTCTACTCTTGAAGTAGACTGCAAACATTGTTGCTAGACCCCAAGTTACTGCCTTAAAAATTGACTCAATAGAGATTTTTTTGAGCACCCAAACCTCATAAAAACAAAAACCCAAGTATGAAACTGAGATTAGAATGATAGAAACAATAGTAATCTTCATAAAAGCTTCAAACTTCCTCTTTGTTGGTTGTTTCAGTTCACCATCCTCTACATGTCTACTTTGTTTCAGAAGCTCTATTAACATCCATACAAGCAACAACGAAAACCCGACTACATTAACAATCATCACAGACAACTCCATCCCACTTCAGAAATTTGAAGAAGCATGCAAGAAAATGAAGAAGGAATATGAAGTGTTCAAGGCCCTATAGGAATAATTTCATCAAACATGGTACAAAAGCAACATGAGAAGCCACTTGGGGATTGAGAAATAAGAAATAATGACTTAAAAAAAAGAAGAAAAAAAAAAAGAGATCATTCAAACACTCAAGAATGAAATGACAAAGAGTAATCTGAACAGTCTTTTGGCTTCAAATTATTAAGTCGTTTGGCAACAAATCATTAAGTCGTTTGGCTTCTTCTTCGCTTGGAAATAGAAGATCTCTTCCGCTGACATATAATTAATTTAGGAACTTCTCCGCTGAACAGTCTTTTGAGGAGAATTTCCCTTTTCTACACTAGCCATTGCTATCCTCAAGGGATCACCTGGTAATTTCATAGAGTGCACAAACTTGAGAAACTTCAAATTATTTGAAACAGATAAAAAGTTTTTTTTTTAAAAAAAAAGGGAAAAGGAAGCTTCAACATGCTATGCCTCCTTGCCACACAGTGGAGTTCTTGAAAAACCACACTGATAGAAATAAAGATATGACTGAAACAAGACCACTGAAGTGCAAAAGAGCGTGAGTATCAAACCTGTCAAAAGACTTAGGTAGAAGGAACACCCACGTGGAGATTTTGCGGTGTAATTTCTAATAAGTAGGCAAGAGGTTGCAGCCGCGAGTTGCTGAATGAAGTAGCTGCCAACAAAAGTACAATGAGAATGGATATTACTTAAAATCATGATTATGCACTTTAAAACAGTAATTGAGTCATAGTAACTTTCACTTTGAAATCGTACTCATGACTATGTGATTCCTAAACAACATGATTTCATCCACAAACACATTGCAACAAATAAATGAAACTTCACCTGGATTTACCAATATTAACAAAAGATCAATGTCAGGATTGCGAGCTGTTATGGCCATTGCAAGACATCCTCCAATGGATTCACCAATGAGATATATTGGAGATGGCAGAATCTAATATCTGGGCCGCTTCAGTTGGTGGATATTGTCTCTCAGAACACGCCTGTTCCGTTTAAATAACAAGTAACATGTCAGAACAGAACTATTTAAAAATATACAAAAAGCTGTTGCTCTCGACTCTTTTCAGCTTTTGGATTATGCATGCATGCATTTAAGGTACACACGCACACATGTCACAGAACCTAAATGGAATGACTGAAAAATGCACAAGACAGATAATTCAACCATATTCAGCACATGTTGTAAGTATGGGTTCATATCCCTCCACACAACAAGCTGAAAACAGGGCAGAGCAGAGCACCCTGTCCAGCTCGCTGCGAAGATAGCAGAGCGCTCCATTTCCAGTAGAACGCTCCATTGTTTTCTTGTTTACATGTAGCGTAGATCAATGTAAGATGATTAAGAAACAAGTGTGAATGTATTGGGATTCCAAATTAGTTTTGAAAACGAGTTATATAATGTTATCACCAACTTTGATGAGGGTTTTACCTGCGCTTGATACCCGGATTCCGTGGGGAAGAGATCTGAGGCATGGAGCTATGATCACCTTGCTGCTGGTTCATCATCTCATGATGATTAGCTGAAGAAACTAATGGAGAAGGAGCACCACTACCACTACCACTACCGCTGCCTTGCATAGTCATCGTTGGTGGTGGTGAGATCTGAAGCATCCTGGTGAAGATTTTCTGCCATATTGTCTAGACAAGCAATTCAAACATTTACTTAATTTTTTCGAAAACTTGGCTAAGAAGAAGATGAACATAAAAACTTACCATGGAACATTGAAAGCCAAAGCTTTATTGACAGCAGCGTTCACCATTGCATTGTCGTTAAGTGGTTCGTACATCATTGCATACACCACGATCCCAATCTGACCCTTTTGTTCGGCCTGCATTCAATTGAAATGAAAATATACCTTGATACATTTGAAAAACTAGTTAAACCAAATGCGACTTTGGTTTGAAAGGTTTCAAGTAATTACCTGATAATGCTTCTTGTAGATGTCAATTGCAGTCACAATGTTCAAATTGCAATCACCGACCAAGCACAAGCCGACAACTTGTATACACGTACCAGCTAGCGCAACTCACAGCCAAGAGCATTGGAGATCATAATATCTTCCCCTGCAACCACAAAAGGAACAATTATGAAAGAATGATTTTTCTCTACATAATTTGAAATTTTTATCTGAAAAATAGTTAGAAAATTCATATACTGTTTTTTTCAAATCAATGATCAGCATACTGACCTATGGAAGATCAATAGTTAGAAAAATAGTTAGCTTTTGCAGCTCAGGAAGATCACCACACCAGGCAGGATTTGCAGCAGCAAGAACTGCGATTCTTGCATTGAGAGAAGCAGTTATTCCAGCCTTAGCAACACAAACAATTTCACTTATAAATTCCAAAATCCTTCCAAACCTTCAAAAGAAACCAGAAAAGAGTCATTGGATTTCTAACTATTTGTATTTTATTAAATCAAACAACGTCAACTGAAATAACATTCCTTATTAAATTTCTATTTTATTTCATCTTATATGAAGTAAAAGTTTACCTTCTTCACTGATTTTGCAAGCTACATAACCATCTTCTTCTCCATCGTCAATGGCTGTCACTCTCACACACTTGAACACTGCCGGTGCTCGCACTTGCCTTGGCAATGTCTCTTTAAAACTTGCATCTGTACATACAAAACAAACATCCATAAGATCACAAAAGAGAGAAAACCATTCAACATGTATATACATATGAAAAAATATGAACAAGAGAATATAGTACATCCCATTGTTCAACTTGTCCTGATCCATAGATCATAAAAAATATAACAAGTTTGAATCAAAGTTTTTTTTTTTTTATGATGGGGAGGTCTTGAGTTCTGATAAAATGGTATGAGATACCATGTTTGATATCTCACACCATTCAAGCTTCCCTATATGATTATGATTGTAGTCCTCAAAATGGCAAACTCACTTTGAAAAGCTTGTCTATAAAATTAAACATTCCTAGTATGAAAAATGCTGCAACAAATTAAACATGGCTACTGCAAGTTCAAAACACAATGACTCTTGTAGTTTTCGATGTTCAAAATGAAAATAACTCCAGACGAGACAAGCCATGATATGAAAAACGACAAGTTCAAATTCAAATGCTCGTTTTGTTCTGGATAAAAAAAATAAGATAAAAGGAAAATAACCAATCTGCATCTAAGTCTGCTGTCAAAATCATCCTAGATGGAACAACACAAAATTATATCTAAGACAGACCATCAGTTACACCTTGATGGCATACTTTTTCATGGGGAAATACATCTCTTTTTTCTTCTCCCTCTCTGTCTTCAGAGAAGCCTGCAATTGACCATATTGTAATTAGTTAGTGAAAAGTTTTTTTAATTCTAATCAATGAAAAAATTTTCATAAGGCAGAAACTTGGTAAACAATCTCGGATAAAAAATCCATTAAAAAAACTTGTTCTAAACCAATCAAGTGAATGAAAAAGGGATCTATTGCAAAATCTGATCAAGGAATCTAACTGAAACAGTAAAAAAGTGAACTATAAGTGCAATTTTAGATTTTAACTTCAGTGACAATGGAATAGTGTCACTTCTTTTTCTTTTATACCAAGAATGAAATTAGTGTTGCCTAAAGAAATTCATCTGAGAGAAACTTGTTACTGAAGTACACCATGATTGTGTACAAATTCAACTGATGTACACAGAAGTAAATGCAAACAACTTTAACTGAAATAGGAAGCTGAATACTGTTATACTTACTCTAAAAGGACAATTACTCACAGAGTAAAGTAACTTGAGAAACTTTTAAAGCCTGAGTTTGATTTAATCCATTCAGTGCCCTTGATCCTTGATGCCGGTTTTGTGTCGATGTAAGACATATCTGAGTAACATATTACAAGCTCCATTATCTTACACAAAAAGGGGATTTTTCAATTAAACAAATGGAAATTTGATACATACCTGCTCACCTAGTTGAATGAATGGAACCAAATATACTTCTGTGGTTGAATATTGCTTTCTGCAGCAGTTGAAATAAAGGGCTTATCCAAGGCAAGCATACTTCCTACATTGAGCGGAGATTTTATCTTCAAACAGAAATAGGTATTAAGTTATATTGAATTGAAAGAATCCAGTAAAAGAAGTTAACCTGAAAAGATTGGCCAGAGAATTTGCTCGACCCACAAAAGAAAATTGATCTTTACACCATCGCTATCAACTAGGCCAATTTGTTTCCTCTGCAAGCTACCAAATTCTCCTTGAATTTCCAGTGACCCAATTGATTGGATCCTGCACACAAGGAAAGGTTGGACCATAGAAAATAATAGTTTGTTAAAGCAGATAAGTCACACATAACACATTCCTTCAAAAATGCCAGAAGTAGAATTTTATCATAATCTTAGCTATGCCTGCAGTATCAAGCAACTGAATCTTGAATGTTAACAAGTCAAATGTGAATAGAAGATGATATTGGTAATAATTTGATACATGACTGCCAGACTAAGGCTTTGAAACCAAAACCTCTTTCAATTATGTTAGCAGGCTTTTTTCCTTTTGAATTATTTGAATGGTAGAGAGTCAAATAGTGAAGAATGAAAAGAAATTATCTTACCTTGCATAAAAGGAATATGAAGCCCCATTATTAACAGCGGTAATTGAGATGGAAGAAAAGGCATCTTAGCAAAACTGAGCTCCTAGAAGCATTGCATCTTCGTCTTGATTCCGGATGCAAAGAAAAAGTGTGACCATAACACCGGAAGAAAGCTAAGCCTGTAAAGTCCTTGGGAACCTACATAAAAGGCATGTTAGGCTAGATCTTTCACAAAATGCATCAAGCCCCAAAACATGCGAGGCATGTGCACCAGTTGAAGCTTGACAGAGGGTACATGTGTACATTAAAGCTGCCAAGAACACAATTGAGTTTATAATACCTCAACAACTAAAAACCATGTATGGTCCTTGCTTCCCGAACATAAAAATCAAATCCTAAAAGCAGTGAATATAAGTCATGAATTGAATATGTTAACACAAGAACTTCAACTACTGCACAAGAAAACAAAATTGTACATAGTATTGAATGCTAACACCAGTTATATTGGTCACAGAAACTAGTTTAGGTGGCCTCTTTTTCTCATTGGAATCTCAGTATCACTAACATTTTGTTCTAGTTTCCAGGCAACGAGCAAAAATCCATGAACGAACATAATCTTGCAGCAATTTGTCTGAAATTGATTGCAAACCATCAAATCTTCATTTGTTCATATATTCCAATTACATTAATCAACATTCTACAAGCATGGAACTACACATTCAATTCGATTTCATAACTAAGCAACATTCAAATTAAACAATTGAACTGCAGATCCAGAAAACGAAGATATACATTCTCGAAACAGAACACATAAATCTCAGAAAACAAGTCATATACCCAATCAAAATGAACCCTAACATCCAATCAGATCTAACAAGCCAAAACCCATGAAAAATAACGAATACCCATTATGAACAATTATGATTTTTCAAACCCCACTTCAGTATAAAACGATTTCATTCAACTCTACATATCAAATCAGATCAGAAACTAGATGATAAATGTTAAAACCAACTATAAAACAGAAAACTAACACAACAAAAAGAGAACAGTGAAAGATAGAAGGAAAAACCCATATCAAGAATCGAAAATGAACTCACTTGAGAACCATTGTGGCTAATCTTCTCTTCTCCTCTACAGTACTAGATTGAAATCACTTGCTATCTTCCATTAACTCTCTCTGAAGCTCTCTCAAGCTCCTCGATCTCTCTCAAGCTCTCGCAAGCTCCATTAACTCTCTCTGAAGCTCTCTCAAGCTCCTCGAACTCTCTCTGAAGCTATGTCGAAATTCTTTTTCGCCAAAACCAATCCAAAGCACGAAACTCATTTAGGTCGAAATAGCAAAACCAATCCAAAGCGCGAAACTGATTTAGGTCGAAATAGCAAAACCAATTTTTTTCGCCAAAGCGCGAAATCCGTTTTTGCCTTAGCGCGAAACTTCACTCTGAAAATCACTCGCCAGAGCGTGCGTGGCACGTGCAAAACTGTTTTGTTTAGCAACGGTTTTTGGCCGTTGCTAATTATAGCCACGGTTTTTTGTCGTGGCTAATGCACCCACGGTTTAGAGTCGTGGCCAATTATTTTTATAGCCATGGTTTTAGGCCGTTGACAACGCTATCCACGGTTTTAGGCCGTTGGCAACGCTATCCACGGTTTTTGGCCGTGGCCATCTCCGCGTAGCTAAACAGGCCTTTTGGTGTAGTGAATGCTTGCATTTCATCATCTGACAATATCTTCATGTTTGACAACTGATTCACTATACTTTGCACCTCATTCAAGCGTTCAGCAATAGAATTACCTTCCTTTAATTTCAGATTCACTAGTTTTCAAATAAAAAAGGCCTTATTCGCAGCAGTTTTTCTTTCATACAAATTTTGAAGTTTAGTCCAAAGAAAATGGGCAAACGTCTCAGCGGACACATGGTGAAATACTGTATCATCTAGCCCTTGTTTAATATGGCCAATGGCCTTTCGATTTAATTTATTTCACTCATCTTCAGACATATCCTTTGGTTTGGCATTATCCTCTTCAATTGGGGCATATAAATCCTTGCAATATAAAATATATTTCATCTTTGTTTTCCATATCACATAATTCGAGCCATTAAGGCTAATCATCATTGTGTTGTTATTTTTCATGTCAATTCCAAATACTAACAATCTCCCAACAATTGCTCTAATACCACTTTATTGGGAAAAAACAAAGCAAACAACTACAAAGAAATTCTACCAATGGAAGAACCAAGTAATATCGCCAAACAAATATTCAATACAACCAAATAATCAATACAAAATAAATGACACCAAGATATACATGAAAAACTCTTCAAGGTAAAGGGTAAAAAACCACGGGACAAATAAAATCAATCCACTAATCAATAAAAGAAGTACAATATTATTCTCAAGCCTTTTGCCCAAGGCTTGAAGAATACAAGGAGCAGTAAAATGGTTACCTCACAAGAGCTTCAAACAACTCCCAATCAAAAGAAGAATATACCGAAACAAACTACACCAAAATTCGACAAAAAATGGATCCAAAACAAACTTGTGAGTCTTCAATCAAACCCCAACAATCAGCTCTTCTTTCCCTTCTTTCTTCTCTCACAATGGAGATACGCGCACGCAGCCGTCGCACAAAACAAAAACGCAGGTTTGTCCTTCTTTTTTTCTTTCTCTTCTGATATTTATAAGCATCAATAGTAACCCTATTTGCTATTTTAAATTCAGGGTCTGGTCCATCCTAATGGGCTGGACCTAACAGGTAGTGGTAGTGGCAATGGCGACAATGGTGGTGGTGGTGGTTGTGATGGTCATATTAGGGCGATCGTGCACGATGGCAGTAGTGGTGGTGGTAGTTGCAATGGTTATGCTAGGGTGGTCACGGTAGTGGTGCATGACGATGTCAGTGGCAGTTTTTTGTGATGGTTATGGTATGGTGGTGGCGATGACATTAGTTGTGAAAGTGATAGTGATTGGAATGTTTATAAAGGAGTTTGTAGTAGAATTCGAGTAAAAGATGGATAAATTTTTTTGCAAAGTAAAGCGACTGATTTTGTCTCGCAAAGGTTTGTAAAATTTTATAATTAGGAGTGGATGTTCTTAATTCAAATTTCAATAATCGTTTTTGGTGAAGCGTATGTAATCACCGTAAACTTTTACATTACGCATTTTTTACCTGTATACCAAGTGTATCGTGACATACATTGAATGGTCTGATTATTATGCCACAAATATGTTCGTTTCCACGTACTCTTTACTTGCCCGAAAGTGACAGAAGAACTTGCGACACCAGAACGCGATGTGGACTCTACTCCAGAAAGTCCCATGTCATTTGGACTTCTAGAAAAGTATATTTGTTGAGGGTTCATAATATTTCTGGCTGTAATTGTCACACAAAGTGTTCAAAACAAACAACACCCACAGAATTTTTGTATCCTGTCACAACCACGTGTAACCCAAGCCTCCATAATTTCACTCAAATATCAGCTCGCCATTTTTTCTGCTCCTCCATTAAACCACGTCACTGAATTCTTCCAAACAAGCTCAAAAAGTCTATGTGTTTGATTGGGTTCCATTGGATATTGAGATCAAAAGTCTCTCATCCATTGGTTTCTTATAAGTACAGTGTTTGTGGACACTGAAATTCCCCAAATTTCTTTTGCTTAGTATAATTACATCCCTTCCAATTTGTTTCTCTCTAGATTGTTCGTGAGAGCTGAAGAAGGCGATCTCTCTGTTGGTTGGTTGGTTGGTTGAAGGCTTGGATCGATCACAGAGGTATGAAAACAAGTTTTGAGTTATTTGCCATTTCTTCAATTGATATTGTATTGTTGTGGCTAAAGCTTAGTTTAATTTTATATGTTCTCATGTTATGATGAACTGGTTGATCACTAGTTATATAAGAATTTGAATTAGAAGACAAGTTCAATTTGAGTAGTTTCTTTAAGGAGATTTGTACATAAAGAAATGTTTGATATATTCAAGATGATAATGTAATTAGGAAATACTGTTTCAGAAATAGGATCCATGGTTTCAGCATCACTGTGCCTAAAAGCTAGTCTAATTCCATAGTCCGGTGGGCAATCATCGAAGCCGACTTGCTATATTAGCATGGATTGCTAGATCATTAGCAGATGTGTATATATAATAGTACTTGTATAAGTTCAGAGCTTCAATTAGAAGAGTTGCATGAAAAAATGATGATATAGTGATGAATATGATTTAAAGAATATTCAATTTGGATAGATTTCACTGAGAAAATAATGATGTTTGCAGGTTTTGAAGAACAGTTGTTAGGTCCAAATCATAATTTTAGCCTCTTTTTTTTCGTGTAAGAGAAAAATTTGGGCATGGGAGTAGTAACTGTTTCTAGTTCAGCTAGGCAGACTCCATTAGGTTTGGGTGCGAGATTCTCATCATCCAACAAGACTCCATTGAAAAGACCATTGATTTTGGCTTTCAAATCTGATAACAAGAACAATAAGAGTACAGCACTGGTCACAACTTCTCCTGAGAGGATCCCATTGTCCGCAGAGACTCCTAAACCCCACACGAGACGTAAGCGAGCCTCTAGTTCTAGGAAACGAGTCAAAGTTGTTGTTTCCACGGATGAACCTCTTGCTTGTGATGTTGACTTGGATTATAGTGAAGCAGCAACAAAACTTGAAAATTTATATAAGCTTAGCCCCCCTTCGGATGTGGAAGACAGTACTGATCAAGGTTTAGTGAAAAGACGTGGTCGTAGAACAAAGAAGAAGGATGAGAAAGTTGAGGAAGTTAAGAAGGAAATGGAGGATAATGTCATAAAGATCCAGAAGAAGAAAATGAAGCGATTGAGCCTTGATAAGAGAATTGCGATAAGGAGGAAGGAGGTCACCTCAAGTAACAAGGCAGAGGATAGAGATGCTGACAGGCTTGTTAGAGAGTATTCTGTCGCAACGACTGATCTTGTCAGCTTAGATTGGAAGAAGATGAAGATACCACCAGTTCTTCCTTCATCAGAACATACTTGGTTGTTCAAGCTAATGCAACCAATGAAGGTTAGTTTTGCTCTTTTAGAATATAGTTGGGATTTGTTTTGTATGATGAGACTTGGCGCCCAACTAATCTTTGCTTGAATAATAGGCACTTCTTAAAGTGAAGGAAAGCTTGCATAAAGATTTCGGGCGAGAACCCACCGATGGCGAATTGGCAGCTGTAACTAGTATGGATATACCCAAGGTTCAGAAACAGATAGAGGTTGGCCTAGCAGCACGGAACAAGTTAATCAAGGTAACGATCAATTTCTCTCTATCAATTCCCCTTACAAATTCCATTCAGTGGGGTTTATATTATAAGCATTATTAATCCCTACAACATTATGTTGCAGCATAACCTTCGCTTGGTTTTATTTGTAATCAACAAATATTTTCAAGAGTTCGCCAATGGTTCTAGATTCCAAGACCTTTGCCAAGCAGGAGTAAAGGGTCTTATAACAGCTATTGATCGTTTTGAACCAAAACGAAGGTTTAGGTTATCCACCTACGGTCTATTTTGGATAAGGCATGCAATTATGCGCTCCATGACATTGTCAAGCTTCACACGTGTCTCCTTCGGTCTTGAGTCGGTATGTTGATTTCCCTGTATGCTTAGTTTTCTTCTTTTATCGCTTATCTTACTGTTTTCTTTCATTTTGAATGAGCAATTGAGCAGTTCATGAACATGTTTTTTTGTTGAAAACATTGGATGTATGCGGCATTAACCCTGTTAACGTATGAGCATGTATTGACTGTGTTTATAACACATATCTCTAATTATGAAATTCGTCCATCTTGTAATGATCAAGTCGAGCACATAGTTGACTAAATCCTTTTATTCTTTATTTTTTGCTCCACACTTTCTAAAATTTAAAAATTAGCTACACCTTAGAATTCCCAACAGGTTGTTGTTTCCGACTTTTTGCAGTCAGAGACAAGATGTTACTATTACATATGATTACCATATCCTATGCTCTCAACTTCACCCTTGTAACGTGTTGTTGACCTTGGTTTTTTGCTTGAGATTGTTCATTAGTTGGAAGATACTCTGATTAACAGGGAAGTCCTAACAAATTTGAAAACGTTGTTTGCAGGTTAGAATAGAAATCCAGCGGACTAAATTAGAATTGACGTTTGAGCTTGGGAGAGAACCGACGGAGCAAGAAATATTAGAAAAAGTAGGAATTTCCCCTGAGAGATACCGTGAAGTTATGAGGGCCTCAAAACCTGTCTACTCACTTAATGCAAGACATCCAGTCACACAAGAAGAATTCATTGATGCACTAACTGATGTTGATGGCGTCGGAGGTGATAAAAGGAGACAACCAGCACTTCTCAGGCTTGCCCTCGATGATGTGGTAAACACCCATTTTTTAACTTGTTTTCCAGTTTATCGCAGATTTGGAAGTTTTATTCATTTCTCATTATGGTTTTTATTTTATTTTTTCATTTCTCATTGTTGAGTCTAATATGATATACCTTTCTGAATCATGTCCAGCTTGATTCCTTGAAACCTAAAGAAAGCCTAGTGATCCGTCAGAGGTATGGGCTGGATGGCAAAGGTGACCGGACTTTGGGAGAAATTGCAGGCAACTTAAATATCTCAAGAGAGATGGTAAGGAAGCATGAGGTGAAGGCACTAATGAAGCTCAAGCACCCCGCTCGAGTAGACTATCTTCGCAGATACATTTTCTGATCCCCGAGTTTTGCATCACTGTGTCAGAAAATACTCGGGCACATTCTATATAGCTTCTTCTGCTTCTACATCCTTGCTGTATATGGTTAATTTATATCATAGTTCTCTTAATTACCGAAACAAATAAAAGTAGATCATATACATGTATACTTGAGAAATTGTATGTAACAAGATGATCATACCCTTTAATACATACAATAAGATGATTGATCTATTGAACTGCTTCATTGTAAATATACATACCAAATACAGTTTAGTTTATATTGAACTCTTGTCATGTCGATGTTTCTCAAAACTGTTGGAAAGCTATTTATCAATACTTCTGACACTGGATCTTCCAATTTCCATCTATTATGCAGTTCTGGTTGAAATTTTGAAGTTCATCACTGCCAGAAGAGCATTCGCCCCTCACTTCTGACACTAATTTGTTCATTGTTGATTGTAACAAGACTCAAGCTGAAAACCCTACTTGCTTTGCTTTCCAAAATAAAAGAAGACTAAAACTGATGAAGAGTCGTGAATTGCTTTCGTATGATTGTTATGTACCCTCTTTAATTGTGAAGCCTAGTTAATATATGTTGTTCCTGGAGCTTGAGAGACAATAATTCCAGCAAAGGCAACTTGAATCTAGTTTGGCAACAGGTATTGGCATTTGGTCTACGGCAATGATATATAACAGCTAAAGAAGCAAGGAAGCAAACTGGAACTAGGAAAGCTCAAGAAGATGATCTTTCAAGGAAGAATGGCAAAGGAAACAATGCTCTGAAAATGTCACTTTTCATAATATAAACATTCAAGGGAAAGCTTGGCATCATAATACACAAGTAGCTTTTCCCCATACTATTCTTTCTACAGGCTATCTAAAATTCAGAAATATACATTATACTCGGATCATACAACATAAACCATGCCAACCTCGAGGAGGGAAACAGGAGGCACTTTGAGTGCCACATCAGGACCCCTGCAATTCCTTCGCAGAAAATTGTATCCAAAATCAATAGCTAGTCTCTTCAATACAGAAGAGCCTTGCTTTGCCTTGACATGTGAATGCCCTAATATAAAGGCAGTACCTGCTTGTTGAGCTGCCAACAAATCTTCCAGCTCTTCCAGCATGAGCATTTCCTTTTCAGAGCGCGGACCAGTTTCAGGCTCGTCATCAATGGCGAACCTCACCCTTCTCTGCACTGGCTCCATCTCAATCACATCAGTCATGCTTTCCACCGTTTGGAAATCGACTGAAACACTTGCTGGCTCGACATTCTCATCCATTTCATAAGCTGGCTGACCTGAAAATGCTATCGTCCCAATCACGGTCAATCTGCACTCGCCCGATGACTCACCAGAGTGGAAACCATTCTCCGTTGCAATTGTATCAACGTCATTGCTCCGAGACCCATCAAACCGGATGAAATTAGCCAGTCTCTCAACAAGTTCAGATTCGAATGAATCAACATCCTGATGAACATCTCGGTACCCATAACGGACAATGCATCTATACGACCGATGAGCAGAGGGACCCACACGGCCTACAAGATACCTCTCTTGAGGGGGAACATAAGGAACAGGTACTGACTTGACACATACAAAAACAAGCACACGATGAAATGCTGGAAGATTAGTCACAAAGCGAGAGAAATTTGCAGGGATGCCAGAAACGAGGTTAGTGTACACTATTCCAATGCCTGGGACGCGAGTGATGCCTAAGCTAGGACCCAAGGCTAGAAGCCAATCCAAGGAAACTTTGTTATGGAGATCAAATTCATACTTTTTTACTGTGGCATAGTGCCAAATGAACATAACTGCCATCAAGATGAAAGCTAGGAGAATGGGAAGCCAAGCCCCATCAAGAAACTTAATGAGCGAAGCAGAGAAATAAAGTAATTCAATGGACCCGAAAAAGAGTATGAAGGCAAGTGCTAAGATAGGTGGTTTGCGCCAACAGAAAATGATGACCAAAGAAGTGAGGCATGTAGTAACTAACATCACCGTCATTACAGCAAGTCCTGCAATAGATAACAAGAAAATTGTGTTAACACATAAAAGCCATTATTATCATAGAGGATGTTTGGATTTGGGGAAAAGGTATAGACCTGATGCATTTCCCATGTGTTTTGTGTCCCTGAATCCAACAGCCACAGCTACACATAGGATCATGAGAAGCCAGTTGATTTCTGGAATGTAGATCTGGCCATGTATCTTATCGGAGGTGTGAACAACCTTCACTCTGGGGAAGCAACCCAATGACTGGCTCTGGTTGATGATAGAAAATGTCCCACTGATAATTGCTTGGCTTCCCACTACTGAAGCAAGGATGGCTAGTATAAGCACGGGCCACCTCACACTCTCTGCAACAAACCACTTCAACTCCTCATACTTCTCTTCCAAATATATATAAAAATAAAATAAAAAAAAATTAGTCAAATGGTGCTTTACAGTTTTATAATTCCACTCAACTTACTATTCTCTGACCAAGCCATTGCCCCTTGGCTTAGTTGAGTCTACCATGACATATTCATGTATGTTACCTATTTAATCCACTGGGAGTATCTTTTGTGCAAGATACTTTAGAAATTTCACATTTTAGGCTGTCATGGGTTTGGGTTTGGTGACAACTGCAGGCTGAAAACTATAAAGGCGTACTTGTCTCATGTTGGAAGGGGACACCACAAAGCACAGCATCATTGACAAGATGTTATTAAGTCCTTGATCCCACTATAAAAATGAAAACAACGAACAAATTTTACATCTTTATTTCTCTATTTATCCACCCTAATCAACTTTAATCATCTGAGCAGGGCTTTTTTAGTTTGCAATTTACATGGTACACCAAGTTGGTTCATAGCTCTGAATTTCTAAATTTGAGGCAGTATTGGATAACCCACCAAACCTTTGAGTTTTGTAGCGCACAGTAAGAGCTTACCTGGAACTGATGCATAAAAGCCGACTTGGTAAGTATCATCCAATTGGTGATGTTTTGACAAGTAAGCAGCTTGACCCATGTATCCCAAAATTAGTGCTGGATAAACCAGAAAAGTGAACGTAATCTGCAGTTGAATGAAGAATAAGATCATGCTTGAAACTACAAGAACAACAAAGATATATATGAAGGTAGAACATACCTGAATTGCAGTGTAAGAGAAATGACCAAGATCTGCAAACATTGCCTCTGATCCTGTAAATGGATAATTGCCACTACATTAGATTACCGGCCTGGTGTTTTGAAAGGTAGATTCCAAAGTCTAAAAGTATAATTTATACTTGGCTATAGAATGCAATAAGTTAGGAGAGCAGTGGTCTATCATGTCAACACTTGAAGAATTGAACCACCAATAGGATTGTACTATTCAGAGTAAGATACATTCTGTAACCAATGCAAGTTGAGCAAGGATATATCCAAATGGAATCCCTTAACGGTGGTTCAAATCTGTCAGTATTTACATCGGAATTCCCATACTGTAAGTTCTTGAGGAGCCAAATCTATTTCCCCAACGAGTTTGACTTTATGAGTTCAAAGTTACCTGTTATGCACAACAAAATTCCACCCAAAGACATCCAACCACCTTTCTTTGTTTTCTTCAGAAACTGGTACATATAATAAGGGGAGAGCGCTTGATAGACATGTGGGTTCCAGTGCAATATGTTGTATAATCCCAAGCTACTGATGCATACTAGCCAAGTCAACACAATCGGTGCAAAAATGAAACCAACCCGATGTGTGCCATAGTGTTGAAGTGCAAATAGACAGACGATGATGAAGCACGTGATTGGAACAATAGCATCTGCAAATGCATTTACAATAGTAACACGATAAAACAAGAAATTAGTGTATAGTTCGACTAGAATATCCGCCAAACTCAAAATGTTGGTGAACCCAATTTTTTATTCACAGTTACATCATAATGATAATGGAACATTTCGAAGACATTTTCTGGCATGTCGCAGTAATATAACTTCATATAACATCTTAAATAACACTCAAGTGTTTAGTTTCCCGATCTTGTTAATGATGTATATTGAGACAGCAGACGCTTTCGTTTCTAGTAACTCTAAAAATAGCGAAAGTTGGCCATTTTTGCTTTGTCTTTATTCATTACAAACTTTTTGTCACTTGCATGCATGAAATTACTGTCAAAAGATCAAGGGTTTGAGTTCAAAAGTTGGGGCTTTTACATTTTGCTTTCTACAAACATTAACTTTTTCGTTCAAGCAACAGAAACTAAATACAGTTTTCTTGTTACAAGACTTAATCCTGCTTCCCTCGTAGAATCCGTTGAGAGGTAAATGTGTTTGTATTCATAAATAAAACGTAACTTCGTCATTAAATAAATAAGACTACATATTCCTCCCCACGTATATATCGCAATAAGGTATACATGCTTATCTGTGTACTTAAAATAAGAGATCACTAAACTGAGCAAAGTACATAAATCAGACATGTTATCCCCCCACCCCCTTTCCCCAACCAATTTCAGTTGTGATAAGGTGGGATTTCATTGTCAATTAAATTTATAAGCAACAATCAACAGATAAGAAAAACAAGAAATGGTATAGGGTAGTGTAAAGGACAAAGCTTCATTCTTTTAACGATTCTGGCTTGGAGTATAGCAGATCTTGGACAACTTGACAGGATCCTACTAGTTCAGATCAAATCTTAGAGCATGTTATATTTCCACTTACAACACATCAACCTTTTGACTTTGAAATCTCATGACGCCCAGACTTGCCTCATACAGTGTAACTAATCAGATTTTTGGTTTTTCATATCAGTAGTAGCACCTAATTTTAAAATGATAGGATTCATAGGAATAAATAAATAAATCAATCAAATCAATGACCAGAAAACATCATGAAAGAAGTGAAACAAATTATGACCTGTATGTATCCAATCACTATCCTAATCTCTTGTCATTGATCTTGTGCTCCCTGACCTTTTTTAGACTTCTTTTGCTATTGGAATAAAATTTTCAATATAAATTCTCCAAAAAACATAATATGGAATTAATAGAATGAATTTCAACTATTAATGTTGTGCTTACAACAACTACAAAATAGCTCAATAGAAAACTGGAAAAATCAGGTAGTTGATAAGTGAATTCTGCTCATATAGAACCCAGGTTATCTACAGATATCTCGATAAGTTAAAACAAAACAATGTAATGCTCAATATTCAAAGGTTAAGAAGCTTACAGAGATGATGTTCTGTGGATATGGATAGCTCAAGGCCTGATACCGCGGAGAAAACTGTATAAAATATTAGAGATACGTTGTTAGTAAATCAAAAGGAGATTCGGAGAATATAATACACACATGAATTGGCACAACTGGGTAAAGCATACCGGAAATTGCAGGGGTGAGAACCCCATCTCCAATTACCATACAGGTCCCAATAAGCACCAAAATTAGCAATGCAGTGTGCAAGTTCTTGTGCTTCTCAAGCAACACTTTCAGCCTTGAGCTTTTTTCAGTCTTCGGAGCGGATTCAACTTTATATGTAGATAATGCTTCATCTGAGACCTGGCTGTTGGGAAGAAGGCTGACTTTTGCATGTCTGCATATCAATGAATATAAAGCAAATGTCCCACCTGCAATAGCATGAAACAAGGCATAAATTCGCAGAGCGCAAACTTAATTAATAGATCAATTGAGCACAGAGCACTTACCCTCTCCATTGTCATGTGCTCGAAGAACTACAAACACGTATTTGAGCAGGGGAACAAGAGTTAGAGTCCAAAACACAATAGAAAGCACGCCGTAAATCTCTTCATTTGTCTCGGAATGTTGAATGTCATCTGCAAATGTGCTTTTGAAAACATAGAGAGGGGAGATACTCAAGTCCCCATACACCACTCCGAGACTCTGATAAGCTAACAACAAAGTAGTCTTCCAAGATTGCTTCTGAGATTCAACACATATGTCACATATCATACTCCAATTTCCTAGAATTACAGTGTGTTTCTACTAAAAGAAGCAATTTTAAATTTGATTCCCACATAATTACCAAAGAAAACAATATCGAAAACGGAACTTCAAAAGGTTGAGCTAATTGGGTGAGAGGAGTACCTTTGCAGAATTCCAACACTTGCCATACTCAAGATCCATGAATGACCAAATTTCAGTCCTAAACTATTTCATAAATCTGCATTCAATCAAAATGGGATTAAAAAACGATTTACTGACTTTACACTTTAATCAATCAAAGGGAGTGTGCTCAAACTGATTCATTCTTAGACAATGGGTAAAAAAATAAATTGAAAGAATGAAAAAAATCTCTCTTTGAGTGTTGTGGAATTTTCAACTAAATAATGGGAATTGATTGAATGGTTGAATACAAACCAAAACTCACGTGATGGTGAAGATAACAACATACCCAAAATACTAGACAACAAGAAGAGCCCACTGAACTTAAGGGAGTGATTTGATGGGTCACCCAATTTCTTCCTTCCTCCTCCTCTTGTTTTCTCACCGACCCATCTTAAAACAATGCAAGTAAAACCAACCCTTTCAATCCCACCATCTTAATAGGTCAAAAAGGGTCTTCTATTACACAATCCCCTTCTCGTGTTAGTGGTCAAAAAGCTTCAATAAAAAAAATAAAATAAAATAAAAACCCTACTTCCACTTTCCCAATCAAAAGAGTACTCATTCAAGAACAATGGGTTCCCTTCCAAAATGCTTCTCCTAATTCACATAACCCAACTTTTACCTTCCCAATCAAAGAGTACCCATTGAAGAGCAATGCAAGAAAGAGAAAAGGGTCTGTTTTGATTCTACACAAAACACTTCAAAGGTAGTTCAAAAGGGGATCAATTAGTTCAACAAAAAAGTAACAAAATTACATTAAAATGGTGAAATGAAAGAAGAAGAAGAAGAACTTACTTCCCAGTGGAGAACTCCAAGAGATGAAATGTGAGTGAGAGAAGCGAGAATGAAGAGATGGGTCTTTTCTTAAAGGCAAAAACACGTGAATGAAGCATTTACCATGTTCATTGTTACAGCCGAACATGCTTAAGACTCCTTAAACGTACTGCGCACCAACCCACACCTTCAAAAGCAAAAAAAAAAACTCCATTTTCAGTTAAAAATCCAAACTTTTCACCTCAAGAGCACAGCTTTCCTACTCTTCTACCCATTGGATTCATCAAAACCTGCATCTCGGTGAATTGAAAGAAGAGTCTTAAACGTTTTTTTTCTTCTTGAAGATGATGACGTGGGGGTTTGGTTTGGCAGTGTGGTTAGCGGGGTATTAGCATTACTTTTTGTTTTTTATTACTTGTCACTTATCTCGATTTAGCAAAACAGAGTCCATTTTCAGACATCTCGGGGTCTCATCTTTGTTATTAAGCTCTGAATGTAAATAATCAGAGATTTTTCATTATTTGGTGTTTGTTACTAAAGGTCTATCAACTATGGAAAATAGATACGAGAATTTAGGGATGAATTTGATTTTTTGATCAAACTGAGAATTGAACCAACTTTTATCGATTTAAATCAAACTGAATATTAAGAAAATTGAATCGATTTTAATTTATGTAAATAGCAAATCGAATCGATCGACTAAATAAAATATACAATATTATTTTTAAATATAATAGATGTTATTTATTATATATATTCGGTCGATTTGGTGTTGTCGGTTAAAATCACTTAAAAATAAAAAAAAACTGAAACTTTCCATATCGATTTCTAATTTTCTAAAACCAAACCGATCGATTTTTGGTCAGTTTAGTCAGTTTTTTGTTCAACAAAGAGTAGAGAATTTCGGTACTCTTCCGAAAATTGAACCGACCATATTGTATCCAAAGACTCCGGTCTCCAAGGTGAGGGCTAAAGATTTGGCTTTTTATTAAAGATGAAAAAACTAGTTACATGTATAATTCTTTTTATGTCATTATATACATAACCAAACAACGAAAAATTACTTGACATAAGAATTGAATTTCATTTTTCATTAAAAATTGTCAACCAAATAGAACCCAATAATGAAAACACCAAATAATAAAAAATAATGTTTTCAGACATTAATGGAGGAGATCTGAAAGTTGCTTCTTTTGGGGCTGAAATGTAGGAAGAGCTGAAAGAAAGTTGGTGCAAATGCCAATGATTGAGTTGATTTTGATGAACAACAAAGAGTGGAGAGTTTCAGTGTTCTTCCTTATCTCTTTATCCACTTTTAAGTGCGTTTCATCTTCTTGGACTGCTCATTTGAAATTTTGTGCAGAGGATTTTTATGCAATTATGACCTAGTGATTTTTTATTTCTTCCACAAAATAGAGGATTTTTTTGGATTCAGAAACTGTGGATGCATGTGTTTCGATGCGCTTGTCTACGCGTGATCGATGACTATGAGGCTCTAATATTTTTAAGAAATTTAGATTAACAAAATGAAAAATAATTTTTAATGCATATTTTTTTACAAAATAGATCATTTAAATATCATAATTGATGTAATGGTTAATTTGCGCATACTTTTATATTTTTATTACCAACAATGACTCTTTTATTAAACCCAAGTTAACTCATAAAGTTATTGGACATTTATACCATCTTAAACAAATAGAAATCTAATTTAATATTTTTTATGATCAAAATTACTCTTTTATTAATAATTCTTTTTTTTTTCTTACCTTAACCCCTCCTACCCCATGTCGCTGGTAGGTATAGATATTAATTATTCTAATTATGAGCAACTAATTATAAGTTTTTATAACTGACAAGTTAATCAAATTATTATGTTAAGGTTTGATAAACCTTTCATAATGTAATTAATAATGATTAGAAATATGATTTTAATTATTTAATAAAATTAATTTGATTAACTTGTCATAAATTTGATTAAAAATTTTTACAGGTACCCGTGCATTACCCTTCTTAATGATGATTAAAATTTTGATTTTAATTATCATTGTTTCTTATTCCATAATGTAGTTAATAAAATAAAATTTTCCACAGTCGAAATTTGATTTCCTATTTTTCAATGCATGGGTACTTGTAACGTAATATATTTTATTATATGTCGCTATTTAGTTACAAGTTATCTACCAAAGAGTATGATCATAGCCTCAGAGATAAAATTAGAACCAATATTAAATAAGATAATTTTATGTAAACTAAATAGTGACAGAAAATTAAAACAAGAAAAAAAAACATTTGTTCTTCAGACTCACATATACCTTAACAATCAGTCAAATCAAACACATTCAGAGATTGGCAAAACATTCAAGAATAAAAAAAATGCTAACATGAAAAATATTAATGTAGTCAAATGTCATAAAATAATTGTTCAAGCTGCAATTAAAGAACAATATAATATTAAAAAAAATTATTAATGGGGTGGGAGGGGTTAAGGGTTTAAAAAAAAAATAGAATCATTAATAAAAAGAATCATTGTTGGTAACAAAAGTATTAAAAGTTTTCTATTTGTTTGGGAATAAATATGTCCTACAAGTTTATAAGTTAATATGAGTTAATGAAATAGTTCTTGTTGGTCATAAAAGTATATACAAATTTACCATTACATCAACTATCGTATCTAAATTGTCTATTTTATAAAAAAAAAAAAATCTTAAAAGTAATTTTCCGTTAAAATAAAAAAGAATAGGATGCCTTGTATATTGATTGTGATTTTATGAGATTTGGTGCATGAACAAGCACTATTGAAATCTTTTAGAGATTTTGATTAACTTGTAATTGTTTATTTTATTTTATTTTAAAATTAGGAACATTGGGGAAGCTACTTACAAATTTGTGGTGAATAGCATCGCAAGTCCATGGTTTTAATTAAAAAAAAAATCACAAACACTTGTTTAGTAGTTTTTGGCAAAATGCATCGAAGGATGTCTTTCAACCCGTCACTCACGGATCAAAGAATGTCTTTCGACTTTCTTTTTTCTACATATGCTTCTAGAAACTATCAATCAATCAAGTAACACAATTTCAATTGCAAATCTTGTTTTCTTTTGACAAATTTGCTTTTGAAATAAAAGTTTGAATAAAAAATATATTCCAACTAGGAAATCTTAATAGTTTTGAAAGGGATTTGATGTATCGATATTGTAGCAAAATGCACGTTAGAATATATGCTCATGGAAGCAAAATCAACATTGGTGACCACATCCTTATAAACTATTCTACTTCATTCTTTTCGATTCATATAATTCTACTCCATCCTTATCACCCCTTTCCTCGCTGACAAAAAAAAAACTAATAATGCATGAGATTTTAATTTTTTACTCTAAAAACTATAATAAACCAAAATCCGGCTTACAAATGTAACTATAAAAAATGGCCTTTAATGCAAGCACATGGTGTTCGAGGAGCTTTGCTACAGAGCGAGGGAAAGGGGCGAGGGATGGGTGGTAACCACTCATTCGCCTCGAGATAAGCGCATCAGATTGGAGATGCGCGATGGCGCTTATCTCAGGGCGGATGGGTGGCTACCACCCATCCCTCGCTCCCTCCCTCGTTCCCTCCCTCGACCCCTAGAATTTTCCGGTGTTCGAGACCTAATTTACAATGAGGATACATGGTACAAGGAGACATGAACCTATAACTTTTAGGTACTGTTTGACACCACCACATGACATGGGCACATGTTTTGATCTTATTTTAATTGCATTGTGGAGTTATGTGGTTCGTATGCTTTTATGTTCTTGCCTAAAATTGATAAAGTTTTGGGGATCGAGGATCAAATTTGTGATTTAACTAAATAATTTTTTCAATTGTTATACATTAGGTTTTTTTTTTTTTGATAAAACACGAAGATGTTTATTAAGGAAAGAAAAAGAAACAAAATACAAAGATAAACATTCATATATCAAGAAATGTCAAGACACCATGAAAGTGTCAAAACCTAAATCCCTAAACAAATTACAAGTCGAATCCATCCTCCACAGCAATTCTCTAATCTCGATAAAGATAGAGTGCTCTGATCTGTTGAGTCCTTCAAATACCATTTTATTTCTTTCTTTACACACACACCACATGAGAACGTGAGAGACCCTACGCCATAACCACTCCCCCCCATGGGAACGATTAGTTTGAGACCACTAACTTAGCCAATCTAAAATGGAGCCTTGAAACATCAAACTCAAACCAAATTCTGACAAGAAACTGCTCCAAATGGATTTGGAGAAACTGCAGTGAAGCATCAAATGGTCCAACGTCTCGTCAATTTCATTGAAAAGCGCACAAAAACTCCCTGTGTGGATTCCTCTTTTTCTTAACCTATCTTTAGTCAAGATCTTCTCATGCAACACTGACCAACTAAAGAAATTAATCTAAGGAAAAAGGTTTTTCACCCATACCAGATTTTTGTGAGAAAAAATGAAGGGGTTGGAGTGGGTCTCATGATGAGATGCAGCCAACATATCCGAAAATTCTTTCACTGAGAAGCCCACACCTTTACCCTTCCACACCAAACTGTTAGATCCCTCTGAGAGCATCTGTCTATCTAGCAGATGCATTAGATTAGCGAACTCTTCTAGCTCCCTAGTATTTAGGGGTCTTCGAAAGGAAAGATCCTAAGAATTGCCGTTAGACCAAAAATTGCTCACACTCCCATATTGATTGTTGTTAATGATAAACAACATTGGAAGCAGATCCTTCAAAGATTAGTTACTACACCAAAAATCATGTCAGAAAGAGATGAGATCACCATTTCCACATTGGAGAGAGGTGTGAGGGTAGAAGCCACTTGCGCACCGGGAGATGGACTTCCACAAAGAGCATCCGTAGGAAGTGTACTTAGTTCTCTTTTCCCAAACTCATCTATTGCGCCCATATTTGTCCATAATGAGAGATATCGATAAATTGTCATTTTCTTCTGCAAATCGCCAAACCCACTTAGAAAGTAATGCAATATTGAATGTGAGCACCTGACAAATGCCTAAACCACCTCGAGATTTAGGGCAACAAATTTTCTCTCAGCCCACTAAATGCATCTTTCTAGAGTTTTAAGTAGGGGTGGGCACCGGACGGGATGGGACGAGATATACCCATCCCGCTTATACGGGATCGGGACGGGACGGGATCAGCGTGCTGCCTGTGACTGCTACGAAGATTATCATCATATAAGAGCGTGAAAAATTACTTTCTTATAATTAGATATAGAGCGTGAAAAATAACTTTCTTAAACCTACAAGCAAATTGCAGGAATCTGAAAATAGTTATGGATAACACTTAAGCAGTGAAATACCCACCAATATAGAGGCGATCCCATGGAAAACCCAAGGTCTCGTAAACCAGATCAGCTATTGAATATACGTTCTCTGACACTACAAGATAACTCCTATTGCCCGAGGGTGAGTAACATATTACCTGGTAGGCATTAGTCTTAAACTAAATTAATAATGGATAAAAAATACATGTCTGAATATGTCTCTCAAGATGCTTATAACATTGTATACGTAACGAGCACGTGATTGATTGCAAACCTCCCTCAAGTGCTAATCTAGTTGGGATGTTTGGGAGAGTTCAATTTGCTTTTGTTTTCATCTGTTTTCTCCTTGAAACTTCAGATAAACCCAGAAATGATAGCCTCAAGAGACACTCATATATAGTCTAAATCGATATTACATAATATATAAAACCCAAAATAAAATAAATGAAATTCAAATGCAATCTTGAACATCAAAAGATGAAGATCCCAGAAAGGATTCAAATGCAAACACCATGAGTTTCTGTCAGTCATCTTTAAGTTTATATGAATAAAATTAAATAAATAAATAAAATATTAATAATAAATATTAAAAAATTAGCTCGGGACGGGACGGGATTGGCGGGATTGAAAATCTTCATCCCATCCCATTCTAGATCGGGACGGGACGGGATCAGGATGAAATTATTCAATCCCATTAAGACCTGAAAAAATCGGGATGGGATCGGGATCGCGGGATGGGATGCCCACCCCTAGTTTTAAGTAGAACCCCAAAGAAAATCGCACATGATCTGTTCCATCTTGGCTGCTATTGAACAGAGAACCTTGATAAGAGACAGAATGAACACCGGGATAGAAGCTAATGTGGATTGTACAAGAGCTAATCTGCCTGCTTTAGAGAGAAATTGGCGTTTCGAAGACGCTAGTTTCGATTTCATCCTTTCGATCGTCTCATCCCACACAGCTTTACTTTTAAAACTAGCACCCAAAGGCATGCCCAAGTACTTAACTAGAAGATGACCCGCTGAACAACCCAATAAACCCGTCAACTGGTGCAGATGAGGGACTTCTCCAATAGGAAACACCCTTGATTTGTGAAAGTTGAATTTCAGACCTGAAATAACTTCAAACCAAAGTATAATTCTTTTAAGAGCAAGAACCTGAGAAGCGGAAGCATCACAAAAGAGGATAGTATCATCCGTATGCTGGAGAATAGAAACAGGAGGACTACCCTCCGCGACAAAAACCCTCTCACTAGGCCAGCATCAACCGCTTTAAGAATCATTTGTGTTAGACCTTCTGCTGCTATAGTAAATAGAAGAGGAGACAGGGGATCGCCTTGGCGCAATCCTTTCGAGCTATTGAAAAACTCGTGCAGCTGACCATTAATCTTCAGAGAGAAATTAGCTGTAGATTTGCAAGTGTGAAGCCAATGAATCCATTTGGAGTCAAACCCCATGTGAGCCATTACAAAATCCAAGTATCTCCAAGAGACGTTGTCAAAGGCTTTGGAGAAATCTAATTTGATAACGAGCCTTGGAACACCTTGTTTTTTCCTAGAATCAATAATTTATTATTATTATTTTTTAATTAAACCTCGAGTGGGGAGGAGCACCTATGGAATGTCAGACCTTTATTACTTATAAAAAAAAAATTGATTTACAATCAAGACGGGGGTACATTACGACTTTACCCGTGTTAACATCAAACAAAAAATTCGACAAAAGCCCATATGCCCACTAATTGATACAACTTGAAATAAAGGTCCATGAGCTTAAAAGAAACAATAGCAAAAACATTGGCAGAAAAAGAAATATCTATAAAAAAAACAGAGTGCGCCGGCTGTATGCGCAGCCTCGCATCTACAGCGCCAATCGTCCCTTGGCAGATCAAATGGCTCCTTCCAAAACTTAGGCAGCGAGCACCTCGCCAAGAGCACCCGCTCCTGCAGGCAGAAAAAGCCTCGCCCTGCAGCACCCGCTGATAAAAACCGATCCCGCATCGTGCACGCCCTGCCCAATCCGCAACACCGAGTAACACTTTACCTAGCATCCCCTGTTTTTCAGAAAGCAGGGAGCACCCTGTAGACAGCACCCAGCCCAGTCAGCATGAAGTGAGCGCAAAACATCTTCCCCCAGCTGAGACGCTGTCTCGGCCTCAGTTTCAAAGTCTATTCCTCGTTCCTGCGCTCCAGCGTGATCCTCGCACCTGTATCGCCTACAAATGAACACCCCTGCAGTCCAAACAACAGAGCATCATGACGCAACGAGCAGCATGACACAAAAAACGTCCCGTAGTCCGCCTCGCCCCAGCTGAATGCCCCAACAAGTTCCTCGCAGCCAGTCCAAATCCTGTCCACTATGCGCAAGATCAGGTAGAGCCGCTAAAGATATCAGTAAAAGCTGCCTCTACTCTTCCCCGTGGCGAATGTACGACGTATGGAATCTGTCAAGCACGATCAAGCCTGCCACTCTCCTAGAAAAATCATTTCCATCGAAAGAAACAGTCCTATAGTCACATTGTGCTCTATCCGCTAACGCATCTGCCACCGCATTGGCCTCTCTATAGATATGATGACAATCTAACGTTATTGTCGCTGCCAACAACTTAATTTCTTTCAAAATATTTTTCAAATGCCAATGGATTTTCAAATTTTCCTGAAACCAACCACAAACAAGTTCCGAGTCTGTTTGAACTACCACCTTTTTGAAACCCCATGCGAGACAAAGGCGGAGTCCCTCAGCTATAACCAGAATTTTCGCTTTACTGTTGGATCCTGCACCGAAGAATAGTTGTTTTCCCACAACACAGAAACCCCGAGAGTCTCTAATGATCACACCGCCAGATGCCTTGTTCTTACGGGAGGATCCATCAACATTACGCGCAACAAAATCTATTGGGGGGGGGTGTCAAAAAACAATTCTAACTAACTTCCTTTGAACTGGGAGCACATCCAACCCCAAAGCCCGTAAGGGGGCCTTGTTATTGCTAACTTGCTTGAGAATTATAAAATTATTTGCCAATCGCAGATGATGCCTAATGTTCAAAATCACAAACGCAGAATTTGGGGAAGAATTTTCATAGACACATTTGCATCTTTGTTTCCGAATTTCCCATAAAATGAACATAGGAGTAAGAAGGAATAACACACCTGTTTGCGAATTGCGTTTGACTCTCTTGAACCAAATTACTAGCACCGTTGAGATTTCTGCTAGTCGCCTTATATGCACTTAAAAAATTCGTTCAAAGTGACTCCACACCTGCATCGCCAATTCTCGGTCTAGAAAGAGATGATTCAAATATTCTCGCTTTGGCGAGCTGCAACAAGACATCTAGAGGCCAGGCTTAAACCGCATCTGTATAGTTTCTCATCCACTGGCACCCCTCTACGGAGTAATTTCCAAACAAAGACTGATATTCTGGAAGGAAGAATGTCGTGCCAAAGCGTCTGACTTAATGTATTGACATTCTCATGTCTCCGTAACAGTTCATAGGCCGACTGAAGGGAAAAGAGCTCATTCAGGTTTGGAACCCACACACATGTGTCCTCCTCATGGGCCTCACCACGTAATCTATGTGCAAAAAGATCACGCGCCAAGCTTCTGAGATCTGGATGGACCAATTCAAAATTTGTCAAAATCACCTCGCTAACTGAAGGCCAAAAACCTTGATTAACCAAAGCCACCGACCTCCTGAAAGAAACCACCATGTTTCAATTTTCCTAAAAAAAACTGATATCCCCCATGCCAATACGCCAAAGCGTGTTGCTCGAAATAAAAGGTCTCCCAAGCATGATCTCTTTAAAAAAAGGTGAAGACCCACCTTTCACAGGTTGACTATTCAACGCAACTCCATGTAACCAGTATTTGCTCCTCATAAAAGTAGCCCATAAAGAGTCTGAAGTAATTAGTCTCCAAAGAGCCTTGATTCGAAAAGCCTTCATCACAACCGTCAAATCTCTAACTCCCAAATCATCTTCCGCCTGTGGGAAACAAATTTTATCCCATGACACCCATTTTTTCTTTAGTCGACCTTCACAATCCCCCCAAAAGAAGTCCGCCAACAAACTATTAATCTGTGATAAAACTTTCCTTGGTACACACATGGTACTAAGAATATAAATTGGAATCGAGCTAAGGACATGTTTAATCAAGATTAATCCGCCTCCCGGAGATAACAATTTTGCCTTCCATCCCTGAATACGAGCTTGAATTTTAGCAATCAGATCTTCAAAATATGAAATTTTAACTCTCCCTTGGAACACTGGCCCGCCCAAATGTTTCAATGGAGCAACGTGAAATTGGAAACATGTACAACTTTTTAAAGCCACAATGTGCTCCGCTGCTGCCTTGTCATCCAAAGTAAAAAAACTTTTACCCTCATTTATTTTCTGCCCCGAGGTCTTATAGCACCGTCCCAAGAACTCCATGCATCCCATAACTGAGGACTTTCTTCCATTTAAAAAAATAAGAGTGTCATCTGCATACAGAAGGTGGGAAATAGGACTGTAGTTCCTGGGTGTATAATAATACCCAATTTGTCCTTTCGCAAAAGCCGTTTTCAATCCCCTACTCAACACTTCAGAGGCAATAATGAAAAGAAACGGAGAAAGAGGGTCTCCTTGCCTTAAACCCCTAGTGGATCTGAAAAAACCTTTGTAGGCTCCCTGAAGCAGAACCGAAAATCCACAAAAAGGAATACAGTTGGAGATGAGGTGGCAGATTCTACCATTAAAGCCAAATTTTTTAAGCAATGCGAGCAAAAAGTTCCATTCCATTCTATCATATGCTTTCTCCATATCAGTTTTCAGCACCGCATTGCCTCCAAAAACCTTCATGTTAATGCCTCTAAGCAATTCCTGCGCTAGGCCAATATTTTCACCAATGAACCTGCCTTTGACAAAAGTCCCCTGCTCCTGAGAAATCAACCTTGCCAAGAGATCTACCAGCCTATTGCAAAGGATTTTACTGAAAATCTTATAAATCACATTACACAAACTGATTGGGCGAAAATCGGAAAAAAGAACTTGGATTCTCAATTTTAGGAATCAAAGCCATGAAATTCGCCGAAAAGGAAGTCGACATCGCCTCCCCTTCAAAAAATTGTATAGCTGCCTCCCAAATATCCATACTCAAAACCTACCAACAAGACTGAAAGAAATCAGCAGTAAAGCCATCCGGTCCTGGCGCACTATTTTTGGGTATGTCGAAAACAACATTCCTCACTTCCGCCAAAGAAGGTCGTTTGACCAAAGTATCGCATTGGCCAGGTTCCAACAACGTCGGGATACAATTTAACAAATCCGTATCCACCATACAATCTCCTTGAGAAGACATCAGATTAGCAAAAAACTCATTGGCTTTGTCAAAATTCTCACCAGGTTCCGAAATAATTCTACCGCACGGTAAAGTAATCTGATTGATGGCTCGTCGCTTTTGTTTGGACTTGGTGGAAGCAAAAAAGTATTTAGTGCAGGCATCCCCCTCCTTAAACTCTTTTTCACCTGATTTTTTAATCCAGTAGAGCTCCTCCTGTTTGAGAGCTAATATGTACTCTGCCTGACATCGATGTAAGTTGCAGCAAGCCTGGACATCCCAATTAGCATCAACATTTAGACCATTATTACTGTTATTTGCAAAACCCGCCAAAAACGTTGTTTCCCACTGTTGCATTTCATCTTCTAAAGCTCGGATTCTGCTGAACACATTGCCAAAGACCGTCCTATTCCACTGTATAAGAGCTCGTCGAGTCATTTTAAGTTTGGCATCCACTCTATCAATGGGTCTCATGGTACCCATGTCAGTCAACCACGTGTCCTTTACCAGATCCAGGAACTCAGGATGGGTCGTCCACATATTAAGGAACCGAAAAGGAGCAAAACCAATTTTTGATTGAGTTGGCATGGAAGCCAACAGCGGAGAATGATCTGAAAAAGTTCTGCTGAGATGTTCCACTTTTGGACTACCCAAATCTGTCAACCAAGCTGAATTAACAAAGATCCTATCAAGTCTGGCCCAAATACGCTCACTGCCTCGCCTGTTATTACACCAAGTGAGTCGAGGACCCGAAAATCCACAATCAATTAGGCCATTGTTTCAATACAGTCAGAGAAATGTGACATGCTTGCCAGGGACGACTCAACCCCCCTACTTTTCGCCCGAATGCAAATAAGTGTTAAAATCGCCGCCGACCATCCAGGGAATGTCATGATTTGCAGCAAAATTGGCCATATTCAACCATAGATCCCTTCTTTCATCCACAGAGCATTTAGCATAAACAAAAGAAATTAAAAAAAATTCTTGAAGCAGGGTCCGTTACCTGGCAATGAATGATCTGATCCGACATATCCACCACCGAGAGGGCAAGAGAGGTATCCCAAAGAATCCAAATCTTGCCGCCAAACGTGTCATTCGAGACAAATCCGCCAAGGTGGAGTTTGTTGCCAATCTCCATGAATCTACTAGTATCAATCATAGGCTCCGCAATCATAAGAATTCTGACTCTATGATCCACAACCATATTTTTTAACCTCCTCCTCGTGGACTTATTACCAACCCCACGAGCATTCCAAAACATAAAATTTTTCATCATCTTAAGCTCGGGAGGAAGATTTACCCCTCTTAGTCTTACGACGATTGCCCGGAGGTACCGCCAACTTGACTTTGTTCTGAAGATCCTCATCGGATTGCGCCCCCAAAGTTAAATCATTGATAGCTTGTGATTTCGGCCCCAACTCCGATTCCGACGCAGCCTCGTCACTATCATCTGTGGCGCTATCAAGAGTATTAAGGTTCATTGTTTTTTTCTTTTTTGGCAAAGCACGACTCTCCTTGACCAGCTGGATGGCGACATCAAACAAAACGCTTCCTTCCTGGTTGTTCCCTGCTGCCGCGGGTACTGATAAATTACCAGTTGCTTAGGGTTGTTCTCGCCTGGCAAGGACTTCTGTCAACTGTTCCATCACTGTCAGCTTCACCGTTCCAGCCCCTACTTCCTGTGTCATTCCATTCAACATGGTCTGCGTCACTGATCGAGTGGCCAGGATATTAGAAGAATCGCCAACTGCGATCGAGTCGAGTGCTGTCTGGGGTAACACATCCCCTGTTTTGGGGCCGTGAACTGGCTGAGGCCGTGGACTGGCCGAAGTCTGGCCTGGGCTGTGGTCCGACTGGGGTCGTGGTCTGGCTGGGGCCCTGGTCTGGGTGGGCCATTTCCCCTGTGTTGATGCAGGGCATAGGCTGGGTTGAATTGGGAGCTGGCTGGGGCGGTGCAGAAACTCGAACAACCTCCTCTGTAACACTTGCAGCTCGTTGCATGTCTGGGACATGTTGCCCCCCTTGATAGTTACTTGTCGCGCCTTGCGACGCTGCCGCATGGTGATGTTGAGAGATGCTGTGAATATTGTTTGTATTCATGTCGTCAAAACGACTACTCTTCGCCCCTGAATTGACTTCATCTTTATATGGTGTCAGATGTTCTTGATTACCAGAAACCTTTGCAATCTCCGAAATTGTATACTCCGCCTCTAGGAGGCATTCCTCCGTAGATTCTGGAACGAGCTCGGCATTGTCATGGACCTTTTTCTCACTTTCATCGGCATCAAAATTTTTTGTAAGCGACTCAAATTTGTTTGACAACACCACCTTAACCGGATCGATGGCCACCGGCATCTTCTCCCCAACTTCCTCATTAATCTCCTCCCCCTGGCTATTCTTTGCTCCACTCGAACCCACTGTGAGATTGGGAAGCTTAGCTTTTTTGATAACGGGTACATATTGTTGCTTTATTATTGTTGGGTTCAACCTTTGGCTTGACCACCTTCTCCGCTTTACCAAAATCAGAGGCTCTCCCTCCGCCCTTAAGACCTGGTTTTTTTCTACAAAACTCCTCTTGGTGCCCTATCAAAGAACAAAAATCACAGTATTTGAAGCCTAGGTATTCTATCTTCTGCCAGAAACCCCAATTATTGGCCCTGTCAATCCAAACTCTAGTTGGTAATTTCTCCGCCAAAGTCATCTCCACGCAAACACGGGCAAAGCTCGGGTGTGACAGGCATCGAGTATGATCATCCATCCGCAAAAAGCAACCAAAAGAATTCACAATTGCTTTTAAAATAGGGGGATGAAATAAATGTAAAGGTAAGTTAGGCAACTCTACCCATAAAGGCACCGAGATTGGGTCATCTTTCAAACTGAAACCATCATGCCAACGAAAAGCTTTGAACCGAACTCCACGAATAAAAAAGGAGTCTCTCGACAGAACTTTCTTTCCTTCCACCTCAGATTGAAGTCGGACTAACACGTGCCGTTGATTAAGTAAACCAAGCGAAAAATCGCCTAAAATTCCCCAAGTTCTGTGAATCGAATCTTGGATATCTGCCAAAGTTGGTCGGTAACTGGAGAATTTTAAAACGATCACATGTTTTTCCATGAAAGCTTCGCCACGTACTTCATCCGTTGCCATGATTTCGATGGCTGGTGCCCCCTCTTTGCGGAAACGGGTTCCTTCGACCGGAGTCTTCGCAGTGTCGTCCACCAAAATTTTACCCAAAATCTGGGCAAAGGAGGGCTTAGGGGGTCTTCCACTGTTTCCCCATGACCAGGTCCTGTGGGGGGAGGGGCGGCGGCTAAGGGCGCTGACATCACATCCAGAGGACAGCGTGGAGTCCTGGATCCAGCGTCAACCCTAATCACACAACTCTGTGTGTCGGCGGCTGGATCGTAACGGCGGCTAGGTCGTAACGGCGACGTGTATCGATACCGTAACGGCAGCTGTGGCCTAACCCGTTCAGAAGCCGTAGTGGCAGTCGGCCAATGGGCGACAGGGTCGTAATGACGTGTCGGAGAGGAACACCTCTAGGCGGCATACAAATCCGGGCAGGCCTGACGCCGGCCAAGATCGACGGAGGTCCTAGGGTTGGCCAAACCGTCTCTATAATCAATGGTGAGGATTGATTCCCAAAGATTTGGGACGTCTAGGATTAAGGGATCAGAAATCTAGAAAAATACCCAGACTGCCCTTCAAAATCGCCTCAGAGCTCCTCTGACTTCCGTTTAGATGGGTTCAACAATCAGTTCCCTCAATATTCGTCATCTAGAATCAATAATTTCATTGGCAATCAAAGGGCTATCAACCACTTGTCTTCCACTGACTGTTGCACTTTGAAAAGGAGAAATGACTGAATGAAGAACTATTTTCAATCTGTTAGCCAACACCTTGGCAATGATCTTATAGGCCCCATTCAAAATACTGATAGGTCTAAAATCTTTGACTGTCCGCATTCCTGCACATTTAAGAATAAGCGAGATGATAGTGATGTTCAACCGCCAATCAAGAAAATTTCTCGAGTTAAAATCTTCAACAAATTCTTATCATCTTGATGTCTAAACTCCACCTAGAGGTTCCAAATTCCATTCCTTAATTATATTCAGTGGGTGACTCTTCGCCAAAAACATTTGGATACCTATTATTTTATAAATCAATCTAAATTATGATAGGGAAATTGAAATGATAACGTAACGTAAGAAGCAATTTATTAAAAATTTAAAATTTATTGATTACCCTAGATTTGCGACGAATGGGCACACTTATTCACCTAACACTCTTTCTTCGTCCACATTAATCTCTCTGTTTGTCAACCTAGATTGTGAAAAATCTCTTTCCCCGGTCACTGTCTCACAGTTCACTGATGTATACATGTTCCATTGATTAGAGTTTCGATCATGTACGAACCACTCTCTCAAACATAAACCAGTGCTTTCTTATCAGGCTTAGTAGAAACTTTGTTTCACATTCATATAGATGGCAGAGAAGTCGAAATCCACAGTGGGAAATTATAGAAACCTAGACTGGTTTGCAAAAATGGACAGTAGATGTAACAGGTCACCAAGAAGAAAATTAATCTACTAATGAGTCAAGTTCTTTCAATATCCATAATCTGTATCATTTAGACTTCACAACTAATGAGAAAATAACCTAGATTTTGATGATATATTGCTTATCAGTAGCTTTCTCACAAACCAACTTAAATTAGAAATTAGAATCCTAATCTCAGGTGGATCAATTGCTTTGTTGTGTTCAGTGGCCGATCCCAGGGCTTGGAACGCCACTGCGGCTGCGGCGTCTGCTTATATAATCAGATATCTCTGCCACAATTTGATCATCAACTCTACTAGCAGAAACTAGTTTCATGCTTGCCACAACATTTATGTGCTCGTCATGGGCACTATCTGTGGCGTGTCCACCCTCACCACTTGTGTCGATAACTCTGGCACCCATACTAATTTCAAATATTGAACACAATATCACCAACAAAACTAGCAGAAATCTGCACTTGCAGGAGAACTTCTCAGCCATTCGCAACCAGTTCAAGAAACAGATCATCAATTACATATAGATCGCAGTTTTAAAAATGATGAGAGACGCTTGTATATATACAAGTGATAATAATGTTGAAAACAATCAACACATGAACATTGCAACTTTGCAAGTGTAATTATTTTAGACCCAATTATTGTTATCGATGAAATATATGATTGTTTTCAACGATCCATGTTGTCGAGGAAGCGAACATAATCTTTACCTGAATGTCTTCTTGCTTTCCTTTTTTCTTTTATTTTTATGAATTAATTGACAGCTAGTTCATGATATATAACCCATACCAAAGCTAGTATGGAGAGTTTAAACTAAATTATCAACCTGAAACCTTTGCTAATCAATTGTGGAATATGCTATTTCTGTATTTCAATATCGAAAAATGGTTCGTAAACTAGGGTTGAAAACTAAACTGTCGGTTTGGTTTTTCACCTAAATCGTGAACCGAATCGACTTTGGCCGGTTTTAAAATTTTCAAACCGAACCAACCATTAACAAAATCGATCGAAAACCAAACTTATTCAAATTTATGCAAACAGTAACTGAACCGAATCGACTAAAATCGAACCAAAACTGAATCGACCAATTATTTTAAACATATTATATTATTTTTATATAAAATTTATATTATTTATTATATATATTCAATCAGTTCGGTTTGATCGGTTAAAATCACATAGAAACCGGAAACCGAATCGACCACTTCAGTTTTGATCGGTTCGATCGATTTAATCGGTTTAGTCAGTTTTTTGTTCAACCTTACCGTAAAATGTCATAAGCAAGTTTCGCCTTCCACTCCAGATATTTTTGTTTTATGATAAAATTTCCCTAGCCATTGATTCACTGTTAATTTTTATTGAAGTTACTCACATTTTAATCTTTATTTGTTTAGTTCCATACCTGTAGATTAATCAATAAATTTTATTTACCTAAAATATGTCGATAAATATCATATGGTCGAGAGGGCACATGTTGTGTTGCGACCATAAAGTCAAAATGATAAGATTTATCTATCTACTTTCCACTTTTAGGTATAAACAAAATAATTTGTAGGTGAGGGGAAATCGAATCCTGCCTCCCTTGGGCTTGGATGTAGGGACACAGGCCCATGCACAGAAGAGGTGGCCATGTTAGGTTGTCCCAAAATATTCCACAATCTAGCGAGGTAGTTTAACCTATAATTACTTTCGTTTAGTTAAATTATAGGGTTTTTTTTTTTTTTTTTTTTTTTTTTTTTCTAATATTGCGCGCAAACCCTCGTCTAATCATAATTAGTAAATAAGGTCCAAACTTTTATTTTTTTATCCCTTAACCCCTCCCACCTCAAATGTCGTCGGCTGGGTTTTTCAGATGTCGTCGGTTGAGTTTGATCCTGTAACCTAGTGATATCATTCGCCACTGTTCAACCACTTAAGCCATTACACATTTGACAAACTTTCTTTTTATGAGCTCCAAGTCTCAAACTCCGAGTTGTTTCTTAATGGGCTGGGCTTTAAAACGAGCTGGACCTGGTGATGTTTCTGAATTAGCCACCAAAGACCAAGTCAGTCATGCTAAGAAGCTTCCATTTCACAACGAAAATTTCAACTGTACTAATTACTACCAGTTTCATTTTCAAACTATATAATGCAGCAACGAAGTAGACTTTTAGTATAACTATAAAATCATTCTTCTTCAACATAATGTGCTTGAAGGAAACTTGGACTTTGATCAATCTCTAATGGCAGCAACCTTCAATGTCTCAAAGGGTGCAGTAGCAACCCTGCTAGTTGTTCTAATATTAGCTCAAGTTTCCTTCGCTAGGCTTCTCAATCAACCTCACCACCATGCAAACTTCGAGTCACACAATGATGTTGGGCAATCTAGCAAAGAAGAAGTTAGGAAATATGCGCCGTTGCCGTCAGTGTTTAATATGCTTCCGAAGGGATTCAAACCACGCTCCGGGCCAAGCTCCAGAAGCAACAACATACAAACCTAACAAGCTCGAAATATAGTTTGAAACCAATGTGGTTTAGGAGATGGAAAGTCAATGTACTATAAATAAGTGTTAACCTAAGTTTTCATAAAATGTATTTTTTTTAAAAGCAAAGTTTTGTCTGTATGGTATCAATCAAGGAGTTTTATGTCACTATTTCACTACTTGTACTGCTCCAACAAACTGGAATTCGAGCAAAGGTTTCAATTATTAAGCTCCCTATGAGAAATAGAAGTCAATAAGTTTGTTCAGATTATATTTGTTTATTTTGTATTGTTTTATGACTGTTTTTAAATGTTTATCCCATCGAAGACAACAAGTTTAGTGACAAGTTGAGGGGCATCCGTTGTTTACCTCTCTCAAGCTATGTAGTAGAAGTAAGGATCGTGATTTCATTTTTTTGAGTTAATTTCGGTACGTTGATTTTAAGAAATATTTTCTTGTGTATAAAAAAACATAAAAAATTTGATTGTATTTTAAAACTATCAATATAAATTAAGCATTTTAAACTCTTACGAGTTCCACAAGATTCATAATATCATACAAACTACATATTACATAAGAATCGCTTATATACAAAATTTTAATTCTAAAACTAAAATTATAACAGGTTAAAAGGTACAGAAATTGATATTAGCTTGATAAAAGGAATAAATATTTTAGATTTCGAAAGAAATTTTGGAAACTCGAAAGAAATAAATATTCGTGAAATTTCAACATTTTTTGAAATATCACATTCCTTTAGAAGGTTGTCCACCAATTTTTTTTTCCCAACAAAATGATGACAACCTTCCTGTTGTTCATCGGCTGACAAAAATGTCATCAGTTTGTTCTTATGAAAATTACATCATCTTTGAGTTTCAGATAAGGTTGTTGCTAAATAACACTACCATTTTTGCTGAACGACATAATCACCCAATTATTATTTTATTTTTTTGGATCTCCTGAAGGACACCACCACCTTCACCTTCACTTCTCTCTTCACCAAAACAACATCACCCCGGGGGAGGAGGAGAGGTGGCGGGAATGGTGGTGGTGATTGAAGAAGAAAATAATAGAAAAAAAAGAGGATGGGAGGTGGCGGTGATGTAGATTAATGGAAAAAAGGAAATGGGGAAGAGGAGGAGAGGTGGCGGTGGTGGAGATTGATGGAGAAGAAGAATAAGAGGTGATGAGGAGGATGAGGAGGGAAATTAGAATAAGAAAAAAAAATATGGAAGGAGGATGAGGATGAGAGGAGGCGCGGTGGTGGTGGTGATTGATGGAGAAGAATAAGAAGATGGGAGGATGAGGAGGAGGAGAGGTAGCTGTAGTGGGGATTGATGGATTAGGAGAAGAAGAAGAAGAATGAGAGGTGACGAGGTGGTGGTGGAAAGGGGAAGATGATGAAGAGGATAGGTGGCGGTGGCAAGGTGATGGCGTTAAAGGGGAGGAGAATGGGAGAGTGGTAAATAAATGTGGTAGGGTTTTTTTGTTTATATTAGTGGTGTCTTTTAACAATGTCCGTCAGAAAGTATGGCACTGGTGGTGTTATTTAGCAACATCTTTTAGAGAAACTTGGTAATCTATTTACAAAGTGCAAGCGACATCCAACGCAATATTGCTGAAATATGTTTGAAGACTGGATTTTTTCTTATAATCATCACTACACCAAATTGACATATTTATAACAACCCAAAATTTTATTATTGTTGTGCTGTAACAATTCACCAAATAGTTTCACACAGTTTCACAAATGAAGTGATACAATAATTAGATCACCATGAATAATATGGTGCTGCAAGTGATTATATTCAAGGTGATCCAATTTATTATATCACTTTATTTGTGAAACTGTTTTTCAAAATTTTGTTTGAATTTAATTTTGACATGAAATTATTTGGTGGATTGTTACATCACAAAAATGATATTGTTCGGGGACTGTTAGAAAACTGTCCATTTGATGTAATGCATATAACTAGTGTACTTTTCTTAGTTAATTATTAGGTACTCGTGAGTAAAAAAAAAAAAAAAATCTAATTTCAGATTTAGTCAAATTTTGAAGCTGGAAGCACACAACTGTGGATTTTTTAGCCCGGCTTTACCAGTTACATTTATGAAATGGAAGTAATTATTAAGTTCAAAATTTACACTAGCCCATGGCCTTGACCTATGGATTCATGATGTATAGTTGACATATGATGGATTTTTGTATGTTTTCTTTTAGGGTTTGTCTAAACAGCGAGGGAAGGGCAAGGAAACCAGCGAGGGAGGGGGGTGAAGTCGTTCACTCCCCTCGAGATGTGTAAAATTGCTTTGAGATATGTGCTTTTACTCATCTCGAGAGGGATGAACGGCTTCACCCCCCTCCCTCGTTGGTTCCCTCGCCATTTAGAATTTCCCCTTATTTTATTATTGGGTTTTTTTTTAGTTTGACAATCATTAGTTTATAAAAATTAGAGTTTGGTCTTCATTTTGAAAACTAATTGAGTCTAACACTTGTTTTCTGACAGAACCATTAAATCCACATCATTAACTGGTCAAGAATAATTTTTGAACCCTTTTTCCTTACCTTAGATCCCAGTTAATTGAAATTCGGGCTAAGCCGGGTCGGTCTGTCACGACCAACCGAGCAATTAGAAGAGAAGGGCAAAAGCTTCAAATTCAAATGTTTTTAGAGTGGTAGATTTGTAATTTTCTTTTATTGTTAGTTAAGAGTACACAGGATGGTTAAAAGTGTCAACCATTTGACGGCAGGCATAAATTTCTGTTAGTTTTTTTTTTTTTTTTTTTTTGTTAGCTTAAGATGGGGAAGAATGTAAGAGAAGATTAAGCACAAGAAGAAAAAAATAGACTCGGTTCTATAAAATCTAGAGAGATCTGTAATCGAACTCTAATTTTTCCATTTAATTCATCAGTTGTTTATTATTCTTTTGGTTTCAATTTGTCACGATCGTGATAATTGGTATCAGAGCACCTTCGATCCAATCCAAAGTGGGAATTCAAGGAAACTAGGGCAATGGATATGAAGGTCTTCATCAAGGAGATGAAGAAAAATCAAATTGAACACCATGGTCAGATGGAACTAATGAAAACATAATTGAAGAGGACTGCACAATGTCACGAGCTTTCTTTTCACAAGTACTTCCCGTGCGACACTAGCAAACTTTGCCCCGACTTATCAAAGAAAGTTAGCTTCACTTTCTGGCAATCCCTTCCACTTGACGAATAGCTCATGTGTGGGAGGTTGGTTGGAATGGCGCACCACACGATCTGACAAGATAGTCTCTACTTCCTTGTCATGTTGGATCCTCATGCCCATTGGTGCTCTTTGTGAAACTCCTCTAGTTGGATCATCCTGATCTTCTTTATACAGTTTCAATAAACTCACATGGAAGACTAGATGGAACTTGATCCTCGGTGGTAACTCGACCTTGTATGTTTGTTTTTTCACTTTCTTGACTATGGGGAAAAAACCCTCATATCTCCTGATAAGGCCACGATGCAGTCCTGAAAAAGTCTGGCATGAGCATGCATCTTGACAAGCACAAGGTTTCCAACCTGGAACTCTCGAGGCCGTCTCTTCTTGTCGGCCCACTTCTTCATCCTCTTGGATGCCTTCTCCAGGTAAGCCCGAGCCTCATCAGCTTAATCATTCCATCCTTTGGCAAACTTATAGGCTGATGGACTCACTCCAGTGTAGCCAGTGGCAATAGAACTCGGGGTCATAGGTTGTTGTCCCATGACAATCTCAAATGGGCTACGATCCGTCGCTTCACTCTTCTGCAAGTTGAAAGATAATTGGGCAACATCCAACAACTTAGCACAATCTCGTTGGTTGGCACTCACATAGTGCCTAAGATATGACTCTAGCAAGGCATTCATCCTTTCTGTCTGACCATCCGTTTGAGGATGAACGCTAGTAGATAAGTTAAGGTCGGTACCCAACAACTTGAATAACTCAGTCCAAAATTTTCTCGTGAATCGAGTATCCCGATCACTGATAATAGATTTGGGTACACCCCAATACTTCACCACATGTTTGAGGAATAAATGTGCGGTTTGCTCGGTTGTGCACTCCTTGAGTGTGGGAATGAAGGTGGCATACTTCGAAAATCTGTCCACGACCACAAGTATCCAATTGCAACCTTCCGATGCGGGCAAACCAATTATAAAATCCAAGGAAACACTCTCCCAAGGTCTTTCTGGAATGGGGAGAGGTTCAAGTAAGCCGGCAGGTGATTGTTGCTCCACCTTGTCTTGTTGGCATATAAGACAAGTCTTTACATATGCTTCGATATCATCCCTCATATATGGCCAATAATAGGAATCTTCCACAAGAACACGAGTCCAATGTATACCTGGATGTCCAGCCCGCTTGCTATCATGGCATTCTTTCAAGACTTCCTTCCTTAGGTTGTCATGAGGTGGAACATAGATTCGCCTTCCCTTAGAGTATATCAAGCCGTTCTCCATCCAAAATTGTCTTGTCTTCCTATCTTTGACAAGAGATATGATGGTTTGAGCCATGGAGTCATGTGCCAATCCTTCCCTTATGTGACCCTTCAAGTTGCTTTGAGGTTGACTTATGTCAGCAAATTCTCCTTTTCTACTCAAAGCATCCGCAACAAGATTAGCCTTGCCAGGATTGCACTCCAAAGTGTAATCAAACTCTGCCAAGAAATCTTGCCATCTCGCTTGTTTTGGTGTGAGCTTCTTCTATGTCTGGAAGTAGCTAGTGGCAACATTGTCGGTCTTGACCACAAATTTTCTCCCAAACAAGTAATGACGCCATGTTCACAAACAATGCACAATCGCAGTCATTTCCTTCTTTTGAACTGTGTACCACCTCTCAATATCATTGAGCTTCCTACTTTCAAAGGCAATAAGATGTCCTTCTTGCATCAATACTCCACCAATAGCAAAGTCGGAAGCATCCGTATGTACCTCAAAAGACATAGAATGGTTGGAAAGTGCCAACACCGGTTCCTCCACAATTGCCTTCTTCAATCCTCCGAAAGCTTGTTGGCATTTTGAACTCCAATCCCAACTTCGTCCCTTCTTGAGCAAGTCCGTCAATGGAGCGGCTATGAAAGAGTAGCCTTTGATGAACCTTCTATAATAGTTCACCAAGCCAAGGAAAGATTTTAACTCAGTGACTTTGGTTGGTGGTTCCCATTCTTGGATGGCTTGTACCTTAGACTTGTCCATGCGAAGCTTGCTTTTGCCAATGATATGACTCAAGAATGTCACATCCTTTTGGGCAAATGAGCACTTCTCCCTTTTGACATAGAGCTCATTCTCCTTCAAAGTTTGGAACACTTGCCTCAAGTGATCCACATGTTCCTCCAATGTCTTACTATAGATCACAATGTCATCAAGGTACACAACTACGAACCGATCAAGGTAAGGAGCTAGTACTTTATTCATTAGAATGCAAAATGTGGTCGGCGCATTAGTTAAACCAAATTGCATGACTAAGAATTTGTAAGACTCGTACCTTGTAGCACATGCCATCTTTGGTTCATCTCCTTTGGCTATGCGGACTTGGTAATATCCCGAGCGCAAGTCAAGCTTGGTAAAATACCTTGCATCACCAAGTTGATCAAAGAGATCCGCAATAAGTGGAATCGGGTACTTGTTCTTGATAGTGACATTGTTGATTGCCCGATAGTCAAAACAAAGCCGTAGGGATCCATCATGTTTCTTTTGAAATAAGACCGGCGCACCATATGGAGCTTTGGAGGGTCGGATATAACCAGCATCAAGTAAATCCTTCAGTTGTCTTCTTAACTCCTCGAGCTCAGGAGGTGTCATACAATAAGGAGCAAATGCGGGTGGCTTTGCTCCAACTTCTAACTCAATAGCATGATCCACCTCTCTCTTTGGTGGAAGCTTCTTAGGCAACTCAACAGGCATAACATTCTTGTGCTCTTTGAGAACATCTTGGACGACCTTAGGTGCATTCACCCCTCCATCCATGGGACCTTCGTCTTCCTTGAGAGTAGCCAAGTAAGTAGGCTCATTCCTCTTTACTCCTTTAGAAAGTTGGAGAGCGGACATCATTCTCTCCTTACTTATTTCTCGTACCACGAACACAACACAAGGTTGTCCCTTCTCCATGATGCACATGGTATTGGCATATGGGACCAGGAAAGCCTTCACCATGTCCAAGAAATCTATACCCAAATAGAACTTGTGATCATCAATTGGAGCAATAGTTATGTCGACTTTACCTCGCCATTGTCCAAGCCGAATATCGGTGCCACGAGCTATTCCTTCAATTGGGAGACTTTTAGCATTGACTCCCTTGATATATCTTTTCTCCTTAGTATATGATAGGCCAATTTCTTCAGCAAGGTCTTTGGCCATGAAGACTATGTCGGCTCCAATATCCATCATGACTTTCAAAGTCTTGTTCCCAATCTCGGTCTCCGTGTACATCCTTCCACGTGGTTGTTCCTCGACCTTAGCTTGAATGACACTTAGGAAATTCATTGAGGCGATCCTCCTTTCTTCTTTTGCTTCTTCCTCCATGACAAGCGTGACAAATTTCCCCGGTTGGGACACTCGAATACCTGATGGAGTCCACTACATAAGAAGCAAGATATCTTCTTGGGTGATCCATCTCTTTTCTCCTTCCCTTTGTCTTTGGAGTACTTGTGTTCCTTGGAGGACTTCTCTTTGTCTCCCCCACCTTTTTCCATCATTACTCGGTTTTTTCCCTTGCCCCTTGGATGAGTCCTTTCTCTTGAACTCAATCAATGACTCGGCCGCAGCCATAGTTGTTGCAAGGTCTTGCACACCTTGCCTCTTCAACTCCAACTTGGCCCAACATGTTAGGCCATCAAGGAAGCTAAACAAAATATCATTTTCTCCCATGTCAGGTATCTCCAAGAGCAACTCCGAGAACTCCTTCACATACTCTCTTATGTGGCCTTCCTTGTGTTGAAGGCGGCGAAGCTTGGCCTTAGCTTCATTTTCGTCATCCTCCGGGTAGAATTGTCTATTGAGTTCCTTCGTGAATTCTTCCCAAGTGTCGATGGTGCACAATCCCTTCTTTACATCATCGGACCTTGTGCGCCACCAAACTGTAGCAACATCATTTAAATATAAGGAGACACTACGTACCTTTGATGCTTCATCTATTATGCCAACTGCATCAAAGTGGCGCTCCATGTTCCACAAGAAGTTGTCGATCTCCCTTGCACTCCTTGCCCCACCATAGGCCTTAGGTTTGGGAGCTTCGACTCTGTGAGTGATTGTCCCTGGTGTAGTCCCACCATTGGCTACCGCATCCATACACACATTGAGTTGAGTTTCTAGCTTCTCAACTCTTTCCCTGTAAGCATGCATCTCTGCATCTTTGGCAACAATTTTGGCTTCAAGAGACTCGATCTTCTTGGACACCATGTCCACTACTGCGTTTAAGGCTCCTTGCATCTCTTCCCTGAGCTCTTGGTCCTCCCCATTGGACGTTTGCCCCTCGATGCATTGGTCCATGTCTTCGACTTTCTCCCTCAAGTCGGACATGGTGGCACACAACTTAGCCAACCTTTCATCCATCGCAACGATTATGTCCTTCGACTTGTCCTTGCGAACTTTCCCACCTTTGTTGTTGTTGCCAATTGATGGGTTGTTGACCTCTGAAGACATTCTCTTGTGTAGAATGATTTCACCAACCTTTGCCCCGACTTATCAAAGAAAGTTAGTCAGCCTTACCCACGAAAGACTTACTTAGACTTTGGAAAGCTAAGCAAGCTAAGAACACACAAGAAAGCTTAAGAAAACTAGAACTTGTATTGCTTGTATTCTCTGAGGTGACTACAACAAATGAGGTCTTAGCCTATTTATACAACTCCACCTCCTCAATGGACGGTGGTGATCAATTTGATCTAACGGTCTACAATGAACTTCTACACACTTCCTTAGAAATATCTAAGGACTAGAATCCTATGAAACTCGATGAAATTTTATGGAAGGTTCTAGAGAACTCTCTAGAACAATGTGGAATACTCTACATTATTTACACTTGCTAACCTCACTTGGCTAGGCAAGAAGATAGTTGTGAAATCAAGGACAAGAAGCTATAAATAATTGAAACCAATGTGGTTTAGGAGATGGAAAGTCAATGTGCTATAAATAAGTGTTAACTTAAGTTTTCATAAAATGTGTGTGTGTGTGTTTTTTTTTTTTGTAAAGCAAAGTTTAGTCTTGATGGTATCAATCAAGGAGTTTGATTTCACTATTTCACTACTTGTACTGCTCCAACAAACTGGAATTCGAGCAAAGGTTTGAATTATTAAGCTCCCTCTGAGAAATAGAAGTCATTAAGTTTGATGAGATTTTTTTGTTTATTTTGTATTGTTTTATGACTGTTTTTAAATGTTTATCCCATCGAAGACAACAAGTTTAGTGACAAGTTGAGGGGCATCCGTTGTTTACCTCTCTCAAGCCATGTAGTAGAAGTAAGGATCGTGATTTTGTCACGATCCGATTTTCAAAGAAAATGAAAATCCCAAAATTCACGTAGGATTATCCGTTTCCCCAAAACTCGGGACGTGAAATTCAATAATAATATAAACATTTAGCAGCACCAACTTAAACATGATTTTTAAAAAAAATTGAAACGAATAAGAAAACTCTAACCCGAAAAAACTCTGACGTTGCTAGCCCCACTAACGAAACTCCAGTAACGCTGCTCAAAAATCTTTAAACCTGAAAGGCTAGTCGGCTACATTCCCAAAGGAATGTACCCAAAAAGCAAAATCTCACTTGAGTCAGCAATTAAGCTGGTGTGAGTAATCTTCATCCCAAATCAATAAATATGCATATGAAAAGCACAGTTCAAAGAATTTAGTTCCTCAACGAGGCAATCATGTCATCATCCTAATAAGTAACTATGCATTTACTTGTACTTACACTGTAGAAGTTGACTATGACAAGTTTGACCTGCAGAAATATTAGTGGACTTGTCATCCTGCATGAAAAGGGTTGGAAACAATATAAACGTAATTATTAATTAAACAGTTGTCTTCGTACAATATTTGACTTACGCATATTATTCATTTTTATATAAATTTGTTTCATTTTTTATGGATTGATCACTTAGACGATACCACATTCGCACCACCTCCGTGCCGAACATACATGCCCGTATGCCCCTTTCATATAAAGGAGGACTTCTTCGTCATCTATGCCCAAGTGGGGACACATCACATACAGGCATGCATCACCGGATACTCCTAACTATATGAGTAACAAAAGCCACTCTTGGGCTATCAATGCGCATAAAGTCAGGTCACATTTTTTTACGGATAAATATCAAAGCTTATCTTAGGCATAAAATTCACCTCATTTCCGCAAGACTAATCTGAAGGTTAATTTAGTTTCTCTATAAGAAATAGGCGCCCCACCTCTGCAAGATAATCCGCAGGTTATTTAGTTTCTCTATAAAAGAGGGGAAATAATAAACAAAAAGAGGTGTGGTAGTTCTCAGTGATACAATTCCAGGTGATTAAATTTTCAGGAATCAAGGTTTATCAATATCATTTATTTTTTATATTTCAACTTTCTCTCAAAATGAAACTTTGTCATTCATAAATCGATTCACCACAATCTCCGCCCATACTTTTGAGGAAACATAGCACTTTTGGAAACAAATTTTATATAGCAGAGCGGGATCAAACCCATTCAATAAGAGGGTTCAAGTTCCTACGAGTATGATAACATCACACTTTCAATCATAGCTCCTTATTGAGTCTAATTCAAGCTATGAAATAAAACATCATTACTTAATAACATTGTTAACCACACACACACACACACACACACACACACACACACACACACACACACATATATATATATATATAAACCATATTCCATTTCTCATTATCCCACATTACTGCATATAGCAAAGGAATTCATAATATTCATCACAAGAGTTGCATTTATACCAACCCATCCTAGAAGGCAAAGTACACAACTAAAATGCAAGAGAATTGCAAAGGGATTGGCATTTTAGATCAATCAAACTGTAGAAATCGAAGCCTGAAACACAGTAAAAAGAAAATTATAAATTCAACTGAAACAAACAGCTTTGACCGATTCACACAACAATGTATATCAACTAGAACACCCCCCTAAATGAACTGAATCGAACATTCAAAACTCAGCTAAAACACCCGCTTAAATTAAAATAAGCATTAAACATATCTACAAACTCCCAAAATCAACTAAAACCAACCGTCTAATGTCAATCGTAGCCTTCCCCAAACTCAACTGGAAACATCCTAGTTGTAGCCCGTAACACAGTGCCAAGAAACTCACGCTTCAGTCCGCACAACAAAACCAATACACCCTAATTTTAGTTACCACAATAATCCCATTAAAACCCAATTGTGATGTCGAAATAAAATCAATTTGACCCTGCAGGCGTCCCAGCAACCAACCATATTCGGGCGATAAATTATAACTTCATTCGGCTCCAAACAACATTTTTCTTTTACATCAAATGCAACCCAAGACAGACCCTAAACAACTATGTTTCCATCCCAAAACTGTCAAATAAATAACCTTGCCAACAATACCGAAATGAACGAGCTGTCCTAACCGGATAGCTTGACCAATCATCACTCAAATGTACATAACTCTCACGTTAGAACTCCAAATTGCATATCGTTTGGGGCAATGAAAAGTAGACACAAAGAAGTTTCCAATCATATAAGGCATACCCCATGATTATGTCTATAATAGTACAGATTTTACAAACAAAATAGGCCATCTGTCAGCCTTCGGCTGATTTACCTATTGTCACTAAAATGAGTATATCTTCCTGTACACAACTCAGATTGTCATACCGTCAAATCCTTTAGAAACTAGACTCAAACAGGAAACTTTTGATATATCACATGATACTATACCTACTCAAAAACTCTACCCAAAGATACTAATTAAAAAGGCTTGATGCAACAAACTCCATGAAGAATATGGAAACTTCATCCAAATTTATTGTTGTGGGCTCACCATGAGACCCAAAATGAACAAGTACCTGAGACTACATTATCAAACAACAGACCAATAGACGAGTGGTGGCAAGTTAGGTATAGTATAGTTGCTATTAACATTTTAGTTCAAATCTTCAAAAGGAAAATGCAAATCATACCCAAAAGCTTATCCTAACAGGCTTTGTATAAAAGTGAAATCAGATCAATGTACACTCTCTTTCATTTCAAAATAAGTCTTCTTGTGTGTTTCTAACATGTTTTGTTCGGGTTAGGAGAAAAGAAAGGAACCTCTTGGGGTTGTTATCTGGAGGAGAAGGGGTCCCTAAATGTGATTGAATATGGTATCCATTTTCATACAAAATGGCAGCTAAAGTGGAGTTCATCCACTGTACCATAATTGGCCAAATAATATGAAGGTACTGATGGTATGCAATGTGTTGGTTGACACTCGACAAAGCTAGAACTAAAAATTTTAAATTAGGGTCCAGGATGTTTTGATGCCCACAGAAATACGAACCTCAAAAAGATACATAAATTGCTACTGCTTTTGCAATTATATGATTCACTGAACTAGCAAGCCTTTTGAATTTGCAAGTTGTTGGAACTTTAGATTGGCATGGAGGAACATCAACCTCTGCTTCCAGAAACATATAGTGGATATTCTAAATCCATACTAATATATTTCATTCACATTTCACAGTTTTTGGTCATTTTTCTCTTGAACCAAAAACATACCAAAAATACCAATTGCTACAACAAATTCAAAACATGTTGGCATCTACGTTTTTTTTTTCTCCAATAATTAACTCATAAAAGAACAGAAGATCAAACCAAATCCAAACAAATAACCAAACAAGTTTAACAACATGCAAGACAGTAAGATATTATCTGATCTATGATATGATTCAATATCAAAACATTCATCAACAATCCCAATCAATCACTCGATAATCCAAGCAATCCCAACCAATTGGGTTGAACCTCATGCAAACAATTAGTCAGGAAACAAATCTCACAAATTTTAATCTAATCCACAACCCCAACATTCTCAACTTCATACAGAAGTATAAAAAGGAGAATGAAAAAAAAAACTCATCGAAATCACAAATCGTAAATGATTGAGTAGCCAACGCAATCGTCCCATCATTCTCTCACCTGCGATCTCTCCCACGCCATTCACAGCGCCGCCAACACCTCTCCCTCGCCATCATTGGAAATCCATATTCTCCGTTTAGGTCGATCCTCTACAATTCATTTCATTTCACCAACAAACATCAACAAATAGCAACACACGACAACCCAACGGCAGGCAACAAAACATAGCAACACATGATGGCAGATCGATCACCCTCGTTACTCTCTCCGCCAGTAATAGCTCTAATCGAGCTATCTCTCTCACCGCAAATCCATATTTTTGTATGGAAATCAAAAGGGAAGAAAGAGGAAGGAGAAATGATGAAGGATGAGAGAGTTTGGGACGGTGAAACGCGTGGCAATGTTTGGACGCAGGTCGTTGCCGCCGAAGAAGAGGAACACGCAGGGGAGAAAGAAAAATTGGGGAAAAAGAATAAATGTTTCTCTCTTTATAATGTGGGTGTGGGTGGCTATTCGCCCCCACTGAACTTCCGAAGACACCCACCCCTAACTTACGAAATAAAACCCTAGAATTTGAAATTTACATTCAATTAAATGTAACTCTATTTTATTTAATTCAAAATAAAAATAAATTAGTTTTACGAAATTTAGGGGTGTTACAGATTTCATTTTTTTTAGTTAATTTCGGTATGTTGATTTTAAGAAATATTTCCATTGTGTATAGAAAAAATGTAAAATTTTCAGTTATAATTTTAAAGTTATCAATATAAATTAAGCATTTTAAATTTTTATAAGTTCCACGAAACCCATAATATCATACAAACTACATATTATGTAAAAATCACTTATATACAAAATTTTAATACTAAACTAAAATATGTTCGAAGACTAGATCTTTTTTATAACCATAGAACTGATGAATGTTAGTGCTCTGCTTAGGTAATTATCAGGTACACATGAGTAAAAAAAAATGTAATTTCAGATTTAGCCAAATTTTGAACTGTAAGCACACAAGCCTAGATTTTTTAGCCAGATTATAGCAGTTATATTTTTGAAATGGAAGTAATTATTGAGTTCGAAATTTATGCTAGCCCGTATCCCTTTTTGTTTTTTGTTTTTTTGGCCAAATAAGAAGATTTTTATTGAAAGGAAAAAGAGAACAACAAACAGAAAGACACAATCCTAAAGCAAAGAAAACCACGACAAAAAACCCAACACACCAACTCCTTAATAAATAAATAAAAACCAAAACAGGCTTGAACAAGCGCCAACCAACCTCCCTGAAAAAAGAGCAGCAAAAACTAAAGCCCCACAAAGAAAAATCTAAACCCTCGAGCAAGACAAACCTCCACCAAAAGCACGAACACACCTCAAAAGGCGAGAAAGAGACTCATCTTGAAAACAAAGATTGCACCAAGTCCAAGGCCATCACGAAAAAATCCAGATAAGAAAAATCTAAGAACCATCGCTCACCACAAAAAAAGGCGAAAAAGAACCTCATAATAAAAACAAACCTTGCACCATGCCTAAGGCTTGGTCTTCATCTTGACTGAGATTTACTCTAACAATATTGCAATATCTCTGAATGTTGAACGAACTTCGTCCTCGTCACTGCTAAGCTCTGATTGGATTGGACGACGCCCAGAAACACTGAGATCACATTCTCGCTTGGTCCTTGAACACTCCCCTGAAATAATCCCAATGGGCTTATTAAAGGCGATTTCGGTAGGCTGTTGATCATTCAAATGAGCTTCAAAACCAGGTGGAGCTCCCAAGTGAATAGGCGTGAATGATCTTCCCTCAAGGTGCTTAGTGCGATGTTCAAACCCTAGTGGGAAAGGAAGACTTTGTTCTTGGATCGAGTATGAATTTCTGATCTGCGCCAAATCAGCAGTGGTACTATTATCCAATTGGTCCACCCGTCCCAATTTCTTAGAAACACATGATTTTCACTTGCATTTATTTTAACATGAAAGTGGACTTGGTTGAGAAGACTGAGAAATTGGCCCAGTTGAGAAATTGATTTATTTGCGCATTTTTGGCTTGTTTACAGGCCATGTTATCTAGCTTTGCAAACTTGTTAATGAGAGGGTCCTAATTGAAAATGTCGATCTCTAGCCTATGTCACTCACTTGTGAATACATGATGGATGGTTGACATATGATGAATTGCTTTCTTAACTGCTGAAGCTTGTAAAATTGGTGGCCATGGATGCATAGACATAGACATACGCGTTGTGTCGGACACAAAAATGATGTGTCGACTTGACAATTTCTAAAAAATTAGGGCTCGGAGACACATCGACACGATATATGATTTTTTTGAATAAGTCATATAAACATAAACAATATATAATAAAATATATTCATCTTTGTTGCAAGTTAAAAAAAAAAAAAAAAAACATGAAGAGAAGAAGACGAGGTGCAAAGGTAGAGAGAAGAAGATAACACTCTCTTGTAAAATATATATATAGAGAGAGAAAAGAAGTTGAGAAGAAAATAAACATAAACTATCATTGTGCCTTTGTAGCTTTTTGCCCTATTTATTCTGAATCACAATTAAAATAGTCATTCACTTCATATGAATCAACAACCATAAAATTAGTTAATTATTTTTCACACATCTAAAAGTGAAAAATAAAACGAAGTCGGTTGCCGAGTATTGACTGTTTTGACCAAGTTCTGAGTGTATCGAAGGCGTGTCCGACACATTAACAATATATCTGACACCTGCCTCTGCTTCCTAGTTGGTGACAGATTAACAAGAAGTTGAAAATCAGGAGAGACTTGAGATTTGAAAACAAGGCTGCGATCGTAAAATACATCTATTGTAGAGCTTATAAATATCTTCTGGTTAGTGTTCTTCATAAATGTGCTTAAAATTAAAATATTTGCTTTGGAGTCCACATTAAACTGATGGAAGACCAACCAGAAGGTCGAACCACAACTTGTGTTTGATTCAATTCAATCAAAAAAACAAAGTAAATTTCAGAAATCACAAAAAAAAAAAAATTTATTGTTCGCCTGAGACAATGCGAGTTTTTTGTAAAACTTCGCATTGATTAGCAAATTTTTTCGCACATATTTGTGCGACTTTAGTTAAATAACCATAACTTGCTCATTTCAAAATATTCTAAAGTGATTTAAGTTGTGTTTATTAGATAACTAAAAGTATTACAACTTTTGTGTTTTAATCAACTTGAGAATCGGCCTCGGTCAAGCACATAAGTTGGCCAAAAGTCAATGACACTATCATGTTTTCATTGTGAGACAGATTTGCGTGACTTTAGTAAAATGACTATAACTTTCTTATTTTAAAACATTTTTAAGTGATTCAAGTTGTGTTTATTAGATAACTCAGAGTACTACAATTTTTATGTTTTGATAAACTTGAGAATCGACATCGATCGAGAACATAAGTTGGCCGAAAGTCAGAGACAATATCCCATTTTCATTGCGAGACATATTTGCGTGACTTTAGTAAAATGATCATAATTTTCTCATTTCAAAACATTTTCATGTGATTCAAGTTGTGTTTATTAGATAACTAAGAATACTACAATTTTCTTATTTTGATGAGTTTGAGAATCGATCTCGATCAAGCATATGAGTTGGCCAAAAGTCAGAGGCACTATCCCATTTTCATTGCGAGATAGATTTGCACGACTTTAGTAAAATGAATATAATTGCTAATTTCAAAATATTTTTAATTAATTCAAATTATATTTATTAGATAACTCATAGTGCTACAATTTTGTGTTTTGATGAGTTTGAAAATCGGTTTAAATTGGTCAAAAGATACTTTATTTTGCATTTTTTTGGTTTTGAATTTGGATTTCTCTGTTAGGATATGCAATTTATTGGTGATGTGAGTTAAAAAAAACTCAATAATAATATGAGAAATCATTTTTGGCGATGTGATGTGAAGTAGTCGTTGGCTTTTATTTTTTATTGACAGAGCAAAAAAAATCTGAATTAAGAATTCTTGGGCTTACTGAGCAATTTTATTGGGCTTTAAAAGAGCGTGGCACGGTAACACCGTATCATATGGGTTCGTCAGCGTTTGATGCAACACGGCTACACGTGTCACTACAAAATTTGAGTGAGCGAGACAAATTAAAGGATAAAAAAAAAAACCTGATTTGTAAAATAGGGTTCATTGTTACCATCTTAGATAAAATTTTGAAATCTCGATGTCATCGATAGACGATCATGAAAACTTGCATGATATGTCTCGTATAATATTCCTAGATGTATATGGCTTCCTCTTCTCTAAAAGGGTTACGAGCTAAGTTTATGTCCGTCCAGGAAAAAAAATCGAAAGAGTGTAAGTCCACAGTTACAAATCTACGATTATCTGAACAAATAATACACAACCTGACGCAACCATCACCATTCCATAGTCTAAGTGTCTCTTCATCACATACATCAACACTTTGCAAACTTAAATATTTTGGACGAGCTTTGCTGGGGGTCGAGGGAGGGAGCGAGGGATGGGTGGTAACCCCCATCCGCCTCGAGATGAGCACATTGACTTTGAAATGCACAATGTCGCTCATCTCGAAGCGGATGGGTGACTTCCACCCATCCCTCGCCCCTTCCCTCCCTCGACCCCTAGAATTTTTTATTTTGGACACAATAGGTTAATAGTGCTATTTTTCTACAAGGAGGAATGGGTAAAATGGTGGTAGACCAAAGTCATTGCTGCCAAGAATCTTCAAATCAATTGACCTTTTCAACTTACACTATCACAACAATTTCTCCTTAACTGTCGTCTATATATTTCAAAACTTGCTATAAGAACAACTCAACAATTCGTTCTCTCTTCAACATTTCATTCTCATTTTCCTCCTCTTCTCAAAGCACTACTCAAAATAGTCTGGATCTTCCAATGGCATCTGTAGTTCATTACACCTCTATGATGGTACTAGTTCTTGTATTCCTATCCAAAGTTTCCCCTGCTAGGCTCCTCAATGAATTCCATACCGAAAACTTCGCCGCAACGCAACCAGACCTTAATATCGCCCTAACAAAGTCATCTCTTAGTATTGTTCTTCCTTGTGATCATCTGAAGTCTACTACTACTAATGAAGGAGGAGGTGATCAAGTTTTTGATGAGACTCATAAGTTGCAAGGGAAGTATGGACCTTTGGTGCTCAATATGTTACCAAAGGGAGTGTTCCCACCACCTTCTGGACCAAGCAAAGGAATTAACAGTGAAGGCAACTAGTTATGATTGAATGAAATCTATTTTTTTTGGTTTTTTAGCTTTGTTAATTTTTATTTTCAAAATACATGATGATTTGATCATTATATTATTAGAGATAGATTGAAATTAATCTTTTTAGATAAATTACAAGGAAAAGTTGTGTTTTATCTGTACCATCGCCGCGAAAGTTGTATGCAAAAATTTTGAATTTTAGGCTCATATTTGGTGGGAATTTTATTTCAACAATGTCGTTATTTGACTGCTAATCAAAGTTACCTTTTTTTTTAATCACTGTTTATCTTAGAAAACTTTCGTTATACTGTTCAGATTGATCTATTTTTACAGAGTTTCAAGTGATGAATTTTTCAGAGATTATCTTATTGAAAATACTACAATCTTATTGAAAAATTCTACATCTTAAAAATAGATTATCTTAAAAATACTACAATCTTATTGAAAAATTCTAAAGAGATTGGTTTCAGAGAGCACTGATTTGTGCTTGGGAGGGTAATCTGCACGTGATCGGACCAACTCTACATCTCTCCAACTCCTCCAAATCCATGGAGATTAGGGTAAAGTGGTCTGATCACGTGCGAATCACCCTCCCAAACACAAATCAGTGCTCTGGAACCAGACTCCGTAGAAGCTCTGTTATTTATAACCTCATCTATAGGTCATATGACGATGAGTAAGTCTAGTCAGTCAGGTTTGCTAGTCATTTTTTGGCAAGGTTTTAATTTTTTTTACACTTTTTATCCATTTCATTTAAAACACAACTACAAACACCATCTATAGAAATGTAAAAAAAATTACTAACAAACCGAACTAGCTAAAATTGTTGTATGACGATATATACAGAGGTCCTATTGTGGTGACGCGTCTCATATCAGATTTTCATTTGTTAAATTATATTAGTAATGTGTTCAACGAATAATAAATATTTCTTTGAGTTTAGGGTCGTAGAGGCGGGTGGGTATATTAGAGTCGACTCTGGAGACTTTGATTTCAAATCGTTTTCAGTAGACTATGAGAATTTTTCATCCCTATACATTGTATGATTGAGGTTATTAATGAGTTTTGTTGATCAACTTGACCCCATATCGAATTGTCTTAATTAAGATGCATTATCAATGTTCATATGAAACATAGTAACATACAATTCCATCAGTTTGGTAATCATCAGCATCACTGTAGTAATGGTTTATAGTTTGAGATTTCCCTCATAGAAAATTTGATCATCCAAATCTTAAAATATAAATTCTGTCAATGGGGTATCAACTCAGCAGATAGAATCAAAAGTCTAGAGTTTGAAATTTCCATCTCCATATTAATTTTTTATTCTCGATATTTTCAGTATCAACTACATATATTTTGGTTCTCCAAGTAATCCAAATTCAAAAATGTTTTCCTTCCCAACTTTCATCTAAGTTATAAATAAATAAATATTAAAAATATGAATAAGCTTTTCGATCCACTGGACCCTTATAATGTCATGCGAACCTACATTATTCATTTTGCCGTACGAATATCAACAGAGTTTGTTGCGATTACATGAGCTAAAAAATTACTTAGTCCTACAAACATAAAAACGACATCATCCAAAACATTGGATATAATATCATCTTCAACGTTAACGATGAAATTGCTTTGTTGCCAGCAATTACAGAGTATAAAATTACAGAGTATAAAATTCAATCCAGTAGCAATTACAGAGTATAAAATTCGGTCGATGGGTAAGATTTTTTCAACCCATGGCAATTACAAAGTATAAAATTATGCGATAACATTTGCAGAATTTTGAGTTGATGGCCTGCCTAAGTTTCAAACAAGAACGTCTATTTACAAACCAAACCCTACAATGAAAGGTAAGGTAAACTAAAACAATGACTAATAATCGTATAATCTACTATCATGATTATAAGATAGTTATCAAAGTCACTTAGTCACACGCGTGGCAGACATCGTCGATTGCAAGAATCAAGCATTCTAAGATCATGTCAATTCATAAAGCCCAAAGAAGACAATCTAGTCATAAAAACTCAAACAAGGCCTATCAGAATAAAATGTAATTAGAGGCCCAGATCCAAGCCCCCATAAAGTTTTTCTTTAAGAATGAGGAACGTTACAAAGAAAAAGAGTCGTAAAATGAGTGACGCATCCACGGGCGTATCTTCAATTAAAGCAATAGTTATGTCGACTATTTCTCATACCACGGACACAACACAAGGTTATCCCTTCTCCATGATGCACATGGTATTGGCATATGAGACCAGAAAAGCCTTCACCATGTCCAAGAAATCTATACCCAAATAGAACGTGTGATCATCAATTGGAGCAATAGTTATGTCGACTTTACCTCGCCATTGTCCAAACCGAATATCGGTGCCACGAGCTATTCCTTCAATTGGGAGACTTTTAGAATTGACTCCCTTGATATATCATTTCTCCTTAGTATATAATAGGCCAATTTCTTCAGTAAGGTCTTTGGCCATGAAGACTGTGTCGGCTCCGGTATCCATCATGGCTTTCAAAGTCTTGTTCCCGATCTCGGTCTCCGCGTATATCTTTCCACGTGGTTGTTCCTCGACCTTAGCTTGAATGGCACTTAGGAAATTCATTGAGACGATCCTCTTTTCTTATTTTGCTTCTTCCTCCATGACAAGCGCGACAAATTTTCCCCGGTTGGGACACTCGAATGTCCGATGGGGTCCACTACATAAGAAGCAAGATATCTTCTTGGGTGATCAATCTCTTTTCTCCTTCCCTTTGTCTTTGGAGTACTTGTGTTCCTTGGAGGACTTCTCTTTGTCACCCCCACCTTTTCCATCATTACTCGGTTTTTTCCCTTGCCCCTTGGATGAGTCCTTTCCCTTGAACTCAATCAAGGACTCGGCCGCAGCCATAGCTGTTGCAAGGTCTTGCACACCTCGCCTCTTCAACTCCAACTTGGCCCAACCTGATAGGCTATCAAGGAAGCTAAACAAAGCATCATTTTCTCCCATGTCAGGTATCTCCAAGAGCAACTTCGAGAACTCCCTCACATACTCTCTTTTGTGGCCTTCTTTGTGTTGAAGGCAGCGAAGCTTGGCCCTAGCTTCATTTTCGTCATCCTCCGGGTAGAATTGTCTCTTGAGTTCCTTCGTGAATTCTTCCCAAGTGTCGATGGTGCACAATCCCTTCTTGACATCATTGGACCTTCTACGCCACCAAACTGTAGCAACATCATTTAAATATAAGGAGACACTACGTACCTTTGATGCTTCATCTATTATGCCAACTGCATCAAAGTAGCGCTCCATGTTCCACAAGAAGTTGTCGATCTCCCTTGCACTCCTTGCCCCACCATAGGCCTTAGGTTTGGGGGCTTCGACTCTGTGAGTGATTGTCCCTGGTGTAGTCCCACCATTGGCTACCGCAGCCATACACACATTGAGTTGAGTTTCTAGCTTCTCAACTCTTTCCCTGTAAGCATGCATCTCTGCATCTTTGGCAACAATTTTGGCTTCAAGGGACTCGATTTTCTTGGACACCATGTCCACTACTGCATTTAAGGCTCCTTGCATCTCTTCCCGGAGCTCTTGGACCTCCCTATTGGACATTTGCCCCTCTATGCGTTGGTCCATGTCTTCGACTTTCTCCCTCAAATCGAACATGGTGGCACACAACTTAGCCAACCTTTCATCCATCGCAACGATCATGTCCTTCGACTTGTCCTTGCAAACTTTCCCACCTTTATCGTTGTTTCCAATTGATGGGTTGTTGACCTCTGACGACATTCTTTTGTGTAGAATGATTTCACCAATCTTGCAAAACTTGCTCTGATACCAACTGTCACGGGCTTTCTTTTCACAAGTACTTTCCGTGCGGCACTAGCAAACTTTGCTCCGACTTATCAAAGAAAGCTAATCAGTCTTACCCACGAAAGACTTACTTAGACTTTGGAAAGCTAAGAAAGCTAAGAACACACAAGAAAGCTTAAGAGAACTAGAACTTATATTGCTTGTATTCTCTGAGGTGACTACAACAAATGAGGTCTTAGCCTATTTATACAATTCCACCTCCTCAATGGACGGTGGTGATCAATTTGATCTAACGGTCTACAATGAACTTCTACACACTTCCTTAGAAATATCTAAGGACTAGATTCCTATGGAACTCTATGGAATTTTATGGAAGGTTCTAGAGAACTCTCTAGAAAACTGTGAAATATTCTACATTATTTACACTTGCTAACCTTATTTGGCTAGGCAAGAAGATAGTTGTGACAACAAGGACAAAAAGCTATAAATAATTGAAACCAATGTGGTTTAGGAGATGGAAAGTCAATGTGCTACAAATAAGTGTTAACCTAAGTTTTCATAAAATGTGTTTTTTTTTTGTAAAACAAAGTTTAGTCTTGATGGTATCAATCAAGGAGTTTGATTTCACTATTTCACTACTTGTACTGCTCGAACAAACTGGAATTCGAGCAAAGGTTTGAATTATTAAGCTCTCAGAAATAGAAGTCATTAAGTTTGGTGAGATTTTTTTGTTTATTTTGTATTGTTTTATGACTGTTTTTAAATGTTTATCCCATCGAAGACAACAAGTTTAGTGACAAGTTGAGGGGCATCCGTTGTTTACCTCTCTCAAACCATGTAGTAGAAGTAAGGATCGTGATTTTGTCACGACTCGATTTTCAAAGAAAATGAAAATCTCAAAATTCACGTAGGATTATCCGTTTCCCCAAAACTCAGGACATGAAATTCAATAACAATAGAAACATTTAGCAGCACCAACTTAAACATGATTTAAAAAAAAAAAATTGAAACGAATAAGAAAACTCTAACCCGGAAAAACTTTGACGTTGCTAGCCCCACTAACGAAACTCCAGTAATGCTGCTCAAAAATCTCTAAACCTGAAAGGCTAGTCGGGTACATTCCTTTAGGAATGTACCCAAAAAGCAAAATCTCACTTGGGTCAGCAATTAAGCTGGTGTGAGTAATCTTCATCCCAAATCAATAAATTTGCATATGATAACATCAAACTAAACAAAAACAATAAACAACCACACCAACAGGTGGTTCCTCAATGAGGCAAATGTGTCATGCCAGAAAAAGCACAGTTCAAAATTTTAGTTCCTCAACAAGGCAATCATGTCATCATCCTAATAAGTAACTATGCATTTACTTGTACTTACACTGTAGAAGTTGACTATGGCAAGTCTGACCTGCAGAAATATTAGTGGATTTGCCATCCTGCATGAAAAGGGTTGGAAACAATATAAACGTAATTATTAATTAAACAATTGTCTTCGTACAATATTTGACTTATGCATATTATTCATTTTTATTTGAATTCGTTTCATTTTTTACGGATTGATCACTTAGACGATACCACATTCGCACCACCTCCGTGCCGAACATACATGCACGTATGTCACTCTCATATAAAGGAGGACTTCTCCGTCATCCATGCCCAAGTGGGGACACATCACATACAGGCATGCATCACCGGATACTCCTAACTATATGAGTAACAAAAGCCATTATTGGGCTATCAATGCGCATAAAGTCACGTCACATTTTTTACGGATAAATATCAAAGCCTATCTTAGGCATAAAATTCATTTCATTTCCTCAAGACTAACCCGAAGGTTATTTTAGTTTCTCTATAAGAAATAGGCGCCCCACCTCCGCAAGACAATCCGCAGGTTATTTAGTTTCTCTATAAAAGAGTGGAAATAATAAACAAAAAGAGGTCTGGTAGTTCTAACTGATACAATTTCAGGTGATTAAATTTTCAAGAATCAAGGTTTATCAATATCATTTATTTTTTATATTTCAACTTTCTCTCAAAATGACACTTTGTTATTCATAAATCGGTTCACCACAATCTCCGCCCATACTTTTGGGGAAACATAGCACTTTTGGAAACAAATTTTATATAGCAGAGCGGGGATCAAACCCATTCAGTAAGAGGGTTCAAGTTCCTACGAGTATGATAACATCACACTTTCAATCATAGCTCCTTATTGAGTCTAATTCAAGCTATGAAATAAAACATCATTATTTAATAACATTGTTAACCATAAACAAAAAAAAAACACACACACACACATATATATATAAACCATACTCCAATTCTCATTATCCCACATTACTGCATATAGCAAAGGAATTCATAATATTCATCACAAGAGTTGCATTTATACCAACCCATCCTATAAGGCAACGTAAACAACTAAAATGCAAGAGAATTGCAAAGGGATTGGCATTTTAGATCAATCAAACTGTAGAAATCGAAGCCTGAAACACAGTAAAAAGAAAATTATAAATTCAATTGAAACAAACAGCTTGGACCGATTCATACAACAATGTATATCAACTAGAACACCCCCCTTAATCAACTGATTCGAACATTCAAAACTCAGCTAAAACGCCCGCTTAAATTAAAATAAGCATTAAACATATCTACAAACTCCCAAAATCAACTAAAACCAACCGTCTAATGTCAATCGAAGCCTTCCCCAAACTCAACCGGAAACATCCTAGTTGTAGCCCGTAACACAGTGCCAAGAAAATCACGCTTCAGTCCGCACAACAAAACCAATACACCCTAATTTTAGTTACCACAATAATCCCATTAAAACCCAATTGTGATGTCGAAATAAAATCAATTTGACCCTGCAGGCGTTCCAACAACCAACCTTATTCGGACGATAAATTATAACTTCATTCGGCTCCAAACAACATTTTTCTTTTACATCAAATGCAACCCAAGACAGACCCTAAACAACCATGTTTCCATCCCAAAACTGTCAAATAAATAACCTTGCCAACAATACCGAAATGAACGAGCTGTCCTAATCGGATAACTTGACCAATCATCACTCAAATGTACATAACTCTCACGTTAGAACTCCAAATTGCATATCGTTTGGGGCAATGAAAAGTAGACACAAAGAAGTTTCCAATCATATAAGGCATACCCCATGATTATGTCTATAACAGTACAGATTTTACAAACAAAATAGGCCATTTGTCAGAATTCGGCTGATTTACCTATTGTCACTAAAATGAGTATATCTTCCTGTACACAACTCAGATTGTCATACCGTCAAATCCTTTAGAAACTAGACTCAAACAGGAAACTTTTGATATATCACATGATACTATACCTACTCATAAACTCTGCCCAAAGATACTAATTAAAAAATCTTGATGCAACAAACTCCATGAAGAATATGGAAACTTCATCCAAATTTATTGTTGTAGGCTCACCATGAGACCCAAAATGAACAAGTACCGGAGACTACATTATCAAACAACAGACCAATAGACGAGTGGTGGCAAGTTAGGTATAGTATAATTGCTATTAACATTTTAGGTTCAAATCTTCAAAAGGAAAATGCAAATCATACCCAAAAGCTTATTCCAACAGGCCTTGTATAAAAGTGAAATCAGATCAATGTACTCTCTCTTTCATTTCAAAATAAGTCTTCTTGTGTGTTTCTAACATGTTTTGTTCATGTTAGGAGAAAAGAAAGGAACCTCTTGGGGTTGTTATCTGGAGGATTAGGGGTCCCTAAATGTGATTGAATATGGTATCCATTTTCATACAAAATGGCAGCTAAAGTGGAGTTCATCCACTGTACCATAATTGGCCAAATAATATGAAGGTACTGATGGTATGCAATGTGTTGGTTGACACTCGGTAAAGCTAGAACTAAAAATTTTAAATTAGGGTCCAGGATGTTTTGATGCCCACAGAAATATGAACCTCAAAAAGATACATAAATTGCTACTGCTTTTGCAATTATATGATTCACTGAACTAGCAAGCCTTTTGAATTTGCAAGTTGTTGGAACTTTAGATTGGGATGGAGGAACATCAACCTCTGCTTCCAGAAACAAATAGTGGATATTCTAAATCCATACTAAAATATTTCATTCACATTTCACAGTTTTTGGTCATTTTTCTCTTGAACAAAAAACATACCAAAAATACCAATTGCTACAACAAGTTCAAAACATGTTGGCATCTGCGTTATTTTTTTTTTCTCCAATAACTCGTAAAAGAACAGAAGATCAAACCAAATCCGAACAAATAACCAAACAAGTTTAACAACATGCAAGACAGTAAGATATTATCTGATCTATGATATGATTCAATATCAAAACATTCATCAACAATCCCAATCAATCACTCGATAATCCAAGCAATCCCAACCAATTGGGTTGAACCTCGTACAAACAATTAGTTAGAAAACAAATCTCACAAATTTTAATCTAATCCACAACCCCAACATTCTCAACTTCATACAGAAGTATAAACGCAAGGGAGAAAGAAAATTTGGGGAAAAAGAATAGATGTTTCTCTCTTTATAATGTAGGTGGCTATTCCCCCCACTGAACTTCCGAAGACACCCACCCCGAACTCACGAAATAAAACCCTAGAATTTGTAATTTAAATTCAATTAAATGTAACTCTATTTTATTTAATTCAAAATAAAAATAAATTAGTTTTACAAAATTTAGGGGTGTTACAGATTTCATTTTTTTTTAGTTAATTTCGGTACGTTGATTTTAAGAAATATTTCCATTGTGTATAGAAAAAATGTAAAATTTTCAGTTGTAATTTTAAAGCTATAAATATAAATTAAGCATTTTAAATTTTTATAAGTTCCACGAAACCCATAATATCATACAAACTACATATTATGTAAAAATCACTTATATACAATATTTTAATACTAAACTAAAATATGGTCGAAGACTAGATCTTTTTTATAACCATAGAACTGATGAATGTTAGTGCTCTGCTTAGGTAATTATCAGGTACACATGAGTAAAAAAAAATGTAATTTCAGATTTAGCCAAATTTTGAACTGTAAGCACACAAGCCTAGATTATACCAGTTATATTTTTGAAATGGAAGTAATTATTGAGTTTGAAATTTATGCTAGCCCGTATCCCTTTTTTTTTTTTTTTGGCCAAATAAGAAGATTTTTATTGAAAGGAGAAAGAGAACAACAAACAGAAATGCACAATCCTAAAGCAAAGAAAGCCACGACAAAAAACCCAACACACCAACTCCTTAATAAAAATAAAAAATAAAAAAAACCAAAACAGGCTTGAACAAGCGCCAACCAACCACCCTGAAAAAAGAGCAGTGAAAACTAAAGCCCCACAAAGAAAAATCTAAACCCTCGAGCAAGACAAACCTCCACCAAAAGCACGAACACACCTCAAAAGGCGAGAAAAAGACTCATCTTGAAAACAGAGATTGCACCAAGTCCAAGGCCATCATAAAAAAATCCAAATAAGAAAAATTTAATAACCATCGCTCACCACAAAAAAGGTGAGAAAGAACCTCATCCTGAAAACAGAACTTGCACCATGCCTAAGGCCTGGTCTTCATCTTGATTGAGATTTACTCTAGCAATATTACAATATCTCTGAATGTTGAACGAACTTCATCCTCGTCACTGCTAAGCTCTGATTGGATTGGACGTCGCCCAGAAACACTGAGATCACATTCTCGCTTGGTCCTTGAACACTCCCCTGAAATAATCCCAATGGGCTTATTAAAGGCGGTTTCGGTAGGATGTTGATCATTCAAATGAGCTTCAAAACCAGGTGGAGCTCCCAAGTGAATAGGCGTGAATGATCTTCCCTCAAGGTGCTTAGTGCGATGTTCAAACCCTAGCGGGAAAGGAAGACTTTGTTCTTGGATCGAGTATGAATTTCTTATCTGCGCCAAATCAGCGGTGGTACTATTATCCAATTGGTCCACCCGTCCCAATTTCTTAGAAACACATGATTTTCACTTGCATTTATTTTAACATGAGAGTGGACTTGGTTGAGAAGACTGAGAAATTGGCCCAGTTGAGAAATTGATTTATTTGTGCATTTTTGGCTTGTTTACAGGCCATGTTATCTAGCTTTGCAAACTTGTTAATGAGAGGGTCCTAATTGAAAATGTCGATCTCTAGCCTATGTCACTCACTTGTGAATACGTGATGGATGGTTGACATATGATGAATTTGCGTAGGCTTTCTTAACTGCTGAAGCTTGTAAAATTGGTGGCCATGGATGCATAGACATAGACATACGCGTTGTGTCGGACACAAAAATGATGTGTCGACTTGACAATTTCTAAAAAATTAGGACTCAGATACACATCGACACGATATATGATTTTTTTGAATAAGTCATATAAACATAAACAATATATAATAAAATATCTTCATCTTTGTTGCAAGTTAAAAAAAAAAAAAAAAAAAAAAAAAAAAAAACATGAAGAGAAGAAGACGAGGTGCAAAGGTAGAGAGAAGAAGATAACACTCTCTTGTAAAATACATAGAGAGGGAGAGAGAAAAGAAGTTGAGAAGAAAATAAACATAAACTATCACTGTGCTTTTGTAGCTTTTTGCCCTATTTATTCTGAATCACAATTAAAAGAGTCATTCACTTCATATGAATCAATAACCATAAAATTAGTTAATTATTTTTCACACATCTAAAAGTGAAAAATAAAACGAAGTCGGTTGCCGAGTATTGACTGTTCTGACCAAGTTCTGAGTGTATCGAAGGCGTGTCCGACACATTAACAATATATCTGACACCTGCCGACATGTTGACCATGAGTTCAATACGTGTCGAAGGCATGTCGAGCGAGTGTCAATGTCAAATTCGTATCGGACATAGATACAACAAATTTTTTGAAGAGCCTCTACTTCCTAGTTGGTGACAGATTAACAAGAAGTTGAAAATCAGGAGAGACTTGAGATAGGCTTGATATACTTTGAAAACAAGGCTGCGATCGTAAAATACATCTATTGTAGAGCTTATAAATATCTTCTGGTTACTGTTCTTCATAAATGTGCTTAAAATTAAAATATTTGCTTTGGAGTCCACATTAAACTGATGGAAGACCAACCAGAAGGTCGAACCACAACTTGTGTTTGATTCAATTCAATGTAGAAAGTAGAATGTAACTGCAAGATTGAGATGGGCATAAGTCTTTCTCTTTGACTAGAAAACTGAAAATTTTTATACTTAGTCAAAAGGTATTCGAATTTTAGGTTGGTATGTATGAGCGTGACAGGCTTAAATCCATCTTCAACATCGTTGCAGCTCAACTTATCATAAGTGTTTTCTTATATTATTATACTCTCTTACACTATCTACTTTCTTTCTCACGTTATCATATTATCACACCACAATTACAAATCTACGATTATCTGAACAAATAATACACAACCTGACGCAACCATCACCCTTCCATAGTCTAAGTGTCACTTCATCACATACATCAACACTTTGCAAACTTAAATATTTTGGACACAAGAGGTTAATAGTGCTATTTTTCTACAAGGAGGAATGGGTAAAATGATGGTAGACCAAAGTCATTGTTGCCAAGAATCTTCAAATCAATTGACCTGTTCAACTTACACTATCACAACAATTTCTCCTTAACTGTCGTCTATATATTTCAAAACTTGCTATAAGAACAACTCAACAATTCATTCTCTCTTCAACATTTCATTCTCATTTTCCTCCTCTTCTCAAAGCACTACTCAAAATAGTCTGGATCTTCCAATGGCATCTCTAGTTCATTACACCTCTATGATGGTACTAGTTCTTGTATTCCTATCCAAAGTTTCCTCTGCTAGGCTCCTCAATGAATTCCATACCGAAAACTTCGCCGCAACGCAACCAGACCTTAATATCGCCCTAACAAAGTCATCTCTTAGTATTGTTCTTCCTTGTGATCATCTGAAGTCTACTACTACTAATGAAGGAGGAGGTGATCAAGTTTTTGATGAGACTCATAAGTTGCAAGGGAAGTATGGACCTTTGGTGCTCAATATGTTACCAAAGGGAGTGTTCCCACCACCTTCTGGACCAAGCAAAGGAACTAACAGTGAAGGCAACTAGTTATGATTGAATGAAATCTATTTTTTTTTGGTTTTTTAGCTTTGTTAATTTTTATTTTCAAAATACATGTAAATTTGGATTAGATATGTAAGGATATATGATGATTTGATCATTATATTATTAGAGATAGATTGAAATTAATCTTATTAGAAAGATTACAAGGAAAAGTTGTGTTTTATCTGTATCGTCACCGCGAAAGTTGTATGCAAAAATTTTGAATTTTAGGCTCATATTTGGTGGGAATTTTATTTCAACAATGTCGTTATTTGTACCTTCGATTAGCATGAGTTAAGTTTCTACAGATCATGTTGTAGGATGCGATGTATGCTCTTAACAAATAGATAGATAAAATATACGCATGTAACTTTCTTTGTCAAAAATCTTTATACTTAAAAAATACACACTGACTTTTTAGTCTATACTCTGATCAATTGATCTGGACTATTTTAAGTTATCCCCAGTGGAATCACTTGTTATCCAAAACTCATACTCAATGCCGCCTAGGCCGATTTTTAGAACAGAGCTTAATCCATTCTTTTTATTAATTTTAGACAATGAATTCAATTGACAAAATCTCAATGCGAGACTCGGATCTAATACTTATCACAAACTATATGAATGAACATGATCTGCTAACCCAATCAAAACATTAGACATCCACATCAATTATATGTTGAAAATGATGATCAATATTTTTCACTAAAATTAGCCCAAGAAGACTCTTATATTGGCTCATGACTTTGATTTTGTTGACCCCTAATTATAGGGAAATCTATATTATATATATATATAGTCTTCTAAACCACCAAATTTAGGTTCAAAAGCAAAGTGAAAAATTTTCTTTAAACTTTAGACCAGTTGAATTCAAACAATATTACAGTCCAACAACTACATTTCTAAAGACTTAAGAAAAAAAAAAAAGACTAAACTAGCGGATCGAGTGGCACGCATTTTACAAATTGAACCATATCGCAGAAACCTCCACCTGCATTGACCTAGCATTATAATTAGATTATTAAACCAAACAAAATTCTAATTCGATCGTTTCGTGCCGCAAGAGTCGTGAGGTTACATTATTTAGGGATTTATCGTACCCACTAAATTCAAGTCGACGGAGAGAGCTATGTCAAAACATTGTTACAAATAAGCTAATTAAATTGTCTATAATTTAGATTGAGTGTCCAAAACACACAAAGATACCTGGTTTTTTTTTTTTATTATTATTATTATTATTATTATTATTATGACAGGTTTCTTGTTATAGTTGTTATCAATTTCAATTGGACCTTATGCTAGCTGTTTTTTTAAATTATTAGGTAAGGGTTTAATGAATTACTTATGACCATTTGTTTAGTTCTTAATTAGTTTATAAAATGTAGAATATGAATGCACGCTAATCAGTTTTTTATTTTATTTTTATTTTATTAAATGTGGTAGGAGGGCAACATAGAATAGATCGATAACCTGGGTTTGCAACAACTCCGTAATTCTTTATTGAAAAATTCTAAAGAGATTGGTTTCAGAGAGCACCGATTTTGGTAGGGCGGTTTGCACGTGATCGGACCAACTCTACCTCTCTCCAACTCCTCCAAATCCATGGAGATAATGACTAGTATTCGAGTCAACTCTGGAGACTTTGATTTCAAATCGTTTTCAGTAGACTATGAGAAATTTTCATCCCTATACACTGTATGGTTGAAGTTATTAATGAGTTTTGTTGATCAACTTGACCCCATATCGAATTGTATTAATTAAGATGCATTATCAATGTTCATATGAAACATAGTAACGTACCATTCCATCATTTGGGTAATCATCAACATCACTGTAGTCATGGTTTTATAGTACCAGTTCAACGGAATACCAGCTCAGCAGTAGATTTGAGACGGATAAAATCAAAAGTCTAATCCAAACTCAATAATGTTTTCCTTCACAACCTTCATTATGCGAACCTACATTATTCATTTTGCCGTACGAATATCAATAGAATTTGTTGCGATTGCATGAGCTAAAAAATTACTTAGTCCTACAAACATAAAAACGACATCATCCAAAACATTGGATATAATATCATCTTCAACGTTAACGATGAAATTGCCTTGTTGCCAGCTTAAATGGCAAAACATTCATGCAATCCAGTAGCAATTACAGAGTATAAAATTCGGTCGATGGGCAAGATTTTTTCAACCCATGGCAATTACAAAGTATAAAATTATGTGATAACATTTGCAGGCTTTCGAGTTGATGGCCTGCCTAAGTTTCAAACAAAGAACGTCTATTTATTAACCAAACCCTACAATGAAAGGTAAGGTAAACTAAAACAATGACTAATAATCGTATAATCTACTATCATGATTATAAGATAGTTATCAAAGTCACTTAGTCACACGCGTGGCAGACATCGTCCATTGCAAGAATCAAGCATTCTAAGATCATGTCAATTCATAAAGCCCAAATAAGACAATCTAGTCATAAAAACTCAAACAAGGACTATCAGAATAAAATGTAATTAGAGGCCCAGATCCAAGCCCCCATAAAGTTTTCCTTTAAGAATGAGGAACGTTACAAAGAAAAATATTCGTAAAATGAGTTACGCATCCACGAACGTATCTTCATAAAAGAGAAGACTATTACAAAGAACGTCTTCATTCGTTGCGCTTCACATGTTTAAGTAATGCAAAAAATTAACAACGACCATTATAAAAGGTAAAGAGAACATTCGACAAAGGTATACAATTTTAATTGAGTTCTATCCAGTTTAATCTTCATCTCTATCCGAGTTACTCACTTAAGAATCAGAGTGCCTTCGACCACTAAAAATGTGGTCTTTGACAATTTAACGCATGTTCTACAAGTTTTTCTTATTAGAGACTGAATTTTGGACGGATCAATTAAAGGAAAGAAATTTACACAAAGCACAAGCCTAAAGAAATGACAGCCACGATACTATGAACATGTCAAAAAACACATTTTTAAAATATTAGATGCCTTGCCCATTCTCCACAATAATTTCTTGATATCTAAAGAAATGGTGTGTTTTGATCTATAGTACTATACTGCCCCAAATTTGAACAAGATCATAAATGGGCCTAAATCTAAGTTCTGGGTACAAAATTACTACCTAAAATTATTTTATTTTTTAGGGTCTATTTGTGCATGCTGGAGATACTATTTTATTTTCGGGCCTTGCTAGAGAGTCAGGCCCGTGTCAAGCTGGTCCATTATCATCCATCATTCTAGAGATGCTAAAAATGGGTCAATCTCTATAATGATGAATAGTGATGGGCGGATCTGACACTGTCAGCCTCTCTATAATCAGGTTTATTTTCACTTAATTTTACCAAATAAAGAACATAATATGTTTATTTGTGAGGGTCTATTTAGTGTATTAAGTCTACTGAAACTTTACTGCCTATAAAATATTCTCCCTATTTATGATTACAGGACCTATCTAGTATTCCTCAAGGATTATGATTTTGTTTTTCGAGTTAATTTCGCTTCCTTGATTTTAAGAAATATTTCGTGAAATGTTTTATTTTGTGTAAAAAAAAAAATTTTGTTAGAATTTTAAATTACCAATATAAATTTATGCTTTTTAAACAATTAAATACCACATAAAAAAAATCTCACACGATTCATAGTGTTATACAGACTACATATTACATAAGAATCAATACCATAACAAACTTTTGATACTATAATAACATTATAGCAGCTTAAAAATATATGGAGATCAAAAAAAAAATTTCTCAAGAAAATTCCATTGAGAAAAAAATCAAATATTTCGAATTTCGAAAGATATTTCGGTAACTCCAAAACAGAAAAATTATAAAATCATATTTTTGCAATCATGGTAAATTGGCGTGATTTTGAAAGAATGATAAAATACACTCTAAAATAAAAATTATTTCATGAAATTCCTACATATTTGGAGAAATCACGTTCCTTATTATTCCTACATCCTATGAAAATTTGCTCTTTAAAGTCAAACCCAATGGAGTTTGTATATAACCATAGCTTCCCTATAAAAGGGAAGAAATGAGCAAGTTATGTAGCTCGATCTGTGATTCCAACCTATGCTATGACATTTACTTGAACCTAACTTTCACTGAACTACCCGTGATTCCAGCACTTTCCTTTGCAGACTGTAACATCTGAACACTTGTCTCAAAAAACTTTGGAGTTGAAATACATCAATTATAGGGAGCAAGATTTAGGAGCCACTTTTGAGTTAGGTTGGGATTTTTTTTTAACACTTTTACCCCTTTTATTGATGGTGTTTATGATTGTGTTTTAAAGAGGGGTTAAAAATATTAAAAAACTAAAATCTAACTCAAAAGTGGCTCCCAAACCTAGCTCCCTAAACTTACTCGTCGAAATATGGTGGTCCTAGTACCGGGACTAGCCATGGGGATTTAAGGTATAGTTCCAGTACATTGCCTTGGTGCCCGCTTGTCCCAAATACCGCGCTTTCATTTCGGTTCATGTATCGTAGATTTCCCCTACTTTGTAATCGTTCAAATGGTAGTATGGATTGTTGTTCAAAAATATGGTGCGATAGTACTCACACTAGCATGGATATTTAAGGTATAGTACGTTACAGTGACCACTTAGATTTCCCTTTTTGTTAAGCTCACTCCAGTTATTCATGGGTATGCACGGATCTAGATGGAGGCAAGTAAGACTGACTTAAATTTTTTTTTTTTCGAATATTTACCATTTGCCCACCTTGACACTGATTATGCATCCCGTCCCATCCCTTATTCTCTCCCTCTGTTATCTATGATGTTAACTACCCCACCCTGCCCCTTAATTCTCTGTCTACTACGAGATCGATAACTACCCCGCCTTCTCATTTCTTCATCTCTGTTTGATTTATTTATCTTTCCCATCATCGCTACCAGCAACCACAATATCTCTTGTCTGCTTTGAGAAAAAAGAAGGTTTTTTATAAGTACTTTCTCGAGATGAATTCATATATCGATGTCTTAGTTTATATTTTATTCAAATGAATTTTACTAAAGATACAAGAAAAATTCGATCCATTAATTTTTTTTCTCAAGATATATGTTTGTATCTCGAAGTTCATTTGTGAGTTATAGTTTGAAGGATATTTTGATAATTAATATTATCGTTTTAATAGTCCATGTACGTTGAATGCTAGTCCTAGGGAGACTGCAATAGTGATTAATTTTAGGGATAATCTCTAATTCGCTATTTTTTATCGGAGACAAATCACAAATAACCTAATTTTTGTTGTAAACATATAATTTTACATTTGAAATTAATTTTGATCATTAACTTTATACATCAATTTGATTTGTCCCCAATATATTTATCTCTTGTACTCGTACAAAATAGTTTGTTGGATCTGTTTTCTTCCTCCATAGATTAGATGAAGTTTTGTTTAGCAATTGATGTTTTGTATAGTTATTTATGTATTGTTTCAAAAAACTATATATTAAAAACTATAAAAAAAAAACTATGTTAAAGTAATTAACTATTATATTATTATTAATTAACTATGATTCATCTATTCGCCCCCTTTCAACAAAAATTCTAGTTCCGTCACTATTATGGACATAAATTGCCCATGTACTTATCCAGGGTAGTATCGATTGAGTTTACGGTATAATATACGATTGATATACCTATATATGTTTTAGTCCCATAACCTTGCTTTCGCTTCCGCTTAATATGTGATTAGCTTCATCTGAATAACATGATAATTTGAGCTCAATTCTTATTGAGTGTAATTACCGAGGCATTTTTTTCAGTATTTGCTAGCGTTTGTGCTGAGGAGGAGTATTAAAGTCCAAACCCAAAACGCCGAAACTAGATGGCAATTAGTTGTTGTTATTTAACGTATTAAAAAAATGCAAGTACCTAATGAAAATTATTCAATCAGAAGTATTAGATGAAGAAACAAAAATCCAAACAAAGTGGTTGATTTCTATGATATTTGGTTTGCTTGTAATTCAAACTAGAGTGGATTAGCCTTTTTTTAAGCCCTATATAGCTACTCCAAGATCAAAAATTGAAATCAAAAGTCCCACTTGAAATTTTTTTAGTGCTTGCTTGTTAGTAAGGAAGAAATGTGTGAAATAAGAGAAAAACAAGACCCACAAAATCTGTTGTATAAGATTGGGGAGGTTCAATCATATAATTGGCCTCAAATCCAAGTATCTAAACAAAGATCTTAAGCTCTACAAAGTCAACATAAATTATACTTTCTGCATATTTTGTTGTCTGATTTTGATATTGTGTCTCTGAATCTGTACTACACAAGTATCGATCAGTATGGAATTACTTTGGGTACAAGGTCGAAATTTCCTTTATTTTACAACAAAAATAACTTATCGATGACATTGTTTATTAAGCGTAAGTTCAATAAAAAAAAATGCTAGCAAATATGATTTGTTAGAATTGTTGTTTAATTAAAATGAACATGCGACCCCATGAGATTTAAGACTATAATCCCTGCAGAATGAGTATTAAATTTGAACTATCTAGCTACTAACCCCACATATATGTATGTTTGAAATGAGATATCAATCGATCTCTTGGTTTGTTTCGGTACAAAAACAAGCAATTTAATAACTTACTTGTGAAATGTATACCTAAAAAACACAAACGATTTAAGTTTCCCCATGTTACAATCTTATCTTTTGCGTTCTGCATGTGTGGTCCCCGAATAAGCCACACAACACTTCACTATCAAACACACATTCTGGATTATCAAGATTGATATGTGTATGTAGTGTTCATTGATCATAATAATATTGTTCGATCTATATTTGAACACAACACTTGGGGTATTTAATAGATGATTTAAAAGAATAGCTAAGGAACATGTATGTTGAGATGGTTGGAGTGGAAAGTTGGACGATATAATGTTTCTGCATGTTTGAAAGTTACGTGACTGATACTAGTGTGTTGGCTTAAAGAGACTCATCATGCATGCAGAGCTTTCATGGCTGGTTCTCTCTCTCTCTGTATATATAGATATATATGATCATAAGAGCAATATCAATTTGTTGATACTGATGTGGTCCTTGTATATGATTTAACATTTGTGTGCATGTGAAATTGTACACTTTACAACCTACTTCGAACTCAAATAATTGAAGATGTGATAACCTTATTGTTCCTTAACCAATGATCCCTACTTCCTTACTGGCCTTGTTAATTTGTTCAAGTATTTAGAGATATTTATGTGTTGATATTATATAAACAGTCAGTCTTGCTTGCCATCTTATTTATTGCATTCACCAACATCCAATATATATATATATAATATATAGTCGTGTTCCTTGTGCTTGATATATGAGTATTTGTTTATCTTTTGGTAAATTTTGATTAAGCCCAAACCCAAACCATGTTGCTATCCTAAGTAAGGTTCAAGAACTATTGTTCTTCACTATGTGTAAATGTCAAATCTTTCTTTCTATCTTATCAATCAATTTTGACAGAAAATCTTTGGGTATCTAGACAAATTTGTCATGGACGAGCACATCACACCCTCATTTTCTGTGTCCAATCAACGAAATCTAATATAGTGTAATATTGCCAAAAAAAAAAAAAAAAAATTAAACGTGAGAGTACTTTGGGGAAGAAAAAAACCCTGATTGCTCGTGATGCGATAAAAAATCGTCCCACGTGAGTTTGATTTGTAAAATAATTGTTAGACATCAAAGACATTATGATGTTTAAATCAATAATTATGTTAAAAGAATGAAGTAAAATTTAGACAAAATAAAGTTAAATTTGCATCGCGTAGATATGCTAGTTGAATTGACCTCTCTCGAATCGAGTTGAGAGACCACTATTTTTCCTCTTATATATTTTTTTTACCTTATATAATGAGTAAATTGATGATTGCATTTAGTTGTGTGTGTGACTTAAGCTCAGTTGACGCAATGAATGGAGGACATTTATTGTAATGATCTCCTCCTTCATTGAGATGAGAATGCTTTTCTCAATCTCCTTTGTAATCATTCATCAATATTTATGATGACTTAAGTCTTCGTAACGATTCTCTAACATTTATGATAACTTGAGCTATGTGTATGGCCATAATTATGTGACAATTTCATGTATATCAGCTCACATTCAATTCAACTTTTAGTATTCTACTGAATTGAACTTATGTTTATCATTGTCACCAGCCATTGGACACCATGATCTAGATTGCGGGTTGCAGACTCCTCATTATTCGGTTTGCATTATCCGCACACATTTTAGTTTTTAATTTTCTTTAAAAGAAGAAAACGAAGTCCATTTTTATTTTTATTTTTTTGGTCACATATGTATCATGGTGCAGACGATCCGGATTCATATATCAATTACAAATTCAATGAACAAACAGTCCCAAGACATCGGCGCATTTAAATATTTTTTTGCCAATTGAATATGTAAAATGGCAAAAAAAGAAATTCCAAAAATGGAAAATTTTCATTCAATTTCACATTAAAATGGGTTGTATGGTATGGTCAAGTACTCATAAAGTCCACTTGTACATGCAACGAGACCGAAATTTCCGGGTTTTGTTTGGTGACGTGCTGATTGTTTGACTTATTGCCCAACATTTATTTAGAATTCGCCGACTGCAAAATCAATCCAAACAAACATGTCCTTCGAATTTAAACAAAAACGCTGCACGAGTTGAGTTGATAAGATAAGCTTTTGTATTTAATTTACTACCAACTCGACTCACCAACCTAGTTAACTTAATCTACAAATCAAATCTAAACAAGTTCGGGGTTCAAACCCTGCCAGAGGCATATATAATTTGGATTGTGCGGGGAATATCACGATTCAACAAGATTTATATTGGGCTCATTTTTTCAATCCATCTTCAGCTTTGGATGCTCTAACAAAGTTATACTACGTGTTCGAACCCTCTCAGAGGCACATGTTACTTAAACAAAGAAGTATAGTATGTGCGGCAATGTGATTTGCGATGTGTGAGAAATGTCGTGATTTCAACAAGATTTATACTACTATTTTTGAAGCCTTTGCTTTGCTAATCTGAATACTTTAAGCCTCTTATAAAGTTGAGTAAGTTTAGTCAGTCTTGTTTGCTGACATTTTTGAACTTTTTTTTGATTTTTTTTATCTTTTATTTTTAAAATACAATCACAAACACCACTTATAAAAGGGGTGAAATTGTAAAATAAAATCAAAAAATACTTCAAAAAGACCAGCAAACAAGGTTAGCCATAATTGTTGCATGAAGTTATAGGGCTCATTTTTTCAAGAGCCCTTCTACAAGGCAAGAAAACGCATGAGAGAGAGAATAACCATCCATCTCCATCAGGCGTTTCCTTGCCCCTTGGAAAAAGCGTTTTTTCAATCCATCTTCAGCTTTGCCACTGTGGATGCTCCAACAAAGTTATACTGCTCATCTATCTGTCCAAACAGTCCCACCACTTATCTAAACATCCTTTGTTAGTAAAATATATCCATGGTCCAAAAAAGTGACTTTATCCTTTCTTACATAACACTATAAGCCAAAAAATAAAAGCAGCTTTTCCTTTTCTAACATAACCAAGCCATAAAAGTAGCTTAGAAGAATTCAACATTTTGCCAGTAACTGCACTTGTTTTGGTGATTTTGATGCAAACCATTTGAATTGGTCTACTAACTTTTGTTCAAAATTCTCCAACTTTTTTTTCTTTTAACAAAAATGGACGTAGCTTTTTTGCCCTGTTTTTTCAAAGTGTTAAACTTCATTTCGTACAAGTTTTTGAGGAATTAAAATATGGAGCGCAACAATTCTAATCAGTAATGTTTGTTAGCTTTTTTTTTTATTATATTTTTTTTATCGTCAAAACCCTAATGTTTTCTAGAGGTATATCAGATGGCATTGAGCGTTCACAGATGGTCTCGAAAAACAAAGCAAAGCTTTCTCAAACAAACTAATCACAAATTACGCAAAATTGTGATTATGTTGTAATTAATTACATCTATCAACATCGCAAAAAATTATGTTGTGGGATATGAGATTTTTAAAAAATTGTCCTATTTAGTTAAGTCATTAGGTCGAGAAATTGACTTGATAGCAAAATGTAGTCAAGTAGGGATAATGAAATAAAAATGGATACTCAAAACCCTTGCTCGATTTTCCAAATTTTTTGGCTAAGAGTTTCGACGTGGATTGTATAATGTACTTTGTTTTCATTTTTTGCACCAGACGACCTTCAGGTAATGAAAATTTGGTAGTCCGCAACATACGATGAAGGCATACTGAGTTTCAAATAATCCGCGCTTATATATTTTTGTTTTTTGGAAAATGTTGATGAATTTTTTCCGTCTCAATTACACCAAAATCACCAAATTAACAAAATCAGAAACATTAAATTCGTGAAATTACATAATTATATCTCAAAATGAGCTTAATTCATCCATTTATTTATATATATATAACAGGAAAATTCTACCATTCTAATAAAAGAGGAAAAAAAAAAAAAAAAAAAAAAACTACATTTTCTAATTTTTACATTTAAATTTCAATGAGATCAAACCAGATTTGCTCGAACACCTTGACAATGAGGCCGTGATACTCATTCGAATTCAAAGACAAATAACACGCAAGAAGTTCTTCCAAATCTTTCGAAGCCCGTAAATTGTTCTCTACGATCATCTCCACCATTGAATCTCTAAAGTCTTTTTGAGGATCAAATGAAGACTTCATTATTGCGAAACTCTCTGATACTTGCTTCTTCTTTCTTCTTCGTAGCGTTTTCAATGTTGTTGTATCTGAGTAGATATTAGTAGTAGCAGCTTCTGGTTTCCGGTTTGCACGAATTTTCGGCGAATTTGCACGGAGTTTTACTCGTGGAGATATAGAGTAAATTCTTGGACTAGTTTTGCTGGCACACTGAAATTGGTTTTGTTTCTTTACATTCTCTTCATTGACTATCTTTGTTGTTGCGGAGCTTCTTTGATCTAGCAATGGTGATCTCTTCTTGATGTTTTTAAGTTGAGCTGGTTTGGTTAGAATAGGAGGAGGAAGTTCGATTTCAGAGATGGAATCTAGGCCAGCTATGCCGTCGAACTTATAAATGTTTTTTTCGACGTCAATTATGATATCAGTAGCAGATGAAGTGAGTTTGCATGAAGAAGAACTAGACCATGAAGAAACAGGCTCGGAGTTAAATTGTGTGTTAGATGAGGAGGAGGAATCGGGTGTGGAATCGGTTTTTGCCGATGACTCAATACTGGCTCTGCAGCGGCATCCGGCAGATACAGAGGAGGTGGTGACAAGTTTGGAAGAATTGGGCCTAGTGGGCCGTCTTCTGGGCCTTGTTTTCGATGATTTTTGCAGCGGTGGTGGTTCGAGGAAATGGACGTCGGAGAAGCTCGGATTTGTAGGTGAGTTGTAGAGCCTGTTTGAAGATGGTTTGAATGGTTCATTTGAGGTAAAGTAATAGGAGTTTCTGTGCTGAACGAAGGATTGTTCTTGTTGTTGCTGCTTCTTCTGCTGTGGTTTGGGCTTTTTCGTGTTGTTTTGGGTTTTGGGTTTTGGTTTGGGTTTGTTTCCGAGCTTGTAAAACCATGCATTTGGGATCATATCCAATAATCGAAACCTGTAATTGCCCATGATGGATCGAAAACTTTGATCGATAATCGACTCGAAGAATGAAAGATTTTCCAGGAAATAGATATTTCAAACTGAAGAGAGTATATATATATTTTTTCCCCTCAAAATTGCTATACTCTTCTTGCTTTGTGTGTCTGTTTGTCTCTCTCGCTTTTCTTCAGATAGTAGTTTGTGAGAGAAATCAAAGATAAATAGACGATGGAAAAAAGAGGGAGGGACCTAGAGAGGAGGAGGAAAGAGGGGTTTATGTGTTGAAGCTAAGGTAGGGGTCCATTTTAAAGACAAATGAAAAAGAAGAGTGTATTATCCATAGTCATGAGGGGTTTTTATTCATTTATTGACACGTTGGTTAAAAGTTGATTGGGGCAGTATTCATTTAGCGATAAAATAATCTAGACAGTCAGTACTCTAGTGACCGGACAGTTTCAGGGGTCTGTCTGCGTGTGTGATTGTATTCCGTAACGAGCATCTCTAGAATGACGGATGGTATTAAACTTGGCCTAGGGCGAGCCTGGCCTAGCTCTTTAGACAAGTTCTTTAGCAATATGTACACATCTATTTTTTACTTTGATTTTATTTATTTACATTTTTTTTGGTAGGTACAATATAATAAGAGAAAAAGGTGAACCAAATAATCACAACTAGGGTGTGGATATGCTTTACGTGTGCGTATATTCAGTATTTTTATTTTATTTTTAAATTTTAATAATATATTAAAATTAAAATTTTAGGAGATTTGACTAAAATTTTCAAAGCAAAAATTTTAATTTAATTAATTAAAAATATTAAGAATATTATGAAGTAAAATATTATAACCAAATATTACATTCTCTATTGTAAGGATCTATTTATATATAATTGGGTGAGATTAAATAAATTATATTATAATTAATCAATGTTTGAGAGAGCTAGCATTTATTGTGAATATTAAAAAATTAGAAGAACAACATGAAAAATCTAAAAATTAGAGTTGAAGACATTTCATTCTTCATCCAAGGCTTCAGGCGTTGTAATATCACGACAGATTGCCTTCTTATTTTCATCCTAAAATTAGATTGATTTGGATCCAATTATCATGTGATTAGCCATAAGATTCTCAATGTAGATATGAGTAGATCTATCTGGGAGTATCGATATAGAAAAAGAGAAGAAAAAAGAAGAATAGCGATTGATTGTGGATGCTCTTAGGGGTTTATGGTGTATTACTGTAAAGTGCTGTGTATGAAAGGCTCCACTAATGATGATGACGTTGATTTGTCTAGCAATATCGGGGGGGGGGGGGGGGGGGGGGGGACAAATGGGAATGGGAAAGAACAGGGAAATGTAGGTTTGTTAATTATGAATCAACTTAGATCACAATCATTGGGCTTAGAATAAGCAGTGGGGCCATTTATATGTTAATCAAATTTAAAAGTCAAAAAAGTTCAAAAATAAAGCAATCAGGGGCACAAATGGGTCGGGTCAAGTACTGATGATAATTTTGTTACGTTTTATTTTTTTAATCCCTTAACCACTCTCAATCCAGAACCACTCTCAATCTAGATGTCACCGACAAGGTTCGAATTCTGAATCTGTGATTTCATCCACCACAGATCTACCTACTGCTGACAAAAAGTGCATCTGATTTGTTATTTACATTTACGTAGCGAAAAGCGAACCTGATCAATAAACTCAAACCTAAAGTCGATTCTTCGAGCTAATGGGAACGCATGAATTTAGCATTTGGGGCACAACTCAATAACTGTACCAATAAAATGTAAAATCCGAACCCAAGCTGTTCCCATGATTTTTCAGATAATACTCCGCCACCACATTTCATCTTCATCTTCCTTTCTTCTCTCTCAGGAATATCAACCACCACCATCGCACCGCCGGCCGTATTACTCCGCCACCACATTTCATCTCTCCATTTTCTTCTTTGTTCTTCTTCTTCTTCTCATCTCTTCTTTTTATTTTCTCTCGCAGAAAAAAATAACTAGATCGAAAATAAGAGAATAAGAAGATAGGAGAAGAATAGGAAAAAAAAAAAAGAACATGAAGAGAATAAGCAGAATAGAGGGAAGAAGAAAAAAAAAAAATAGAGATGAGAGAAGAGAGAAGATGTGTGACTGGCGGGTAGGTGCATGGGCCAAGGCCATGCGATATTGATGATTTTTTTTGTTTATATTGATAGTGTCATTCAATAAATAATGATATACTTAAAAAATTAAGACATGTAGTATCATTCAACAAAAGAAGTAGTATCAAAATGTCGTTGCCTTTATGTAATTGAGCCTAAAACATGATTTCTTCAATGAAGTGGTTTTAAATCGGGATTTGTGTGGCTTTCATTCTGCAGACAGATTTCATGCTTCCGTGTGGTGGTGCTCAATGGACTGAAAAGAAAGAACATTTTGGACGTGCGCAAGCACCATCATTTCAAGTGTCTCAAAATTTTATGTATCATTAAATATGCAAAATATAATTCATTCCATCTTATAAGGTTTTATTTAGCATAAAATGGCTAAAAAAAGTCATCACTTTCGATCTGTTGGGTCCATTGAATTATCAGTGATGGAGTGATCAAATTGGACCACAGACACCATCATACCGTACAAAACTGGATGGAAATGCAAAAAATTCCAGGCTCTAATCAATAGTGAGCTATGAATAGGTTTCCATTTTGGGCCTGATTGTAGGATCTACCCACTGGCATTAATTGTCCTGATTGGATTTGGTGAAGATATTATTGGACCTATTAGAGTCTATTTGGTTAGCCATTTTTTTTTTAATGAGAAATATAATTCATTTATTCTGTTATGTAAATTTTCGTTGTTTAGTTGTCTATTTACTGACAGAAAATCGAGTCTATATGAGACTATTATCCCACTCCTCATGGGAATTCAAGTTTGAGGGACAGGGCCTCAGAGTCGAATTCACGGAAACGATTTAAAATTTTTCTATCTATTTTCCGTGCGACCAAACAGGCCTTTAATGTAAAAAATGAATCATGACCAGTTGTTCGAGATTGCTCTTAGAACTGATCGGGGTAGATGAAAACCTCAAATCCGACCTGTTGCCAGCCCTAATACAAGTTGGTGCCATTTATTGATCTACATCAATGGATCCATCGACTTCAAACTTTTTCCACAATGAAAAACTACACACTATTTTTTTTTTTTTGGATGCAAAAAAAACTCTTGATCTCCTATATTCATAAAGAGCAAATGTGAACAAAAATGTGGACCCTAAAGTGCTCTGTCTTATCTCTTGTATTCATCGGTTTACTTAGCATCATCAATCGATACATGGATCATATGATACAAAATTGAATTTCTACGTGATATACAACTGAGCACATGTATTGTTTGAGATTTCCATCCAACTAATTAACAAATACAAAAGACCTTTCATAGGCATAGTGTAAAATCACAATCTATTATGCCAAATATACTCGAAATCTATCAAACTGCCTGGGGACATAACTGCTTGTGTGAAATCACCATCTTATGTATTCAATTCTAATGTGTGATGATCGTAGAAGATATGAGTTGTTGTTGCTTTTAAATTTCTTTGGATACATTTGCTATTTTCATGTCATGTCAATTGCTTGAATTGAACCATGATTGTTATGGACACAAACCCTATACCTAATCTCCCATTGCACACCTTGGATGGCTTGGTGTTTGTAGAGAAAAGAAAAGAGACACACTTTTACATATTTTTAAGCTTGAAATAATGGCGATAGAGGAAATGCTCCTTTTATAAAATAGTGAATGAATTTGTTATACCGTTTGCCACAAGTCTGCGAGCGAAATTAGCATCTCATTGACATTTTAATGAGTTGTTTTACAAATAAACTTTTGTTGGGTGTAAACTTCCTAAAATACATGTACTGCGGATGATTTCAATTCTTGATGATGGAAGGTAGGAGTACATTGGCAAATCATGAATCTTGAAACTTCTTGTATACAAAAGTTTAGTTGTATAGTGTATCTACCTACATTACTTTACTCACATGCCTTCTTGTATATCCATGAGTATATCTATAATATGGACCACAATGATAGGAGTTAAAAACTTGTTTGATTTTGGTTTCAGAGAGAAGAAGCTAGAAGAAGGACCATGCAAGTGCTTGAATGAGGAATCAATCATGGAAAATGTGTTTGATGAAAATCCCTTTTGTTTGTTTAACACATAAAACATCCAAACTACACTACCAGTTCAATTGCAATAAGACATGCAAGTATCTATCAACACATAAAGCCTATAATCCACTAACAATGCAAACAAAACTATGGCATAAAAGTTGTTAGCCATGAGTGAGAGAGAAAGCAAAGGCAACGTGTGCTTGATAACAAGTTTTGTGGCTTATTTGAACACTACATGCAAGGGGATATGAGTACTGCTCTATATAGAGGGTTGGTGTCTCAATCAATCTTAATATGAGAGGGGTTTGATAAGCTAAAAATGAGGAAAAAACACCCGATCGAGTGTCCTTTGGCGAATAGTTGATAGCGCATTCAATAGCTATGTTTACAGCAGTTTCGTTTTGGAAATGAGAGTGATATCGCACTTATGACAAGCATAGGTGCATAGGTATAGTGCTATGTTCTGTCAATGGGTAAGACTTGATTCCGAGTCCATTTTTCATTCTCTGGTTTACATACAACACATTAATAGGTCACCTGTACGAGTCCCATAATTTTTTCTAATCAAAATCATTAAGACATAATTATTTTGATTAACTTTTTTTTTATTGAAATCCTCCTTGAACACTCATATATCTTTCCTTGTGCAATAGATATCCACACTCCCTCTAGACAATTCAGTATTTCCAGATTCCAGATGATCCTGTGAACACCTCTTGAAAGAAGGACACTAAACAACCTTTAAATTGTGGGAGAATAGCATCCAAGGTACTGGACCTTAACCTATAAATAAAAACATAAAGTAAAATGCCATTGGTGATGAGGACCAACATAAGGTACCTATCGAGTTCCTTTTGCACTAGCACCACTTTGCCTTCTAGATTACAGATAACCTCAATGGTTTTGTGAACTTCAGAAAAAGAACAGGTATCCAATGCGACTGCAGCTGCTCTTCAACACCTTTGCCTCTTGAAATAGAAGGTCGATCGACCTAACCTCTTGAAATTAAACCTCTAGTTTCATCTGAGATCTTGTATAGCTTCCCATGCATCACATACTCGAATTTGTTTGTCAGTGACTTTCTCCTACTAGTCTGAAAAGATGAGTCGAGGGCATTCAAAGTAGGTAGTTTACATGTATAATCTCTATTCTGCTGTGAGAAATTGGAGCACTAGTTCAAGTGTATGCATGGATAATTACAAATGCCACAAAAAAAAATGATTGATAATATTAGTTGGGGCCAGTTTCTATAACACCCGTGTTTTTTCAATGACCTTAATAAATATTTTTTGTACAAAAATAAAATAAAATGTAATGACCTCATTTCTTAGAACTACCTAAATATATTTATCTCAATGTGTGAAGTTCGATAAAATGCATCTTTTATTGATGTCAACTAAAACTTTATTTGCACATTAATAATATATGGTTTGCAAAATTAGTATTCTAGTGATAGCCAAATATTTGGTGGCTAAATAGTGCATTTTCATTATTTGATGAAATATTTTATTAGTTATATATGATTGATATATAAAAAAAAGGTGCAAATATAAATATTTACTTAAACCCTAATTGTGATGTGTTTATACTCATCTTTGGACTTAATTTGGAGTGGCGGCTAGAAGAGTGTAAATATAACTACCTACTTAAAACCCTAAGTGGAATGTCTTTGGGCTTAAGTATTCTCTTTGGCCGTAAAGTGCTTGGGGTGAAGAAAAAAAAAGGACAAGATAAAGGGGAGTGAAAAGAAAAGGAAAGAGAAAAAAATAAAGATGATGATGAAAAAGACAAAAGAGAGGAAGGGAATGAGAAATTGAAGAATAGAAAATGAAGAGAATAAAGAAAATGATGGAAGGAAAAATAAATGAAGAAAAGATAGAAGAAAAAATAAAAAGAAAGAAAGAAAGAAAAGAGGATGTGACATGTGCTTGTGTGGGTGATGAGCACATGTTTTTGCTCGAGAAAATGATTGAGTATTTACATCTTTATTGTGATTTTCGACTTTGTGTGATTTTAGATCAATGCACCTTTTGTGATATTCATTACGTGATCAAATATGTGAGTTATTATTCATTATCTTTATATTTATTTTAAAATAATCTATGAATATTTATGAGTGTAGTTGATGAAAAATATGGGGTTTGTGGAATAGTACAAGTCTGGGTTTAGATTAATTTAGATAAAGAAAAATACAATAATATAAATAGTTAATGTTTTAGAGGGTTTTATGTAATGTGTTTTGATTGGTAGTGTTGTACATGTTATTTGTTTTACAGAAATTCTAAGTGTCGAGGAAATGAGCGAGGAAACGAGCGAGGGAAGTGAGGTGGCGGGGGTGGGAGCCGTTCACCTCACTCGAGATGTGTGCGTTGACTTTTTGCATGCGCATCTCGAACGGAATGAACGGCTCCCAACCCTGCCACCTCACTCCCCTCGCCCATTTCCTCGCTGTGTAGAATCACTCTTTGTTTTATTAGACATAATAATGAGTTAGATTTAACATGTGGAGTAAGTTTGATAAATTGTTAAGGGTTGTATTTTGTGGAATGGTGATTAATTGATGAATGATTAAATGATGGAATAAAATTGGAATATAATTATTTTATTATTAATTGATTTAAAGATTGGAATGAAATTATCTTGGTTAAATTAGACTTTTAATATATTGCTGAAATTGGGCTTATAAGATGTAGGATATGGACTGGACTTATAGAATGATATGGATGGTGGATTTGACTTATAATGAATATGGGTTGTTGATTGGGCTGGGCTTATTAGTTGTGAAAATAAAGGATATGGGTTGCTGATGAAATTGGGCTTATAGGTTCAGAAAGTAAATAATTAGATACTGATTTGAATTGAATCCGGAAAATAAGGAATTATATACTAATTTGATTTGGAATTTTTGGTATTGATTTGAATTTAGTCCTGAATTGAATTGGAATTGAGTTCAGAAATTCAGGAATAGGGTATTGTTACGGGCTGAACTAAATAGTTAGGCCCAAAGCTGTTTAGTTGAATATATATGTGGGCTGGACATAGATTTAATGATTTATGTAAGCTTATCAAATTTGGATATTAAAGAGGGTGAGTTACAGTTTGTTTGGGCTTATAAATTTTGGAGTTTTAGAGAATAAATTATTGTTTGATTAGGATGATCAATTTTGAAATTTAATAGAATGAGTTATAATTTAATTGGGTTTATCAAATTTGGTATTAAAAAACGATGGGTTATGTTTTAGGAATGAGTTTATAAATTCAGAAAAAAAAAATTATGAGTTACTGTTGGGGTTGATGTTATAAGATTTGAAATTTTGGATAATGGTAATGTAAATGTGTACATTGAGATTAAATTTGAGGATTTATTGAAATGAATTTGGGTATTTGTATTATTATGTGGATTGATATTTGTATTTGTATTGTGATTTGAATTTTGATTGTTATGCAAATTGCGTTGGTAAGAAGTATAAATTATTTTTATTGCATGAGTTTTGATCCTCGTTTTGTTAAAGAAAGTTTTTATAGGAAAATGATGGTTGCCCCAAAATAATGGGAGAATACTAAGATGAAATTATTTATTATCGACAATATGTCAAAAATGATATGTTTCCCAAAATATGTGAGTGGATGTTGTTGTAATCGATATATGAATGACAAAATGTCATTGTGGCAGAAAATTGAGATATTAAAATAAATAATATTGATAAACTATGATTCCTTAAATTTTTATTATCTAGAATTTTATCACTTAGAACTACCACACCTCTTTGTTGTTTGTGATTTCCCCTATATTATAGAGAAACTAAATAACCTTCGGGTTGTCTTGTGGATGTGAGGCGCCTATTTCTTATAGAGAAACTAAAATAACCTTCGGGTCAGTCTTACAAAAATGAAGTGAATTTTTATGCCTAAGATAGGCCTTGATATTTATCTGTAAAAAATGTGATGTGACTCTATGCGCATTGATAGCCCAAGAATAGCTTTTGTTACTCATATAGTTAGGAGTATCCGGTGACACATGTATGTATGTGATGTGTCTCCATTTGGGCATGGATGACGGAGAAGTCCTCATTTATATGAGAGAGGCATATTGGCATGTATGTTTGGCACAGAGGTGGTGCGAATGTGGTATCGTCTAAGTAAATGAATAATATAATCAAGTCACTATTATTTTAACCGATAAAAGACCAATTATTTTAGAAGTCATATTCATGTTGTTTTAACCATTTTCATGCAGGATGGCAAGTCTACTAATATTTTTGTAGGTCAGACTTGTCATAGTCAACATCTACAGTTTAAGTACAAGTAAATACATATTTACTTATTAGGGTTGATATGATTGCCTCGTTGAGGAACTAAATTCATTGAACTGTGTTTTTCTTGCATGACACATTTGTCTTATTGAGAAACTATTTGTTGGTGTGGTTGTTTATTATTTGTGTTTAGTTTGATGTTATCACGTGTGGATTTATTGATTTTGGGATGAAGATTACTCACACCAGCTAAATTGTTGACCCAAGTGAACTTTTGCTTATTGGGTGCATTCCTTTGGGAATGTAGCCGATTAGCCTTTTAGATTTAGAGATTTTTTAGCAGCGTTACTGGAGTTCTGTTAGTGGGGTTAGCAACGTTAGAGTTTGCTAGTTAGATTATTTTTAGTTTGTTTCAATTTTCCAAACTATGTTTTAGTTGTTGCTGCTAATTGTTCTGTTGTTATTGAATTTTTCACGTCCCGAGTTTTGGAGAAACGAATATTCCTACGTGGATTTTGAGATTTTCGTTTTCTTCAAAAAATTGAGGCGTGAAAGTTTCCGAAATGTAATTAAGAAGCAATTGTTCAATGAAGAAAAATTAAACATAGAAGACCAAATATGTTCATCATCACAAGTTCTATAAGATAATCCAAGAATAAGAAGAAGCGCCAGATCATCTGAATGAAATAGCCAGGATCAGGAGTTCCATCCAAACTGAGCGTGGGTGATAATATCAAGAAGGGAAATTTTTGGAGATTGACAAAATACGAAAAAAGTATCGAAACAATCTTGGTGGCAATTATACCAAGGGGATTTAATCTCGCACATAAGTAGCATATCTCATTCTCTCTTTAGGCGATAGACTATAACCCCTCCTTAGAAGCTTACCAACATCTTTGCGCCCATACTTGATCGCCTTTCAACTCTTACAGCCAGCTTACATAAGGTAGCATGTTAGTCTTAGCCCACCCATACAAGGGTGTTACAACAATGGTGAGATCCATTTTTGTAACGACTCAATCCACATGGTACAATATTGTCTGCTTTGGGTCCAATACCCGTATGGCTTTAAAATGTGTTGTATCATAGTGGCACAACCGATGTTGTACTCTTTCTCTTCTAGGGACTTTCTCTCCCCCTCCCCCTAACGGTTTTCCAAACGATGTGGGAATATAACACCAAGGTAGCCTACTAGCCTCTGAGCCCGCACACACACGAAGCTGTCAACCTCTGAGCTTGCCCACAAAAGGTAGTCTGTCAGCCTCAGAACCCGCCATACAAGGCAGTTACAATTCACCCCCTTAGGGCCCAACGTCATCTTTGGCAAAGTCCATATCTGATACCATTTTGTAACGACCCAATCCACACGGTGTAATATTGTCCGTTTTGGGCCCAGCCACTACGCTCATAGTACAATACTATCCACTTTGGGATCCACATGCCTATTGGGCTCCGCCTCTTCTAGGGCCTTTCCCTCACCTTATCCCTTACGATTTTCTAAACGATGTAGGACTATAACACCAAGGTAGTCTGCCAGCTTCTGAGCTCGCTCACACATGATAGCATGTCAACCTCTGAGTCCTTATACACACGGTGTTGCCATCCTTAGAGTCCTCCCACACAAGATAGCCCGTCAACATAAGATTGTTAAAATCTTGATTTGATAATTAGAATCAGATAATAGCCTTCGCCTATAACTCAAGGTTTGTTTATTCGAACATCTGGTTCATACATTTTTGTGTGAAATAAAAAAAAAAAAAACCCTACTAAATAACACCACCAATTTTCTTGATGGATACTGCCACCCATTTTTTTTGCATCTGCTAAAGGACACCACCACTATATAAACAAAAAAAACTCTAACCCTAACCCCTCTTCTCATCTCTCCATCTTTTCTCCCACTAGTTTGAAAAGGTGCACTATGAGTCGAGGGCATTTCAAGTTGGAAGCTTACATGTATAATTTCTATTTTGCTATGAAAAATTGGAGCACTAGTTCAAGTGTATGCATGGATAATTACGAAATGTCACAAAATAAGATTGATAATATTAGTTGGGTCTAGTTTCCGAAGTGTAATTAAGAAGAAATAGTTCAATGAAGAAAGATTAAACATAGAAGACCAAATCTTTTCATCATCACAAGTTCTATAAGACAATCCAAGAATAAGAAGAAGCGCTAGATTACCTGAATGAAATAGCGAGGGTCAGAAGTTTCAGCCAAACTGAGTGTGGGTGCTAACATCAAAAAGGAAATTTTTGGAGATTGACGAAATACGAAAAAAGTATCGAAACAATCTTGGTGGCAATTGTACCAAGGGCATTTGATCTCACACATAAGTAGCATATCCTTTATCTCATTAGGCGATGGATATCACCCCTCCTTAGAAGCCTACTATCATCTCTGCACCCATACTTGATAGCCTTCCAGCTCTTACAGCCAGCCTACATACGGTAGCATGTTAATCTCAGCCCACCCACACAAGGGTGTTACAACAATGGTGAGATCAATATTTGTAACGACCCGATTGACATGGTACATATGCTTTGGGCTCAATACTCATACGACTTTAAAATGTGTTGTATCAGAGTGACACAACGGCTATGCTCATGGTACAATATTGTCTGTTTTGGGATCCACAAGCCTATTGGGTTTCGCCTCTTCTAGGGTCTTTCTCTCACCCTCCCCCTCACGGTTTTTCAAACGATGTGAGACTATAACACTAAGGTAGCCTGCTAGCCTTTGAACCCGCCCACACAAGGTAGTCTGTCAGCCCCAGAGCTCGCCATAAAAGGCAGTTACAGTCCACCCCCTTAGGGCCCAACGTCATATTTGGCAGAGTTCGTATCTGATACCATTTTGTAACGATCCAATCCACACGATATAATATTGTTTGTTTTGGGCCCAACGACTACGCTTATAGTACAATATTGTCCACTTTGGGATCCACGGGCCTATTGGGTTCCGCCTCCTCTAAGGTCTTTCCCCTACCCTCCCCCTCACGGTTTTCTAAACGATGTGGGGTTATAACACCAATGTAGCTCTGAGCCCGTTCTTACATGGTAGCATGCCAACCTCTAAATCCCTCTACACACGAAACTGTCAGTCTCAGAGCCGCCCACACAAGATAGCCCGTCAATTTTTAAGTCTGTCCACACAAGATTGTTACAATCATGATCTGATAATTGAATATGTATAACTCAGGGGTTGTTTATTTGAACATCTGATTCAGATTTTTTTTTTTTTTTTTGTGAAAATTAAAAAACCCCCTACTAAATAACACCACTACTTCTCCTGATGGACACCGCTACCCATTTTTTTTAGATTTGCTAAAGGACACCACTACTATATAAATAAATAAAAACCCTAACACTTCTTCTCAGCACTCCATCTCTTCCCATCAACCCCACAACTGCCACCTCCCCTCCTCTTCCCCACCTCCTCCTCCTTCTCCTCTCCACCTCCTCATATCATCCTACCTCCTCCCATCTTCTTTATATCTGTTTTTTTTTTCCTTCTCCCTGTGGCGTGGTGGTGGTGAAGCTAAGTAGGAGGAGGAGGGGGTGGTGATGGCCTCATTTTCATTTTTTTTTCTCTCTGTTGCGTGATGGTGGTGGTGGCCTCATTTTTTTCTCTCCCTGTTGCGTGGTGGTGGCGAGGTGGTGGTGAAGGGGGAGAGGAGGGGTGGCGGTGGCCTCCTACTCTTCATTTTTTTCCTCTCCTTATTACGCGGTGGTGGTGAAGGGGAGGAGGAAGAGGGGTGGCGATGGTCTCCTCTTTTTTATTTATTTAATTTTTATTTTTATCTTCGCCCTCGCGGCGTTCCTGCGAATAGGAAACCCACACTCGCTCAAATCTCTACAAGTGTGGGTTCCCCCCTCGCAGGAACCGCCCCGCGGGACAAATTATTTTGCCCTCGCGGCGGTTTCTGCGAGTGTGATGGCCACACTCGTAGGAATCGCTGTGAGGGCAAAAAAAAAGGAAGTGGGACACCGCCACCTCTCCTCCTCCTCCTCCCCTTCACCATCACCTCGGCACCGCCAGGGAGAAAAAAAAAGAAAAAGAGAATAAGAAAAAAAATGGGACACCACCACCTCTCCTCCTCCTCCCCTTCACCACCACCACCTTGCCACCACCGGGGAGAAAAAAAAAGGAAGAAGATAAGAAGAAGGGAATAGGAGGAAGGGAAGAGGATGGGGAGATGAAAGGTGACAGTGGTGAGGTGGTAGTGTTGAAGGGAGGAGGAGGTGGCAATAGTGGTTGATGGAGAAGAAAGGGAGAGAGGATAAGAGAGAGAAATAGTAGAAGAGGGGTTATGGTTAGGGTTTTTTTCTTTTTTTTGGTGGCGTCCTTCAACAAGTGGTGGTGTCTTTTAGAAAAGTTGTGTCAATCAGGAGAAGTGGTGGTGTTATTTAGCAGGGGCCTTAGAAAAATTGGCCGTTGATTTTTGTTAGGTGTTTGGTGAGATCTCTAGTCAGAGACATTATTTAAAAGGCAGCGACTACTCTACACCACCATTTTCTCTTTCTCCTCCCATTCTACTCTCCCACATCACCTATTTTCTTTCTCATACCACCATTCTTTCTCACACCACTTATATAAATCAAAACCCAACTTTTTTCTCTCCCCATTCAAATCGACAAGAGATTCCTCCCTCCCCCATTCGAAATTCCTCCATTTCCACATTCAAATCTTTTCCAAATTTCTATCCACACTCTTGCAAATCTCTTTCCTCTCCTTCGAAAATCTCTCAAAATCGAAACTGTTACATATCGAAACTCTCAAACTCTCCAAAATCCCCTAAATTCTCTAGCCAAATCTCCCATCCCCATTATTGACTCAAACTCTTCTGTAAGTGAGCCATCCATTCTATCTCTTGCTTCTTCACTCTCTTCCCCTTGTTTCACCATCTGTTGATAAAAACAATAATATAAAAAGATGGTAACTTTCAACTAATTTAAACCCTCGATTGAGAGAGATTCGACCTCAACAAAACACAAAAAATTATAGTACTTTGAGTTATCTAATAAACACAACTTGAATCACTTAAAAATGTTTTGAAATGAGTAAGTTATAGTCATTTTACTAAAGTCGCGCAAATCTGTCTTGTAATAAAACGGGATAATATCCCTGACTTTCGGCCAATTTATATGATTGATCAAGACCAATTCTCAACCTAATCAAAACACGAAAAATTGTAGTACTTTGAGTTACCTAATAAACACAATTTGAATCACTTGAAAATGTTTTGAAATGAGCAAGTTATGGTCATTTTACTAAAGTAGCGCAAAATGGTGGTTTGGAGTAGTCACATAAATGATTAGTTCGGAATACTTGTATGGTTCGAGTTTAGGTTTGATGCGACAATGCGCAAATACATCAGAAAACTAAGTTTTAAAAAAAAAAAATTTCACAAATTGAAATTTTTTCCAGCTTTAGAAAAAATTGCATCTTTTAGTTCTGTCTGCAGTGCACAATGCGGGTTATCTCAAGATTCCCGCATTGTCCACGGTGAACAAAAACAAGTTTTCCAAACAAATTCGTTATCTGGAATTCCCCGCATGTAAGCTGCGAACAATAATTTTTCAGACAAATTTATGCGACTTGAGTAAAATGACCATAACTTGCTCATTTCAAAACATTTTCAATTGATTCAAGTTGTGTTTATTAGATAATTCAAAGTACTAAAATTTTCATGTTTTGTTGAGGTTGCGAATCGGTCTCAATTGAGAGTTTAAATTGATCAAAAATTTATTTGTTTTACGTTTTGAGTTTGGGTTTCTCTGTTATGTTAAGTTATGCATATTTATTGGTGGTATGAGAAAGTTAAAAAAATATAAACAAAAAAAACTAAATGGTGGTGTGGAGTAGTGTTGCGTTTAAAATTCTTTGTGATTGTCCTCGTTTTTATTTTTCACAATTTGAACTGATCAAAATAGGGCTGAAAACCGAATCGATTTTTCACCTAAATCGTGAACCGAACCGATCTAGGTCGGTTTTAAAATTTTTAAACCGAAATCGAACCAACCATTAACAAAACCGATCTGAAACCGAACTGATTCTAATTTATGCAAATCGTAACCGAACCGACTAAAATCGATCCAAAACCGAAATAAAACCGAACCGACCGACTATTTAAAACATATTATATTATTTATATATAAAATATATATTATTTATTATATATATTCGGTTTGGTCGGTTAAAATCACATAGAAATCGAAAACCGAACCGACCACTTTGATTAAAAATTTTTTAAAACCGAAACCGAAACCAATTCAAACCGAATTTAAACTGAACCGATGTGATCGATTTGATCGGTTTTTGTTAAAACTTGATTGAGCTAGGGCTTTCACAAAGTACCAAAACTAGGGGTGGGCACGGGACGGGATGGGACGAGATATGTCCATCCCTATCCCATCCCGTTCATACGGGATCGGGACGGGACGGGATGGGAAAAACCTCATCCCGACCTCGTCCCATCCCAAACGGGTTCGGGACAGGACGGGACGGGATCAGCGTGCTAATCTGGACATATCAAATAGAAGCCTGGACTGCTGGAAGCCTGCTGCTGAAAGCCTGCTGGAATGCTGGAAGGCCTGCTGGAATGCTAGACTGCTGGAATGCTGGACTGCTGGAATGCTGGAAGGCCTGCTGGAATGCTGGACTGCTGGAATGCTGGACTGTTGGAATGCTGGAAGGCCTGCTGGAATGCTGGAATGCCTGGAATGCTGGACTGCTGCAATGCCTGGAATGCTGGAAGGCCTGCTGCTGCTGGAAGCCTGATGGAAGGCTGCTGGAAGGCCTGCTGTAGCTGGAAGCCTGAAAGCCTGAACATTTTATGCAAATGTTCATAAAATAAATAAATAAGTAAATAAAAATATTAATAATTAATATTAAAAAATTAGTTCGGGACGGGATTGGCGGGATTGAAAATCTTCATCCCATCCCATCCCATTCTAGATCGGGACGGGACGAGATCGGGATGAAATTATTCAATCCCATTAAGACCCGAAAAAATCGGGATGGGACGGGACAGGATCGGGACGGGAACGGGATCGCGGGATGGGATGCCCACCCCTAACCAAAACTGAATACTTCACATTTCCTTTATACGATTCACAATTCAACACCAAATCAATCAATCTCTTCATCCATTGAACACCCAAACCCTCAAAATCACCAATTCGTCTTCGAATTAGATTTCCCCAAATTGAATTTGAAATCCAAATTAGGTTTTTGTTTTTTAATATGTTTTGAGCACCTCTAATCATTCTGAAGGTGATTCAAACTCTGGGTATTGAAAAGGAGGTGATTTTGTTCAATAAAGGTGCAATTTTTATTTGTTTTTGCAAATAATGTCGCCGATTGGGTCGGCTTCTAGGGCCATTGGGACACTGGTGACACACAACAATGGTTCGAAGATGTTGATGAGATCTGTTGGGAAGAATATCCAGCATGGGAATGGGAAGGTTTTCGATGTTAGATGTTTTAGTAGCAGCATTGCAGGGGTCAAGTCCACAACCCCATTTGTGGAGAGGAAGAAGATGATTGAGAATGATAATAAGGAGATTGGGTGTTCGTTTTCTAATATGCATCAGGCTGTTCAAGCAAGGCGATTTCTCGGTTGCAGCGATGGAGAGGAGGGCAATGCTCTCTCGAAGGTGTACGAGGAGAAACGCGTTCTTGGGTATGTTTACTTGAATCTATTTCTCCAAGTACTTTATTGGCACAATGCTGCCATGTTGTATTTATTGAATATGTTCATCAAAATGTTTAATTTTTCTTTAAATGAAGCAAAATTTTATTGAAAATTGAAATTAGAGTGAATTTTTTTTTTTAAGAATACACGACACCTTAACATGTTATTCTATTATCAAGTAGGACTCGCAGTTGGCAATGAAATCTTCAAACTGGATTGCTCTGAAACCATGGTGCCCTGTCACCCTAAACCAAAAAACTGCAAGAGTTTCAGTCACCACCCACGTTAGTTTAGATTCCTTTCCCTTGATGATTTACTGACTCCTTCCAAGGGAAAATGACCTTCATAATAGCGATCGGGTTTAGTGCCCAGCTCACCTTGCTTCTTCATGTGCTTAACAGTACCATCATTGTAACCGAATCTAATGATAGAATGCAAGCCAAACTTCCCTGATTCACAGACGTTCCCTAGTCTCCACTTCCAAATGACTAATAACGCAAATCACCTCAATATCCATACATCTATAGGATATTGTACAATGAGTTGTTCATGATTCCAGTTTCTGTGTTGGGCTTCTATGGAGATGTTACTGAGGAGGTGGAAGACTCTGAATCATGTCACCCCAATAGGATCTTCAACAATAAGACCACAAACATTTTTATGAAATTGGTAATAGTTCATGCGGCTGAGTATCTCATCATTAAACTTTTAATAGAATTTTTTAATCTTTGTATGGTAATGGGGAGAGCTTAATCACGAGGCCTTGACTATGCAACTGTTTTGTCTATCAATAAGTTTTGTCTCTGGAAAAAATTTAATATGAAATTAAAAATAATAGTCATCTCCCTATGCTTCCCATGTAAGGATGTAATGAAAATTTTGATCCCCAAATTTTCAACAACCTTGTCTACCGTGAAATCAGCAAGACTCTCAATGAGGTGCCCCACCTCCTCGATTTCCACTCCATCCAAAGCTCTTGTAAAATGAAGATCATAATCCTCATCCACCCCACCTCCTAGAAAAACTCCTTGCCAACATAATCCGGACTGATCTCAAGGAAAGCTGGAACCTGATTTTGAAAGCTCCTTGCTGTTGTTGCATTTCTACTCTAAATTTTTTATAGGCTGGTAATGCTATCACATTGAAGAATGTATACATACCTAATTATTGGAAGCAATATATATTCACCATATATGAAATGATATTCACATTTTGGTAATTTTTTTTAACTTCTGTATCCATCATTCTTTGCTTTCATATTTCGTTGCTTGTCACATGTAGTACTTTTTTAACACATCTTTTGTTTTGTATCTTTGATCTTCCCGTTTTTTACTATTTTTTCTTGGGCGCGGATGGTGGAATTTGGAACATAGGATGAAACACACAATTCTCAGGAAAAGATTGATGACAATACTTGACAAGGCAAATACATAGGAAATGTTATTGAAAGAGGGAAGAAAGGCGGGTGTATGAGGCAATTTAACTTAAATCCAAAATAAAGCTTAGAGGCTTGTGTACACCTATAGCCCAATAAGACACACAAAGATAATGTGAAAAAAAACATTGTACTTCAAAGAGAGGAAGAAGGGAGGAGAGAAGAAAAAAAAAAGGAGACACGTGGATCATGCTCTTTTTTCAATTGTATCAATTTTTTTCATTTTTGGAATGAAGGACCTTATAACAAAAATTCCTTTGATTTTACTTTAACTCGAGAGTATTGCATGATCACTCGTAGAAAAAAAATATAAATAAAACTTTTATTTCTGTTCAATTCTCTTAAATTTTTAAGACTGATCATTCCATTGTCTTTTACTTTATTGGATTGGATTGGTTCTACATTAAGTTTTTCCTCTTAGGTAGCCCCATCATTTTAGATAACTCTATCCCATCCCGTGATCCCGATCCCGTCCCGTCCCATTCCCTTTTTTTCGGGTCTTATTGGGATTAATCAATTCCATCTCGATTTCGTCCCGTCCCGATCTAAAATAGGATATGATGGGATTGAGATTTTCAATCTTGCTAATCCCGTCCCGAACTGATTTTTTAATATTTATTATTAATAATTTTAATATTTTTATTTACATATTTATTTTAGGATTGCAATTTTTTGGATGCCTACATAATATCAATTGTGGAGATAGCATATGGAGTATCATTATCTACATATGTTACAAACTTACAATAACATTATTTAAGTAACCTTTACAATAAGGGGTATCATTATCTACCTATGTTAAAGTAACATATGGAGTAACATTATCTACATATGTCACAGTACATATTATCTCCATATGTCGCATATTATATGTGTACAATACATATTATCTACATGTGTCACATTATATGTACAATGCATATCATCTACATATGTCACATTATAATATGTCACAGTACAGTACATATTATATGTGTACATTACAGTACAGTACATATTATCTACATATAGAGTAACATTATTACAGTAATATTATCTTTGAGTTACAGTATAGTATCTGTGAGTATAGTATTTTTTATTTTACAATATGAAGCATGCTGGTTCCGTTCCAAACCCGTTTGGGATGGGATGAGGTCTATCCCGTCCCGATCCCGAATGAACGGAATGGGATAGGGATGAGGTCATCCCGTCCCGTGCCCACCCCTAGATAGGTCAAGAGGTACTTTTAGCTAAAATCAGTGTTCTAAAAATCGGCCTAGGCGCTAGGCGTTAGATAAACACCCAGATTAATGGCTGAGCAGGTTCTGGGCGGTTTAGGCGGGTCTGGGCGGTCTGGGTGATATTTTTTTTTTCTTCTTAATAAGGCTTATTGTGTTCTTATTTTATTTTTCTTTCATCAATTTTGGAAATAAACAATTTAATTATTTTTTATTCAGTATATATCTGAATGTAGCAAAGGATGATTACTAATGGAATTCTCAAAGGATCTGGCGGTACCAATTTTAGTAATGTACATTTTATCAAACATTACTGAGGTCATTCATGCAATTTGAAAAAAAATAAATGAGTATGTTTGGATATTTGTCCACAAATTCAACTTTGTATAAAGTACCCATCATCACCAACTTTAGTCATTTGAGTTTTAATAAATTTTGTTCATGATTGTTAATTTTTCATGTTTTTAAATTTTGCATATGTATCTTGGCATTAAATTGGATGTAATTGATAAAGTATTATGTTTAACTTTTGTAAATTATTAAAGTTATAATACAAAACCTAAGACCGCCTAGGCCCCTGGGCGCTAGGCACCTGCTCGCCGACGCCCACTGCCTAACGCTTTTTAGAACACTGGCTAAAATTCAACAATGTCTAATATAACAACGATTGTGTTATGAATATTGTTTGTTCTGTTTCTTTCTCTTTCATGGCATATTATCTATTATTGTTATTGTACTACAAATCAATTTCTTTTAAGTTAAAGGATTCGAAGAAAACCCTTTATTCTACAACCATTAAGAAGGGGTGTCTATATGTTGCATCACTATCAGTGCTGCCACCTCCACCACCCCAACTAGAAGAGGAGAGACATGGAGAGGATAAGTACTATAGGTAAATATTGTTCGAGGAAATCCTACTTGGTAAATTGAAAAGAGAAGTGCATACCTAAGGTGCAGGAATCCGGGAATCAGAAACTTAAAATTCTTTAACAAAGCTCACCACTTGAAGTGGATATGGCGATTTGGTATGAGGAGCAACAATTATGGAAGTCAGTTACAGAATGGTACTGTGCAATCTGACTGGTATACAAGAACCATCACGTGCGTGGAGAGTGATAATGTATAACAAAGTGGAATTCCAAAAGCATATAAGGATAGCTATTGGAAATGGGCAAAGAACTGACTTCTTGAATAATGATAGATCGATGGCTGATCTTCGAATCAAGAAATCACTTCCTATGATTTTCTTTGTTACAAACATAAAAGAGGGTCCTAATACTGCTTTCATCTCTTTCACGTACCAAAACTGCAATGTAATCTCTCCCTTCGAATGGATCATAGAGACTGGGAAGTTACTCCACTTTTATAGTTGACAAATCTCATTACCCTAGCTTCTTAGACAGATGACAATGGACCATAAATGACTAATGGACAAAGCCATCCCATTCCACAAATGGTTCATTTCAGGTTTACCTTTATTGGAAGAAGTCTCGCCCAAGGGCTAATTTCCTAGTTTGGTGTATAATGAAGCAAAAGATCTTTACCGCAGATAACTTCGCAACAAGAAGGCTTACTGCAGTTCTATTGTTGTCAGAAGTGAGGTGCTAAGGTCCGCCTAGAGCATTGGTGAGGTGAGGCAAGGCGAGGCGCTGCTGCAACAAGGCCTTTTTTGAAGGGTAGAGATTTCTTTTCGATTGTTTCTTGTTCCTGTCAAAGACGAGAAGGGGTGTAACTGCACCCACTCGAATAGAATGGAATCAAGAAAGAAGAGAAGGATAATACTAGTCTCTCTCTCTCTCCACTAAAAAACACTCGAGTAATAAATTCACAATTTCACAAGAAGGTGAAGAAGGTATCAACATCAGCGTAACATACTGTACTGTATGATGGGGGAAACATTTTGGTATTGTAGTCTGTCTTGGGGTATTTGAAGAGTTAGTAATTTTTTATATTCAACTGCATTGCCCCATGGTAATGCATTTTTTAGTGAAAGCTTCCTTTCCTTTGGACTTCTCAAAGAGTTTCTCACTCTTTTGGGCGTTATTATTATTATTATTATTATTATTTTTTCTTTCTTGTTCATCAAAACAAAAAAGAAGTGACTTGAATGAGTTTTCTCTTTCCCATGTTACTTGTCTTCCTAGTTAAGAAATAACTGAGTCTAAAGAAATAAATCATAATATAAAAATTGGATCGGTGTTTTTGGCATCCAGCTACTCTCCAGAGCAGTTATTTGGCGTGGTTGCAGCTGTTGACATGTATGAAGATTTTGTTCCCTGGTGTCAGCGTTCAAAGATTGTTCGACGCAATCCAGATGGTTCTTTTGATGCTGAGTTGGAGATTGGTTTTAAATACTTTGTTGAAAGTTATACTTCTCATGTAGAATTGAAGAAACCAAAGTTTATAAAGGTAATTACTCTATCTTAGATTTGTTAGCAGTCCATGCCAAAACTTTTATTGCTTAATTTCAATAATTGTCTTGACATGTTAAAATACAATTTATTGTTGTGATAATCTAAAACGGATCTTGAATTTGCCTGAATGACACCTTTGTACCTGATGCAGATTCTGACACCTGCACCTGAGTAAAATTCCAAAATCTATACTAGTGTCAATGCAACTTGCTGTGTATACCAAAACCTAGTTTCCCATCACATTCCTTTTAAACCTGTAGTCTTCCATTTTCTTTAATCCATTTCACATCCTCATGTTTTGGTCTACAAACAACCTCTTTGTTCTTATCGCACTTTATATGTGTATGCATGTCATGAGATAGATAATTGTCTAGCTCTCTAGTATTATCTTCTATTAGCCTCTTAGTTACAGATCATTCTTGAGGTCTCCAAATGAAGTGAAAAGCCAATTGCTTGTATATTCGACAGTCACAATGTTTAATTTTATGATCTATGCGGATCCACTTAAAGGGAATTTTCTAACATGCTGATATCTACAGTCAAAATTTATATTTGACACATTATCTGGTAGAACCTGGCGTTTCTTTCTTTTTATTTCAACAGTTCTCATCATTCAATTGTGTATTAGTTTCGCGATATGCTATTCCAGTTGCTACAATACATGTAATGCTGTTGTTTTACTTGTCTCTCTATCTGCTTTACAGACAACCGTGTCAGAAAGTAATCTTTTTGATCAACGTTTGGGAGTTCAACCCTGGATCTGTTCCAGGATCCTGCAGCCTTTACTTCATGGTGGATTTTAAGTTTCAGTCACCACTTTATCGACAGGTATTATTTACTGTAACCTTGGTTCTTTTTTTTCTTTTTCTTTTTCCTAGTTTCCTAAATTGTAATCTTAAAACCTTAAAGAAAAAAATTCGTTACTGCTTTCTTATATATTTCTAATTATTTGATGCATTGGAGATGACACATGATACATCTAACTGCACGTGTTAGGGCCATGGATTTGGTCCTGCCTCCTAGATGCAAGGGCATGCAATATTGTCACTCAAAATTACGTGTCCAAAATTGCTACCATAATATTATAATGTTCTATTTCACGTGGATAGTTTATCAGGCCTGTTCTAATAAAGGATATCTTATACCTGAGAGAGTTGGAGAATAGAATGAGAGAACAATTTATTGGTGACATTAAGTTCAGATCAACTGAACATAAATTGCAACACCAATGTGAGAGTCAGGTGAGAAAGTGTTTTGATGTTGAAGAAAAATGGGCCTGGGAAAATTTATTCACCTTTTCGGTTGGTTGGGTGTGTGGGTGGGGGTAATATCAATTCAGAACCTGTTAAATGTTTATGAAGTGAGTACATTTAAAAACTATCATGCTTTTGATAGAGGTCTCCCAAAGCCCCAGGGCACCATGATTTAAACTTCTATTTAGTGCAAGTGGGTTGGGTCACGCAGTAGTTATTTGGCCCCTAGGGTAGGATATTCCGTAGCTTTAAAGTTTATTAGTGTTCCAAAACATGTCCTCAGTTCTTCATTGATACGAATAATGCATATTTTCTAAAGAAACAGAGAACTTGATGATATTGGCATATGACTGGAGAGTAAAAAAATGCATTTTGAACCTCTCATGCGGTGCTCCTAATTCAGTTTCATGCCATTTTGTGTCTCGTGTATTTTACTTTTGCAGGGCATTTTGAACTTTGTTAAAGATGAATATCCATATGAACAGTGGTTATAGAAATGATGTAGCTCGTCAATAGCATCAGATCATCAATACGAGTTCTGAATTTCTGGTTTGAGCATAGATAATTTGATGTCAAGCCTGATAGTGTTGTCTCAAGTTTAGGGACAGGTTTTTTTTGCTATCTTCCTCAATTTCATTTCCTACAGGGAAATGTGGTCTTGCCCTTTTCACGTCGGACTAACCTTGATGTGTTTCTTTCACAGGTGGCATCCATGTTTTTCAGGGAGGTGGTATCTCGACTAGTGGTTTCATTCAATGACCGATGCCGGTTGATTTATGGACCAGGAGTGCAAGTTCTTGAAAATTCATATGGAGATCAGACAGTATAAACTTGGTTTTTTCTAAACAAACAAGCAACTTCCCCCTATTCACGGGTTCAAGTAAAAAAAATACAGCATAAATTGGTCGTATCTTGGTTAGAGCTCCTCTCTGCAAAGTTCATACCGAGACAAGTTTGTGAGTTTTGGTCAGTTTAGGCCAAATTTAGGCGATGCAGCTCAAAGATGTTTTGTTGTTGGCTCACATCTTCACTGTATGATGATTTCTCTTTGATTTCTGTAACGGAGAGTTGTTCCTGCATTCACTAATTTAGTAACACAACTTGCTTCAACTATGCACTTGTCATTTCTCTTGAGAACTTCATGTTTCATCCAATATGTAAGTTTTGTCATCCCACCTCATTGGAAGAGGTTGCAGCTTCCGTACTCGCACTTGTACAGTTGTGCTTAGCAGGATCTAGGTAAGTTGGTTTATGAATTTTTAAGTAGCTAGAAACATTCTGCTTCCTCTAGAATCGTACCTTCTCATTCTTTTGCTCTACCTGAACATTGAGGATGCCTGTATGTAAGCTTGTCTCTTGTGAAATAGGAAACATGTTTGAAACAGGAAAGTGTTTGGACTCCTATTTGAAACAGGAAACTGTTTGGACTTCTGGAAATTGTTTTTTGAACAGGAAATAAATTCTAGGAAACAGGAAACTGTTGTGAAACAGGAAACTACTGTGAAACAGGAAACTGCTGCCAAACAGAAAACTGTTGTCCCTATATATACTAGGAACTATAGGTGTTTTTATTATGATGATTGCACGTAGAAAAACTGTGATGCACAGGGAGTAGAGAAAGATAATTCCTTGAATTGTTTCATCTCTTGTTGAGAGATTGTGTGAGAATTGTCATCTTCTTGTACCTTGTTCTTGAATATAGTGGAATCACCTCACTGTGGACGTAGGCAATTGCTGAACCACGTAAACCTTGTGTCTCTTGTGGTATGTTCTTAATTTTCTCTAATTTCTTTCATTGCTAGTTGCTCTATTTAATTGATTGGATCCTTGTGATACTTGTGTGCAATTGTTGGTATCTACCCGCTTCCGCAATAAGGCGCAACAATTGGTATCAGAGCACTAAGGGAAATTGATCTTGAATTGTTCTACTCAAGATTGTGAATATTCAAAAGTGCTAGGATTTGTTTGTGCACAAGTTGTTTGAAAAAAAAAAAAAAAAAAAAATCTTAGTGAAGCTTCTTGTCTAGAAAGTCACAGGTTTTGTTTGCAATGGCATCCAAGGTGAGCAAGGCACATGTGGGGAAATATGAAATCGAGAAATTTAATGGTAAGAACGATTTCGGATATTGGAGAATACAAATGAGGAATTTGCTTATTTCTCAGAAATTACACAAGGCATTACTAGGGAAGGATAAAAAGGCTGAAACCATGTCAGATGATGAATGAGAAGAATTGGATTTGGAGGCGCGTGCTGCTATTTGCTTGTGTCTGGATAGAGACATAGTTTTTTAGTTAATGAAGAGACTACGGCAGCTGATGTTTGGTTGAAGCTTGAGTCACAGTTTATGACTAAGACATTATCAAACAGGTTATACTTGAAAACCCAATTGTACAGACTAGCAATGGATGAGGGCACTCCAATTGGTGATCATATCGCCAAGTTTACACGGATTATCTCAAATTTGAGAGATGTGGATGTGAAGATTGAGGATGAAGACCAAACAATTATATTGCTTTACTCCTTGCCGCAGTCATATGAAAATCTTGTACAAACAATTTTGTTTGGGAAAGATGAACTTACATTTGATGAAACTACCGGTGCACTCTTGTCCAATGAGATTCGGAAGAAAACTTCATCAAATGGTAATGGGAAAGATCAAGCTGAAGGGTTGGTTGTTAGAGGAAGGTCTCAAGTGAAATCATCTTCAAATAGTGGAAAATCTAGATCAAAGTCTAGAGGTCCACAATGTCACAAATGTAGAGAGTGGGGGCATATTAGGAAAAATTGTCCAAATCAAGGTAAGAGTAATCATGATAACAGTTGGAAGGGCAAGAAAAAGCAAGATAAGGGTGATACTAGTGAAGCAAGTTATGCATCTAGTATGGAAAAAGATGAAGAATGTTATTCAGTTGCGGGTGAAAACACAAAAATCTCTGGGAGATGGCTCCTTGACTCTGGGTGTTCTTACCATATGTGCCCAAACAGGGAGTGGTTCACTACCTATGAGCACATTGATGGTGGTACTGTTCTAATGGGTAATGATTACGCTTGCAAGACAGTTGGAATTGAAACAATGAGGATTAAGATGTATGATGGTGTTGTGAGAACCTTAACTGATGTGCGGCATGTCCCAGCCTTGAAAAAGAATCTTATCTCGCTTGGTGTTTTAGACTCCAATGGTTGTAAGTTTACAGCGGTAGGTGGACTTTTAAAGGTTGTCCGTGGGTCTTTGGTTGTCATGAAAGGGATCAAACAAGGTAACTTGTACACCTTGATGGGTAACACGGTAACAGGAAATGTGGCAGTGGGAACTTCTTCATCGGAAAGCACTAGGTTATGGCACATGCGACTTGGGCATATGACAGAAAAAGGATTGTCTCTACTGAGCAAGCAAGGGTTACTGAAGGGTATGCAGAAACCGACTATGGAGTTTTGCGAGCATTGTGTATATGGAAAACAATGCAGGGTAAAATTCAGTACAAGCAAGCACAGGAGCAGAGGTATTCTAGACTATGTGCATACAGATGTGTGGGGACCAGCGAAGGTCGCCTCTAAGGGAGGTTCCAGGTACTTTGTCTCCTTCATTGATGATTATTCCCGTTACACATGGGTATATTTTTTGAAGTCCAAGAATGAAGTATTTGAGACATTTAAAAGGTGGAGAGCAATGGTTGAGAATATAACTGGAAGAAAGGTGAAGACTTTGAGGTCTGATAATGGTACCGAGTATACTGAGGGTACTTTCAAACAGTTTTGTGATCAGGAAGGAATTGTTCGACATTGGACTGTTAGAAACACGCCACAACAAAATGGAGTTGCTGAGAGATTGAACCGTACTATGCTTGAAAGAGCTAGGTGTATGCGCTCCAATGCTTGTCTTGGCAGAGAATGGTGGGCTGAATCAATAGCCACCGCGTGTTTCTTGATTAATAGATCGCCACATTCTACATTAGACTGCAAAACACCTTATGAGGTGTGGTCAGGTGAACATGCTGATTACAGTGTACTGAAAGTTTTCGGTTGTATTGCCTACTACCATGTGAAAGAAAATAAGCTTGATGCTAGGGCTAAGAAGGCCATTTTCTTGGGGTATGCAAAAGGCGTGAAGGGTTATCGTCTATGGTGTTTAGAGGATAATAAATTTGTGATCAGTCGAGATGTTACATTTGATGAGAATTCCTTGTTAGCTTGTACTAAAGCTAAGGAGTTGGTTGATAGTGGTGGTGAATCTAGTAACACTCAGAAAGTGGAAGTTGAAGCGTCTGTGGATGCAGCAGATGAACAAGTGGTTGAAGCAGGCACACATGATCTGAATTATGAGCCTGAAGACCATGAGGAACAACAACCAGTTGAAGATAATCAATCCCAGCAGCAACCTTTGGCCTTAACTAGGTCAAAACGATCGGTTAAGCAAGTTCAAAAATTTGGCTTTGAAGAACCGTTGAAGCACTATGGTCAGTTGAATACAGTTGATTTGGTTGCATATGCACTCTCTGTGGAAGATGATGAGCCAACTACTTACAAGCAGGCCGCGCGTCATTCAGATAGTCAGAGTTGGTTAGTAGCTATGCAGGGTGAGATGGAGTCTCTCCAGAAGAACCATACTTGGGATCTAGTGTCGTTGCCTAATGGAAGGAAAGCAATTGGCTGCAAGTGGGTGTTTAAGAAGAAACAGACTACTCTAGAGTCTGGTACTCAGTTCAAGGCAAGATTAGTAGCTAAGGGTTTTGCTCAGAGGGAAGGCGTTGACTACAATGAGATATTTTCGCCTGTGGTAAAACACACTTCTATTCGTGTGTTGTTGAGCTTGGTAGCTCATGGTGACCTTGAGCTTGAACAACTTGATGTGAAAACAACTTTCTTGCATGGAGACTTAGAGGAGGAAATTTATATGCATCAGCCGGAAGGTTTTAAGGTTGTTGGAAAAGAAGACCATGTTTGTCGTTTGAGGAGATCACTTTATGGGTTAAAGCAATCACCTAGGCAGTGGTACAAACGGTTTGACACTTTTATGTTGAAACATGGGTTCACACGAAGTAAGTATGATTGTTGTGTTTACTTGAAAAAACTTCGTAGTGGCGATTTTATTTATCTTTTGCTCTATGTTGACGATATGCTCATTGCCTGTAAGAGTATGGTGGAGATAAATAAATTGAAGTCTCAACTTGCTTCTGAGTTTGAGATGAAGGATATGGGTGCTGCAAGGAAAATACTTGGTATGGAGATAAGAAGAGAAAGGGAGAATAAAAAATTATTTCTTTCACAGAAGGGGTACCTTGAGAAGGTCATATCACGGTTTGGCATGGAAAATGCAAAGCCGGTTATTACTCCTTTGGCTTCACATTTTAGACTTTCTCGAAAGTTATCTCCAGTCACAGTGGAAGAAAAGGAATACATGTCGCATGTTCCTTATGCTAGTGCAGTTGGCAGTTTAATGTATGCTATGGTGTGTACACGCCCTGACATTTCACAGGCTGTTAGTGTTGTGAGCAGGTATATGGAAAACCCTGGGAAGAAACATTGGGAGGCAGTGAAATGGATGCTTAGGTACTTAAAAGGTACCTTGGATGTGGGTTTGGACTTCGGTGGAGATTCATGTCAGGTTCGTGGGTTTGTTGATTCTGATTATGCTGGTGATCTAGATAGACGAAGATCTACTACTGGTTACGTATTTCAGATATACGGTGCTCCGGTTAGTTGGAGATCTATGCTTCAGGATACAGTGGCTCTCTCTACTACAGAGGCAGAGTATATGGCATTGACAGAAGGTGTAAAAGAAGCATTGTGGCTTCAAGGTCTTGTAAATGACTTGGGTGTGGAACAAGATAGTGTTGAGGTTCTCTGTGACAGTCAGAGTGCCATCCACTTGGCTAAAAATCAGGTTCATCACGCAAGGACTAAGCATATTGACGTCCGATATCACTTTGTTCGAGATGTAATTGAGGATGGTGATGTGTCTTTGGTGAAAGTACACACAAAAGACAACCCTGCTGATATGTTGACAAAGGTTGTTCCTGGAGTTAAGTTCCAACATTGTTTGGACTTACTCCACATTGACTCATGTTGATTGAGGGCCCTTTGGGGCGTTGCCCTTCGGGGCGGTTTCGTGAGGTGACAAGGCTATGATGGAGTGTTGATCAGTTTATTCTCATGCCTTGTTTCGGCTCATTTTTTCCTTATAAAAATTCGCCGAGGTGGAGAATTGTGAAATAGGAAACATGTTTGAAACAGGAAAGTGTTTGGACTCCTATTTGAAACAGGAAACTGTTTGGACTTCTGGAAATTGTTTTTTGAACAGGAAATAAATTCTAGGAAACAGGAAACTGCTGCCAAACAGAAAACTGTTGTCCCTATATATACTAGGAACTATAGGTGTTTTTATTATGATGATTGCACGTAGAAAAACTGTGATGCACAGGGAGTAGAGAAAGATAATTCCTTGAATTGTTTCATCTCTTGTTGAGAGATTGTGTGAGAATTGTCATCTTCTTGTACCTTGTTCTTGAATATAGTGGAATCACCTCACTGTGGACGTAGGCAATTGCTGAACCACGTAAACCTTGTGTCTCTTGTGGTATGTTCTTAATTTTCTCTAATTTCTTTCATTGCTAGTTGCTCTATTTAATTGATTGGATCCTTGTGATACTTGTGTGCAATTGTTGGTATCTACCCGCTTCCGCAATAAGGCGCAACATCTCTGTTGCGAAACACGTAAATAAGCCACTTTCAGGTTTATCTTCACCATCCTTCAATCAATCATTTCAACTTGTATCCTCAAACGAAAGAAATATAAAATTTAGAGTTTGAAAGACTGTTAATTAATCAAAGATACCAACAGGACAAGGTAGGGTAAGGAATGATGATGAAGGAATGAGGAATTGCATTTGCAACACCTACCTTATTTATACTAGTCGCGAGTGCCTGTTACGCGTGTATAAAAATATTTATTCATGTTATTTATTTTGTTGATAGATTAAATGTAAAAATTTTCTATCCTTCAACGATTTTGCATTGAATCGAGCAAGTTCTTGATTGACACAAAAATTAAATAGTGTTAATACTTAAATTTTGTGTATTACCTATTTGATTACGCGTTAGGTGTATGATTTTTTTTTATCAAGTGGATTGTGCAATGATTAATTATCAATTGTAAAAGTTAGATTGTTGATTTGAATATTGATATAACAAAAATATTTTGAATTTAGTTTGTGTTTGCTACGCATGCTATTCACACATCCTAAAATATTAAATGGTTATATTTTAAGTCTCTTCAAAATGTGATAAAAAAGGGAATTGCTATGTGTACCCAATTGTTTGGCTCGATGCCCCCAACTTTATTTTAACATTTAACTTTTAAAAATTACTTGGTGTACCCAATCAAATTTTGCTAATGTTAAAACGTACAAAATATGTTACTCATTTGTTGGTTGGGGACTTTGTATAAAGGATTCCTAATGTAAAGTTTCGATGTCGGATTTTTTAAAGGTTTTGAATGCATTTTTTGGAATTTGATATAATAGTTGCAATAATTTTGAAAATTACGTTTTGATTTATATATATTTTAATAAGTATTGATTTTGTCAACCTCTGTATGGTTAATGAACACATTGAAATTTAATGAATGCATGACTGGATTTTAGTTTTATAGTTTATAGATGATGGTTACTTTTGTTCTTTCATTCAATAGTCAATTAGTGCTTCTAAACGAAATTTCCGCACTAAATGATTCTTTTATTACAAAAAAAATGATAAGTCGGGTGCTACATACATTAAGTTGGTGCAACAAAAGTTGAAACATCTCAAACTACCGTTGCAACAAAGAGTTGGTGTAACCGAGCCAAGTAGTCGGGTACATGTAGTAACTCCCTTAAAAATAGGGAAATTAAATTCATGAATAATATAGGAGGCTAAAAATTTAAGGGCTTATTTATAGTTTATATATAATTGGGAGCTTAAAATAAGTTATATTCGAGCTTAAATACAATTATATAATGTTTAGGAGGGTTTGGTTTAAATGTAAATAAAATTAATTTGGGAGGGTATTTTGGACAACCAAATATCAGGACGATAACATATTTACTGTTCCCCACTGTTCATTTGGAGGAACGCTAGTTATAAGTGTTCAGATAAAGTCAACCATAATCTGGTGATTGCTTGTGGGGATGAATGAGCGTGACTCTTAAACCCCATTAATTAGGTGTGCCTATTAGATTTTAATACATGCATTGAGTAGAAATCTTTACAATAACAATCTATGCAACCATTGGAACAACCTATTGGGTTATCAGTGTTCGCTTGAATTGTCCCTCATCTCAGGAGGCGGGGTTGTCATGAAATAATATAAGGAAGTGGTCCACACCCTAATTTAAATCGGGCATTTCGGATAAAACTCCCCCCCGAGGCCTAGATGGGCTTGGGGCTCAGTGCTAGAGGTGTTTTAGTTGGGAACAATATCGTTGTTATGTATAGTGGACTCAGGTGTGTACGCATGCATGACTCGCCAACAAGTGATATTAGAGCCAATGGTTCAGCAGAGACTTGGCGTGGTGGAGGTGCTCAAGGCACATTATTCCAAGGGGGCGAGCTGAACGAAGCATCACAAATGCGCGATCCTCAAAGTGGATGATACAAGATGTCAATGGGGTGTCACACAAGATTGCACAAGAAAGAGCTAGTGCAAGCTGGGAGAAACATCGCAGGTGCACGAACCCCATACGGGGCACCAAAACAACTGATTCACGAAGTATTTGTAACTCTCAGCGACTAGGTGAAGCCAACAACATCGGCAATAGTCTAGCCCATACAACATCCCAACACAATGGATTCCAAGTGTGTTTATAACTCCCAACTCCTAAAGTGAAAAAAAACCAAAATATTTTCTAGATTCTTGGGTGCATTTGATTCACCTTTATTAACACATAACTCAGACTCTGAAGTCTCAATGTCTGATTGGAACCACCAAATGTCCAGGGAGGGTCACCTGCAGGCATGGATTGTGATTTTGCGAAATTTACCCTTTTTTACTTTATGAAAAGAAAAATTGTGAATCTCAATCTTCAGTTTTTATCAATAATTTTGATAAATTCACGAAATTTCGATAAATTTTGTCTTTTTCATCCTCCATATTGATCCAACCCGGCTGATTCACCTAACATATGTCTTGTTACAATTTCTAATGGATTTTTTTTCATATATTTAATATACTCATGAAATTTATTATATATGTTTCATATATCCTCAAAATTTTACATTTTTCTTTAAACACCATTTTCTTGAAATATTTTCGTGTATTAGAAAAAGGCGTGTATTAGAAGAAGAAAAAAAGGTAAAAACTTCGAGAATACGTGAAATATATATAATGAATTCCGAGAGTATATGAAATATGAAAAAATAAGATGCAAGTAAATAAATCTATTAAACGCATTAAATGAAGCCTAAATACCAACAAATTAAAGTAATATACAACTAGAAAATCAGGAGGTGATTTCAAAAATCAATACATAAGTAGAAGAAATGATAATTAGAAAGTCAGGAAGTGGTTTCAAAAATCAATAAATAATTAAAAGAAATGATAATTATAAAAAAAACTCTAAAATTCACAAAAAAAAAATCCCCCCAAAAATGTAATTTTGGTAGTGGTTATGTATTTTTATGAAATTTACAAAAAAACCTGAAAATTTTTTGAAACAATGTACTTTTTCTTTTCATAATTTCAAGAAACAAAAATTTTGACGATTTTCGTATAATTTCGCATAAACACAATCCTTGCCTGCAGGTACTATATCAGTCTTGCATGTGCCACATCAGTCTGGCTAGGAAGCTGATGAAAAGTTTGGCTTATGATTTTACAAAGGTTATGAGTTAGAATTTCAAAACATATAAAATTATAAATCTCACCCAAGGAATGTGATTTCTCGAAAAATGTCAAAATTTTACCGAATATTTCTCTTTTTTTAGTTACCGAAATTTCTTTCGAAAATATTTTTTTTTCCATTAGGTCAATCTCAATGTCGGTACATTTTAACCCATTATAATTTTAGTTTAGTATTAAAATTTTGTTATATAAGTGATTCTTATACAATATGTAATTTGTATGACATTATGAGTCTCATGGTACTCTTTATGTAATATGTAAGAATTTATAATGCTTAATTTATATTGATAACTTCAAAATTACAATCGAAATTTTTACGTTTTTTCTATACATAACGAAATATTTCTTAAAATCAACTTACCGAAATTACCTCGAAATCACAATCCTTGATCTCACCATCATAATTACGTTTTCAAAATACTTTCTTTTTATGGGTATGTCTTGGATCCCAAGTTTAGAGATATAGATATAGGAGTTTGATAACTCAAATTCAAATATAGCAAATTTACGAAATAATCTCCATTTTGCTTCAACTGTTAAGAGTTTTCTAATTTGAAAAAGTTTGCTACCCTTAAACGTCCTTGAGATTCGTAGTGACCACAACATGTGTCCTCTAACCTCGGCTAAAAAAACACAAATTTGGTGATCAAGAAAAGCTTACACTTTAAATTCATCGAAAATACAAATATCCATAATAAAGAAAGAAATCAAACAATGGCGCACAGTTCAACCACCCGAAAAACCTCCCAATCCAATAAAGGTCCCACTACCACCACAAAATTTAGTGGTGGTCGTCTGAATACCACCACCCAATGTAGGAGTGTTAATTGGTTCAGTCTGTTCAAAATTGGACCAAATTCGAATGGAACCGAACTAGGGATTCAGTTTTTGGTTCGGTTTTCTTATTTTTCAAACAAAAAATCAAAACCGAACCGAATGGTTTTGGTTTTTTTTTTTTTTTTTTTCACAACCAAACCCAATCGACCCAGAGAACGCGAGAGAGGAGTACCTACTTGGTTGCTTCTGCTGTTTGCCCGGGGAAATGTTGGTGGGAGGGGTCAAATTGGGAATTCTAATAATGGGTTGAAGATATGAGAGACTCTAAGATCATATTTTTCGATCTTTATAACCCACCCTTGAGGAGGGTTTCTTCGTCGATCATTGATGGATATGGTGAGAAGTTAGATTACGGCGATTGGTGAGGTGGAATAAACTTGAAGGAACGAGCTTGTTTGGGGAGATTCTAAGGTCGATGGGGACTTGATTGGGGAGGTGGTGGGTGATGGGGTGATTGAGGATAACAACGATATCGTTCTCAACTTAAACACCACGATTTTAAGCCCCCATCCCAGGCTTATTTGTTGTGAAATCTTTCTCCAAAATGCCTCGTTGCTATTAGGAAGTTGATCACTCATTATATTCTTAGATGACAAATCTACCTTAATTGATTTAAGACTATTAAAGTCAAATCTATCCCAACAATTGTGTCATCATTATGGTTGGACACGAGGTGTTTTGGAACAAGATTCTCTTACTACCTAGAATGCTAAAAAAATGTGGTGTTTTGGAATTGGCATTAAAAAAATGCCCGGATTTGAACCCGAATCATGTGTGATAAAAATAATGAGAGAAAATAACCTCTTTTTTTTTTTGGAAAGGCAAGCAAGGTTTTTATAGGATCCTAGAACCCATAAAGATGCCACAAGCTGAGTTTGAACCCATGACCTAGTGGTACCATCCGCCAAGCTCTAACCGTTGAGTTGTCATGCCATTGGCGAGAGAAAATAACATTGTAGGATCACTGTTATCTATTTTGAAAAATTACCCATAATTTCCCGGAACAATGGATGGAAGGGAGGTAGGGAAATTAAATAACTATGAACACTGAAAACTGCATCACAGTTGGTATAGATTTGTGCATCGAGGAACACAAGACCATGAAAGTTCCAAAAAATTGTAACTATGTGTATACAACCAAGTGTCTAATTATATACGCAAAATGGGCTATATGGATCAATAACGATCTAAAAGTAACTTGGATTGGAGTGAAGGTTTATGAAGATGTGTCGAAGGGATTATGGTTTCATTATTGAATTCACTACTACCAATAATATCCTATGGAAAGTTAAAAAAAAAATAAAAAATTAAAGGTTGTTGCTAAATAAGACCACCACTTCTCTTGATGAACACCACCAACCATCATTTTTTTTTGGATTTACTGAAGGACACCACCACCATATTAAGAAAAAACATCCATAACCCTAAACCTCATCTTCTCATCTCTCCCTTTCATCTCCAATCATCACCTCCTTTTCCTCCCCTTCACCCCACTACCTCTCCTCCTCCTCCCCCCCCCCCCCCTCCCCCCCCCCCCTTCACCCCACCACCTCCCCACCCCTAATTCTCATCCCCTTTACCCCATCAGCTCACCTGCTCACCACCCATTGCCACCTCTCTTTCTTCTCCCTTTAACCACCACCACCTCGCCACTTTTCCAGTTCCTCTCCTTCACTACCACCACCTCGCCACCGCTACCTCTCTTCCTTCTCCCCTTTACCCCACCACCACCCCTCCTCCTCCCCCTTCACCCCTCACCTCTCCACCCACCACCATCTCTCTTCCTCCTCCCCTTTACCATCACCACCTCGCCACCCATTGCCACCTATCATGCTCCTCCCCTTTACCATCTGCCACCCCTCATGCTCTTCCCCTTCACCCACCACCTCGCCACCCCTCCCGCTCCTCCCCTTCACCCCACCACCTCACCACCTATTGCCACCTCTTCATCACCACCACCTCGCCATCACCACCTTTCATTTTCCTCATCCCTTTCACACCACCACCTTGCCACCCCTCATTCTCCTCCCCTTCACCCCCACCACCTTGCCACCCTCTGCCACCTCTCCTGCTTCTCCCCTTCACTACCACCACCTCTCATCCTCCTCCCCACCACCTCGCCACCTTCCGCCACTTCTCCTCATCATCCCCTTCAATACACCACCTCTCCTCCTCCTCCCCTTCACTTCCACCACCTCGCCACCGCCACTTGTCCTCATCATCCCCATCAATCCACCACCTCTCCTCCTCCTCCCCTTCACTACCACCACTTTGCCACCGCCACCTCTCATCACACCTCCTCCCATCTTCTTCTCTTTTTTTTAATCTTTCGCCCTCGCTGCGGCTTCTACTAGTGGGGAATCCACACTCGTCGAAACCTATGCAAGGGCAACAAAATTTATCGATGGTGCAGTAAGAACAGAGTTACCGCCTAAGTTTGTAAAAAGTATGCGATGTGTACTCGAATTTCTCCACTTGCAAGTGCCACAAGAACACATTTACTGCCTAAGTTGTAAAAAAAAATTGGAAAAAAAAACATAAGGTGTTATTTTCAATACTATTTTCGAGTGTAAATGTTGAGGAGGACATGATGCCCATATGTTGATTTTATTTGCCAATTGTAAATGTTGATCTGAAATGCTCATATGTTTAGTTTGTATATACAAGAATTTTGGGATGTTGGTTATATAATGCAATTAGGAATTTTGTGAGTATTTGCAATTGCATTTTCATTGCTTATAATATTTGCATGCATAGTATGTAAAACACAAAAAAAAAAAAAAAACACTCTCATTTGCAAATTCGCTTCGCAAAATATTTAATTTTTTCCTTCAAATTCAAAAAATAAAATTCTGTCTTTAATTCCTACTCAAGACTTCAGTTGCCAAAATGAGTAAAAAATGAAAAAGGGGGTCTCACTATCTAAGGCCTTTTGAGGATTTGAAAAGAACCCTTGTAAATGCCCTGAAACATAATCGAGTAGTAAAAGTTTGCACCAAAACGCAGCGGTTACTTTGCATTATACACAACAAGTCGCAATGGATAATGCGACAACAATCAAGTAAATCGCAACAGTTCATGTGCACTTGTCCAAAATGCCTACAAAGAACCATACGTAGCTGAAAATGCGAGCTTAAAACACATCATCGCACCAATCGCTGCGGTTTGGGCAAAAACTAGACACTGGTTTCTATCCAAACGCAGCGGCTGTTGTGAGGATATTTATTCCACTCGCAACAGCCGATGTGTCTGAACAGAAACCATGCTCTGTCCATTTTTTTGGTTTAGACTTTTTTTTTTTTTTTTCAATTCCTATGGGTTTGATACAGTATTGACATATTTGATTTATTGCTAAATCCCATTTTTGAACACCCAAACTTGAGATGGTAAAAAATGAGTTTTAACAATAAATCAAATATGTAATTAACAAACCCATAGGAATTGAAAAAAATTCAAATACAGAAAAATAAAAAATGGACGGAGTCTGGTTTCTGTCCAAACGCAGCGAACAATGCAAGTGTGTGAATATCTTTCGTAGTTACCATTGCGTTTGGACAAAATCAGAATTTGTTTTTTGCCCCAAATGCAACGATTTGTGCGTGTTGTGAAAAAATGGACAGAGTCTGTTTTCTATCCAAACGCAGCTGCAGCTGCAAGGGTATGAACACGGCTCTCATGAGCCACTGGGTTTTGAGAAAAAACAGTCTGATTTTTGTCCATACGCAACGGCTCCAGCGAGGCATTATCTTATCGTCGCCCAACCCGTTGTATTTTGGGCAAAAACCTGACTTTGTTTCATACAATTGCTGAATTTCTGCAATTTGAAAGATCACATTCGCGTCCAGTCGCTTCTATTGTTATTATTGGGCTCGGTTTTAAGTATTTCGTGGAATTTTTTTTTTCACTTTTTCTTTTGTCTATGACATTCAAGCATACTTGGGAAAACCATCATGGTTGCATAATCACAAGGAAATTACTTAGAAGATAAATATAATTGGTTGGGAAGATAAATTCATAACCAATTCATTTAAGTTGTCAGTTAAGTTGAGCATTATAAAAGGGGAATTGTCTTTTACTATTCAACAATAATTGAAAAGAAATAAGAGAAATTGAAAAGGAAAATGGAAATGTTTGAAGAAGAAAACTCCAATGACGAAGAATAGGATGAAATAGGGGATCTTGAAGAAGAGGACTTCTTCTTGGCTGAGGACCCCCCCCCCCCCTCCCGGTCATTGTCTTCAGGATTCACTGTCCGAGGAGGAGGACAATGAATCATCATCGTCCTCTAATGAAAATGAAGGTGATGGTGGGGCGTTTATGGATTACTACTCGTCCGACGAAGAGGTCCGCGAACGTCACCCCATGAAGGACTTTGTTGAGCGCCAAAATTAATGTCATTTTTTTACTTTTTTTTTTTTTGTAAAAGGTTAAAATTTTAATGAATATTAATGTTTAATGTTTGTTTTTGTGTTTTTGCCTTATAATATTTTGTATATCTGACGCCGGAAACAATGGAGAAATGAGGAGGAAATACAAATGAACACTCAAGATAATTCAACTCACTACTCTAAGGAACCCACCTAAGAGAGAAGAGTTACATTTAGAAGAAATCCATCTTCTTAAGAGGCCAAAGGCTCAATATTTTCTGTGTCAAAACTCAAGTTGCCTTCTCATTACATTGCCATAGCTTAAATACATAATTTTGGAACAACCTTCCAGACTGACTTTTCAATAACCAATGAAAGATACATAAAAGAGCTTGACTTGGGGATAGAAACAATGAACCAAAATAAAATGAAAAATTGGAACTTGCAAAGAGTTCAAAAGGTCTTTGACTAGAAAGATTTCAGTCTGGAAAAAAAAAGAGTCAAAACCCAACAGTTCAGCAACATCCAATAGTTCAGCCAATGCGCACTGTTACCAAAACGGCCAAAACTTCCTCCACACACATTATTTTTTAGCACTCTTTTTTTTGTAAGAAAGTGGACTCACAGAGCTTTCCAAGCATATATGGAACGACCTCTGGAACCACCTGAGCAATTACTAGATTTCCCCCGAAGTTGACCCAAAATCTGATTTAGATCAGCAGCTTGCCTGATCTGTTGGTGTTGAGCTTGTTGAGTAATGCTTCATGGTCCACTCCGGTGTCATTCTCCCCGGGTTGGAAAAGACTCGTCCTCGAGTCTGACTCTATTGCAGCATCGTGATATGACTCTGTTATCAAATTGCCATGGTCTCCCAAGTAGCAAGTGACAAGCATCCATTGGAATAATATCACACCATGCTTCATCTTTATAACTACGCCCAATAGAAAATTGCACAAGACACCTCTTATTAACTTTTACCTCACTTCCTTTGCAAAGCCATGAGAGCTTGTAAGGCCTTGGGTGCTCCTCTACCTTGAGCTGCAACTTTTCCACCATCTTTGAAGCCACAACATTCTCACAACTTCCCCATCAATGATTACATCACATACCTTCCCATTAGAGGTACATCTTGTATGAAGGATGTTGTTGCGAAGCCAATTATCTTCCTCCGAGCGTGGAATTTTTAAACTCCGACTAACAACAAGAGACTCACCTTGATCTCCATAGGTAACTTCTTCTTCTATCTTATTTTCGTCTTGATCATAAGAAGGCTCATCCCTTGCCTCTTCTTGACCTTCTTCCTCAAAGAGGGAAATGATTTTGCGATTAGGACACTCCGAAGCTATATGTCCAAAGCCATGACATTTATAACACTTGTGAGGATTAAAGATGGCTTGATTGGGCTGATTGGAAGTAGTTCCTACTTCTGATTTTGAAATGGATTTTGAAGTGTTCCCCTTTATTGGAGGAGTAGGCTTGGATGTAGCAGCATTTTCTCGGCCAAGAACACCACATTTATTGAAAAAACTTTTGACCTCCACCTCTTGTCTCCTTGAGTTGTTTCTCCACCTTGAGAGCAAGTTTGCAAACATCATTAAAATTCCAGTAAGGTTGCAACTGGACAATTACATAATTCAGCCCGTAACCCTCCAAGATAACGAGCAATAGTTTGCTCCTCCGGCTCCGTTAGATCGCACCGCAACATGAGATGCTCAAACTCAATTGTATACTCTTCCACGGACAAATCCTTCTGTCTAAAATTGTGAAAATGGAGGAAAGTATCTTGTCGATAGTTCTCCGGTAGAAACTTCTTCTTGAGAGTTTTTTCATCTTCTCCCAAGTCATGATCTACTCTTGCCATCACAAGCACGTTGCTTTTTAAGGTGCTCCCACCATATCGAGGCATGCTTCTTCAATTTGATGGCCACCAACTTCACCTTACGATCTTCAAGGATGTTCTTGAAATCAAAAACTCGATCAACAGTGTGCAACCAATCTATGAGGTCCTTCGGGTGGTTCTTCCCATCAAATTCTGGAATGTCAACCTTCACAAAATCTTGCTGGAACTCATGATTTCTTTGTTGCCAATGACGAGCACCATGAAAAGGATTAACGTACTCCTCTCCATCACTTAAATTTTCATTCTCTAAACCGTGATGCGATAAATCACAATTAAGAGGTTTGTAGCGCTCAAGACGTTGTTGGAGTTGTTGCACTTGTCTCCGTAATTTGTCCATTTCAACGTTTCAAAGGTTTCTCTCCTGAGCTGCACGTTCGTCACCATTTGCACCATGACGACCTCGACCACGTCCACAGGCCATTATAACCTGCTCTGATACCACTCTGACGCCGAAAAAAATGGAGAAATGAAGAGGAAATACAAATGAACACTCGAGATAGTTCAACTCACCACTCTAAGGAAATCCACCTAAGAGAGGAGTTATATTTAGAAGAAATCCATCTTCTTAAAGGGCCAAAGGTTCAGTATTTTCTATGTCAAAACTCAAGTTGCCTTCTCATTACATTGCCATAGCTTAAATACATAATTTTGGAACAACCTTCCCGACTGACTTTTCAATAACCAATGAAAGATACATAAAAGAGCTTGACTTGGGGATAGAAACAATGAACCAAAATAAAAGGAAAACTTGGAACTTGCAAAGAATTCAAAAGGTCTTTGACTAGAAAGATTTCAGTCTGGAAAAAAAAGAGTCAAAACCTAACAATTCAACATCATCCAACAGTTCGACCAGTAATGTGCACTGTTACCAAAACGGCCAAAACTTCTTCAACACATTATTTTGTAGCACTTTTTTTTTTGTAAGAAAGTAGACTCACAGAGTTTTCCAATCATATATGGCACGACCTCTGGAACCACCTGAGCAATTACCAGATTGCCCCCGAAGTTGACCCAAAATTTGGTTTAGCAGATTCAGATCAGCAGCTTGCCTGATCTGTTGGTGTTGAACTTGTTGAGTAATGTTTCATGGTCCACTCCGGTGTCAATATCTCAAATTCCAATTTCTATTTGTTAATTTTTTTTTGTCAACAAAATAAGAGAATAAGAAAATAAGAGTGGAGGTAAAGAAGAAAAAAATAAAAATAAAACCACGCCGAGTGAAGGGGAGGGATCGACGGTGGCCAAATGCAGAAATTCTGAGGGGGAGGGGAGAAAAAAGGGAGAGAGGAGAAGAGAATAAGAAGAAAATCAAAGAAAAAAGCATAGAAGAGAAAAAAGAGGAAGATAGGAGAAGAAATAGAATAAGAGAACAGGTCGACGAGCTGGTGGTGGGGGTACTTCATGGAGAAGAGAGAGAGACAAAGGATAAAAGAAAATATGGGTGATGTCTTTCAGCAAGTGGTAGTGTCCTTCAAAAAATTGGTGGTATCCTTCAGAAACTAGCATGATGACGATGTCCATAAAAAAAAAGTGATAATGTTATTTAGCAGCAACCTATTAAAATTGCTTCTTTTGTAAGAAAAAAAGACATGGAGACCTTCATGTTGCATCCATCGCTAATAATGCCCAAGGATTGGCTTCGTTTGAAAGCACTTTAATTATATTAAAATGCTGAACACATATAAATTGTGAGAGCAAGGCTCACGCTTATCCAAATACCAAATAATTCATTGGAAGCTAATCAAGCTATAAACTAATTTGACTCTTAAGTCTTAATCAATAAAGACACACAAGCAATCCATTCCACCTACACTGTTCTTTCTCTCCACGTCTCACCTCCTCTGTTTTTCTGTCTCTGTTCTTCAAGAAAAAGGGGAAAACATAATGATTTCCTCTGTTTCTTCCACTATGATCATCATTTCCCTTCTAACAATTCTCTTCCTGTCTACATTTTCTTCAACAATTGCAGTTCGTGTGGTACCTCTTCTTGAAAATCAAGAAAACCCCATTTCAAGGTCAAACCTTTTTGACACTTCTAACTATGGGGTATTTAATCTTGACAATGGATTAGCTCGAACACCTCAGATGGGGTAAGTTCAGTTCTTGCAACTCTTTCTCTTTACTTACTTAATTAGAACTCCATTTGATAGCACTGTTAGTTGTTACTGATTTTGTTTGATTAATTTCCTCTACTAATTTATAATTTTCTACTTCTTTGATTAAGTGAAATTTCGTAAATTGATTGCTTCTTTGTATGAAAATCATTTATAGAATCAATGGGTTTCTTTAATTTTTGTTGTCTAAGTTGAAGTGTATGAGTTTTGGAGCAGAAATTGAACATGTTACAATGGAGTCTGAGAAAAAATGGTGTTTGAATTCATTCTTTAAGCAGTGCTAGATTGAAAAATTGTGTGATGTTTTGTTATTGGGTTTCTAAGAGATGGGGGATTTGTATTAGTTGGTATGATTCACTAATTTATCATTTCTCCCACATTTTCATGGTTGATCTTATATTGGGTTGAATTGGTACTTTTGGAGTAATTCTTACGTTTTGAATGTTGATGCAGATGGAATAGCTGGAATTTCTTTGCCTGTAACATTAATGAGACAGTCATTAAGGAAACAGGTATTGTTTCCCAATATGCATCATTTGATACACATGTATATTTCTCCGGTGCACGTAGACATGAATATCTAAGTATGTATATGCAGAATTTCACACAGAGTTTTAGATACAATAGATGTTAATACACAAGACTGATTAGTGATGGGAGGCCTTTATAAAATTCTTAGAGTATTGAGTTATGAAAGCTGCACTCAAAATATCCAAGTGCAGACAATTCAGTTGTCGACGCGGTCTATAGTCTATGCAAAACTGTTGAAGATGTCCAGTCATAATGCATGAATGTTAATGTACATGCTTCAAATAAATGTTATGTTTACATGTGAGACCTGAGTATAGTTGGTCAAACTTTCATGACAAATTCATGGTAGTGGGTGATGATTTCGCATACCTTTTCTGATCTCAGGTGTTATGACACCATTATGCATCTGCTTTCATTCAAACTGTGTTAAAACTTAAAAGAAGTTGTCTTTCAGTTGATTAGATACCTGGTTGATTGTACATTATATTGAACTTCTGCAGTTTCTATGAAATTATTAGGTTTCAACCATCTTCATTTGATGCTTTTTATTTTTATTTTTTGTTTTCTTAATTATTTTCTGTGGATTAACTCTCATCTGATTGCTAATACGTTTTGACTTGACAGCCGATGCACTTATCTCAACAGGACTGGCTAGTTTAGGATATATTTATGTGAATATTGGTAATTCTTTTCTTAACCATTCTACTACGAAATAGCTTTTCTCTTAGAACTGGGCTGATTAATAATCTTTATGGCAGATGATTGCTGGTCTTCTTTTAAACGGGATTCAAAGGTTTGTCTTCTTACACTAATCCACATAACTAAAATGATTTTCTTTCTAAGAATCTGATTAATTTTGTATTTCTTAGCTTAATTTGTTCCAAATTTAGTTCTTATCGAGGAATGATATGTAGCTGATTCTTTACTTATGTAGTAACCTAAAGAGTGTAATTTCTGTAACATGGACATCTTATAGGAGAGCCATGTTATATTATGGTGACTACTTGTATGCAAAAGGAGGGTAGATATTAAACTCGTTGATTGAAAGTATGTGAGGATGCAAAGAGAGCCATTCCTTGTTACTCTCTATATGAATGAGGCACAATTTTTATTTTATTTTGTTCACTAAAAGATACCACTTTTAGATTTCAGGTTTCAATGGAAGTTCTCCCAATTCCTCGTAATAATGTAATTCTATTTGCAGGGTGATTTAGTGCCTGATCCCAAGACATTTCCCTCTGGTATTAAAGCTTTGGGTGACTATATACATGGGAAGGGCCTCAAGCTTGGTATATATTCTGATGCTGGGTAAGATGGTTTGGCCTTTGCTTCATGGTTGAGATAATATAGTGATACATTATCTTCTAATTCATTTTGCCATGGGTTAGCTTGTTATATTCAGCATGCACTATAATACTTTACATGATCACTGTTTTTTAACCAACCTACGATTCCAGGGCCTTTACTTGTCAAGTTCGACCTGGATCACTTTTCTATGAAGTGGGTGATGCAGAACTTTTTGCATCTTGGGTAAGGATCGGGTGTAGTAACAAAAAGTTTTGTGACTCCACTTTTCACCGTTTTTGTGGATGTGAGCAGCAATATAGATTTCTTTACTCTAGAACAGGAATATAGATCTATCTGCTTATATTTAGAGTACTATGTTTGAAAGTAGGAGTTGGCATGTTGTCAACATGAAAATTCTAGCCATAAAGTTTTCCTATTCTTTATTATGTAATCCATTTTGTCAATGTACCATTCAGGGCGTGGACTATTTAAAGTATGATAATTGTTACAATCTTGGGATAAAACCAGAGAAACGGTACATTGCTCCATCTTCCAACTCTGTAAACTACTAGTTCTAGGAGGTTTGAGTATCAAACTGATTCTGTGCATTTATATTTACAGTTACCCACCAATGCGTGATGCTTTAAATGCAACAGGCCACAAAATTTTTTATTCACTCTGTGAATGGTAATGAAGATTTTCCACTACTACCCATAAATCTCAAGTTTAATGCAGAACACCTCCAAATCCTTACTTTGGTAGTTTCATTTGGACAGGGGTGTTGATGATCCTGCGCTATGGGCAGGTGGAGTTGGAAACAGTTGGCGGACAACTGAGGACATCAATGATACTTGGGCAAGGTTAGAAACTTCGAATTTTTTATTTTTTATTTTTCTCCAGTTGCCAAGTGCTCCATGTCAAATAATTCAACCAGTATGTATTGTTCCTGAGATTTTACATTCATGAGTTTATGCTAATTTACTCACATTAGACATCCCATAATCTACTCTTGTTTAGAAAATTTGGGAAACAAAAAAGTGGAAAAAAGGTAAAAATACAAAATCCCCTCAGATAGACTAAAAGAGTGTGATATCCTATGGTTAAGATCGCTGAGATGCCATAAACATGTGACTTATAAAACTACACATCTGGCTATTTCGCTTGCTAATAGAAATTAGAACTGCAAATTTAACAAGGGTTCATAACTGTCTGTTATTGTGTGCACCCTGACACCTACATAGCTTTTTATATTTTCGCATGCTGATCAAGCCCCCATTTCGGGTTGTTTTTCCCCATCAGTATGACCACTATAGCTGATATCAATGACAAATGGGCTGCGTATGCTGGACCTGGTGGATGGAATGGTGAGTGTAATCTTCTGGACAGTTTCATTTTTGTGCTTTGATCGATAATATTATTTTGTTAGTTTCGTTACCATAGTGTTGTCATTATGGCTTGTCAAATACATCTTGTGAACTTCTTTCCAGATCCGGACATGCTAGAAGTTGGTAATGGTGGTATGACATATCAGGAGTACCGTGCGCATTTCAGTATCTGGGCCTTAATGAAGGTCTCTCTGACATTCTGAGTTTATTTTTCTTCGAGGGTTGTTATTCAATTCCCATGTAGGCGATCTCAAAATACAATTGATTAGATCAAAATAAGAGACCAATTCCTAGGGATTTTATAATTGTTTTGTTAAAATCAAATATTATTTTATCAATTCCAGCACTTTATGCAAAAAATAAAAAATAAAAAAAGTACTCCAAAATCATACTGACTTTTTAAGAGGCCTATGTAAGCTTTAAGGGACCTATATGGTGTCCTGGCTCATTCATGAACTCATGTGATTGTATCCGTGTGCAGGCTCCTCTTTTGATAGGTTGCGATGTAAGAAACATGACTGCTGAAACATATGAAATTCTAAGCAATGAGGAGGTTATTGCAGTGAACCAAGGTATAAATCTGTTTGAACCCTGCTATTATGATGAACTCTTCTTGTTTGCTTTTGTTATTACAAGGCATAAATTTCCACTAAATGGCTTCAATTATGTCTAAATATATATATATTTTTTAACTTCTTAATCTCTTGCATGCTCTGTTACACAGTCTCAGTAGTATCACAACGTAAACATGTATTATTTGGATTTTCTGCAGATCCACTTGGTGTTCAAGGAAGAAAGATACATGTTGAAGGGAGGGAAAACTGCAGTCAGGTCTTCCGTCTCTCCTTTAACATCTTTAAAATGAGCAGGACCCTCCTCTAAATTTTTAATTTTCGCATAAGTTACAACATTACATCACTCTGAACCAGCTTGCCAAACTGGTGTAATTTGTAATCTTTCTCAGCTTCTAGCAAAGAACATGACATCATTTTCATCTGCTAATTCATATAAACTTTGTTGTCATAAGTTGATAACCATGTATAGTTGCCAAGTCACATTTGGTCTAGTTTCATGTCAAGTGAGCAAATTACGTTGACATTGTTTGAATGGTTTCCGACGAGTCAATGTACCTTTCTCTACACATTTCCATATGAAAATTTTCTCTCACTAAGAATCATGTCATTACAGGTGTGGGCAGGTCCTCTTACTGGAAGTCGCTTAGTAATTGCCTTTTGGAACCGATGTCCAGAAGCTGTCACCATCACAAGCAAATGGGAAGTCCTCGGCCTTGATCCAGCTACCAGAGTTTCTGTTAGAGATCTATGGAAGGTATGAAAACTAACATCATAAATGTCATATTAACATCAAACTTGTCTAGTCTGAAAAGGTCTCCTTGTACACCATTTGTAAATGTCCAACAAACTTGAGTTCTGACTTCTATGATCTTATGCTCACCCCATCATATATGATTGCAGCATGAAGAAGTATCAGGGAATGTGGCTGCCAGCTTTGGCGTAAAAGTAGCTTCTCATGACTGTAAGATGTATATGTTCACTCCTACTACTACTACCTTGCACTCGCAGCTTTAGTCTGATTGACAGGGTCAAATCCACGCTATGGGTCATCCTGCATGCTGTAATCTTGAAGTCACTAGACTATCACAGAAAAGGGAGTAGATGCTTCCTAGTCAGATTGTGCCGCTGCGGTGATTTGCCTATATGATTAATGTATTTTGAACAGTTCTTGTAAATAAATAAAGAGTGGACTTGCCATGTACTTGTCGTGGTGGAAGATGTTCCGGTTTGTATTGTATTCTAAGAGCTTCATTTGCCCCATATCGTGTTTTTTTTTTTGAAAAGCGAGAGGGGGTTGTTAAGGATCCCCAAACCTGGAAAAATAAAAAAAGAGCACCATTACATTCTCAGACATGTTTTACCTGCTTTATCATCATTTACAATGTCTTTCAAGTCCTCCTCCTCAAAGGAGCTGGCGGCAATCTCTATAAATTCTGTATTTGGATGCAAGCTTACCAAACGGTCTGCCAATCTGTTGGTCTCCCTGAAATCATGCTTAATTTTATAATCCTCAGAGTTGTCCTAACATGTTCTTAATCCTCCTTATAATGTGTCCAAGATCCCAAGCCTGCATGTCTTTGGTCAAGTAATCAACTGCCGCAATAGAGTCTGTAGAGATTTCTAGCTTCCTGGTGCTATATTGTCTAGCAAGTTTGAGCCTAGCTTCCACTCCTTGAAGCTCTTGCTTAAGCACTGTCTGCCCTGAAGAAGAGCCCGCGCAAGAAGCAATAACAACTCCATCATCCCTGACTGCTGCACCAAAACCACCCTTGATTTTATGCCATCCTAAGGGGGGCTTAATCCATGTACATTTGATTGGAGCTTTAGTCTTGTACGTTGCATCAAGGTTCCATTTATCAAATAGTTGTCTACTCAGTGCATTGTCATCCACTTTGAGCTCTTCAACACTAAACTTAAGCCTGATGTCTAACTAAGTGCGTTTCACAAGATCAGCCCCTATACTGTATTGTTGCTCGTACAATCTATTGTTCCTTTCTAACCATAATGCGTACACAGTGGCATTCATAGTAACCTTTTTCAGCTGAACAATGCTATCATTTCCTCGAAAGTGTTGACAGCACCACCGAAGTTCTTCTTCCCACTCTAAAATTGGTCTCGAATAATTCAAGTAGTACATCATCTTATTCCAAACGAATTTAGAATAAGTGCACTAAAAAAAGAGGTGACTTGCAGTCTCTCTTTCCCATTTCGTGTTCTCAACTTCTGTCTTCATATCAGAAGGTTGCGTTCAAAATTTTTATTATTTATCTATTTATTTCTTTTGTTTAAGCTTAGTCTTTCTGGACTTATTTATTTATTTATCTTTCAATTGACGTCGGTGTCGGCAGGGGCGAAGCCAGAATTGCTGACAAAGGGGGGCAAAAAAAAGTTTGAAAAGTCCAACTTACCCCTGAACGTGGTTTTCCGAACCAAACTAAGATATTTTTTTTAACTCCTAACAAACCCACCCTCACCAACCCTCTCACTCTCTCCTCTTCTCTTTAACTTATATTTTTTCTCCCTCACAAACCCTCTCTCACTCTGTAATCTCTCAACTCCGCCTATCATCTCACTCCTCTTATATTTTCACTCCCAATTCGCTCAACTTCGTAGCAGTTGGCTATATCGAACCCTAAAACGCGAACATATCGGTAACAGAGATTTGTATAGAAAGAGGGGAGAACCTAAACTTTTAAAATAATCCATAATTTAATTTTTAGTGAAGTTAAGAGCCAAAATTGTATACAAAAGAGGACAACCTAAACTTTTAAAGGGGGGCAATATAAAAAAAAAAAAAAGTAATTTAGTGGGTTTTTTAGAAAGATAAGAAGGGCAACTGACCCCCTTAACCAAAGGGTAGATCCGCCCATGGGTGTCGGTATCTACTTTCGAACACGTCAGGTTTAAACCTTTTTTTCCTGATTAATATTAATTTTTTTTTTACCAATTAATTAAAATCAACTGGGCTTCAGTTTTCAACAATTTAGCTTAATCTGGTCTGGCGATGGTAACAATCCATTGTTATATTACTGTGTCATACATAACCAGTCCATGATGAATATGAAGTTATGAACTAGGATTACTAGGAAAAATCCTAGTTAAAAATCACAAATCATGTACAATGGTAAAATTAGAAACCAGGAATCCAATCAAACAAGGATTCAAAGAAAATTAGAAACCAGCATAGTAGTGAAACCTCTATCACCTTCTACTATAAATACGAAGTCTCCAACGTAAATCAAAACCACTCTTACACCTTCAGCATTCAAGTTCTACTCTCCTAGCTCATCATCATGAACACCATGCCTTCCAGTTTACAGAAGCTTTTCGCGCCTTTGAAGAAGAAGTGGGCGAATTCTGATTACGTACCCTTGTCACAGTCCAATGTTGCAATCACCCCACAAGGTTACGTACCGATTTGTCTTAAAGAAGATCAAGAGGGCAAGTATATGGTTCCAGTTGATTTCTTGTCATCACCTTCGTTTCGAGAATTGCTGAATCAAACCAATGAAGATTATGAGCTTGAACAAAGAGTTGATGGCCCTGTCATCCTTTCATGCACACGTCAAAATTTAGAAGAGGTTCTCAAGGAGCTCAAGAATAGGAGAAAAGATTAATGATTTTTTAACCCTTTTTTTTAATCAATCTTACGTTCTTTGTTATGACTAAAGTTGGTTTTATCTGTGCTTTGTATATTTATTGATTGTCAATATGCAAATCAGTGTTTTTGAAAGTAATTCAATTGCCGTATTGATATATTGCTATAAACTTTAAAAAGTAAAGATTCTGAGTTACAAAATCTGAATTAAGGGTGTGTATTATTGCAAATGAATCCTTTGGGTTTTCTCCATGGATAAAAAATCACAAGCATGTGTCCTCCAAAGTTACGCGCCATTTCAAAGGGCTTAGAGAATGACTCTGAGAATTGTTTTACTCGAATCTGTCATACTGTCATCAAATTGTTGCCATTTTTCAACATAAAAGTTACATTTGGAGGTCTGGAGGACACTGATCCTATATTTGTTTCGGTTCCGAATAGGAAATGTACCACATTTAAACTGGTCTTTGTTTTCGCCCAATTCTAGGCAGCTTTAAAGAGAAGGGGTAAAGTGTAAAAACACCCAAGCCTGGCGGGTTCCTAGACAAACTCCGTATCCAGTCTAGGACTAATAGTTAAGCTATGTTACCTCTGTATCAAAATTATACTTTTGTAAAAACCTGAACTATACTTTCTGTAAAAGCCTAGCTAACAATATACCTTCATCACCTATGTATAAAAATTCTGATTCAAATAGGAGTGTCTTCAAATAGGAGTGTCTTCCAACATAATCAAGGACTAATCAAACTCTACATGAAAACTAACACCTAAACCCAAATTAAATTCCTAATCTTTGCCAATGGTGTACCACCTCCTCAGTTGGTAGGGTGTGGCAGATGGAACCACAGGTGAGAACAAAACCTATTTAAAAATTATTTCTTCATACAATCATTTTTCAACAATTCTAGGCAGTTAAGGAACACAACCATTTTTTAGCCAAGATTTGGGCTTTTTACACTTCAACCTCTTCTTTAAATGATGTTTGTGATTGTATTTTAAAGAAAACAGATAAAAGTATAAAAAATCTCAAACCTAGCTAAAAAATGATTGTGTTTCCTAACTGCCTATACTTACTCATCATTTTTATAAGGGTAATTGAGAGTATAGGAACAAAAAAAATTGGCTTTACTAACCAAGGAATGAGATTTTGCGATATTTTGTTATTTTGAAAATAAAAATTACATTTTTTTCGAAGGTTTTTTCAAAAATTTTGAGATTTTTTTCGTAAATTTCGGGGTTCTTTCGTATAAGTTTCCAAAAATTGCATTTTTCAAGTGTTTCTTCGAAAAAATTCAGGGTTTTTTCGTCAACTTTGGACTTTCTTTTAATTATTTATTGATTTTTTAAATCAACCCCCCCCCCCCCCCCCCCCCACCCGAATTTCTAATTATCATTTATTCTACTTAATTGATTTACCTGCATATTATTTTTTTCCACTTATTTCACTTATTTCATATCCCTTGAAATTCATATATATATTTAATGTATCCTCAAATTTTTTACGTTTTTTTACACACTGAAATATTGCTCGAATTATTTCTTAAAATCAGGAGATCGAAATTAACTGAAAAAACAAAATCACAGTCTTTGCCTAGGAGGACCCCTTAGTTTTCATTGTAAATTATAGACTCTATTAAATTAAAAAAATATTTTTAATTCGTTTAATAAATAAGTATTGGCATATTAGGGACAAAAAATGGTTTTTACGAACCTAGAAGCCCCTAGTTTTCTTGTAAATTAAGGACCCTACATACATATGACTAAATGAGAACATTATCATCTGAGTTGAAATTTCGGAAAAAAAATTAAATACCAACAACAAACTTAATGGGTCAAATTTCAGTTTGTTTCAACATATGTGCCTCGAAATCCATGTTAATTGGGATAAAAGAAATTTTTTATTAATATCACGAAGCAAGCGAGGGTCCACCTTGAGCGCGACACAAGCCAACCAGTGTTCATTGTCAATACCACCAGCTTGCAAATGGTCCTCAAACACTTTGCAAAAACAGTTTATCAAGATATTTAATAGTAGAAACCTAAACAGATATCTTGGGGAACAATGTCGATACAATCTAAAACTTTGACATATTGTTTTTAGTATTAATCCATAATATTTCTGAAATTTTCAGCTTAAACAAATAAAAAATATTTTTTTAATTAAAAGTGTGTACACATCAAATACCAGAACTGATCAACACACCATAAACTGATAAACATGCTGCCGGTTAGGTTCAAACCCATGATCTAATGGTACCATCTGCCAAACTCTAACCATTGAGCTGTCATGCAACAGCGATGGCGAGAAATCAAGAAACCTCACTCGTCTTTGTCATCATCTTATCGATCTACTTGTCTAGTCTGAAAAGATCTCCTTGTACATCTATTGTAAATGTCTAACAAACTTGAGTTCTGACTTCTATGATCTTATGCTCACTCCATCATATATGATTGCTGCACCAAGAAGTATTAGGGAGTGTGCAGGCTGCCAGCTTTGGCGTAAAAGTAGCTTCTCATGACTGTAAATTCGATGTGTATCTTCTCTACTACTGCTACCTTGCACTCGCAGCTTTAGTCTGATTGACAGTGTCAAATCCGCGCGCCTCGGGTCATCCTGCATGCTGTAATCTTGAAGTCACTACTAGACTACTCTCAAACAAGAAAAGGGAGTAGATGCTTCCGCCATTGTTGTGCGTTACTGCTGCGGTGATTTGCCTATGTGGTTAATGTATTTTGAACAGTTGTTGTATCCGCCATGTGTACTGTTCTATGTTCCGGTTTGTATCAGAATCTAAGAGCTTCATTAGCCCCATTTTGGGTTCTCAACTTCCATCTTCATATCAGATCTAGACATGAATATTAGTTTTGATCCATTTTGCATGAGCCTTTTTATTATCTTAGTTTTGAGAGGGTTTGTTAAGCAATAGCAGTAATCGCAGTAATCAAGAACTGTAAAGTTGTTAGTCAGTTTGTTAAGCTATCTGGTAGACTGTTTTGACAGCTAATCAGTCATTAGAATGTCTATATAAGCAATGTACATTATACACTTCACACTATGAAATATACAGAGTTTTCTCATAGCATAGTTTGTTGTAGATTCTAACATGGTATCAGAGCCTTCTTCACTTCATCTTCTTCTTCTCAATTTCTCATAGTTACTCTAATGGCAGATGCAACATCGTCTAGTGCTACACCACTTACTAACTCTGCCTTAGCAGAGTCAAGGCCTGTAATGTTCACACATGCATTATCTGTCAAGTTGAGTGAACAAAACTACTTGTTGTGGAAACAGCAAGTATTGGCAACCATTAGAGGACACAAGCTTCAAAGATTTATTGAGAAAGACTCATCTCCAGCACAGTTTCTCTCTAATGAAGATCAAGCCAGACACTACACCAAAAGACCTGATTAGCTACACAGGGGTGGCCACGGTTCTAAGCCGTTGGTGTGTTTGCCACGGCTAAAAACCGTGGCTATAGTGCCCAACGGCTTAAAACCGTGGCTAAAAAAAGGCTTGGCCACGGTTCTAAACCGTTGGTGTGTTTGCCACGGCTAAAAACCGTGGCTATAGTGACCCACGGCTTAAAACCGTTGCAAAAGTGCACGTGTGTTGCACGTGGATGTGTGGAGAAGTAAGTTGATTTCTCGCGGGCGAAATTTTGAGAAAAAAAATTGCTTCCCGCGTTCCCGCTCCATCTCCCCCTTTTCAACCCTTTGCGAAAAAAATCCTAAAATTTCAAGGAGAGGGAAAGAGAGAAGGAGAAGGAGAAGGAGAAGGAGAAGGAAAGAGAGAGGGAGAAGTCGAGCAACCCAAACAACCAAAACACAGTGCAGTGTCTGTGTTTGTACAAGCAACAAAACGCGATGGGGTTTGGCCATCTAGCCATTCGAGCTTCGAGATCCTCCTCCTCCTTCGCAGCCTTCAATCGGTTCTCCTCTAGGGTTCTCGCATCCTCATCCAATTTCAAAGGAATTGAAAAGGCACCCCAGGTCTTCTTCTTCTCCTTCTCTATTACCCCTTTCTCTGTCTCTCTATTGCTTGGTTTGGTTTGGGTTCCATTTCTCTGTAAGTCGCAAATTGGGTGATTTGATCGAATGGGTTAATTGGAATGTTGGAAGAGATGCAAACCCAGTGCTGGAAAGAAGGTTAGATCTTCTCTCTTTATTTATTTTCAAGTTTTAATTTTTTTAGGACTATTTGGGTATAATATTTTTGTTCTAATTGTTGTTCTTTGTTTCAGATTTTGGAGAAGTTGTTGAAGAGGGGTGGAAAGCTTAAAGGTTTTGTCCTTGTCTCTCTCTCTCTTGTTCTTTCTCCACTGAATGTTTGTTTTCATGCTTTGTGCATTGCTTTTTGTTTAAAATTAGAAATTTGGGTATATTTCAATTTGTAAAATTGATCAATCTGTACCCTTGGTTTTTTGGGGTTCTTGTTTAGTTGTTAAAGCTTAATGGGTTTTTTTTTTTTTTTTTGTATGAAAGTGATTTGATCTTGTTTGGGTTGTTTGTTTTTGTGATTAGAAGACCAAGCCAGTCTCCCTCATTCGCCAAGTCTATGATGCTATTGCTGGGCATCGATGTTTTGGCGAAAACTATGTGCAGGAGTTAATTGAAAAGGCACCCCAGGTCTTCTTCTTCTCCTTCTCTATTACCCCTTTCTCTGTCTCTCTATTGCTTGGTTTGGTTTGGGTTCCATTTCTCTGTAAGTACACAAACATTATAGCTCTTGAAGGAAATGAAGAAGCTCAAACCAGAGGTGTAATAGGTGTTGGTGGTATTTTTTTCAGGAATAGGTGTAATTATGGGCTCATAGGCCTCTATGACTCATTACTCTGCACCCCATTATAAAAACTGTGACTCCGTCACTGAGAATATTGATATGTTCTGGTTGCAATTTTCAGATCCACAACCAAGTCATACACAAAAGTGGTGCATGAGAGCATATCACAACACAGAGGGATGTGGGGTTCACAGCTTTTGTTGTTGGTGGTGGTGGGTGCTCTAAACAACAAATTTTCCAAATGGGTGCTCACTTGGTCAACTGCAATTTTGTCTTTCTTGTTTCATACAACATCTCAATCAATCAGGACCATTCAGGTAATTCTCTGCTCATGATGGTGAGAGCACCTCTTCAGTGCATGTGCTGTGAGTGGTGTGAATGAGTGAGTGAGCACCTTGTTTTCTTCCATTTCTAGAGTAGGAATATTTGCACCAAAGAAAAAGGATGAGTGCTATTTTTCGCATGCTACTTTTACAAACACGCCTGCTAGAATGTAGTGATGGAGTTCGGTGGTGTTTGTTAATTGTTCTGAAAAAAAAAATTTGGTTTTGAATAAGAAGTTGATCACTTTTTTCGTGTTATGATTGCAACTTGGTGTTATGCACATGTAGCTCAAGTGCTACGTACTACTCAGAAACTCATTAATGAATGCACCAATTTCTGCACCTGCAACAATTAGACTCTTCTTCCATGATTGCTTTGTCGAAGTAATTTACCATCCTAGATGATAGTTATGCTCTCGTGTTAGCATATTCTGTTGGGTCTGTAGCTAGAATGTACATTGTACATGTGGTTCAGTTGTGACAGAAGTAGCATAGTTTCAAGCTTTTATGCCGTTTTTATCTGCATGTCGGTTCATAAGTCTGCCACGATGCATTTTAGCAGAAAAAAAAAACTGAAATTTTTTTTTGTGAATTTATATTGCAGGGTTGCGATGCATCCATTTTGATATCAACAAGGCCAGGAAGCCCGTATCAGGCAGAGAGGGATGCGCACAATAACAAAAGGCGGAAGCGTTTGATAGCATAAGGAAGGCTAAGTCCTTGGTGGAGAGCAAGTGCCCTGGAGTTGTTTCTTGTGCAGACATTCTTGCCATTGCAGCGAGAGATTTCGTCCACTTGGTAAGCATTCTATCTTCTTCAACAAACAAACAAAAATATAAAATGTCTTCTTTCTTTCTCTGATTAAAAACTACCTTCAGCAGAGAGATTGTCTCAATAACTTTCATTCATATTCGTGTCCTTTCTTATCTTCCATGTTAGAGGATTTTTTTCTTTTTCTTTTTATTACACCTCCATCACTACCTAAGTGTGGAATTGAGGTTTATTTTGATTTCAATATATTGTTCTACATGTAGAAATGACAGTAACCCCTCAAAATTGACAGCCTTGAATGAAGTGTTGAATTAAAATCAAGTTCTGAGAAAACCAAAATGCCCCATTGACTAGGGAAGATCTAGTACCACTCTGAAAACTACACATAATTATATGGTTGTTGTGTAATGTGAGAAGACTGTTCAATTGGGTAGAATTTTAAACATGTTGAAAACAACAAGATGACAAAGGGAAGATTTATAGGTGATAATTATCAACAATGTATTTTCTAGCTGGACAAGTCTGCCTTGCCAATATATGTAACAACAAAAATAAAACAAAGTTTTGCCAGAGATGTTGTTTGCAACTTGGAATTTTTTTGTGAAGAAAATCTATGAAGTTGGACATCACTTCATAGACACAGGTCCCAAGTAACAAGTCATCTGAGGTTACAGTATGAGAGTAGTTACATCAAAGCTAGAATTCTTGAGGACATACCAGTAGCTGTCCGGTCCAAGGTACTAACTTCTATTTGGTTATTGTGTTTACTTCTATCAAATTTCAATTCTAGGTGTTTCTTCTAAATAATAATCAATGTCTTCATGTGTTTAATACTCTGTCAAAATTTTGAGTCCATTTTTCTAGTAACATGCCATTACGAAACCTTTTAGCTAATTTTGAGAAGTAATATATAATGACAAACTGATATTGATCAACCCTCCTTAGTAGCCAACTGCTTGTAGATTTTCAAATCGAGAATGAGCATTTGATATTGATGATTCTTATTTGTAACTTTCGCCAAAGACTTGGATTTGCCTGATATACTGGTTTTTTTAAAATGATTTACTGAATATTTTGTGGTATCTTAACTGCAGGACCCACTTAGAACTTTTACTGGTCGTGAGAAATACAAGAGGCCTCTATGGGTCACTGATGCACTAGATAAACCTTCAGTGGTAAGATCTTCTGCTGCTTTATTTATTCAATCTTGGTTTGCATATATAAGAGAGGTACTTCCTCATTTTTATACAATCTCACAAGGTCATCATACCTGCCACAACCATGAAGCATGACACTGCAGTATCATGCATTGTCTTTGCTTAGCTCATGCAAGTTACACACCTTGTACTCATACAACTTCTTGTGATTGGTTGTGGGTTTGAAAGTCACAAGCAGAGTCTAATGAATTTCATATTTATTGAAAGCTCAATATTGCCCTGTTGTTTAGCTTATGGACATGGATTATGTGGCATGGCTGCTTAGGTGGACCACAGTAAAAACAAATGTTTATTATTGTACTGCATCTACACAAATCAATCATTTGACAATGTATATTAATAAAGTTCATTGCAGATCGATGAATCAGAACATTCTTATTTGGTGTTGCCTTCCTAATTAGATCGCCCTCCAATCCCCCCTCTTTATGATGCGTGTTCTATATGCTTGGTGTAGCCAATATTGACTTTATTTACTGTGAATGTCTGTCTGCATTGCAGTTACACTTGATGTTTGTTACAATTTTCAAAAGCATCTGATAAGCATTGTTTTTGCAGACCCCCCAGATATTCGTGTCAGTCCAATGCTGAACAAGGTGATGTGTGCTCGTTTGGAGAACAGTTTGTATGTCATCCGACTCTGAGGAGGTTGATAAGTACTCTCAGACCAAGAACCATGGTGATGCTGAAACTAAACAGGAGGATGCTTTTTCGTCATCCCTAGCAAAGAAGAGGCATTTGACCTCATTTTCTGATGCAAGCAACCCTATTATGGCGCAGGTATGAAGTTGGTTCTGGAGAATTTAATTTGTTCAGTGGTTTCTCAGTCTTTGATTGACTGTTTGTCTTCTCTTCTAATAATTATTATTATGCCATCTCGATACCCTCCTAAGTTTCAGAGAGCCTTTGGGAAGTTTGTATACATTCTCCATGTTAATCACCATATCTACCAGTAGTATATATGATGCTTGCTTTGGTCTGTAATCTGTATAGGTTACTTGCCTAATCCTATATGATAGTGGGTATACTGGTGTCTACATGATAAGGGAGTGTGTGTTGCGAATCCATTTCTATGGAATCCACGGGGGACCACTCGTGTTTAATACAAATTTGATGAAAGCACTTATTATGGATTCTACATTTTGATTAAAGGTGAAAATTGAATTTCCATGAAACACGAAAGTCCCAACTCCTTACTCTTCCTACAAAATTGGATTCTTGTATCATATTTCATCGAAGTTCAACCCCCCACCTTTGATCACAATCTATTCATGATAAGTAGTCCACCACATTTTTTATCAAATTTGTCTTTAAACACAAATGGTCCCTCCATGGAATTGAATTCCGTAACCAAACACACCCTAAATGGATAACCCTAACCAACATGAGATGCCTTGACAATTTTGGTTATCACAACCTTGGACGCATGTCAATTTTGTCCCAAAGTAACATAATTATCAACATATTACCTTTATATATATACACAACTTGGCCATGCCTTGATTGTCATCAGCTGGTATTTTGTCTTTTTATTTGATCATGATGGACTTTCCCAGTGATTGGGTCATTTCCATCACTTCTACATGATGCATCTCAATGTATCTATTTTGCAAATATTAATTTTTTTACATTTATTAGATTTCTCAGGTTGCATTCTTGTTGGCCATGGTGGGCTCAGAGGTTGCAGAAGCCGCAGCTCAAGCATTTGTGGCGGCTCTGTCTAAAGTGGACCTTACTGTTGACGAGAGGAGGAATAATACTACCAGCCCGCTTGATGAAACACAACAGAAAGGTACGTGAAACTCTTTTGTCAAAATTCTTCTTGATATGATATAAAACTTAGCACGGATAGAAATGCATATACCCTTGAAGATTAGATTTGCTATTTGTTGGTGTCGGATAATGCTTGTACTTGGTGGGACAGACAAGTAGGTTATTCAACCCCGGCTAGTTCGGAGTTGGACTAGCTATTTTATTATTCAGTAATCTTGAATTTATTTTCATTCGTCATTAGAGAAATTCAACATGGGTTACAGGTCAATGTCATTTTATCTTCAAGATCAATGTTATGGACTTCCTTTAGAAATTCAGAGCGTGTTTACTAGGTCATTGGGATATCGGCAAAGGGTGATTAGACCGAGCAAGAAGTCACAATAGATCGTTTTTAAACATGTAAACACACTTATGTAGTTCTTTCACGTCTTTAAACATAATTGCTGCGACAAAGGCTGTTGGAATGTTGGCTAACAAGTGTTATTTTTAGATATTATGTGTGCTTTTAATACATAACATGTGTTGTTGGGGGTGGGGGGATTCTTCTAATCCTCAAATGCTTACTTTCTTTGAACAGTAGAGCATCTTATCATAATCATATAAAGATCTCTCAACTATTGTAGCTATGATAAAAATACACAATGCAATTCACATGTCTTTCTCATCTATTCAGTAATGATTGGAATCTGATGTTTTGAACTATGCAGATGCTTGAAGAGAGAGTCTACTAAACATTTAATGCAACAATATTTTTACTATTTTCTTTCAACTTTATCAATATCTTACATTATTATATAATTGGGTTACATAATGATTAGTGAACAATATGACTACCTAGTAAGGTATTTTGTTCACTATTCCTGTACGTGATGGTTTGAAAGCGTAAAATTTCCAGGATTCTATGTTTAGTTGTTTCCGTTTGTTTTTATGCTTCTTATTGATCTTATTTCCTGGTTAAATTAGCTTTGATTTATATGCTTACCTTCTAATTGTAATAAAGGGGTAGCGTAGTGTATATGCTTACATTTAATGCAATAATTGTTCACTATTTAGATGCTCTACTGTTCAGTGAATATGGACACAGCATGCGACACATACAATAGTCTTTTCCCAACTCAATATTCAAGGGAAGAATCAGGGGGTCCATGCATTCATAGCTCAGATTAGAGATCAAAAAGGGAATGTATGCCCAAACGTCCGTATTGCAGACTGTGGTCATAAAATTGGACTGAATGGTGTTGATAATGGCCGTATATGGTACAATAGCAATTTTTTTTATCTTTTATTTATTTCGTTTCCCAGTCCATTCTCATTTTAACTGCGTATATATGCTTCTGAGTTCATCATGGTGCTGCCTTTATGTCAGGTTTGACAATGTCCGAATCCCTCGAGAGAACTTGTTGAATTCAGTTGCTGATGTATCACCTGACGGTCAATATTTGAGTGCTATAAAAGATCCAGATCAGGTGACAACTACTTCTAACTCCAACTCTTGACAGTTTCTCTGGAAACAATAGTGGTCCTATTCAGTTAAATGTGTTTGTATCTATTTTCTTTCATCTTGAAGATGGATCTGCACTCCTTCAACCTTGGCTGCTGTACGTGCTGTTTCTGGCCGCAGCGGGTTTCAGCGTGCGCGGTTAGCACACCGGTTTTGAGCTGTGGTTGAGGTCTGCTGGGAGGCTTGCGGGTTTTTCTGCACGCTGCTGCGAAACAGAGCTTGCGTTGGTGCTGTCCGGGTTGCTGGGAGCTGACTGCTTGGGCTGAAAAGTACTAAAAGTAGAGTTCCAGGTATGTATGCCACATCAGTTTAACATACGGCAATATGAAATCATGATACATGGAAGTGGTTGGTGATTAAGAGATGCATGTTTCATGATAGTGTTAATCTAATGATTATGTCAAAAGATTAGGAGAAGGGTTGATAGTGAGAGATGAAAAGGACAGTGTCGTCTTTCGCTAGAAATTGGAAACACTTAGTCTTTTAGCTAGTTATGTAGATATACTTTGTTGCCAATGGTCAAATAAGTAGCAACCTTATTGCAACTGTTTTTTGCTTCCAGGCAATTATTGGTTAACCTACCCTATTGCATATATATAATTATCTTCCCCACCAACCTTACTGTTCTCATTGGATTCCCAGATGACCCTCCTGATATGAAATTACAAAGCAACCTGTGCTAGAAAAGCTTATATTCAGGTGTTTTGTATTTGTAGTTTGCAATAAATAATTTAAAGGAGGGTTAAGATTCTGGCCAGAACTCTGCCTAGCTAATGGTGAATTGCTTTTTTACTAATTCATGAACTTGTCAACTTTCTAGTAATTAGCGTTGATAGCAAAAGAGAACCTAATATCTTGCTCCTCTGCAAATGTTGATGTTTTATCTTCCAAAGGTTTAATAAATTAGAAGTGGTAGTCAATTTGATTAACAAGAAAGGGAAGAATAAATCTCTGAGATATGTGTTTTGGTTTGACAAAAGAAACAATAAAAAAAAAACGGACATGAGAAAGATACAGAAATAAAAGAAAGAATGATAAAAATTCTCTCATCCCTCATTCTTTTCCATGGACCTAATTATTGTGTGTTGACATGATGCTCACTTTTTTTTTTGGTGCGCTTCAGTCCTCACCACCAGTAGAGCTGACAGAACCTGAGACGGAGTATGCTGTCAATGTTGTGAAGCACATTTATGATGAGCATGTTGTATTTCAGTATAACTGCACAAATACCATTCCTCAACAACTGCTGGAAAATGTAACTATCCATTTTGAAATGCAATATTCAATGTCCATTTCCTTTGAATAAAACTTCTTTGACAGTTATGCTCTGGCTTGCTTTCAGGTGTCTGTTATTGTTGATGCTTCCGAAGCTGAGGATTTTGTGGAAGTAGCATGCAAGGCTTTAAGCTCACTTCCTTATGATTCTCCAGGGCAGACATATATTGCATTCCAGAAGCCAGAAGGTGCAGTTCTTGGGAAGTTCTCTAACACGTTGAAGTTCGTTGTTAAAGAGGTACAGTTGCCACTTAATCTGTCCACTTATTCCTAGTACCTTGCTTTGGTAATGGCTAAATTGTGATCAACATTTAAAAATTAATCCACTTCCATGTAAAGGCAAATCAAAGCTTTGATTTTGACCAAGTCAGATGGTTTCATTTTAAAGGTTAATTGATTTCCATATGAAGAAATTTTTCTTGAATTAGATTTTGTAACTTAGGTCCACTGTAAAGGTATTTGTTCACTTGAATGCTATTCTAAAAAGAGTGGATTTCGTCAAGTTGCGATAAGTTATTTAACTTGAAATTTTTTTTTTCACCGAGTAACTAACAAACTCATCTTATTTGAACTTTTAAACCACAAGCTACATACTTACTACAAAGTCAACTTCTATTTTGGTGTATTATCATTTTGATGCTGAATCAATTTGTGTCCTTCAAGGTTGATTCAAGTGGTGAGGTAGAGGATGATGGAGTTGAAGATGAATACCAGCTTGAAGATGTTGAGGTTGTTGCAGCGGATTATGTGTTGATAGTGGGGGTTTCCAATTTCAGGAATGCATGGGAAAGCTTGGGACCAGACTTTGAGAGAGTTGATTCTTGGTGTAAGAGAAAGCTTGGCGGAGGTTGTGAGTGCAGTCATTAGCATTCTTGGCATGCAGCCTTGTGAGGTGAGAACATTTACCTCTCGTGGCTTCTTTTATCTATATGAGGCAATGGGGTTTTGGTATAATTTTATTGGATCTTGTACTCAAATAGAAATCCATTTAAAAACTAAACTTTGTTGTAATTATGTGTGTGTTAATGGTGTTTTAGGACCTCAAAATTGCGTCTCTCGTAGCAGCAGCATTGCGTCTCTCGTAGCAGCAGCAGCATTGTTCCACTTTCTTTGTATTTGAGATATTTAAGTTTGTGTGTGTCATTGTATTTGAGATATTATTTGATAGATTTTGACTCAATGTAATACATTTTCTTATTAATTACATTACTTTGCTTTCATTAATTACATTACTTTGCCTCCATTATTTGATAGATTTTGACTCAATGACTCAAAGTCATTTGATAGCAAAAAAAAAAAATAATTTTGCCACGGTTTTAAACCGTGGCTAACTATTGCAACGGCTAAAAACCGTGGCTACCTTGCCACGGCTTCTAACCGTGGCTAGGGTTAGCCACGGCTTAAAACTGTTGCTACTTAATTAGACACAGTTTAAAACCGTTGCTAGTATCCATACTTTATCACGGCTTAAAACCGTGGCTATTTTTGCCACGGCTAAAAACCGTTACTATGCTTCTTGCAACGGTTTAAAACCGTGGCTAAATGCTGAAAATCATCACCCCTATTCAAGCATAAAACCGTTGCTAAACATTTAGCAACGGTTTTTAGCCGTTACAAAGAATTTCGCGACGCCTCTGTAGCCCACGGCTCTTAGCCGTGGCAATGGGTTACGCCCACGGTATAGAACCGTTGCTAATGGGGCTTTTTGGTGTAGTGAGAAATCATGTCAATCCAGAGTTTGTCACTTGGGAACAGCAAGATCAGTTACTGCTTTCTTGGCTGCTTTCTTCCATGACAGAATCCCTACTTACAAGATTAGTAGGATGTCTAACATCAGCACATATTTGGCAAATTCTTGAGGTCTTCTTCAATTCATAGACAGTCGCCAAGATTTCTCAGTTTAGAAATCAACTGCAAAATCTCAAGAAAGGAGACATGTCTATCAATGCATATCTTCTGAAACTCAAAGCCATTACTGATCAACTGGCATCCGTATGACATCAATTGTCTTCTAGAGATTATGTCAATGCCATCTTTGATGGTTTACCACAGATTTATGACACATTTGTAGTTTCAGTAAGCTCAAGATCAGATGAGTATAGTGTTGCAGAAGTGGAGTCTCTTCTACTTGCTCAAGAAGCAAGAATTGAGAGACATACAAAAGATGTTGACATATCTGTCAATATGGCTCAGTCATCATACAAACCTTCACCTAGGTCTTTTGTGTCCAGTTCACAAGGTTGGAGACCTCAGTTTAGAGGTTCTCACAATCCCAGGGGTGCCAGATCTGGAAGAAGTTTTTGGCCATCTGGAGCTAGTTCTCAATCAAATCGTCCTCAATGTCAAATCTGTGGCAAAATTGGTCATATTGCATTCAAATGCTATAATCGGTTTGATGATTCTGTCTCAAATCCATGGAGTTCTAGTTTACAGTACCCTTCTTCTTCTGGTTTTTCATCTCATTCAGCATCTTCAACTCCAAGGCATGTCTTCTCTGCATCAACAAGTCAATCTAATCATCCTTCTTGGAGAGCTGATTCTCAGTTTCAGATACAGTCAAATGTTGTTTCAACACCTCAGATGCAGTCACATACTGATCGTAGGTGGTATCCAGATTCGGGAGCCACTGATCATTGCACACCATATTCCCAGAACTTGATGAATGTTATGCCTTATCATGGAAATGAGCAACTATTTGTGGGAGATGGAACTGCTTTACCAATTGAAAACATCGGTCAGTCCTCTCTTCTTGCTCACCATTCTTCAAAAGTTTTACATCTCAGAAATATTCTTCAAGTCCCTCAATTAACCAAGAATTTATTAAGCGTATCTAGGTTTGCTAGGGACAATAAAGTCTTCTTTGAATTTCATCCTGATCTCTGTTTTGTCAAGGATCAGGTCACACATCAAACCCTTCTGGAAGGGAAGCTTAAGGGAGGTCTATATGTGTTTCCATCAATGATTCTTCCTGATGAAAAGCCTGAATCTATTTGTGGTGCTTCTTCAGCATCCTTCATTGCTGACTCATAGTCCAAATTCATCAGTTTTAATCCCACTAATTCAGCCCAGCATTCCAGTAGTCAGGGTCAGCAATATCAGCTAGCTAGCATTCCAGTCTGTCCTTCAGCTCAGCATGCCAGTAGTCATTCTCAGCATTCGTTTCAGCAAGCTAGCATTCCAGTCTGTCCTTCAACTCAGCATTCCAGTAGTCATTCTCAGCATTCGTTTCAGCATTCTAGTCACCATTTCAGCAATTTAGTCAATAAGAATGCCTGTCATTCTAGTTATCATGCTGCTAAGTCATCTGATTCTTTGCATTTGTGGCATGCTAGATTAGGACATCCATCTTTTCAACTTGTCAAGAACATACTTACTACATGTAATATTTCAGTTCCTACATATGACAATATGGATCTATGTTCCTCTTGCTGTTTAGGCAAAATACATAAACTCCCCTTTTCCAGGTATTCTACTGTGCATACAAAACCCTTGGAATTAATTCATACTAACCTATGGGGTCCTGCTTCTACCATGTCTTCATCTGGGTCCAAGTATTACATTCATTTCATAGATGCATTTAGTCGTTTCACTTGGATTTTTCTGTTACAAAATAAGTCTGATGCTTTCTCAACTTTCCTTAAGTTCAAAGCTCAGGTTGAGTTAGAATTTGGCCTTCCCATCAAGAGTGTTCAGTCTGATTGGAGAGGGGAGTATAGATCTATTTCAAAACTTCTTGCTCAACATGGGATACATCATAGACTTGCTTGCCCAACTACACATCAACAAAATGGAGTTGCTGAAAGAAAACACAGACACATTATAGAGTCAGCCCTCACTCTTCTTGCTCATGCCTCACTTCCCATGAAATTCTGGGATGAAGCAGTTAGAACATCTGTTTTTCTTCTCAATCGAGTACCTTCTGCTGTTCTTAAAGGTCTCTCACCATATGAAATTCTATATCACAAAGTTCATGAGTATCACACTCTCAAAGTGTTTGGGTGTTCCTGTTTCCCTAACATCAGACCATATAATTCTACTAAACTACAATTTAGATCAGTTGAATGTATGTTCCTTGGTTATAGTCTACAGCATAAAGGGTACAAATGTATATCTTCTACTGGCAGGGTATACATCTCTCGAGATGTCCTATTCAATGAAAATTTTTTTCCATATGTCAGATGGCACAGTCATTCTTCTACCTCCACTCTTATTGTTCATATTCCTACTCCTGCTGATATCCCCTCCCTGTCACCTAATGTTACTAGGCCATTTATTCCTGATAATCCATCATCTAGTCCACTGATTCCTGATAATAATTCATCATCTAGTCCACTGGTTCCTGATAATAATCCATCATCTAGTCCACTGGTTCCTTCATGTAATCCAGTTCAGAGTCCCAATATGTCTCCTACTACTGCTTTCAGTCCAGTGAACAATTCTACTCCTCCTACTGGCACCTCACAGCCTATGTCTAGTCCTGTTTTGTTGCCTACCTTCAATCCCAGTACTGCTCCTGGTCATCCTATGCTCACAAGGTCAAAAGCAGGCATTTACAAACCCAAGGTTTACATGGCTTCTACTACTGCACCATCTAGTCTGCAGGAAGCTTTGGATACCCCGCACTGGATTTCTGCAATGCAAGATGAATATATGGCATTAATATGAAATAATACATGGTCACTAGTGGATCTTCCTATAGATAGAGATGTAGTTGGGTGTCGTTGGCTCTTCAAGGTTAAGCACAATACTGATGGCACTGTGCACAGATATAAAGCCAGGTTAGTGGCTAGAGGATTTCAACAAGTTGCTGGTTTCTATTATTTAGAGACGTTTAGTCCAGTTGTGAAGCCAACTACAATACGAGTTATGCTCACAGTGGCAGTTACGTATGGATGGTCTGTATTCCAGTTAGATGTCAACAATGCCTTTTTGAATGGGGATCTACAAGAGCAAGTCTACATGATGCAACCCCCAGGATTCATAGATCCTTCACGACCTAAGGCTGTTTGCAAGCTTCATAAGGCCTTATATGGCCTAAAGCAGGCTCCTCGGGCATGGTTTGACAAGCTTCGACATACACTTCTCATGCTTGGTTTTGAATCTACAAAGTCTGATTCATCCTTATTCATCAGACATGTTCCCTCCCCTATCTTTCTTCTAGTCTATGTTGATGATATACTCATCACTGGTGCTGACTCACATGATGTTTCCCAGATTATCCAACACCTGAATGATCAGTTCTCTTTAAAAGATTTGGGCCTTGTTCATTTCTTTCTTGGTATTCAAGTGCAACATACTGTCAATGGTTTGTTTCTGTCTCAGTCCAAATACATTGGTGATCTCTTATGTAGAGCCAAGATGCAGTATGCTAATGGGCTACCTACTCCTATGAGTGGTGGGGAAAAACTGTTTGCTACAGGTAGTGATCCAGTCAGAGATGTTCAGCTATATCATAGTATTGTGGGTGCACTACAATATGTTACAATTACTAGGCCTGAAATTGCATATTCAGTAAACCGTGTTTGCCAATTCATGCAGACTCCTCTTGAGTCACACTGGAGAGTGGTGAAAAGAATATTGAGATATCTCAAGGCTACACCCAACTTTGGACTTCACATAGTCCCGACTCCTTCATTTCAGTTAAGTGGCTACTGTGATGCTGATTGGGCATCTGATCCTAATGATAGGAGGTCTACATCGGGTTATTGTGTGTATCTGGGTGATAACCTCATATCCTGGTCATCTAAGAAGCAGAGTACTATCTCTCGAAGCAGTACTGAAGCAGAATACAGAAGTCTAGCATCAGTTACAGCTGAGCTAACTTGGTTGCAATCTCTGTTTCATGAGTTGAAGATTGGTTGCTCAACTCCCAATATCTGGTGTGATAACAAGAGCACTGTCATGCTTAGTGCTAATCCAGTTCTTCACTCTAGAACTAAACACATTGAGATTGACATTTACTTTGTACGTGAAAAGGTTGCTCGCAAGATTGTTCATGTCCATCATATTCAAGCTACTGATCAAGTTGTTGATGTTTTCACTAAAGCACTTGGCCATTCCAAGTTCTTATTGTTGCGTGACAAACTAAGTGTGATAGATGAGTCTACACTTAGTTTGCGGGGGAATGTTAAGCAATAGCAGTAATCGCAGTAATCAAGAATTGTAAAGTTGTTAGTCAGTTTGTTAAGCTATCTGTTAGACTGTTTTGACAGCTAATCAGTCATTAGAATGTCTATATAAGCAATGTACATTGTACACTTCACACTATGAAATATACAGAGTTTTCTCATAGCATAGTTTGTTGTAGATTCTAACAGGGTTAAAACCAGAATTGGCTGGAAGAAAACCAAACATGTCTGCTACCTTAGACGTTCCAACATAATGTCATGGGCTTTCTTTTTACAAGTACTTCTCGTGCGGCACTAGCAAACTTTGCCCCGACTTATCAAAAAAAGCTAGTCAGCCTTGCCCACGAAAGACTTACTTAGACTATGAAAAGCTAAGCAAGCTAAGAACACACAAGAGAGCTTAAGAGAACTATAACTTGTATTGTTTGAATTCTCTGAGGTCCCTACAACACATGAGGTCTAAGCCTATTTATACGACTCCACCTCCTCAATGTACGGTGGTGATCAATTTGATCCAACGGTCTACAATGATCTTCTACACACTTCCTTAGAAATATCTAAGCACTAGAATCCTATGAAACTCTATGGAATTTTATGGAAGGTTCTAGAGAACTCTCTAGAACAATATGGAATACTCTACATTATTTACACTTGCTAACCTCACTTGGCTAGGCAAGAAGATAGTTGTGACATTCTCCCCCACCTAATCAGGCGACGTCCTCGTTGCCTTCAAATCCTCGTACACTTGGATTTGCTCCTTGAATTGCCACAAATGTTGGATTGGCTCCCAGCTAGCTTCACTTTCTGCTTGGATTGCCACAAATGTTGGATTGGCTCCCAGCTAGCTTCACTCATGTGTGGGAGGTTGGTTGGAATGGCGCACCACACGATTTGACAAGATAGTATCTACTTCATTGTCATGTTGGATCCTCATGCCCAGTGGTGCTCTTTGTGAAACTCCTCTGCTTGGATCATCTTGATCTTCCTTATATGGCTTCAATAGGCTCACATGGAAGACTGGATGAAACTTGATCTTTAGCGGCAACTCGACCTTGTATGCTTGCTTTCCCACTTTCTTGACTATGGGGAAAAGACCCTCATATCTCCTGATAAGGCCACGATGCAGTTCAGAAAGTTTGGCATGAGCATGCATCTTGAAAAGCACAAGGTCCCCAACCTGGAACTCTCGAGACTGTCTCTTCTTGTCAGCCCACTTCTTCATCCTCTTGGATGCCTTCTCCAGGTAAGCTCGAGCCTCATCAGCTTGATCATTCCATCCTTTGGCAAAATTATAGGCTGATGGACTCACTCCAATGTAGCCAGTGGCAATAGAACTCGGGATCATGGGTTGCTGTCCCATGACAATCTCAAATGGGCTACGGCCCGTCGCTTCACTCTTTTACAAATTGAAAGAGAATTGGGAAACATCTAACAACTTAGCCCAATCTCGCTGGTTGGCACTCACATAGTGCCTAAGATATAACTCCAGCAAGGCATTCATCCTTTCCGTCTGACCATCCGTTTGAGGATGAAAGCTAGTAGAGAAGTTAAGGTCGGTACCCAACAACTTGAATAACTCAGTCCAAAATTTCCTCGTGAATCGAGTATCCCGATCACTGATAATAGATTTGGGCACACCCCAATACTTCACTGCATGTTTGAGGAATAAATGTGCGACTTGCTTGGCTGTGCACTCCTTGAGTGTGGGAATGAAGGTGGCATACTTCAAAAATCTGTCCACGACCACAAGTATCCAATTGCAACCTTCCGATGCGGGCAAACCAACTATAAAATCCAATAAAACACTCTCCCAAGGTCTCTCTGGGATGGAGAGAGGTTCAAGTAAGCCGACAGGTGACTGTTGCTCCACCTTGTCTTGTTGGCATACAAGACAAGTCTTTACATATGCTTCGATATCATCCCTCAAATATGGCCAATAATAGGAATCTTCCACAAGAGCAAGGGTTTGATGTATACCTGGATGTCCCACCCACTTGCTATCATGGCATTCTTTCAAGACTTCCTTCCTTAGGTTGTCATGAGGTAGAACATAGCTTCGCTTTCCCTTAGAGTATATCAAGTTGTTCTCCATCCAAAACCGTATTGTCTTCCCATCTTTGACAAGAGTTATGATGGTTTGAGCCATGGAATCATGTGTCAATCCTTCTTTTATGCGTCCATTCAAGTTGCTTTGAGGTTGACTTATGTCAGCAAGTTCTCCTTTTCTACTCAAAGCATCTGCAACAAGATTAGCTTTGTCAGACTTGTACTCCAAAGTGTAATCGAACTCTACCAAGAAATCTTGTCATCTAGCTTGTTTTGGTGTGAACTTCTTCTGTATTTGGAAGTAGCTAGTGGCAACATTGTCGGCCTTAACCACAAATTTGCTCCAAGCAAGTAATGACGCCATGTTCGCAAGCAATGCACAATCGCAGTCATTTCCTTCTCTTGTACTGTGTACTGCCTCTCAGTATCATTGAGCTTCCTACTTTCAAAGGCAATAGGATGTCCTTCTTGCATCAATACTCCACCAATAGCAAAATCGGAAGCATTCGTATGTACCTCAAAAGACATAGAATGGTTGGGAAGTGCCAACACCGGTTCTTCCACAATTGCTTTCTTCAATCCTTCGAAAGCTTGTTGGCATTTTGAACTTCAATCCCAACTTCGTCCCTTCTTAAGCAAGTCCGTCAATTGAGCGGCTATGGAAGAGTAGCCTTTGATGAACATTCTATAATAGTTCACCAAGCCAAGGAAAGATCTTAACTCGGTGACTTTGGTCGATGGTTCCCACTCTTGGATGCTTGTACCTTGGACTTGTCCATACGAAGCTTGCCCTTGCCAATGATATGACCCAAGAATGTCACATCCTCTTGGGCAAATGAGCACTTCTCCTTTTTGACATAGAGCTCATTCTCCTTCAAAGTTTGGAACACTTGCCTCAAGTGATCCACATGTTCCTCCAATGTCTTACTATAAATCACAATGTCATCAAGGTACACAACTACGAACCGATCAAGGTAAGGAGCTAATACCTTATTCATTAGAGTGCAAAATGTGGTCGGCGCATTAGTTAAACCAAATGACATGACTAAGAATTCGTAAGACCCGTACCTTGTAATACATGTCGTCTTTGGTTCATCTCTTTTGGCTATGCGGACTTGATAATATCCCGAGCGCAAGTCAAGCTTGGTAAAGTACCTTGCATCACCAAGTTGATCAAAGAGATCCGCAATAAGTGGAATCGGGTTTGTTCTTGATAGTGACCTTGTTGAGTGCCCGATAGTCAATACAAAGCCGTAGGGATCCATCATGTTTCTTTTGAAATAAGACTGGTGCACCATATGGAGCTTTGGAGGGTCGTATATAACCAACATCAAGCAAATCCTTCAATTGTCTTCTTAACTCCTCGAGCTCAGGAGGTGCCATACGATAAGGAGCAAATGCGGGTGGTTTTGCTCCAACTTCTAACTCAATAATATGATCCACCTCTCTCCTTGGTGGAAGCTTCTTAGGCAACTCGACAAGCATAACATCCTTGTACTCCTTGAGAACATCTTGGACAGCTTTAGGTGCACTCACCCCTCCATCCATGGGACCTTCGTCTTCCTTGAAAGTAGCCAAGTAAGTAGGCTCATTCCTCTTTACTCCTTTAGAAAGTTGGAGAGCGAACACCATTCTCTCCTTACTTATTTCCCGTAGTACCATGGGCATAACACAAGGTTGTTCCTTCTCCATGATGCACATGGTATTGGCATATGGGACCAGGAAAGCCTTCACCATGTCCAAGAAATCTATACCCAAATAGAACTTGTGATCATCAATTGGAGCAATAGTTATGTCGACTTTACCTCGCCATTGTCCAAGCCGAATATCAGTGCCACGAGCTACTCCTTCAATTGGGAGACTTTTAGCATTGACTCCCTTGATATATCTTTTCTCCTTAGTATATGATAGGCCAATTTCTTCAGCAAGGTCTTTGGCCATATAGACTGTGTTGGCTCCGGTATCCACCATGGCTTTCAAAGTCTAGTTCCCAATCTCGGTCTCCACGTACATCCTTCCACGTGGTTGTTCCTCGACCTTAGCTTGAATGACATGCACTTAGGAGATTCATTGAGGCAATCCTCCTTTCTTCTTTTGCTTCTTCCTCCATGACAAGCGCGACAAGTTTCCCCCGATTCGGACACTCGAATGCCCGATGGGGTCCATTACATAAGAAGCAAGATATCTTCTTGGGTGATCCATCTCTTTTCTCCTTCCCCTTGTCTTTGGAGTTCTTGTGCTCCTTGGAAAACTTATCTTTGTCTCTCCCACCTTTGCCATCATTACTCGACTTTTTCCTTTACCCCCTTGCCATCATTACTCGGCTTTGTCTTAACCACCCATTTAACAAAAGCCCAACCCATTTACAAACCTAGGGTTTGAGACTTCTTCTCTCCTCTTCGCCGAAAACCCTCCATTCTCACCCACTGGAGCCGCCCCTCTCCACACAACCGAAGGACCAATCGAGTAGGTCAACATCGAAGAATCTATGGACACAAAGTCCATGACTGAAGAGTCTGTCTATAGACCAAGGTCCTCTATTTGTGGGTGGGTTTTCTATGGGTTCTTCAATTTGGAGTTGCAGAGATGATGAAGAACCCAACCCCACACATTGAGAGAGACTCAAATGGAGGATTTTGGTGCAGGTGACTAAGAATTTTGGCTGGGCTTTAAGTTTGTCAGGCCTGATCCAAGCTATTTGGTTTAAAGTAAATCATAAGCCCAACAACCCACCCCACTTTTTTACTTTTTTTTTTTTTTTGCTGTTTTGAACTAATAAATGTCCCTCTCCTCCGCAGGTAGTGCTTGCGGATACGGAAATATCGACAGCCAAGGCGACGGCATCAACACAACCGCACTACTGAGCACAACTTTGTTCAATAAACCCCCCTCTAGTGGTGCTTGTTTCAAAATCAAATGCGCCAATGATTCCCAATGGTGTCACCCTAGCAGCCCCACCATCGTCATCACTGCGACCGACTTCTGCCATTCCGACTTCTCTCAACTCTCCGACAATGACAATGGTGGTGGCTGGTGCAACTCCCCTCGCCCCCACTTCGAACTCGCCATGCCCATGTTCCTAAATATTGCAGACTATCATGCTAGTAACGTCTCCGTCGACATCTATAGATTTTGGTCTTTTTACATTTTTACCCATTCTATTGATAATGTTTGTGATTGTGTTTTAAGGAGAATAGTCAAAAGTGTAAAAAAAAATCAAGCCTGACCAAAAAATGGCTTTAAAGTCTGACTGCCTAAACAAACTCTAATTTTAATTAGAGAATTGCGATTAAGATGTTGTGATGTTGTCATAAAATTGGGCTTAAATTTTCAGGCTCGGGGTTAAAATTATGCGCTTTAAAATTTTGGTTAGGTCCTCAATTTGGGCTACCCTTTCCAGTTAACCGGGCTTCATTGAAGTCTGAATACCATGATGGATTCTAACAAATCCATAGCCAAGATCTCATATCAGGAATCATCGAAGAACAATAAAAATTAAATCCATACCTGAAGCCATATTAGCGATCCCCTTCTTCAGGCAAGCAGCAACAGCAGCAGAGTTGACGGAGAAGTCTTCCCCCTCCAGAGCCTTCTCTCCTCTCTACTCAAACCAGATGGGAAGGAATGAGATGAGATGAGATGGGGACTAAAATTTCATGGTCGCATTGTGAAATTTTTTTTGTTCGCATTGTGCAATACGGGTTATCTCAGATATACTGCAGTGCACTCTACAAATTTTTCATGTTTGCATTATGCAATGCGGATTATCTCAGATACCCCGTAGTGCACTTTGCAACCATCAATTTTTTCGGACAGATTTGCGCGACTTTAGTAAAATGACTATAACTTGCTTATTTCAAAACATTTTAAAGTGATTCAAGTTGTATTTATTAGATAACTCAGAGTACTACAATTTTTGAGTTTTGATCAACTTTATAATCGGATTCGATCGAGCACATAAGTTGGCCGAAAGTTAGTAACACTATCCCGTTTTTATTTTTTGGACAGATTTGCGCGACTTTAGTAAAATGACCATAACTTTCTCATATTAAAACATTTTCAATTGATTCAAGTTGTGTTTATTAGATAACTCAAAGTACTACAACTTTTGGGTTTTGATCAACTTGAGAATTGGTCTCAACCAAGAACATAAGTTGGCCGAAAGTCAGTAACACTTTCATTACGATAAAGATTTGCGTGACTTTAGTAAAATGATCATAACTTGTTAATTTCAAAACATTTTCAAGTGATTCAAGTTGTGTTTATTAAAGAACTCGTATATATTTCGGTAACTTCAAAATCAGGATACCAAAATTAACTCGAAAAATAAAATTGCAATCCTTGCTTATTAGCAAAAAAAATTAGCTTAATCGATCAACTTTTTTTTATAGACTTATTTATTTATTTATCCGTTGGATTCACATCGGGATCAACATTCGAACACATCAGGTTTAAACGTCTATTCCGGATTTTATTTTTATTTTTTTACCAATTAACTAAAACCAATTGGGCTTCAATTTTCAACAATTTTGCTTAATCTGGTCTGGGGATGGTAACAATCTGTTGTTATATTACTGTCATAAATAACCAGGTGAATGTGAACTAGGATTAGTAAGAAAATCCTGGTTAAAAATCACAAATCATGTACAATGGTAAAATTAGAAACCAGGAATCCAATCAAACAAGGATTCCAAGAAAATTAGAAACCAGCATAGTAGTGAAACCTCTATCACCTTCTACTATAAATACGAAGTCTCCAACGTAAATCAAAACCACTCTTACACTTACAACATTCAAGTTCTACTCTCCTAGCTCATCATCATGAACACCATGCCTTCCAGTTTACAGAAGCTTTTCGCGCCTTTGAAGAAGAAGTGGGCGAATTCTGACTACATACCCTTGTCACAGTCCAATGTTGCAATCACTCCACAAGGTTACGTACCGATTTGTCTTAAAGAAGATCAAGAGGGCAAGTATATGGTTCCAGTTGATTTCTTGTCATCACCTTCGTTTCGAGAATTGCTGAATCAAACCAATGAAGATTATGAGCTTGAACAAAGAGTTGATGGCCCTGTCATCCTTTCATGCACACGTCAAAATTTAGAAGAGGTTCTCAAGGAGCTCAAGAATAGGAGAAAAGATTAATGATTTTTTAACCCTTTTTTTTTTTAAATTCAATCTTACGTTCTTTGTTATGACTAAAGTTGGTTTTTGAATCATAGTGAAACGAAGTTGGGTACACAATGTTCAATCTGATTTGTGCTTGTATATTTATTGATTATCAATATGCAAATCAGTTTTTTTTTAAGTAATTCAATTGCTGTATTGATTGGTAAAGTGTAAAAAGCAAAGATTCTGAGTTACAAAATCTGATTAAGGGTGTGTATTGCATGTGAATCCTGATTGAGTTTTCTTCATGGATAAAAAAGGCACAAGATTGAATACAAGTATAAAGATCACGTGTCCTTCAAAATTACGCGCAGAATTGTTTTACTACGTGTATTTGTCATACCACATCGAGTAAGGAATAATCAAACTCTACATAAAAACTGACATAAAGGATTAGACATGTATGGAATAATCAAACTCTACATAAAAACTGACCCCTAAACCCAAATTAAATCTCTAGTCAAGAAGAAGAAAGATCCAATACACCCATCTCTTTTATTACATGCACTGCTTGTCAATATCAATATTAGCGCACTGTTTTTCGTGTTTGATACGTTTTGTGATAAGAGCAAGGATTGTGATTTCATTTTTTGGGTATTTTCAATACATTGATTTTTAAGAAATATTTTATTGTATAGAAAAAACTATATTACAAAATCTTAATATTAAATCAAGGTTATATAAGGGTTAAAATGTACGAAAATTGAGATTGGCTTAATGAAATAAATAAATATTTCGGATTTTGAAAGAAATTTTTGTAATACCCGCCTAATTAAATAAATATAAAAATTTCTTATTTATTAATTATGGCATATATTGTAATCTCAATTATTTGGAAAAAGATTTTTGTTTGCCATGGCTAAATAGCATAAAGTGCGTGTGTATTTAGCCAAAAATTTGTAAACCCTAATGTTGATGGATTATACTCAATTGTATTTGGGTTTTCATTAAAATATCGATTAGGGTTTTATTTTGTGAAATTAGAGGGTGGGTGCATTCGGAAGTTAGGTGGGGGCGAATAGCCACTCACCATATATAAAAAAAAAAAAAAAAAAAACCTTTTGCTTCCTCCTTTTCTTTTCTCCTTTTCCTTCTTCTTTTCCTTTTCTTTTGTTGCATTTCGATGGCGGTGAAGGGGGTGGCTTTGCTGTGACGAGTTGGGTTGTTAAGAACCGAGGTTGCTTCAGTGATGGTGAGGGAGATATGACGGGAAATGAGGAGGAACAGTTGGTTGCAAATCTGTGCTTTGGATTGTAGATCGAGAGATGTTAACAACGCTTGGAGAAGGAAGAGTCATTTGTGGCTCAGAGAATTAAAGAGGAAGGAAGATGCTTAGCTTGGTGTTGCATCTGAGATGGAGGCAGGTTCTGACTTTCAACGAGGAGATTTTGTGCTTGGTGCTGCATCAGAAACTGGGACATGTTCTGTCTATCAGAGAGGAGACAAGGAACTTCATCACCTTGGTGAGTCACTTCGTATTAAGATACCAGAGTTGAGATGGTTCGACTGACGGGTGAAGATGGTGGTAGAATGTGTTTGGGTTTGGTTCGTCTCGGTTGGTTGTGTGTCTAATCTTAATGGAAGAAGAGGGGGCAAGATGACTGTTGGGTTGAGGATGTGAGAAGGAAATCGATATGGTGGTTTCATTGTTTATGTTGAAGTGGGTTTCATTGTTGGGTTGATGATGTTAATTTCTCTGTGATAGCTGTGTTTGTTGTTTTGGTTGGGATGGCTAAGTCGAGTCAGAACCTCATGTAGAAATTACATATTGCAAGACTAAGCAAAGTCATAATTGAATCCCTTAGAGCTACACCATTCGAAGGGATGTGGGGTGGTTGTCACTGGCCGGTGACAAATCTGCAAAGGAGAGAGGAAAAGAGATTCAAGATTGATAAGGGTTATTGCGTGGATCCGTTGCGCAATCCTTTACGGTTTGCGATCTCTCCGGTGAGTTCTCTTTTACCCCTTTCAGTATGTTTTTTTTATATAGTCTCTCTCAGTTTGAGCTTTGTGAAGAAATGTTCACAAACATTTGGTAATTGGTTATGTGTTTTTGGTGTTTGTTTATTTGGTAATTGGTTATGTGTTTTTGGTGTTTGTTTATGATGTTTAAGCAATGTATTATTTCTGTCTTTAGCACTTATTGCTTGGATGTGTAACAACTCTAGGACAGAATTTGCATTTGTGCTTGTAGCTTTACTTACTTTTTCAGTATTTGAGATATGAGCATTGAGTCTGTGGGATGTCACATTAGGATGATGTGGTTGTGAGTGTTGATGAAATAATTTGGGGTTTTTGAGAGTTATGAAATTGGTTGTGAAGATCTAAGTTTGACTGTTTATTTAGTAGCCTATATGTACAATCAAAAGGGACAAACATATAGTCATTTTTGGGTTGAGTTACATCTGTTAAGTTATACATGATGAACCCCCTCATCATTTAGATTGGATCAGGGGATTTGGCTTAAGTTTATTGGTTTAAACCACTAGTTGGTTTGCAATTCAACTCAAGACAAGTTTAGAAGAACCATTTTTTTTAAGTAAGCTTTTGTGGACTGGTGATTATATATGTTGAATTTTTGCTGCTCATTACATGGTTTTGTGCTATACTATAAACTAGCATATTATATATGCATGAATAACTAATGAACATAATTTGATATAAGTAGATCCTTTCACTACATGAATGGATCACATACATCTTTTATTCTACTTTAATTGTATTTTTTTTTATACTAAGAAGTTTTATGGGTTGCACTCGCATTTCCAGCCAATTTATATTTTATTAAATAAATATTAGATATTGGATGGAATTTAACTGAGCACTTGTTTTAGCTTGAGTATTTGTATTGTTATGTGAATTGGTGTGCGTATTGTTTTTCATATGATGCAAAGAGATGAGATGTGTGAATTGGCAATGTGTTAAATATTATTTGTTTCCCAGGAGAATGGTGGATACTGTGATTTATTTATGGTTGACAAAGAGTCACCATAAAAGAGTTTTGAGTTGTCGTTGATATTTTTTATGCTCTTTTCCACAACTCCTAAGAAAAAAAAAAGAATGTGAAAAGAAAAAAAAAATTGTATATAGACTTGCTTGTATACGTGTGACATTATTATGGGTATGCAGACTTGCTTGCATATCGGTGCACCGTTCCATGTGCGTTCGGTTGTACGTGTAGATTTAGGAAATGCTTGCCATGGATCGAACTTCGGGTGAGATGACATGTTCCTCGAGGTGGCACCCCACTTGGAACATGTACGCTCCGAGTGGTTTCGAAGGCAAGGGAGGCACACTTGGTTTATGTGTGTTCGGCACAAGGAGGATGGTGCGATTGTGGAAAAGAAGCGAGATTTTTTTTTTTTTTTTTGTATGTGCATGATTACCTTAAAGGAAGAAACTAAATGCTCGTTCAACCATTGAATGAGAATTACATGTCTTCCTAAAGGTAGAAAAAAAATGTGTTTTGTTAATATTTCAATAATAGTCTAATATGATTATGAATTGTATTGTTGTTGCATTTATGAGGATTGATAACTCATAAATTTTATTTATTAGTAATAAATAATGCATATTTATTTATTAAGATGATAACACCATTGCCTCATTGAGGAACTACTTGATGGTGTGGTTATTTATTGTTTGGTTTATTTTAATGTTGTCATGTGCAGATTTATTGATTTTGGGATGAAGATTTCTCACACCAGCTTTATTGCTGACCCAAGTGAGTTTTTGCTTCTTGGGTACATTCCTTTTGGAATGTAGCCGATTAGCCTTTCAGGTTTAGAGATTTTGAGCTGCGTTACTGGAGTTCCGCTAGTGAGCTAGCCATGCCAGTCTTCTCCGGGTTAGATTTTTATTTGTTTCAGATGTTTAGTTGTTGCTGCTATTTGTTTCTACTGTTATTGAATTCTCACGTCCCGAGTTTTGGAGGAAACGGATAATCCTACGTGGATTTTTAGGATTTTCGTTTCCTTCGAAAATCGGGGCGTGACAATTTTGGTAACTAAAAAAAATACTTCATAAAATTTTGACATTTTTCTAGAAATCACATATCTTGGATGAGATTAACAAGGCTCGATTGATAAGTTGCACACATGCATATTTGTCGTTAAGGTTTTCATGTTGATTTCAATTACTTATTTCAACTCGAAGTTCATGCCGGCAAAGTACAAGCAAACAAAACCTATAAATTTTTAATTTATACAATCATTTTTTAAGGCGTATGGGGGAGGGTAGAGAAAAAATTAGTTTTTACTAACCTAGGAGGACCCCTTAGTTCATTGTAAATTAATGAGTCTATTAAATTATATATATTTTTTTAAATTCGTTTAATTTATAGGTATTGGCATATTAGGGACAAAAACTTGTTTTTACTATTCAGGAGGTTTCCATTAGTTTTCATTGTAAATTAAAGACCCCTACATACCTATGACTGAATGAAAACTATATAATTTGAGTTGAAATTTTGGGAAAATTAAAGACCAACATCAAAATCAATGTGTCAAACAGTTTGTTTCGACATACATGCCTCGAGATCTGCACTTCGTGGGATAAATCAATTTCTTTATTAATATCAAGAATGGTCGACATTGGGCGCAACACGAGCCAGCCAATGCTCATTGTCCAAGACCACCTGCTTGCAAATGATCTTTAAACACTCACAAAGACAATTTTATCAAAATATTTAATGGCGAAAACCTAAACAATTATCTCGAGAAACGGAAACGAAACGTTATGAAATTATGATGTGTTGTTTATGACTTTATGGTATTAATTCGTAATTTTCCTGAAAATTTCAACTTAAATGAATTAAAAATAATTTAAAATTAATACGGTCTTTAATTTATAATAAAAACTACGAAGATCCTCTTAAGTTAGTAAAAGCCATTTTCTATCACTAATTAAACTCCGAATGCCCCGTAAATAAAATCCACATAAGTGTATCGCACATGGAAAATTCTACGGTGCCTAGTATGTTGTGTCTGATTTATGCCTGAATGGTGCTATGCACCTGTTTTTGCTGATGTGGCATTTAAAATTTGTTTGGAGAGATGATGGGTTTGGCCATGAATAAGATGATGGGATGGGATGATGAAATTTAAAAATTGTTTTGATGGATGGGATAATGGGTTTGACAAAAGAGATATTCAGTGCCACATCAGCAAAATATGTGCATGACACCATCTGGGCATAAGCCAAGGCACAAAAGACCAAACACTCTAGAAGGACTCATCGCACATATATACGGGTGATGTATTTGATGGAGAGAGATGTGGAGGTGTGCATATAATTTTTCATTCATATTCTATATTATAATTCAGAGTGGTGTTTTACTATTTATTGTTGATTGGGATAAAAGTCAAATGAAAAGAATTAGAGATAAATGATGGTTAGGATTAAAAGTTGGGAAATGTATTAAACTTGAGAGTTGAGATTCATTTCCCATGATGGCATATTTGTAAATATAAAACATGTAGAAGGGCAAAAATAATGAAAAAATTTTGAAAAAATTTGGTGAAATGTACATGTGGTAGAGAGAGAAATTATTGTGTTTTGTTTTTAGCAAAATAAAAATTATCATAATTATCTACATCATTATCGAATTTTGGTAAAGTTAATATCGTTGAAATGTATTTTTTTTATCTTTCCAAAAAAATCAATGATCAACACGAGCTCTAAAATTTTAAAAATATATATTCTATAATTAAAAAATATATAAAGTATTTCACGTTTTTAATATTTTTCAAAGCAATGAGACAGGCCGATCATACCAGAAAAAATGAGTCGGGCATCTTAATGCACATTTAAACAAAAACTCTAAACTTCATATTTTGGCGAATTCAAAGATTGGGGGAGAACTCATTCTTGGCATTTAAATTTTTTTCCCAACTGATTCAAATTTAACCGAGTCTAACTCTAAAATAAACTTACACTTCAGTACTGATTCAGAGCCAAAATGGGGATAGTGAAAGAGGTGTTCAGTACAAAATATTTAGCAAAAATAAAATTATATGGAGTGTCAACGACGCATCTTTAGTCTATGTTACAATTTACTTAAGTGTTTTACTATTCATTGTTGACTAGGACAAAGTCAAATCATAAGGATTGCAGATAAAAGATGGCTGAGATTGAAGGTTGGATAATGTGTTGATAATTGAGATTCATTTTCTATAATGAAATATTTGTAAATATAAAACATGTAGAAGAACAAAAATAATGAAAAATTGTAAAAAAAGATGGTGGAATGTAAATGTGACAGAGAGATAAAGTATTTTTTTTTCAAAATGAAAATTATCATAACTACATAATTGTCGGATTTTGGTAAACTTGGTATCGTTGAAATGCAATTTTGTAGATACTTCCAACAAAACCAACCATCAATTCAAGTGCTAAAATTTTGAATATATATATATATATAATCGGTTCGGTTCCGATTCGGTTATTTTCAATTTTTTCCTTTTTATTTATTTATTTATTTTCTTTTGCTACATACAACCGAGTTGGCTCTAGCACAAAAGAAATAAGTCAAAGCTAAAAAAATGGAAATAATGAAATGGAGCTTGGTTTGCAAATGAGGAAAACCCAGAGACAGAGAAAGTACAAATAAAATAAAAGAGAGAGAGAAGAGGGGAAGCAGTAAAGGGAAAACAAATGCTAGATGAACACAGAGAATTTCAAGGCTCCGACTATTCATTTATAGAGAATTCTTTCAATTTTTTTTCTAACCTATTTCTCTTGATAATTCCATAAGATTAAAAAAAAAATTTGTCCTGTCTCTCATATACACAATACTATAACATGATACAAAAAACTATAACAATAACTACATTGTTTGCATCTTAATCTATCTCCACCACATCCATGTGATGATCTGAACAAGACTGAAACCTTCTATGATGATTCCACAAGTCTCGTAATTTCGTCCTGCAAAGAAGTTTTTTTTTATCAAATCAAAAGTGTCGAAGTTGTCGCCATCGCCATTGCTTGTATTTGCTGCAAGCAAGTGAGTGAAAAGTTTTATTTTCTTCAACAAGATTGAGTCAAACTCTGTCTATCCTCTTCAACTTGCAAGTGGTTGGATAGAGAGAAAAATAGGGAGAGTTAAAAAGGAGAAAAATGACATTAATAAATAAAGATAAGTTTTGTAGGTGGGGAGAGGAGGGTGGGGCTTAAATAAGATAGAAAATGTAGGTTTTTTTCAACTATTTCTCTGAATGGGGCATTAAGAAAAGGAAAAAGTGGGAGTTAAGAGAGAGGGTGTGGACGTGGGGTGCATTGGAATGGGGTGGGAATTTAAATAAGAGTGGGTTAGTGGGGGATTAAATAAGAGAGAGAGGGTTAGGGGATTAAAAACAAGGAAAGGGGAAGGGTTCGGTTCGATTTGGTTGTTTCGGATGTGTGAAAAACAAAAACTGAAACCAAACCAAACCAACTCGATTCGGTTTAATTTTCTATTGTTCGATTTCGATTTTTTTCGGTTCGGGCTTTTTCGATTTTATTTCGGTTCGGTCGGTTTTCAGTAACTGTAGCACCCCGTAATTTTTGTACTTACTGAATATTTTTATATTTTTGTGTGATTGTCTTCATTAAGTTATGGGCATACGTATGAGTTATTTGTTTGTCCATGAGATGTGTAGTTGTTTATTTAAGAATTAATTTCCTACTTACCTTCCTCTACCGAATCTCGGGATGAGATTCTTTTGAGTTGTATATATTGTAATACCCGCCTAATTAAAAAAAATAAAAAAAAAATTCTTTTGTAAACCCTAATGTTGATGTGTTGTTACTCAATTGTACTTGGGCGTGGGCTGATTTTTTTATATTTTGGACTTGAGCTAGGTCTTCATTGGGTTTGATATTGATTAGGGTTTTATTTTTGTGAAAGAGGGAGGGTGCATTCGAAAGTTCGGTGGGGGCGAATAGCCACCCACCTTATAAAGAGAATAAACTTCTTTCTCCTTTTTCTTTTCTCATTCCTTCTCTTTTCTCCCCTTCTTCACGAATTCTTCTCCTTGGCGGCGAACTCGATCCCACCACCCCAATCTGCTCCTTTTCCTTCCTCTCTCGTCCCTCTCTTTGCTGTATGTGGGTGAGGGTTGGTTGGAGGTCGAGGTGGGAGTAAGACTGGAGTTTGCAGAACGAACAGGGCTGGAGTGCTCTGCAGGAAGCAATTTGTAACAGGGAAGAGAATATTGCAATGATAATAGTTCGGCATTACCAGCCCTTGGCATGGGCTAAGTGGTGTTGAAGGTTGCCACGTCTTATAGGGACTGTTCGAAGAATGAGGGATTTTTACATGGAGATAACATTTCACTTTGAGAGTTCTGTAATCCCTTTCATTTCACGCATTGCTCCATCTGATACATACAGGATTTGGAAAAGGGGATCAAATTTGAGGGCACAGGGGGAAGAGGATGACGATGAGAGTGATGAGGATGAAGAGGTCAGGCTTGGAAGGAGGGATTCGCAAGTTGCAGAGAAGTTGCAGCAACGGCATCTTGAGGACAGAGCGTGGTTTTGGGTTGTGTTGTTTGGGAATTGGCTTCTTGAAGACGGGTTTTCAAGATTTTTTTCTTCTTTCCAAGCATTTAGGTTTAATGTCAGAATTTGGGAGCTTTGTTAATAATGTCTTTGCTTGGTATATTCATTTGTGTGTAGTTTTCCTGTTGATTGGAGAGTTGGAAGAGTTTGTGGTTCTTTTCAGATTGTTTGAAGGTGTGTTTTGAGGAAGGAAGATGAATAAAGGGCATGGAAAGAAGTTAAAAGGATTCTTGGTGAGCTCGTATGTGGACGAATCTTATCCATCAAACATGAACTTTCTGGTGAAATTGGTCTGGAGAATGTGTGTGCCGCTAGAGTTAGTGTTATCCTTGTGGTCCTTAGTGTGTGGTGGAGTAGCATCTAAAAAAGTGTTGATTCATAAAGGTGTGAGGCACGGTTGTGACTGGTTGTGGCGAGATGATTGCTGTGACGAGATGGTTGGCACGTGTTGATTGAGTTTCGATTCTTGGATCAAAGGTGAGTTTCTCCATCCCCTTCATCTTTATAGTGAGTTTTCTCCATTCCTTCTTGTATGTGAGTTTTCTTCATACTATTTCATATTTCTTCTGTGTTCTTCTATGATTGTTGATCTGCTTGAGATTTGTGATTCTTCTTTCATTCTCTATATGAGTTCTCTTTTACCTCTTTCAGTTTGTTTTATGTGATGGCTTTGATAGTTTGTTTTATGTGATGGCTTTGATAGTTATGTGATGTGTGGTTAATCTACTTTGATTAGATCCCCATTTTTCTTTCTTCCTGATTTTGCCCTTAATTTGGTAGATTAAATTGATGGGGTTTGATTACCTTGATTAATTGATTTGAATGAATGAATGGATACCCATTGTAGTTCACATTGATTTTAGGCAATTGTCAAGGCATTCGGGGTTTTCCAGGTCATCATCATCATTAGAAAAGCATGTGAATGAGTAGGGTTTGTGTAAGACTAAGGAACCCCGAGTGTTATCATGAAGAAAATTTGGACAAATTGTATCTCCTAGGTTAGATCAGATGTTACCACATTTAGGTAATAGGTGTATGTGCGTTTTGGATTTGTCAAATCCCATCGGGAAATTGAAATTTATCATATGTGTCCATATGGTTTATTAAAGTTGGTTGTCAAAGTGTTGTGTCACTATCAGAAATATTTTCTCGTTGATTGTCAAAGGTTATAGATACATTGCTCCTTTGTTTGATGAAATTCCTTAATGAAATAGAAGATGGATTTGGGGAAGTTTTACAAGAATGAAATGAGTCAATTTTGCTTAGTTCCTAATGTATCTTATTGTCATATGCTCTTTTGATCATGACCTGGAAGATATTATCTTTGGAGTATTTCTTTGGACCTATTTACATAGCTGGCGAGATTGATCCCAATTGCATAACATAAAATAGAAGAAAATTTTCTAGTAATAGATATTGGCTGGAATTTAACTGAGCACTTGTTTTAGTTTGAGTATTTGTATTGTTATGCAAATTGGTGTGCATTTTTTTTTATGATGCAAAGAGATGAGATATGTGAATTGGCAATGTGTCAAATATTACTTATTCCCCGAAAGAACGGTGGATACTGTGGTTGATTTACTTATGGTTGACAAAGTGTCACCATAAAAGAGTTCTGAGTTTTAGTTGATTTTTTTTTATGCTCTTTTCCACAACTCCGAAGAAAAAAAATGTGAAAAGAAAAGAAACTTTTGTATACAGACTTGCTTGTATACGTGTGATATTATTATGGTATGCAGACTTGCTTGCATATCGGTGCAGCGTTCCATGTGAGTTCGGCTGTACGTGTAGATTTAGGAAATGCTTGCCATGGATCGAACTTCGGGTGAGATGACATGTTCCTCAATGTGGCACCCCACTTGGAACATGTACGCTCCGAGTGGTTTCGAATGCAAGGGAGGCACACTTGGGTGAGGTGTGTTCGGCACAGGAGGAGAGTGCGATTGTGGAAAAGTAGCGAGATTTTTTTTTGTGTATGTGCATGATTACCTTAAAGGAAGAAACTAAATGCTCATTCAACCATTGAATGAGAATTACATGTCTTCCTAAAGGTAGAAAAATGTGTTTGTTTAATATTTCAATAATAGTCTAATATGATTATTTATTGTATTGTTGTGGCATTTATGAGGATTGATAACTTATAAACTTTATTTATTAGTAATAAATAATGCATATTTATTTATTAGGATGATAACACCATTGTCTCATTGAGGAACTACCTGATGGTGTGGTTATTTATTGTTTGGTTTATTTTAATGTTGTCATGTGTGGATTTATTGATTTTGGGATGAAGATTTCTCACACAAGCTTTATTGCTGACCCAAGTGAGTTTTTCTTCTTGGGTACATTCCTTTTGGAATGTAGCCGATTAGCCTTTCAGGTTTAGAGATTTTGAGCTGCGTATTGGAGTTCCGCTAGTGAGCTAGCCATGCCAGTCTTCTCCGGGTTAGATTTCCATTTGTTTCAGATGTTTAGTTGTTGCTGCTATTTGTTTATGTTATTATTAAATTTCACGTCCCGAGTTTTGGGAGAAACAGATAATCCTACGTGGATTTTGGGATTTTCGTTTTCTTCGAAAATCGGGGCATGACAGTTTGGTATCAGAGCATTTGGTTAGCCTAGGCTGGGGTAGAGTCTAGGTGATCCTCGGAATGTGGATATGGGAGAGTAGTAGTGTGACTGCCTAGAGATAAAGTGACAAGGGTGAACCTTGAACTTTTAGTATTGTTTCTTTTTCTTCGTAAATCTCGAGATTAGATTTCTGTGACTAACTTATTTTAATGTCAATAGTGGATGACATTATTCCGTGTCGTTTTCTTGTAGCGGTTTGTTATCTGAATATTTAGTTAACCCTTTTCGCGAATCTCGGGACGAGATTCTTTTGAGTTGTATATATTGTAAGACCCGTACTTTTTCAATGGCAATAAAAATTTATGCAACTAAAATTCAATTGAAATTTTTATTTTTAAAATCTTCTTTCGTTTAACAAGTGGTATTTTTTGAAATTCGCTTAACTTTCTTTCTTCTATCGAATCTCGGGACGAGATTCTTTTGAGTTGTATATATTGTAGCACCCAGTAATTTTTGTACTTACTGAATATTTTTATATTTTTGTGTGATTGTCTTCATTAAGTTATGGGCATACGTATGAGTTATTTGTTTGTCCATGTGATGTGTAGTTGTTTATTTAAGAATTAATTTCCTACTTACCTTCCTCTACCGAATCTCGGGACGAGATTCTTTTGAGTTGTATATATTGTAATACCCGCCTAATTAAAAAAAATATAAAAAAAAAATTCTTTTGTAAACCCTAATGTTGATGTGTTGTTACTCAATTGTACTTGGGCTTGGGCTGATTTTTTTATATTTTGGACTTGAGCTAGGTCTTCATTGGGTTTGATATTGATTAGGGTTTTATTTTTGTGAAAGAGGGAGGGTGCATTCGGAAGTTCGGTGGGGGCGAATAGCCACCCACCTTATAAAGAGAATAAACCTCTTTCTCCTTTTTCTTTTCTCCTTCCTTCTCCTTTCTCCCCTTCTTCACGAATTCTTCTCCTTGGCGGTGAGCTCGATCCCACCGCCCCAATCTGCTCCTTTTCCTTCCTCTCTCGTCCCTCTCTTTGCTGTATGTGGGTGAGGGTTGGTTGGAGGTCGAGGTGGGAGTAAGACTGGAGTTTGCAGAACGAACAGGGCTGGAGTGCTCTGCAGGAAGCAATTTGTAACAGGGAAGAGAATATTGCAATGATAATAGTTCGGCATTACCAGCCCTTGGCATGGGCTAAGTGGTGTCGAAGGTTGCCACGTCTTATAGGGACTGTTCGAAGAATGAGGGATTTTTACATGGAGATAACATTTCACTTTGAGAGTTCTGTAATCCCTTTCATTTCACGCATTGCTCCATCTGATACATACAGGATTTGGAAAAGGGGATCAAATTTGAGGGCACATGGGGAAGAGGATGACGATGAGAGTGATGAGGATGAAGAGGTCAGGCTTGGAAAGAGGGATTCGCAAGTTGCAGAGAAGTTGCAGCAACAGCAGCTTGAGGACTGAACGTGGTTTTGGGTTGTGTTGTTTGGGAATTGGCTTCTTGAAGACGGGTTTTCAAGATTTTTTTCTTCTTTCCAAGCATTTAGGTTTAATGTCAGAATTTGGGAGCTTTGTTAATAATGTCTTTGCTTGGCATATTCATTTGTGTGTAGTGTTCCTGTTGATTGGAGAGTTGGAAGAGTTTGTGGTTCTTTTCAGATTGTTTGAAGGTGTGTTTTGAGGAAGGAAGATGAATAAATGGCATGGAAAGAAGTTAAAAGGATTCTTGGTGAGCTCGTATGTGGACGAATCTTATCCATCAAACATGAACTTTCTGGTGAAATTGGTCTGGAGAATGTGTGTGCCGCTAGAGTTAGTGTTATCCTTGTGGTCCTTAGTGTGTGGTGGAGTAGCATCTAAAGAAGTGTTGATTCATAAAGGTGTGAGGCACGGTTGTGACTGGCTGTGGCGAGATGATTGCTGCGACGAGATGGTTGGCACTTGTTGATTGAGTTTCGATTCTTGGATCAAATGTGAGTTTCTCCATCCCCTTCATCTTTACAGTGAGTTTTCTCCATTCCTTCTTGTATGTGAGTTTTCTTCATACTATTTCATATTTCTTCTGTGTTCTTCTCTAATTGTTGATCTGCTTGAGATTTGTGATTCTTCTTTCATTCTCTATATGAGTTCTCTTTTACCTCTTTAAGTTTGTTTTATGTGATGGCTTTGATAGTTTGTTTTATGTGATGGCTTTGATAGTTATGTGATGTGTGGTTAATCTACTTTGATTAGACCCCCATTTTTCTTTCTTCCTGATTTTGCCCTTAATTTGGTAGATTAAATTGATGGGGTTTGATTACCTTGATTAATTGATTTGAATGAATGATTGGATACCCATTGTAGTTCACATTGATTTTAGGCAATTGTCAAGGCATTCGGGGTTTTCCAGGTCATCATCATCATTAGAAAAGCATGTGAATGAGTAGGGTTTGTGTAAGACTAAGGAACCCCGAGTGTTATCATGAAGAAAATTTGGACAAATTGTATCTCCTAGGTTAGATCAGATGTTACCACATTTAGGTAGTAAGTTTATGTGCGTTTTGGATTTGTCAAATCCCATCGGGTTGAAATTCAAATTTATCATATGTGTCCATATGGTTTATTAAAGTTGGTTGTCAAAGTGTTGTGCCACTATCAGAAATATTTTCTCGTTGATTGTCAAAGGTTATAGATACATTGCTCCTTTGTTTGATGAAATTCCTTAATGAAATAGAAGATGGATTTGGGGAAGTTTTACAAGAATGAAATGAGTCAATTTTGCTTAGTTCCTAATGTATCTTATTGTCATATGCTCTTTTGATCATGACCTGGAAGATATTATCTTTGGAGTATTTCTTTGGACCTATTTACATAGCTGGCGAGATTGATCCCAATTGCATAACATAAAATAGAAGAAAATTTTCTAGTAATAGATATTGGCTGGAATTTAACTGAGCACTTGTTTTAGTTTGAGTATTTGTATTGTTATGCGAATTGGTGTGCATATTGTTTTTCATATGATGCAAAGAGATGAGATATGTGAATTTGCAATGTGTCGAATATTTCTTGTTCCCCAAAAGAATGGTGGATACTGTGGTTGATTTGCTTATGGTTGACAAAGTGTCACCATAAAAGAGTTTTTAGTTTTTAGTTGATATTTTTTTATGCTCTTTTCCACAACTCCAAAAAAAAAAAAAATGTGAAAAGAAAAGAAATTTTTGTATACAGACTTGCTTGTATACTTGTGATATTATTATGGGTATGCAGACTTACTTGCATATCGGTGCACCGTTCCATGTGAGTTCGGTTGTATGTGTAGATTTAGGAGATGCTTGCCATGGATCGAACTTCGGGTGAGATGACATGTTCTTCAATGTGGCACCCCACTTGGAACATGTGCGCTCCGAGTGGTTTCGAAAGCAAGGGAGACACACTTGGGTGAGGTTTGTTCGACACAGGAGGAGAGTGCGATTGTGGAAAAGTAGCGAGATTTTTTTTTGTGTATGTGCATGATTACCTTAAAGGAAGAAACTAAATGCTCATTCAACCATTGAATGAGAACTACATGTCTTCCTAAAGGTAGAAAAATGTGTTTGTTTCATATTTCAATAATAGTCTAATATGATTATTTATTGTATTGTTGTGGCATTTATGAGGATTGATAACTCGTAAACTTTATTTATTAGTAATAAATAATGCATATTTATTTATTAGGATGATAACACCATTGCCTCATTGAGGAACTACCTGATGGTGTGGTTATTTATTGTTTGGTTTATTTTAATGTTGTCATGTGCGGATTTATTGATTTTGGGATGAAGATTTCTCACACCAGCTTTATTGCTGACCCAAGTGAGTGTTTGCTTCTTGGGTACATTCCTTTTGGAATGTAGCCGATTAGCCTTTCAGATTTAGAGATTTTGAGCTGCGTATTGGAGTTCCGCTAGTGAGCTAGCCATGCCAGTCTTCTCCGGGTTAGATTTCCATTTGTTTCAGATGTTTAGTTGTTGCTGCTATTTGTTTCTGTTATTATTAAATTTTCACGTCCCGAGTTTTGGGGGAAACGGATAATCCTACGTGGATTTTGGGATTTTCGTTTTCTTCAAAAATCGGGGCGTGACAGTAACCAGTTAACACCCTTAATGAGTACTTTCAATTTGTTCAATTGAATGAAATTGGTTTCTCAAGGAATATTCAAACAAGAACTCGAATTATTACAAAACCAATGATCAATTCAAGCGCTAAAAAATTAATAAAATATTTTACTATTAAAAAAATTTAATGCATTTCAATATCTCTTACACTATTTCAATTTCTCTTAACCCTAAGTTTACACTTTTTCATCTCTCCCACTTTCAATTTCTCATTTTTAAAGTATAAGTTTATTTATTTATTTTTATTTTTTTACTAAATCTATTTTGATTTGTATACATAAATTTCAATAATTCTAGGATGCCTGGTCCTGTGCCTGGATGGTGCATGGCACGTGCACCACATCCTACCATTCACGTGCGTGGTCTTGAAAACAGAAAACGCCTCATTCTCTCGATCTGCTCTTACCAGACCTAAAATATTGAAAACAGAAAAATGAGAAGGCGCCTCATTTTGTCGATCTGATACAGACCTAAAAAAACTGTTGAAGAAAGGCTCATAGAGGAGGCGGATCTGAGTTCGAGGAAGAGGGGAAGAGGAAGAGGAGGCGGATCTGAGGGAGAGGAAGAGCGGAAGAGCGGAAGAGGAAGGGAGAAGAGCGGAAGAGGAAGGGAAGAACGGAAGAGGAAGAAGAGGCGGATCTGAGGGAGAGGAAGAGGGGCAAAGCGGAAGAGGAAGAGGGGAAGAGGAAGAGGAGGCGGATCTGAGGGAGAGGAAGAAGGGAAGAGGAAGAGGAGGCTCAAATTAAAAAAGGGAAGAGGAATTTCAATCAGGTATGTCGATCTGTTTTTTTTTTTTTTTGTATGGTTCTTCTACAGATCTGTGTGTTTATCGATCTGTTTTTTTGTATGGTTTTTCTACAAATCTGTGTGTTTATATTCCCTGTATGTTTGAGAACTCTATTCCCTGTATTTGAGAACTATATTCCCTGTATAACCAACTTCAATCAGTGTGTTTATATGTTGATTTATGTCGATCTGGTTTTTTTTTATTTGTATGGTTCTTCTACTAAGATCTCAAATTATCACATTGAAAAAAAAAAAAAAACTAATTGAGGATCTTCTCGCCTCTGGTTTTTTATTTGTATGGTTCTGTTTATATGTTGTTTTGTGATCATAACTTATTGAGGATCTACTAAAATCTCAAATTTCAATGCCTGTTTTGTGATCATAACTCTGTTTTGTGTTCATGACACAACAAATCCAGATCAAATGCCTGAACTATTGAGTTATGCCTGTTTTTTGTCATGAAATTATTCAATCTGAAATTATTTTTTTGTGTTCAGATCATAACTCTGTTTTTTGTGTTTTGTGTTCATGAAATTATTCAATCTGATGTTATTTTTTTGTCAACGCAGGAATGGCATACAAAGCTTATGTTGTTTATCGTGGGCGTGTTACTGGAGTATATTTGACTTGGCCAGGTTGCGCATTACAAGTTAACGGATACAAGGGTTGTATGTACAAGGGTTTCAAATCAGTTGAAGAAGTCTATGAAGATTACGAAATGTGGAAGCTATCAGAAGAGGCCAGATTAAAGCACGAAGCGAGAAAAGAACAAGAGGCGAGAAGAGAGCACCAGTCAACAACAAGCGACACTGAAGATGTAGTGGATCAACCAAATAATGCTCCTGAGGGTCGTGGCGATCAAACTCAATATCAAAGAGATGAAACCCATCCTTGGGCTTTTACAAGGGACCTAATCAACAGTGTATTAGTAGTAGTTTTATTGATTCTTGTTCTTCTATTTTTTAAGCTTTTGGATGGTATTTGAGATGTAAGGGTTAAAAAAAACTGATTAGGGTGGGTCTCTTGTTTAGAAACTGAATTTTATGTCATGTTGTGAGCATTTGAGAAAAGCTGCTGGAAATTTGTCACATATTTTGATGTTGTGGAGCTTGCATGTTGTGAGCATTATGTCATGGAGTGCTTCTACGGTGCTGGAATTTTAGAAAGAGTGCATTTTATGGAGTGCTTCTACGGTGAGCATTATGTCATGGAGTGCATTTTATGTCATGTGAGCATTTGAGAAAAGCTGCTGGAATTTTAGAAAGAGTGCTAGAAAAGCTGCTGGAAAATTGTGAAAAGCTGTTGGAAAAGCTTGCATGTTGTGAGCATTATGCAAGTTTAAATCAGTTTTCTCATATCAATTTGAGGCGTCAATTTTAATTCTCATGACTGTATCTATTTGGCTGAATCTATTTGGCTCCATAGATCTCAAAATGCTGAATCTATTTCAAATCAGTTTCATCCAAGTGCTGAATCTATTTGGCTCCATAAATCTCAAGCATTATTAGACACTGCAACCTGCAACTGCAACCTTAAAAAACTGCATTCAAGATCAAAATTGCAACCTGCAACCTCATGGTTTAAACTTCATTCAAGATCAAAACTGCAACCTTAAAAATTGATAAAAACTGCAAATTGATTAAAAAAATAAAAAAAAAATAAAAAAAACTGCAACCTGCAAAACTTATAAAAATGCAACCTTAAAACTGATAGCATTACTCATCCTTAAAACTGCATTACTCATTGCATTAAAAACCTGATAGCATTACTCATTACATATTCAATTATAAAAACTGCTGGAATATAACACTCCCATTACAATTAAAAAACCTGATAAAAGAGTTCTGAAGTCTGTCAATTACAAAAACTGTTGGAATATAGCACTCCCATTACAATTTGAATTCAACCAAAAGTCATACAACAGACATATAGAGTTCTGAAGTCTACACCCAATCAAAACACATCTGAGCACTCTCATTACAAACACAACAACTCATAGCCTTCTATCGCTTGTTTGAATAAGTTCCTTCAGAGTTGGCTTCTGACAGATACAGTTCAGATGCAACACCATCATCTATACAAACATGTAAACAAAACATGGGATGTGTTGATATGTCAAGGTTTAAAATACCATCATCCTCAACACCATCATCCTCCTAATTCAAACGGTTTAAAATAAAAACTAACAAAGTTTGAGATCCTTACCAGGGCGTAAATAATGAGCTATAATCTGTCGTTGCTAGAAGGTGGGCGCTGCAAAAATAAATGATATTACATAAAGGCTTTCATTCTTTATGTGGTCGTTAAAATAATCTTAAGACAGTAAATTACATACATGTGTTATAAGTGAGTAAACCTGACCAAGTCCTTCAAATGTAGCATTACCATATGGCTCAACATGGTTTGAAAGAGGTGTCATATATTGTGAACCTTCAAATCCAACTTGGGTAGAACCCTGCAAATGACATGTCAAAAAAAATCAATATTCTTGAATTGAAACTATATATATATATATATATTCATTAAAGTAAAACAAACAAGTAAAATTACCAATTTATTCTGAATGACATGTTCTCTGTCAATACGTCTCATTTTCTCCTTCTCTTTCTGTGTTTCTTTCCTTTTTTGGCTCTTTTTACAAACTTTTTCCATAGTGGATTGCATCCTCGAAGTAGAACGTCGTCCTTTGCAACGGACGACCAATGGACTATGAATTTCACCAGTACTTTTAGCGTCAACTTCCAACACCCCCTCTGACTGAACGTTAACATCACTATCACCATCACCTTTTGATCTCTTTAGTTCACCTGTCTTCATTTTTATCCAACGTTTAACATTATCTGTCTCCTTTTGATCCTCAGAAGCTATGTCAGCCATTTCATAAAAGAGGCTGCACATCTCATCAAACCGTTCATTTTCAAGCTTCATTGCCCAATCCGAATATACAATTTTTACCTTCTTATGACACCTCTTAATATCTTTCCTCTACCTTCGAAGAATAAAATTTTCAGGTAAAACATTAATCCTCTTATGAGACAATACCGATAAAATATGTTTGCATAAGATCCCCCTAAACTCAAATAACTGACAATTGCACTTAATATTGAAGTCATCATCATTAAAATAAACTTTAAAATTGATTGACCTGTATGCGTTTCCTATCAACCTGTCTTCTGAAACATAATAAACCTGAAAGCCATACTCCTCCATGACATGATGATTAACTGCACAACATAATCTTCCTGCAATCTCTGTTTGAAACTCCTTAAATTTATTTGTGGTGTAGGCAGCTTGAATCTTTTTCTCAAATGCGTAAGGAGTAATGCAAGGTAGCCAACGGTTAAATGATCTAAAGTCCTCATCAACTTCTTTTTGAACCTTACTTCGTAGTGCATTCTCATATTGTTCTACGAATTGCTTTAGAGTGGTCTTTGAATTTACATAACCATCAAAAAAAACATTCATACTTTCACTCCTTTGTGTTGAAGACATCCCTGCCCAAAAAATATTCCTCTGAAATGTGGGTACCCAACGAATTCTTTCATCATATAATCCACTCAACCAATCATTATTTTGAATGTTAAATTTCTCAATGAACCCACGCCAATATTCTTCAAACTCTTCATGAGACAGAGAATCATAAACTGCTCTTTGCATTGCAAACTTTATAGCCTCGTATTCATTGTAACCCGACAGTTTTTCAGGCAACTTTTACATAATATGCCATAGGCACCATCTATGGCGTGTGTTGGGAAACACAATTTCGATGGCTCTCTTCATTGCTCTGTCCTGATCAGTGATTATAGCAGCTGGAGCACAATCATTCATACACACAAGCCAAGATTTGAAAAGCCAAACAAACTCTTGTACTGTCTCACTACATATCAATCCACATCCAAGAAGTATTGACTGACCGTGATGATTCACCCCAACAAAAGGAGCAAATGGCATTTCGTACTTATTAGTTAAGTACGTAGTGTCAAAAGTAATGACATCACCAAACTCCTTGTAAGCTGCTTTACTCCATGCGTCAGCCCAAAAGACATTTCTTAACCTCCCATTGTCATCCAAATCCATCAAATAGAAAAAATCAGCATTGTTAGCTTGCATTTTTTGAAAGTAGTTCTGAAGTGCCGTTGCATCCCCCTCACCAAGTCTCAATTGCTTTATTTTATGCAAATAGTTGTAACAATCTTTTTGGGGAAATGTCATATTATCATTCCCACCAACTTCAACCACACACGAAGAAAAATTCTTATTTGGCCTAATGCCCGCCCTATCATTATATTCAAGCCTGTTCTTCACATATTGGCTCATAACTCGATTTTTCTTGTAATATCTTGATTTTGCAGGGCTCAAATCATGATTGTGATCATCAGTTACTGTTGTCACTTTCACTGTTCCATTAGGGCGTATAAGAGCTCTAATCTTAGCCTTACAACCACATCTACAAGAGGGACGTATTTTTATAACACTTTCTGCTTTACTTTTAAAATTCTCAGCCCGACCACATATAAGAATAAGATATTTAGGATTTTCCTCATCATCATTTTCAGTTGCCCTTACTCTCACTGGAAATCCTTTTTTATTACCATAATCATGATAATATGACTGATACTCATCAATGTTGTTAAATTCCATCCCTATGAAAGGCTATTTTATCAACTCTACAAATTCAAAATTTTTCGTACATTCGCTATTTTCTAATGTATCCATCCCTGAAAATATTACAAATTGAACACAAATTTGATGGAAAATTAGCATCTGAATTGATCTAACATAAAAAATTACAAAGCACAGATAACTTATTGATTCCAATTTCAGACTGATTTTTAGCACAGATAACAGGTTCTTATTGATTCCAATTTCTATGAACTGTGATGATGTAGTTCTCATTATTTCAGGTTCTTTGTGGATTGATAAAAAACAGGCTCATCATCTGTTCCTTTAACGATAAAATCTTAGGAATCAGGAAAAACTTATATAGGAAAAAAAAAATTGAAAACCTAAATTGAAAGCTATAGAAAATCAATTCCTTTAACGATAAAATCTCCAACAAAAATCAGATGACATAGATAGATAAGGGTGGTACCTAATCGCGCAGTTTGGAGGAGGCGCAGATTGGACCCCTAATCGCGTCGTTTGGAGGAGGCACAGTTTGGACGGAGGCGGAGGTGGAGGAGGCGCCGTTTGGGAGCCCTAATCGCGCGGAGGTGGAGGAGGCGCAGTTGAGTGAGAAACTGTTTTTTTTGCCTTTTGATCCCACTTCACTAACTGGCACGTGCCTGGCATGACCAGGCATTGGACCGGCACCGTAGAAGCAGTCCATAAATTTATAATTGTGTCTAGTTTTTAGTATTTTTTATTTATGCAATTTCAAATTTGTTCATTTTTATATTGTGAAATACTAAATTTTCAACCCCGAAGGCACGAGGAAACACCCTAGCAGTGAAACAAACAACCAATTGTTACACACTTTGGACTCCAACGTACTAAAGAAACAGGGGAGAGAGAGAGGTGTCTCCGCTCTGCAACAGCGATGGCGAGAAATCAAGAAACCTCACTCGTCTTCGTCATCTTATCGATCTACCTGTGCTCGTCTCTCGCGTACAGACCTGGCGACATCGTTCCAATGAGCAAGATGGGCCAATACCACTCGGTCTGAGCCCTAAACCTAAACCTGCTATGTGAATCTTGCCAAAAATTGCAATTTTGTTGAATTTATGTTACTCATGTGTGTGTTGTGTTGGAAATTTGGAAATGTCCAGTCGAGGACTGTTTGGCATGATATGATCGGTCGCCACTGCCCAATCTTCGCTGTCAATCGCGAGGTAATTTTATTGTTTTTTTCTTTGATATTAGGGTTTTTCTTGATGACTTGATATTTTAAGTGAGTTTACTCGTTGTAGGTATTGATTCCAATAGCGTAGCCCACTGGTTATACTGGAGCAGATCCATATAAACTGTATGAATCTATCTTTTCTTTAATTTGCATTGAAAATATTTTGATTGAAGAGTGGTTTCTGTTTGAATGAATGGAAAAGAAATGACCCAAATTGAGGAACACCTAATTCAATAAGTGTAGAAGTTATATGTTCTTGATTGGCAAAGAACAATGAAAATGAATACGTTAATTATTTCAACTCCAAAAGGAAAATGTTGGAAAGAAGAATTTAGGATCTTAATGGAATTGAATAATTGTATCTTGATCTCATCCCGATTTAGAATGGGATGGGATGAAGATTTTCAATTCCGCCAATCCCGTCCCGTCCCAAGCTAATTTTTCATATTTATTATCAATATATATATTTTTAGGATTGTAATATTTGGATTCCCATATAAAGCCTTTTGAAATTCTGCTAAGGAATGAGCAATTGCAAAAGTTCCATTGGTTGGAAATTGCACATCTGTTGCACGGATGAGATTAAAATCAATCAGCTCAGCAAACCCAAATTTGGCCATCACAGAGATTGCCCGCAAAATAATACAATTTCCCTTACAAAATAAGAAACTTTTTCCACTGACACTGAACTTACTAGCATAGACTACTTTTCTACTTCAACATTAGACGCGTATGAGTATGATTATGCAATTAAAGATAGCAAACCTGATCCATCCCACCAAATTGTGTTCTAATGTGGTGTTCACATTCATAGGTAAGCTAGGCAATCTCTTTCTGCAGAATAAAGTACAGATCAATATACAACATTAGAGCTCATTGGTACGTGAACATCAATTAAATATCAGTAGATGGAGATTCTTCATGGTATGAGTTTGATTTGTTTGTATAATTGATGCCAGTTGTAAGTTGTTCATTGTCATTATAAGTATAAAATAAGGAAACAATCATACTGGTAAGAGGCTAACAACAACGTGAGTAATAAGATAACTTTCAATTTTTTTCAGTAAGACCCAAATTAAATAATCAAACTCATGCATTTAGTCAGTAAATTGCAGATTGATTAAGGAAAATGAAATGCATATAATCAGAGCACGTTGATCCCGTCCCGTCCCGAACCCGTTTGGGATGGGATTGCGATGGGATAGGGATGGGTCTATTTCATCCCATCCCGTCTCGTGCCCACCCCTAGGACCAACCGAGGAGGTCAACATCGAAGAATCTATGGACACAAAGTCCATGACTGAAGAGTCTGTCTATAGACCAAGGTCCTCTCTTTGTGGGTGGGTTTTCTATGGGTTCTTCAATCTGGAGTTGCAGATATGATAAAGAACCCAACCCGCACATTGAGAGAGACTCAAATGGAGGGTTTTGGTGCAGCCAGGTGACTAAGAATTTCGGTTGGGCTTTAAGTTTGTCAGGCCTAATCCAAGCTATTTGGTTTAAAGTAAATCATAAGCCCAACAACCCACCCCACTTTTTTTACCTTTTTTTCCCCTGCTGTTTTGAACTAATAAATGCCCTTCTCCTCCACAGGTAGTGATTGCGGATACGAAAATATAGACAGCCAAGGCGACGACATCAACACAACCGTACTACTGAACAAAACTTTGTTCAATGAACCCCTTTCTGGTGGTGCTTGTTTCGAAATCAAATGCGTTAATGATTCCCAATGGTGTCACCATGGCAGCCCCACCATCGTCATCACTGCCACCGACTTATGCCATTCCAACTTCTCTCAACTCTCCGACAATGACAATGGTGGTGGCTGGTGCAACTCCCCTCGCCCCCACTTCGAACTCGCCATGCCTATGTTCCTAAAGATTGCAGACTATCGTGCTAGTAACGTCTCCGTCGACTTCCGCAGGTTTGTTTTTCGCCTATCAATTCGACTTGCATCTTAAGTTTTTTTTTTCGCAAGTAATTATGTATGAACGAAAATGCCCTTGTGTGAATGTGTAGGGTATCATGTGAGACTAAAGGAGGAATGATGTTCACCATAAACGGGTTGGGCGATAAGAATCTGGTTTTGATCTCGAACGTGACGGGAGCTGGAAATATCGTGAATGTGAGTGTGAAGGGCAGCAATACTAATTTGTTGCCGATGAGCCTAAGCTGTCGAAATTGGGGGCAAAATTGGCAATCCATTGCGAATCTTACTGGACAAGCTCTTTCCTTCAAAGTGACCGGAAGTGATGGAAAGATATCGACCTCTGACAACATTGCTCCCGCTGATTGGAAATTTGGACAATCCTTTGTTGGCAACAATTTTTAGGGTTTAGGAGTGTTGGTTAAGATTGTGAAGGGTGTTTGCATTGGCGAACTGTATCAATAGGTCACGGGGTTGAAGGAAAAAAAAAAAAAAAAAAAACTTAAGATGCAAATCGAATTGAGAGGCGAAAAACAGACATGCGGAAGTCGACGGAGACGTTACTGGCACGATAGTCTACAATCTTTAGGAACATGGGCATGGCGAGTTCGAAGTGGGGGCGAGGGGAGTTGCACCAGCCACCACCATTGTCATTGTCGGAGAGTTGAGATAAGTTGGAATGGCAAAAGTCGGTGGCGGTGATGACGATGGTGGGGCTGCCAGGGTGACACCATTGGGAATCATTGACGCATTTGATTTCGAAACAAGCACCACCAGAGAGGGGTTCATTGAACAAAGTTGTGTTCAGTAGTGCGGTTGTGTTGATGTCGTCGCTTGGTTGTCGATATTTTCGTATCCGCAAGCACTAGCAATTTTTTTTTAGGATTGGCTCTTTTACATTTTTATCTCTTTTCTTTAAATTACAATCACAAACATCAATTATAGAAGCGGTAAAAGTGTAAAGAGCTCCAACCCTGTCCAAAAAATAGTTGGATGCCCTGGCTCTCTAGAATTGGATTATATACATAGAGTTTTGGGTTTGGTTAATTTGAATTATTTAGCCTATGCTCTCATTTTTACATATCCAAGTGTTTTGTTTATAGTGTTGCAATTGAGCTATATTTGTCTTCTATTGTCTATTGGATTTGGAGGATATGCTATTCTGTTTTGTAATCTGAATTATTCAGTCTACGGTGCTTAGATTGAATTTTTGCTTTAACAATCGGTTGTAATAATGTAGAGTAGATGTATTACGCTGTACTCATAATTTTAGATTCCAATCATAAGTTTGTTGATATCTGTATCATGCAAAGGTAAGAGGGACTTGGTGGGACAAGGAATGGTGGTGTCTAAGAAGCTACTGCTCTTCTCCCGTGGTGGCTGGTAGTTTTGTTGAACATACGAGTTTGAATCGACATAGTTTTAATCTTCAATTTTAGGCAGTCATGCTTTATAGATATTTTTTTGTCAGATTTTGGTCTTTTTACCCATTCTATAGATAATGTTTGTGATTGTGTTTTATTTAGAGAATTAAGATTCAAATGTTGTGCACAAATCACATAACTGACAAACATGCTATCATAAACTGGGCTTAAATTTTCGGGCTCGGGGTTAAAATTCTGCGCTTTAAAAATTCGGTTAGGTTCTCAGTTCGGGCAACACTCTCCGGTTAACTGGGCTTCATTGAAGTTTGAATACCATGATGGATTCTAACAAATCCATAGCCAAGATCTCATATCAGGAATCATCGAAGAACAATAAAAATTAAATCCATACATGAAGCCATATTAGCGATACTTCTTCAGGCAAGCAGCAGCAGCAGCGGAGTTGACGGAGAAGTTTCCCCCTCCATAGCCTTCTCTCCTCTCTACTCAAACCAGATGGGAAGGAATGAGATGAGATGGGGACTAAAATTTCATGGACGCATTGTGAAAATTTTTTTGCTCGCATTGTGCAATACGGGTTATCTCATATATACCGCAGTGCACTTTACAAATTTTTCCTGTTTGCATTGTGCAATCCGGATTATCTCAGATACCCCGCAGTGCACTTTGCAAACATAAATTTTTTCGGACAGATTTGCGCGACTTTAGTAAAATGACCATAACTTGTTCATTTCAAAACATTTTAAAGTGATTCAAGTTGTGTTTATTAGATAACTCAAAGTACTACAGCTTTTATGTTTTGATCAACTTTAGAATCGGTCTCGATTTAGCACATAGGTTGGCCGAAAGTCAGTAACACTATCCCGTTTTTATTTTTTAGACAAATTTGCGTGACTTTAGTAAAATGACCATAACTTGTTAATTTTAAAACATTTTCAAGTTATCAAGTTGTGTTTATTACATAACTCAGAGTACTACAACTTTTGTGTTTTTATCAACTTGATAATCGGTCTCAATCGAGCACATAAGTTGGTCGAAAGTCGGTAACACTTTCATTGCGGTACAGATTTGTGCGATTTTAGTAAAATAACCATAACTTACTCATTTCAAAACATTTTCGAGTGATTCAAGTTGTGTTTATTAGAGAGCTCGTATATATTTCGGTAACTTCAAAATAGGCAAAAGTAACTCGAAAAATAAAATTGCAATCCTTGCTTATTAGCAAGAAAAATTAGCTTAATCGATCAACTTTTTTTTATAGACTTATTTATTTATTTATATGTTCGATTCACATCGGGATCAACTTTCAAACACTTCAGGTATAAACGTCTATTCCGGATTTTATTTTTATTTTTATTTTTATTTTTTTACCAATTAACTAAAACCAATTGGGCTTCAATTTTCAACAATTTTGCTTAATCTGGTCTGGGGATGGTAACAATCTGTTGTTATATTACTGTGTCATAAATAACCAGGTGAATGTGAACTAGGATTAGTAAGAAAATCCTGGTTAAAAATCACAAATCATGTACAATGGTAAAATTAGAAACCAGGAATCCAATCAAACAAGGATTCAAAGAAAATTAGAAACCAGCATAGTAGTGAAATCTCTATCACCTTCTACTATAAATACGAAGTCTCCAACGTAAATCAAAACCACTCTTACACCTTCAACATTCAAGTTCTACTCTCCTAGCTCATCATCATGAACACCATGCCTTCCAGTTTACAGAAGCTTTTCGCGCCTTTGAAGAAGAAGTGGGCGAATTCTGATTACGTACCCCTGTCACAGTCCAATGTTGCAATCACCCCACAAGGTTACGTACCGATTTGTCTTAAAGAAGATCAAGAGGGCAAGTATATGGTTCCAGTTGATTTCTTGTCATCACCTTCGTTTCGAGAATTGCTGAATCAAACCAATGAAGATTATGAGCTTGAACAAAGAGTTGATGGCCCTGTCATCCTTTCATGCACACGTCAAAATTTAGAAGAGGTTCTCAAGGAGCTCAAGAATAGGAGAAAAGATTAATGATTTTTTAACCCTTTTTTTTTTTAAATTCAATCTTACGTTCTTTGTTATGACTAAAGTTGGTTTTTGAATCACAGTGAAACGAAGTTAGGTACACAATGTTCAATCTTATCTGTGCTTGTATATTTATTGATTATCAATATACAAATCAATTTTTTTTTAAAGTAATTCAATTGCTGTGTCGATTGATAAACTGTAAAAAGCAAAGATTCTGAGTTAAAAAAAGAAAATCTCATTAAGGGTGTGTATTGCGTATAAATCCTTATTGAGTTTTCTTCATGGATAAAGTCACAGGATCGAATACAAGTATAAAGATCATGTGTCCTTCAAAATTACGCGCAGAATTGTTTTACTACGTGTATTTGTCATACCACAACGTCGTGGAAGTTAATAAAGAATTAGACATGTATTCCAACATAAACAAGGACTAATCAAACTCTACATAAAAACTGACCCCTAAACCCAAATTAAATCTCTAGTCAAGAAGAAGTTAATACACCCATCTCTTTTATTACATGCACTGCTTTTCAATATCAATATCAGCGCTCTGTTTTTCCGTGTTTGATACGTTTTGTGATAAGAGCAAGAATTGTGATTTCATTTTTTTGGGTATTTTCATTACATTGATTTTTAAGAAATATTTTATTGTATAGAAAAAACTATATAACAAAACCTTAATATTAAATCAAGGTTAAGGTTATATAAGGGTTAAAATGTACGAAAATTGAGATTGGCCTAATGAAAGAAATAAATATTTTGAATTTTGAAAGAAATTTCGGTAACTAAAAAAAAATATTTCATAAAATTTTGACATTTTTCTAGAAATCACATTCTCTGAATGAGATAGGCTCGATTGATTCTTGCACACATGCATATTTGTCGTTAAGGTTTTCATGTTGATTTCAATTACTTATTACAACTCAAAGTTCATTCCAGCAAAGTACAAGAGAACAAAACCTATTAATTTTTTTATACAATCATTTTTTAAGGCGTATGGGGAGAGTAGAGACAAAAAATTAGTTTTTACTAACCTAAGAGGACCTTAGTTCATTGTAAATTAATGAGTCTATTAAATTAAAAAAAATTAATTCATTTAATTTATAGGTATTGGCATATTATGAACAAAACTTGTTTTTACTATTCGAGAAGTTTCCCTTAGTTTTCATTGTTTTTACTAGAAATCACATATCTTGGATGAGATTAACAAGGCTCGATTGATAAGATGCACACATGCATATTTGTCGTTAAGGTTTTCATGTTGATTTCAATTACTTATTACATCTCGAAGTTCATGCCGGCAAAGTACAAGAGAACAAAACCTATAAATTTTTAATTTATACGATCATTTTTTAAGGCGTATGGGGGAGGGAAGAGAAAAAATTAGTTTTTACTAACCTAGGAGGACACCTTAGTTCATTGTAAATTAATGAGTCTATTAAATTAAAAAAAAAAATTATATATATATATATATATCGTAAAGTTAATATCGTTGCAGAGATGGGTTCTTCAATTTGGAGTTGCAGAGATGATGAAGAACCCAACCCCGCACATTGAGAGAGACTCAAATGGAGGGTTTTGGTGCAGGTGACTAGGAATTTCGGTTGGGCTTTAAGGTTTTGTGGCCTCCAAGCTATTTGTAGTGCTTGCGGATACGGAAATATCGACAGCGCCAAGGTGACGGCATCAACACAACCGTACTACTGAACACAGCTTTGTTCAATGAACCCCTCTCTGGTGGAGCTTGTTTCGAAATCAAATGCGTCAATGATTCCCAATGGTGTCACCCCGGCAGCCTCACCATCGTCATCACCGCCACCGACTTATGCCATTCCAACTTCTCTCAACTCTCCGACAATGACAATGGTGGTGGCTGGTGCAACTCCCCTCGCCCCCACTTCAAACTCGCCATGCCCATGTTCCTAAAGATTGCCGACTATCGTGCCAGTGACGTCTCTGTCGACTTCCGCAGTTCTGTTTTTGGCCTCTCAATTCGACTTGCATTTTAAGTTTTTTTTTTTTTTTTTCGCAAGTAATTATGTATGGACGAAAATTCCATTGTGTGAATGTGCAGGGTATCATGTGAGACTAAAGGAGGAATGATGTTCACCATAAAAGGGTTGGGCGATAATAACCTGGTTTTGATCTCGAACGTGGCGGGAGCCGAAAATATCGTGAATGTGATGTGAAGGGCAGCAATACTAATTGGTTGCCGATGAGCCGAAGCTGTCGAAATTGGGAGCAAAATTGGCAATCCATTGCGAACCTCACTGGACAAGCTCTTTCCTTCAAAGTGACCGGAAGTGATGGAAAGACATCGACCTCTGACAACATTGCTCCCACTGATTAGAAATTTGGTCAATCCTTTGTTGGCAACAATTTAGGGTTTAGGAGTGTTGGTTAAGATTGTGAAAAGTGTTTGCAGTGGCGAACGGTATCACTAGGTCACGGGGGTGAGGGGAGTTGCACCAGCCACCACCATTGTCATTGTCGGAGAGTTGAGAGAAGTTAGAATGGCAGAAGTCGGTGGCGGTGATGACGATGACAATGGTGGGGCTGCCAGGGTGACACCATTGGGAATCATTGACGCATTTGATTTCGAAACAAGCACCACCAGAGAGGGGTTCATTGAACAAAGTTGTGTTCAGTAGTGCGGTTGTGTTGATGTCGTCGCCTTGGCTATCGATATTTTCGTATCTGCAAGCACTAGCTTTTTTTTGTCAGGATTGGACTCTTTTACATTTTTATCTCTTTTCTTTAAAATACAATCACAAACATAAATTATAAAAGAGTTAAAGTGTAAAGAACTCCAACCCTGTCCAAGAAATAGCTGGCAGCCCTGGCTCTCTAGAATTGGATTATATATATAGAGAGTTTTGGGTTTGGTTAATTTGAATTATTTAGCCTATGCTCTCATTTTTACATATCCAAGTGTTTTGTTTGTAGTGTTGCAATTGAGCTATATTTGTCTTCTATTGTCTATTGGATTTGGAGGATATGCTATTCTATTTTGTAATCTGAATTATTCAGTCTACGGTGTTTAGATTGAATTTTTGCTTTAACAATCGGTTGTAATAATGCAGAGTAGATGTATTACGTTGTATTCATAATTTTAGATTCCAATCATAAGTTTGGAGATATTTGTATCATGCAAAGGTAAGAGGGACATGGAATGGTGGTGGCTAAGAAGTTGTTGCTCTTCTCCGTGGTGGTTGGTAGTTTTGTTGAACATACGAATTTGAATCGACATAGTTTTAATCTCCAATTTTAGGCAGTCAGACTTTATAGCTACTTTTTTGTCAGGTTTTGGTCTTTTTACAGTTTTACCTATTCTATAGATAATGTTTGTGATTGTGTTTTATTTAGAGAATTGAGATTCAGATGTTGTGCACAAATCACATAACTGACAAACATGCTATCATAAAACTGGGCTTAAATTTTCGAGCTCAGGGTAAAAATTCTGTGCTTTAAAAATTCGGTTAGGTTCTAAGTTTGGGCTACACTTTCCGGTTAACCGGGCTTCATTGAAGTCTGAATACCATGATGGATTCTAACAAATCCATAGCCAAGGTCTCATATCAGGAATCATCGAAGAACAATAAAAATTAAATCCATACCTGAAGCCATATTAGCGATACTTCTTTAGGCAAGCAGCAGCAGCAGCAGCAGCGGAGTTGACAGAGAAGTCTTCCCTCTCCAGAGCCTTCTCTCCTCTCTACTCAAACCAGATGGGAAGGAATGAGATGAGATGAGATGAGATGGGGACTAAAATTTCATTTTCGCATTGTGAAAATTTTTCTATTCGCATTGTGCAATACGGGTTATCTCAGATATACTGCAGTGCACTCTACAAATTTTTCCTGTCTGCATTGTGCAATGCGGATTATCTCAGATACCCCACAGTGCACTTTGCAAACATAAATTTTTTCGGACAGATTTGCGCGACTTTAGTAAAATGACCATAACTTGCTCATTTCAAAACATTTTAAAGTGATTCAAGTTGTGTTTATTAGATAACTCAGAATAATACAGCTTTTGTGTTTTGAGAAACTTTAGAATCGATCTCGATCGAGCACATAAGTTTGCCGAAAGTCAGTAATACTATCCCGTTTTTATTTTTTGGACAGATTTGCGTGAGTTTAGTAAAATGACCATAACTTGCTCATTTCAAAACATTTTCAAGTGATTCAAGTTGTGTTTATTAGATAACTCAGAGTACTACAACTGTTGTGTTTATTAGATAACTCAGAGTACTACAACTGTTGTGTTTTGATCAACTTGATAATTGGTCTCAATCGAGCACATAAGTTGGTCGAAAGTCAGTAACATTTTCATTGCGATACAGATTTGCGCGACTTTAGTAAAATGACCATAACTTACTCATTTCAAAACATTTTCAAGTGATTCAAGTTGTGTTTATTAGAGAACTCGTATATATTTTGGTAACTTCAAAATCAGGATGCAAAAATTAACTCGAAAAAAATTGCAATCCCTGCTTATTAACAAAAAAAATTAGCTTAATCGATCAACTTTTTTTGTTAGACTTATTTATTTATTTATCTATTCGATTCACATTGGGATCAACTTTCGAACACGTCAGGCTTAAATGTCTTTTCCGGATTATTATTTAAAATTTTTTTTTACCAATTAATTAAAACCAATTGGGCTTCAGTTTTCAACAATTTAGCTTAATCTGGTCTGGGGATGGTAACAATCTGTTGTTATATTACTGTGTCATAAATAACCAGGTGAATGTGAACTAGGATTAGTAAGAAAATCCTGGTTAAAAATCACAAATCATGTACAATGGTAAAATTAGAAACCAGGAATCCAATCAAACAAGGATTCCAAGAAAATTAGAAACCAGCATAGTAGTGAAACCTCTATCACCTTCTACTATAAATACGAAGTCTCCAACGTAAATCAAAACCACTCTTACAACATTCAAGTTCTACTCTCCTAGCTCATCATCATGAACACCATGCCTTCCAGTTTACAGAAGCTTTTCGCGCCTTTGAAGAAGAAGTGGGCGAATTCTGACTACATACCCTTGTCACAGTCCAATGTTGCAATCACCCCACAAGGTTACGTACCGATTTGTCTTAAAGAAGATCAAGAGGGCAAGTATATGGTTCCAGTTGATTTCTTGTCATCACCTTCGTTTCGAGAATTGCTGAATCAAACCAATGAAGATTATGAGCTTGAACAAAGAGTTGATGGCCCTGTCATCCTTTCATGCACACGTCAAAATTTAGAAGAGGTTCTCAAGGAGCTCAAGAATAGGAGAAAAGATTAATGATTTTTTAACCCTTTTTTTTAATTCAATCGAACGTTCTTTGTTATGACTAAAGTTGGTCTTTGAATCACAGTGAAACGAAGTTAGGTACACAATGTTCAATCTTATCTGTGCTTGTATATTTATTGATTATCAATATACAAATCAATTTTTTTTAAAGTAATTCAATTGCTGTGTCGATTGATTAACTGTAAAAAGCAAAGATTCTGAGTTAAAAAAAGAAAATCTGATTAAGGGTGTGTATTGCGTATGAATCCTTATTGAGTTTTCTTCATGGATAAAAAAGTCACTGGATCGAATACAAGTATAAAGATCATGTGTCCTTCAAAATTACGCGCAGAATTGTTTTACTACGTGTATTTGTCATACCACATTAAGTAAGGAACAACGTCGTGAAAGTTGGAGAAACGAGAAACAACGGAGATCATCCGTGACACATTGAGGGGAAAGGGGCGACTCGAGAAAGCCGCCGCCGAGAGGGCCGGCGAAGAGCCGCCACTGAGAGGGCCTGCGAAGACAGCCTCCGCCGACATCATCTTCTTTCTCATATCTGCATAACAGGCGAGAGGGGCTGCGAGAAAGCCGTCGTCGTGCACTGGGACGCTCTGGCCGTCGTCGTGCACGGCTGTTCTCTTTCGCCTAGCGCGGTAGGGTGCGAAGCACAGACGAGAGAGGGTGCGAGAGGGCCTGCGACCGGCTGCGCTGACCGGACGCCGCTCTGTCTGGCTGCGAGAGGGATACCTCTGCCTGGCCGCCGCTCTTCCGCTGTCAGGACGCCGCATCGCCGCAGAAGCCGTTCCTGCTGCTGCTTGCTCTACCTGTTCTGCCAGCCTTCATCCGCCCCAAACACTGACGTGCAGTTGGTTTTTGTGCGTAGTTGGTTAGCTGGCAGCAGGACTTGCTTAGCCGTCCTCTGGTGATGTCGGTGCCTCCAGCCGCCATCCCCCCTCCATGGCGGGGGGACCTGGCAATGGGGGAACCGTGGAAGGATCGGCTAAACCATCTTTAGCCCAGATTTTGGGCAAAATTTTGGTGGTCGAAGTTGCGGAGGCTCAGGTAGAAGGAACTCGTTTTCGCAAAGATGGAGCACCAGCAATAGGACTTACGGCCACGAATGAAGTACGTGGCGAAGCGTTCATGGAAAAACATGTGATTGTCTTAAAGTTCTCTAGTTATCGACCAACATTGGAAGATATCCGCGATTCGATCCACAGAACTTGGGGAATCCTAGGCGATTTTTCGCTTGGTTTGCTGAATCAAAGGCACGTGTTAGTTCGACTTCAATCTGAGGTGGAAGCAAAGAAAGTTCTATCGAGGGATTCCTTTTTTATTCGTGGAGTTCGGTTTAAAGCCTTCCGTTGGCATGATGGATTCAGCTTGAAGGAGGACCCGATATCGGTGCCATTGTGGGTAGAGTTTCCTAACTTACCTTTGCATTTATTTCATCCCTCTATTTTAAAAGCAATTGTGAATTCTTTTGGTGGTTCCTTGCGGATGGATGATCATACTCGATGCCTATCGTGTCCGGGTTTTGCCCGTGTTTGCGTGGAGATGACTTTGGCGGAGAAATTACCAACTAGAGTTTGGATTGACAGAGCTAATATTAGGGGCTTCTGGCAGAAGATAGAATATCCAGGCTTCAAATACTGTGATTTTTGCTCCTTGATAGGGCATCAGGATGATTTTTGTAGAAAAAAGTTGGGCCTAAAGGGCGGTGGAAGAGTTTCTGACCTAGGTCAAGCAGCGAAGGCAGTCAAACCAAAAGTCGAAACCAATACTGTCAAGCAACAATACATACCAGTTACCAAAAAAGAAAAATTGCCCATCCAAGAAGTGGGTACGAGTGGTGTAAAAAATGACACGGGTGCGGAGATTAACGAGGAAATTGGGGATAAGAAGCCAGTGGCCACCGTTCCGGCAACGGTGGTGTTGTCAAACAAATTCGAGTCACTTATAGAGAATATCGATGAAGATGAGGGTGCTCAAGAGGATAAGCAGCTAGTGGGCACGACAATGGCTCATGACAGTGCCGCGGTTGTACCAGAATCTACGGAGGATTGCCTCTTGGAGGCGGGGTATACAGTTTCAGAGATTGAGAATGTTATTGGTCCACAAGCACAGTCATTGCTACAGGAGGATACTGTCGACTCAGGAGACACTAGCAATCATCTTGCTAAGCATATTCTTGTGGCAGCGTCGCGAGACGCGGCAAACAGTGATGCATGCTGATTCAGGGAGGCCGAGGGATGCAAGCACCAAGACAGAGGCCATGGCCTCGCCCCAGCCAGCGCCCCGCACCAAGGCAGAGGACGCGGCTTGCCCCAATCCGGCACCTGGCACCAAGGCAGCGCTCTGCATCACACCAGAGAACAATGATGATCTTCAGTCTGTGATCAGGTTCAAGAGACGTTTTGACAAATACGGTATCACAACTTCCCTGGATTATAAAAGAGTCGGCGACAACTTGAATAAGGCTATATCTCTCCTCAAAGAAAATAGGCAACTTCGACTGCCGAAATTGAATATCGATACACTCGAAATGACTAGCGAGGATAGTGATGAAGTCAATTCAGAATCTGAGCTAGGTCCACAGGCAGCAAACAGTGATTTGGATTTAGGGGCTATGTCAGACGGAAAGATGAATACGAGGCGTTACACCAAAGATATCAGCATTTGTCCCCAAAAATCCAATAGAACTAGGAAATAAAACAATAGGTACAAAGACTGAGTTGTCTAGGTTTGTTTTGGTGAATCTCATCTTTTGTGAGATTTTGTTTCGGCCTTTTAGTTAATCCTATAGGGTCAGTCATGTAGCCTTCGGGCGTTGATTTTTAAATGAATAAAATGGGTCACCATCCCAATTTGATTTAATAAAAAAAAAAAAAAAAAAACATCGTGAAAGTTAATAAAGGATTAGACATGTATTCCAACATAAACAAGGACTAATCAAACTCTACATAAAAATTGACCCCTAAACCCAAATTAAATCTCTAGTCAAGAAGGATCCAATACGCCCATCTCTTTTATTACATGCACTGCTTTTCAATATCAATATCAGCGCTCTGTTTTTTCGTGTTTGATACGTTTTGTGATAAGAGCAAGGATTGTGATTTGATTTTTTTGGGTATTTTCAATACATTGATTTTTAAGAAATATTTTATTGTATAGAAAAAACTATATAACAAGACCTTAATATTAAATCATTATATAAGGGTTAAAATGTACGAAAATTAAAATTGGCCTAGTGAAAGAAATAAATATTTTGAATTTTGAAAGAAATTTCGATAACTAAAAAAATATTTCGTAAAATTTTGACATTTTTCTAGAAATCACATTCTTTGAATGAGATAGGCTCGATTGATTCTTGCACACATACATATTTGTCATTAAGGTTTTCATGTTGATTTCAATTACTTATTACAACTCGAAGTTCATTCCGGCAAAGTACAAGAGAACAAAATCTATTAATTTTTTTTTATACAATCATTTTTTAAGGCGTATGGGGGAGGGTAGAGACAAAAAATTAGTTTTTAGTAACCTAGGAGGACCCCTTAGTTCATTGTAAATTAATGAGTCTATTAAATTATAAAAAATTAATTCGTTTAATTTATAGGTATTGGCATATTATGAACAAAACTTGTTTTTACTATTCGGGAAGTTTCCCTTAATTTTCATTGTATATTAAAAACCCCTACATACCAATCTGAATGAAAACTATATAATTTGAGTTGAAATTTTGAGAAAATTAAAGACCAGCATCAAAATCAATGTGTCAAACAATTTATTTCGACATACATGCCTCGAGATTTGCACTTCGTGGGATAAATAAATTTCTTTATTAATATCACGAAGAGTCGACATTGGGTGCAACACAAGCCAGCTAGCCAATGCTCATTGTCCAAGACCACATGCTTGCGAATCTTAAACACTCACAAAGACAATTTTATCAAGATATTTAATGGCGAAAACCTAAACAATTATCTCGAGAAACAGAAACGAAACGTTATGAAATTATGATGCATTATTTATAACTTTATGGTATTAATTCGTAATTTTCCTGAAAATTTCAACTTAAAAGAATTAAAAATATTTTTTAATTTTTTAAATTTAATACGGTCTTTAATTTATAATAAAAACTACTGAGATCCTCTTGAGTTAGTAAAAACCATTTTCTATCGCTAAACTTCGAATGCCCCGTAAATAAAATCCACATAAGTGCATCGCACATGGAAAATTCTACGGTGCCTAGTATGTTGTGCCTGATTTATGCTTAAATGATGCTATGCACATGTTTTTGCTGATGTGACATTTAAAATTTGTTTGGAGAGATGATGGGTTTGGCCATGAATAAGATGATGGGATGGGCAGGGATGATGAAATTAAAAATTTGTTTTGATAGATGGGATAATGGGTTTGGCAAAATATATATTCAATGTCACATCAGCAAAATATGTGCATGACACCATCTGGACATAAGCCCAAGCACAAAAGACCAGACACTGTAGAAAGATTCATCGCACATATATACGGGTGATGTATTTGATGGAGAGAGATGTGCATATAACTTTTCATTCATATTCTATATTACAATTCAGAGTGGTGTTTTACTATTTATTGTTGATTGGGACAAAGTCGAATCGAAATAATTAGAGATAAATGATGGTTAGGATTAAAAGTTGGAAAATGTATTGAATTTGAGGGTTGAGATTCATTTCCCATGATAGCATATTTGTAAATATAAAACATGTAGAAGGACAAAAATAATGAAAAACTTTTGAAAAAATTTGGTGAAATGTACACGTGGAAAAGAGAGAAAAATATTGTGTTTTGCTTTTAGCAAAATAAAAATTATCATAACTATTTACATCATTATCGAATTTTGGTAAAGTTAATATCGTTGAAATAGATTTTTTAAGATCTTTCCAACAAAATGAATGATCAACACGAGCACTAAAATTTTAAAAATATATATTCTATAATTAAAAAACATATAAAGTATTTCACGTTTTTAATATTTTTCAAAGCAATGAGATGGGCCGATTATACCAGAAAAATGAGTCGGGCATCTTAATTCAAATTTAAACAAAAACTCTAAACTTCATATTTTGGCGAATTCAAAGATTGAGGGAGAACTCATTATTGACATTTAAATTTTTCCCTAACTGATTAAAATTTGACTAAGTCTAACTCTAAAATAAGCTTACACTTCAATACTGATTCAAAGCCACAATGAAGATAGTGAAAGAGGTGTTCAATACAAAATATTTAGCAAAAATAAAATTATATAGAGTGTCAACGGCGCATCTTTAGTCTATGTTACAATTTATTTACTATTCATTGTTGACTGGGACAAAGTCAAATCATAAAGGTTGGAGATAAAAGATGGCTGAAATTAAAGGTTGGGTAATGTGTTGATGGTTGAAATTCATTTTTTATGATGACATATTTGTAAATATAAAACATGTATAAGAACAAACATAATGAAAAATTGTAAAGAAAGATGGTGGAATGTAAATATGACAGAGAGATAAAGTATTTTTTTTTTCAAAATGAAAATTATCATAACTATCTACATAATTGTCGAATTTTGGTAAACTTGGTATCGTTGAAATGCACTTTTGTAAATATTTCCAACAAAACCAACCATCAATACAAGCGCTAAAATTTTGAATATATATATTATTAAAAAACTTCTAATACATTTCAAACTGTGAGCACTTTCAATTTGTTCAATTGAATGAAATGGTTTCTCAAGGGATATTTAAACAAGATCTCGAATTTTTACAAAACCAATGATAAATTCAAGTGCTAAAAAATTAAAAAAATATATTTTACTATTAAAAAATTTAATGCATTTCAATATCTCTTACACTCTTTCAATTTTTCATATTTAAAGTATAAGTTTATTTATTTATTTTTATTTTTTTATTAAATCTATTTTGATTTGAACACGTAAATTTATAATTATGTTTTTTTGAGTATTTTTTATTTATATAATTTTAAATTTATACATTTTTATATTGTGAAACACCCATGCCCAATGAAATTGTTACACACTTTGGACTCCAACATACTAAAAAAACCGGGGAGAGAGAGAGGTGTCTCCGCTCTGCAACAGCGATGGCGAGAAATCAAGAAACCTCACTCGTCTTCGTCATCTTATCGATCTACCTGTGCTCGTCTCTCGCGTACAGACCTGGCGACATCGTTCCAATGAGCAAGATGGGCCAATACCACTCGGTCTGAGCCCTAAACCTAAACCTGCTATGTGAATCTTGCCAAAAATTGCAATTTTGTTGAATTTATGTTACTCATGTGTGTGTTGTGTTGGAAATTTGGAAATGTCCAGTCGAGGACTGTTTGGCATGATATGATCGGTCGCCACTGCCCAATCTTCGCTGTCAATCGCGAGGTAATTTTATTGTTTTTTTCTTTGATATTAGGGTTTTTCTTGATGAATTGATATTTTAAGTGAGTTTACTCGTTGTAGGTATTGATTCCAATAGCGAAGCCCACTGGTTATACTGGAGCAGATCCATATAAACTGTATGAATCTATCTTTTCTTTAATTTGCATTGAAAATATTTTGATTGAAGAGTGGTTTCTGTTTGAATGAATGGAAAAGAAATGACCCAAATTGAGGAACACCTAATTCAATAAGTGTAGAAGTTATATGTTCTTGATTGGCAAAGAACAATGAAAATGAATACGTTAATTATTTCAACTCCAAAAGGAAAATGTTGGAAAGAAGAATTTAGGGTTCGAGTGGATAAATTCTAATATGGCAACGATGCATCTTGTTAGGAGGTTAAGTTAGAAGAGAAAGTTTGACTTTGAGAGAATGGTGCAATTGTTGTTTTTGAATAGTAGAGACATTCAGTGAGGCTATCTAAAGAATTGTCAGCCTACACCTGGCCTATGTAATTATCTTTTAGACTAGTTTGCGGGTCACTACTCAGAATAAATCTTTTAGGGTGTGTTTGGTTGCATGGAATCCTATGCCATGGGAATCCATGACGGGACCCCTACATTTTAGGCTAAATTGATATATCACTCCACATCCGATCAATGGTGGGAATGGAAGTCCCATGAACATAGGAATCACACTCCTTGGTCCCCCAAGACATATGATTCTCATGTTCATGAGACTTTTATTTGAGACTTTTATTTCCACCATTGATCACAAAATTAAATGGTGGATATGGAGTGATACCTCAAATTAGTCTAAAATATAGGGGTTCCCTCATAGATTCCTATGACATAGGATTCCATGCAACCAAACACACCCTTAGAGTACTCTTTCCACCTTCGTTCATGAAAATCAGAGAATTTCTCAAAGCGTCAAGGTTCTTAGCTTTCGACCCCCTTTTTTGGGGTAGGATCCCTTCTCCCTTGTAAGTACAATTGTATAGTGATAAGTTTTGATTGTTCCCAGTTCTTCTTTGGTCCCTCATTTAAGGTGTAAACTTTCCTACATTGGTAGAGAATAGTTTGCTAACACAATGAAGTTCTCTTGTTGTACTGAACCATCGAAGGGTTCAGAATATTAGCTTTAGCTGAAAGGTTTATTTTCAGTTACATTAATTTTATATCTTGAACATTTCTCAAGTAAGGATTTCCTTTCCCATTGCTAGATGAGACACAATGTATAGTGGGTCAATGTGTTGATCTTGTATTTGTTTATGATTGCGTCCGACCTTTTGTCGCAAGCACCAATCTAGACCTCAAACATTGAATGCATCCTCCACCGTTTTCTCCCATCTTTCTAGAACAATGCTACAACTTGCAAAACAAAAAATAGGTTGAAAGTTTGCGGGGTTGTGCCTGGACTAACCTCGTGTGTTGTTAACGAGAAGAAAGGAAAGTTCCATTATCATGCTATCTTTTAATATCTATACATGGTTGTATATCACATTGATTGATGCACATGCAGATCATTTCAAGTTGGAAGGGAAAAAATTCTTATTCCATGGCTTCTTGTTATAAATCGAAAGAGCCCTGAAGTTCCGTTGATTGACATTCATTTGGTAGGGCTCCTGCATTTAACTAATCTCTTTCTTCCTATTCTAAGATTTATTTTTAACTTATCAAACATTAGAAAGTTTTTGTTTTATAGAAGATGCCATAATATAACTTGACTTCGTAAGAATATTGACCTTCGAGCTATATAACCTGCAGAGATACTCTGGAAGTGATTTACATGGAGTCACAGCCAAAGTCATAGACATGCCCCACCATTGTATGTGAGCCTTCTTTTCAACTTGTCAAAATTTACTTTCTCTTTTCCTTTCTTTGTTACCAATGTATATACAATTGAACCTTGTTAAAAGATCAGTGTTTAACTGATAAATAAAAAATAAAAATAAAAATTGCTTCCATTCCTCCGCGTTAGACTGATGTCATAGATCTTACGCCTTAGAAATGTTGCAAATTTGTACAAGTTTTGAAGGTAGTCATATTATTCTCTAGTCCTCTGAAAGAATTTTTTATAAAGTCCTGTCAAAATGTGATGAGATTATTTAAAGAAAAATCACTAAGAAACCTGTTGAGGCTATATTTACATTTTGAAGACAAAAGATACTAGAATCCAGAGGTATGTTTGGTTTGCAGTGAAAAATGTGGGAAAATGAAGTTTTGTTTTGGCCAAAATTTTTAAGTCAAAAAATTCTCGACAAAACAGAAATTTTAATTCTAAAACTTGGTTTAGTTGCTTTGAAACCCAGAAAAGAGAAGCCACTTGGTAGAGACCAAGGAAAAAACTCAATAGTAAAGAAACTAAAAAAATGAGAGGTTTTTGACAGAGAGGGGAGAAGATTGAGTGTTGAACTTCTTTAGCTTGACAAAGAGGGAGAAGATATATTTGGTGTCAAAGGAATTCTTCTCTCACGTGGTTTCCTCTTTGCAGTCGTTACTGTAGTTACCCAATAACCATACTTTTACAAAATTTATTATTCTTCAGGAGTTTTCTCTTTGGCATTTTATTGTTTGAGGAATGTTGCATGACAACACAGATGCTGTTAAAATTTTAGGGTGTACTTTTGACTATGTCTGCGACGGCCTCTTCTTAACCACCTAAAGACTTTGAGTAATTCTCCTTTTTTCATAAAACAATATTTATAATTTTTTTAACCTTCTTTTATTGTTTTGAGCAGATATTGAAATACATCCAGACATACGTAAACAATTCTGGGATCCACAACAGTGGCCAAAGCATGTCCTCGTCAGATATACATGGTAAGTGTCAGAAAATACCTATTCTAGATGTAGAAATGGATTGCATTTTTTTCCTGTGTCTTGAGTACTTTTTCTGGATAAAAAGAAGAAGAAGAAGGAACGGTTCATATATATACTTCATGTCTTCCTGATGGATTTAAGAATATAGGAAAATATTAGAATATTATTAAATAAGTGGGCTTGATCCAACACTAGTAGTTTAGGGCTTTGCTTTCGTATTTAGAATTAAGGATTTCAATTCAAGTTTGGTTCTCGCATGTGAATCCTAGAATTTGTGAGATTTAATATTTTAGTTGTTGATTATTTTGTTGCAAATTACCTATCAATTGGTATTAGAGTGTGGTTTGCTCTTGGAACAGAAGTTATTGAAGGTGTAAAAGAAGAAGCTTAAAGGAGAGTTATGAGAAGGAGAAGATTGAAAGAAAATTTTCATTTTGTTTATTAAAGAATTAAAGAAAAAAAAACTAGTCTAAATCAGGTCAGCCGTCCGTGACACTAGCAAGCTAATTGCAGCCCAACTGTTTGTTTGGCACCTCTTGAGTAAATTATAACTCAGTCCCTGAACTGTTTGGGAGTTTCAGAAAAATCTCTACTGTTCTAGAAATTACAGAACAATCCTATAATTTCTGCAGTGTTGCAGATCAGTCCGTGGTAGTCCAGAGAGGCTATTTGCATCCAGAAATCAGTAATTGCATCCTAGTTTATTTTTTTCAGTAAAATAAAATAAAATAGATAAGAGTTACGGAGTTACCACATGTGGTACCCGGCACCCGCAGGGCATCCCACCCCAATACTCAGTTGTGTTCTATGGTGGTTATCCAACCATAATGAATGTACAACCGTTGTATGGATTTCACCCTTATACCAAAGCCTACCATCTGCAAAGTTATGTCCCTCAACCTGGCTGCTATTACCCAATACCAGTACAGTATGTTAATTACAATGCTCCAATTGTTACTTATTATGATACCTATTCCGCCAATTACGACATAGTTAGTTCAAGATGTTGAAGAAATACCACAAGATTAGAGGGAGCTTAAGGAAGAAATTAATAGACCAGATGAACAGATTATCAAGCCAAAGTTTGAGGAAGACACCGTTGAGGAAGCTGAAGATTCAGAACAAAATTGTTTATCAAAGTTCTTTCCTATTTTTGGAGAAGATATGAGCAAAATTACACATACTAGGTTCCAATAAGTGCATCGTTCCATACGTGTAATTTTTTCTAGTTTTTTGAGATGAGGTAGTGATTTAGAGGTAAATACAACATGTAACAGTGTTTTTCTGGATCGTATTGGGAATCATTAGTGGAGAGAGCTTATGTGAAGAAACATATTCAGAAGGTATTTCTCGGGTCATTGTTTGAATTACACTGTAGCATGTTAGAGTTTGTTCTTCAATCCATGGTGAGTAGTTATCGAGTTAGGGTCCGTGGACGTTGTATGTTGCATTGTTTGGCCAATATTGACCGCTCTTGGTGGTTCATGGATATGGGTACTTCACCTTTGGCTAGTATGTGTCGTGGAAATTTTCGTGGGTGTTTGTTGCAGCTTCACTTTGCATTGTTTTCCATGATGGAGTGTCTCAATTATATTAGTGAGTTCTTCGGTTTCAAGCTCGAAGACAAGCTTTTTATCAGAGGACGAGACTGATGCATGTAGGAATATAGGAAAATATTAGAATATTATTAAATAAGTGGGCCAGACCCAATATTAGTAGTTTAAGGCTTTGCTTTCGTATTTAGAATTAGGGATTTCAATTCAATTTAGGGTCTCGCATATGAATCCTAGAATTTGTGATATTTAATATTTTAGTTTTTGATTATTCTGTTGCAAATTACCTATCAATTCTTAAGTGTGTTGTAAGTTCACAATTTAATTTGCATTACCTCAGTTCTTGTTGGTTATTAAAGTGGGACAATAGTTACTGCACATATTAAAGTTTACAACACATACAAGGCTGAGAGTATGACGGTATCAAAATTCTTCAAGAGGTCGTGGAAGAGAAAAAGGAAGATGAAGAGGCGATTCTAGGGTTTGAGGCGATTGATGATGAACAAGGGACTAATCGACCAAGGATGACAGATCTAGGCACTCAAACAGACTGTCCATCCATTCCCCCTCGTGGAGCGACAGATGTAGGCAAGGGGGGGACACTCTCTGGCCCTAGCACAACCTCTCGAACTAATGGTGATTGTCCTAATGCAGGATACCAAGCAGTCACGCCGCAGACCTTGACGACATTAACCAAAGAAGGCGAACCTCATGGATTCGCACATACCCAACCTAATGGACTGATTCAAACAGTTGAAGCACTTCAATCGCCACAAGCAATCATGGACACTTCCATTGATACACAAGCAACTTCTGGAGCACAGTCAGGGACCCCCATGAACTGGGCATCCTTATTCGCAAGACGCTCGACTAGTGAATCCACCAAACTACAATATGTGCCTCCCTCCATGGATGGGAATAACAAAGTTGTACGCATATGCCTTGCTGATCATAAACAACACCTTGCAGAGTGCGAGCATCTCCTCATTGGTAACTTTGTCGGCAGTAGACTTGCTTATGGTTTTGTGAAGGAGAAACTTAAGCGCCTCTGGGATCTTAAAAGTGATTTTGATATGACGGTCTATGGTGATCGCGCGTTCGTTTTCATGTTCCAGCAAGATGGGGACAGAACAAAAGCAATGGATCTAGGACCTGTGCACATTGCTAGCCGACTATTTATAGTCCGGCCATGGCGACCGTACATGGAAGACAACGTGGAGGTGCTAAATTCAGTCCCTATATGGGTGCACTTGCGACGAGTCCTGCTGTTCTTATGGAATCCATTAGGATTACAATCGATTGCGAGTGCGTTGGGAGTACCTATAATGCTTGATAAGGCCACAACGAACAAATCTAGGCTGGCTTTTGCTCGAGTATGCATCGAAATAGCTTCTAACAGTACTTTTCCAACGACGATACCCGTTGTCGTTGATGATGAGAAGCTTATAACGGTGGAGGTGGAATACTCTTGGCGACCGACTAAATGTCACCATTGTCAAGGCTTTGGGCATTCTTCATTGGGATGTCCCAAGCAAAAGAAACCCAATAGCAAGCCTGCAACGATATGGAAGGCAACCGGGAACAATATCGATCAAGCAAGGAAGCCAACTACTAGCACAACTGACTCAGCGAATGCAGGGGAGCTGCTTGAGACAGATGAGGGCTGGAACACACCGTCCCGTAGACACACATTCAAGGATAAATCCAGGAATGACCATGCAGAAGCTACACAGCATATAGATGACAACAGTGTGGCTGATCCTAGCAGTGCCGACAGTGAGACTGCTCCTAGCAGTGACGGGGTAGTGCCTATGGCTGATGAGTGCAACACTCAAGAACTCCCGAAGACACCTATAGATGGTGCGAAAATCGGGCACCGCAGTGTGACAAAACTCACCGAAGCAGCTCTGAATAAAGTGACAGGTATCCTTACTCTTCCTGAGATTGAACATGCGTTAATGATGATAAATGAATATGAAAAGGGAAACGAAGTTTCTTCTACAATGCAAGAAGCTATTGCAAGTCGTGGCATAGAAACAATGAAGATAGACTACAATTGGTTAAAAGATGCATGGGAAGAGGAAAAGAACCGCACATGCAATAGATCGAGACAGGAAAATTGTCAGGTTCCTGAAGAAGAGCATGAGCCAGGCCTCTCTAGTGATGATGATGTGTTTACAGAACCGGCTGCAAAGACGTTCTCTAACATCCACACCAAAGATTTTAGCCTTTGTCCCCTGAAATTCAATAGAACTAAGAAAGCAAACAAAAGATACAAAGACTGAGTTTGTTTATAGTCTAGATTTGTTTTGGTGAATTCTCTCTCTTGTGAGAGTTTGTTTCAGTATTTGCTTTTAATTTTGTTTCATTTATATAAAGGTTTAGGGGTCCTTAAAACCCAGCTCAATTTTCAAAAAAAAAAAAAAAGGCTGAGAGTATGTCCTTTCATAACAAATACAACACACGTTACTGCTCATATTAAAGTGTACAACACATGTTGAAGCATTTTAAAGTTACTACAAATGGGCGCTAGCTTGCATACTTGTGACGAATGGTATCACAAGTTCAAGGTTCGAACCCTGTCAAAGGCATTGAATGGTTGTGGAATTCAATAAAAACCAATTCGTCCTTAAAAAAATATGGCAGATTGTTTGTAGCGCTTCTTTCATTCAACAAATTGTTAAATATGGTCTCGCGTGATTCATTCATAAAAATGGCAATACTAAAAAAGACAGCTTATTGTCACGAGCCATCTCTCAAAATATCCCTCACCAAGGCAACAAGGCATCATATGGGCGTTGGCAGTAGGCCCGCAAAGGCCCGATGGAGCAGCAAGCTTTTCGAGATGCCTCCGGAAGGTTCTAGAGTGCTCTTGGACATTCTAGCTTAGCTTTCTCTAGAGTGTTCTAGCATGAATGAGTCTAGAACACCCTTGTACAGATTTGTATAGTATTTTCTAGAAGTCTCCTTGTATTTTCTGGTTCCTTTGGAGGTGGGAACTTTCTAGATGCATAGAGAATACTCCTTTGAAGGAGGATTGTAGAAGGTTCTAGGCTAGAAGCCTCTAGGACTTTAAGGGCCTATAAATAGGCCTTGGCATTCATTTGTACAGATCATGAAAAAAAACACTTGTACAACTCTCTCAAGCAATACAAAGCATTCTTTCAAAAAGCCTAAACACTTGTGCCTTAGCATTTTCCTCACTTAAGCTTTCGTAGCATCACTTAGCATTAGCCAAGCATCGAAGTGCCTTGACTAGTTAGTCCGACGGGAGTGTGACGCTAGTGGGCAGCGTGTTAGCCGAGGAAAAAAGGTCAGCACGTGACACGTGGTATCAGAGCAGCGACGATCGTAGGGGCGGTCTTGCTGAAGTTGCGTTGTGCTAGCTGCTGTGTGTACGAAGGTTAGGTGCGGAGCAATCTGATCATGTCGGGAAACAAAGAGAGTGCTGTTGGAGGGTCCGTGATCGAGGAGACTGGAAGAAAGACTAGTCGGACCAGCATGCTTGAGGATCGGATGACCAAGGTGGAGCTGACCATGGGCGATCTCCAGGACAGCGTCAGGGAGATGGAACAGAAGGTTGAGTCCTTCAATGGGACGTTGGCTAGCGTTACTACGGATATCGAGCAACTCGATAGCCGCGTCTATGATCTTGAGCTTGGCACTGTGGAAGCCAAGGACGAGACTCAACTTCTCGGCAACCAAGTTGCGGATGCCATGCGCAACGAGATGGGCCAGCTCAAGGACACGCTGATGGGGCAGCTCCAAGCCATTCGGGAGCAGGTTGAGTCCTTACAATCGGACGTCAACCTATGCAAGGCGGCTGTGGCAGGTAGTGCTACTGTACGAGAGGGACCAAGGATGAAGGTGCCCGAGCCGCCAAGGTACCATGGGAAGCGCGATGCTAGGGAGCTCGACAACTTCCTATGGAGTGTTGAAAAATATTTCGACGCGTTGCGCTTGGACGACGATGAGTTCAAGATCACCACCGTCACCATGTACTTGGGTGATGATGCCATCATTTGGTTGAGGAGGCGTGAGTCGGATATCAAGAAGGGTCTTTGCTCGCTTAAGACTTGGGACGAGTTCAAGGCGGATTTCAAGCGGCAATTCTATCCGGAGAATGCGGAGGAAGTTGCTATGAAGAGGCTGCGTGGACTGAAGCATACGGGGTCGATCAAAGAGTACGTCAAGCAGTTCACTTCTCTTATGCTTGAAGTCTCGGACATGCCGGAGAAGACTCAGCTCGTCTACTTCATGGATGGACTACAACGATGGGCTGAGCAAGAGTTAAATAGACGCAACGTTCAATCACTTGCGGAGGCCATCGCAGTTGTCGAATCCTTGTTCGAATACAAGGCTGATTCGAAAAGCCACAAGGGCGGCAGCAAGAGTGGCGGCGGTAGCAAGGGAAAAGGTGGGGGAGCAAAATCCACCGAAAAAAGTAGCAGTAGCAGCGGCGGCAAGCAGTTCGAGAGGAAGGACAAAGCCAAGCAGTCCTTCTCGGATAGCAAGGTGAAAAATCGCGACTGCTTCTTGTGCGGAGGGCCGCACTGGGCTAGGGAGTGCCCACAGCGACAAAAGCTCAATGCGATGATCGCTGGCAAGAGTGGATCGTCCGAGGCGCAAATGGGGACGAGGCGCAAATGGGGACTTTGCGCTTGCTAAGCAGCGTCAAGGCTACGGTGGAGCAAAGCAACGTGGCTAAGGTAAGTACGCTGCCCCGTTCGAAGAAATCCGCTCTCATGTTTGTGGAAGCCAAGGTAAATGGCAAGGCTTCAAAGGCACTCGTCGACACGGGTGCAACGCACAACTTTGTTGCTTTGAAGGAGGCAACAAGGCTGGGCGTGCAGTACACCAAGGAGCCAGACACCTTGAAGACCGTCAACACAGCACCGGTGCCTATCCATGGTGTAGCACGAGGCGTCTCCCTTCATTTGGGCGAATGGAAGGGGACGGTGGACCTGACTGTCGTCATGATGGACGACTTCTCATTGGTGCTGGGCATGGAGTTCATGGATACGGTGAAGCCATGGACATTAGAAAGGGACGGGTTGATGACTATTGCAAAGGATCGAGAAGCATGCTCTGTCCCTGTCACTCGGGAGATCATGGAGGCCAAGATGTTGTCAGCCATTCAAGTGAAGAAAGGCGTGCAAAAGGGGCAAGCAACATTTGTGGCCACGATGATCGAAGATGGGCCTCAACCTAGCGAAGTTCCAAAGGAGGTAGTTGCGATTTTGAAAGAGTACGAAGATGTCATGCCTCCAGAGCTACCCAAGAGACTTCCTCCAAGAAGGGAAGTCGATTATATGATCGAGCTGGAGCCAGGGGCTAGGCCTCCAGCCATGGCACCTTATCGGATGGCACCGCCAGAGTTGGAAGAGCTACGCAAGCAACTCAAGGAGCTGCTGGACGCGGGGTTCATTCGGCCATCCAAGGCCCCATTCGGTGCACCAGTATTGTTCCAACGCAAGCACGACGGGTCCTTGCGTATGTGCATCGATTACCGAGCACTTAATAAAGTAACCATCAAGAACAAGTATCCAATTCCTTTGGTTGTCGATCTTTTCGATAGGCTCGGTAAAGCCAGGTACTTCTCTAAACTGGATCTTCGATCAGGGTATTGGCAAGTGCGCATAGCCAAAGAAGATGAGCCAAAGACGGCATGCGTCACTCGCTATGGGTCTTATGAGTTCTTGGTGATGCCTTTTGGTCTCACCAATGCCCCAGCTACTTTCTGCACTTTAATGAACAGAATCTTTCAGCCTTTCTTGGATAAATTTGTAGTCGTCTATCTCGACGATATCGTCGTGTATAGCGACAACTTGGAAGAACATTGCATCACTTGCGACAGGTTTTCCAAGTATTGCGGGAGAGCGAGTTGTACGTGAAATTGGAGAAGTGCTCGTTCGCCCAAGACGAGGTGTCTTTCTTGGGGCACCGCATCAAGGCTGGAAAGATCATGATGGAACGGGACAAAGTGCAGGCCATCAATGAATGGGAGCCACCCAAGAACGTTTCGGAGCTACGTTCTTTCCTTGGGCTGGCCAATTATTATCGGAGATTCATTTTGAGCTACTCGGCGAGAGCAGCCCCACTGACCGACTTGCTGAAGAAGAAGGTGCAATGGCATTGGAGTGAGAAATGCCAAGAAGCGTTCGATGATTTGAAGAAGGCAGTCACCAAGGAACCTGTCTTGGCCTTGCCCGATTATGCTAAGTCGTTCGAACTTCACACCGATGCATCAGACTTTGCCATCGGAGGGGTGCTTATGCAAGAGGGGCATCCCATAGCCTATGAGTCTCGCAAGCTCAATGATACCGAGAGACGGTATCCGGTGCATGACAAGGAGATGACAGCCATCATTCATTGCTTGCGAACTTGGAGGCACTATTTGCTTGGGAGTCGATTTACCATCATAACCGACAAAGCCCCAAGCAAGCTCGGTGGCAAGATTTCTTAGCGGAGTTCGATTATGTCATGGAGTACAAGCCGGGCAAAGTTAATGTTGTTGCTGATGCTCTCAGCCGAAAGGCCATGCTCGCTAGCGCAAGCAGCGCCGCTAGCAACCTTCTTGATCGGATCAAGGAGGGGACTTCTCAAGACCCCTTGGCCAAGGGACTCATGGAGATGGCCAAAGAGGGGAAGACTCGACGGTTTTGGGTAGAGGATGGGGTGCTCTACACCGTCGGTCGTCGCATTTATGTGCTTAAGTAGGATAATCTTAGGCGAGACATCATGAAGGAGTGCCACGATTCAATGTGGGCTGGCCATCCGGGGATGCAGCGGACATTGGCACTCTTGGAGGTGGACTACTATTGGCCTCATATGCGGGACGATATCGAGGCCTATGTGAAGACTTGTCTTGTGTGCCAACAAGACAAGATAGAGCAACGTGTACCGGCAGGACTATTGCAGCCTTTGCCGATTCCGGAAAGGCCATGGGAGAGTATATCGATGGATTTCATATTGGCCTTGGCCAAGTCTGATGGGTATGGCTCTATTATGGTGGTGGTCGATCGCTTTTCCAAGTATGGGACTTTCATACCTGCCCCACGCGATTGCACGGCCGAGCAAGCCTTCAAGTTGTTCTTTCAGCACGTGGTGAAGTATTGGGGCTTGCCTCGGAGCATCATAAGTGATCGGGACCCAAGGTTCACAGCAAAATTCTGGACGGAGTTATTCAAGCTCTTGGGTTCGGGTCTACACTTCTCAACAAGCTTTCACCCGCAAAGCGATGGGCAAACAGAGAGGGTGAATGCCTTGTTGGAGTTATACTTAAGGCACTTTGTGGATGCCAACCAGAAGAATTGGGCCAAGTTGATGGATGTGGCTCAATTCTCATTCAACTTGCAGCGGTCCGAATCGACACAACAAAGTCCGTTCGAGATCGTCATGGGCCAGCAGCCCTTGACTCCACAAGCCGTTGCGTCGGGCTACACGGGTAGCAGCCCCGCTGCGTACAAGCTTGCACGAGGGTGGCATGAGTAGCTTGATATAACGAAGGCATACTTGGACAAGGCGTCTAAGAAGATGAAGAAGTGGGCGGACAAGCATAGACGCCCTCTCGAGTTCCAAGTGGGCGAGATGGTCATGGTCAAGTTGCTGCCACAACAGTTCAAGGTCTTCCGCTCGGTGCACAAGGGACTAGTGCGGAAGTACGAGGGGCCATTTCCCGTCCTACGAAAGGTCGGGAGAGTTTCTTACAAGCTTGAGTTTTCGCCCAAACTCAAGATTCATCCGGTGTTCCATGTGAGCATGCTCAAACCCTACCATGGTGATAAAGAAGATCCAACGAGGGGCGAGTCACATCGGGCACCAACCGCGGTCGTGGCTTCCTTTGATCGAGAGATCGAGAGCATCGAGGCAAAGAGGCTCATCCGACGGAGGGGTGTGCCAAGCTATAATGAGTATCTCATTCGATGGAAGGGACTACCGAACAGTGAGGCCTCATGGGAGAAAGAGGACGACTTATGGCAATTCCAGGTCAAGATCGCGGAGTTCGAGGCACGGTCTTGACGGGGTCGTCAAGGACTTGGGTGGGGGAGAATGTCACGAGCCATCTCTCAAAATATCCCTCACCAAGGCAACAAGGCATCATATGGGCGCTAGCAGTAGGCCCGCAAAGGCCCGATGGAGCAGCAAGCTTTTCGAGATGCCTCCGGAAGGTTCTAGAGTGCTCTTGGACATTCTAGCTTAGCTTTCTCTAGAGTGTTCTAACATGGATGAATCTAGAACACCCTTGTACAGATTTGTATAGTATTTTCTAGAAGCCTCCTTGTATTTTCTGGTTCCTTTGGAGGTGGGAACTTTCTAGATGCATAGAGAATACTCCTTTGAAGGAGGATTGTAGAAGGTTCTAGGCTAGAAGCCTCTAGGACTTTAAGGGCTTATAAATAGGCCTTGGCATTCATTTGTACAGATCATGAAAAAAAACACTTGTACAACTCTCTCAAGCAATACAAAGCATTCTTTCAAAAAGCCTAAACACTTGTGCCTTAGCATTTTCCTCACTTAAGCTTTCGTAGCATCACTTAGCATTAGCCAAGCATCGAAGTGCCTTGACTAGTTAGTCCGACGGGAGTGTGACGCTAGTGAGCAGCGTGTTAGCCGAGGGAAAAAGGTCAGCACGTGGCATTATGGTCAGAGTAGACACTGTTTTAAAAAGCGTTTGATGCGTACGCATTATTGCACATCGTTGCGATTGAATGGTACACACAATGCTCATGCATTTGTTTAATGACTCGTTGGTCTGATGCTTGTGAGTTGAAACAAGTCCTTTTTATCACAATAAAGATCTGACGATCAAATGACAAGATCTAACTAAACACCATAACCTAAACTTATATTTCGCTCGATTGATGTCTATGGGTTGCAGCCTTGTTGTTGTTTATGATTTTTTAGTACTTAATTAAATTGATGTGTACGTTTCGTTCCCCATCAATGCGTCGCTTCACATTGAAAAAAGATTGATTGCCTTTATTTTTCTTTCTTATACACAACAGATTGTTCTAAAATTTTAAAGGATATTTACCTGTGTGCATGTGATTTCTCAATATGTGTGAATTTTTTTTCTTGTCAAAATTACATGGTTGTTGACATTGTTACAGGGAAGAAAGGTCAGAGATTGATGTTGCCTCCGGGTTCTATGTATTGTTTGGCTCAGGTAAAAACTCAGTCTGCTCTTGCCCTCCTTGCATCTTATCTTTTTAGTTGAAGCATTGAAGCCTACTTGGAAAGTGATTATATATATACATACGTGTGTTTCATTTGTCATTGAGAAATTTGATACCATTAGTAAACCTAATTTCATCTATTTGGACGTGCAACAGGGCTCATATTATCATTTGTCCTTGCAATATACGTTTTGCAATCGTCGCAAGAAAAACTAGCGCGGTTAGTATGGCCTGACACTTGTGTTATAAAGTTATAGCTGGATTATAGATCGTGGGCATTATTGGCGTTTTACTTCTAATTTTCATTTACCTTTTTTCAGATTTGTAAGGGAGACTGTTGCAGAGAGCAGTTTGCCTGGCGGAGGTGTGGCGAAGGTTGAATGAGTACGGCTATCAACTGATTCAAAACCCTCGTTGTAACTGATCTCGTGAAATTTTGTATCGTCTACACATGTTAAAACTAGATTACAATCAGAATTAAGTTAAACAGTCACAGTTTGGTTTGTATCATTAAATCTAACATAACTTGTGCACTCAAATGATGCTTTTATCCACAATGGGATCTTGTACGAAAATACTAAGGCTCTGTTTGGTGCACTGTAAAAAGATGCATTTTGCAAAGTAATGTAAATGATTACTTTGCAATGCATTAGTTTCAATACATTACTTTGCGATTGTTTGGTATTAGTTAGAGAAAAACAATGCTAGTTTCACAATTTTCAATTTTTTTTTCCTCGATTGATGTTCATTTCAAATATTTTATGTTCTCATAGATATATTATATATGTATTTTCTTCAAATACCTAAGAAAAATAAAGAATCTTTGGAAGAGTTTTAATTACAATAAATTCTTGTAAATGTGGACTCTATTGAGTTTCACGTAGAATAAACTCTTTACATAATCTCTTAAAAATATGGACTATTAAGAAGTATAGTCCAACATGTGAATGTGAGAGTTCTCTACAAAAGAATTCAGGACGTTTATCCCATAAAATGATACAGGATCTCAAAACATGAAGATGTGGAGGAATGCATTTGCACACCAAATGGAACCTAAATTCTAAGAAAAATAGCTTATATCTGTAGTTGTGTTTCACTATTAATAGCTGAATAGTTTTCGAATGCTTTCATGGGGAGGTATTGATTGTAAATAAAAAAAGAGGTATTGATTGTAAATAAAAAAGAAAATGAGTCCTATAGTGCCTGGTCTTTTGTGTTTGGGATTCACATGTTTTGCTGCCGTGACACTTAATATCTCTTTTGCCAAATTCATTATCTCATCAATTAAAACAAATTTTAAATCTTATCATTCAATCTTATCATTTTATCCATGGCCAAACCCATCATGTCATCATTCAATCTTATCATCTTATCACTGTAGAATTTTCCAAAGAAAAATCAAGTTGGTTAGTTGCTAATTTTAAGTTACTTGTTTACTAAACTGCATAACTACTTGTTTATGACCATGACTTGGTGCTATTATTGATCAAAGATGAGGCGATTTACTTAAGCTAATCCAAATGGAGTCCAAGTCTGATCATCAAATCGACATTATTGAGGAAAATGTTTAGAAGCTGCAGCAGAGTATGTACTAATGGCCAAATTCACGCTTCATCCAAGGAGGAGAACGTGACCTATTTTAAAATTAATCAATCATAATCATAGTCAGTTATCGAAAATAAGGTTGGTTTCATGAATCATATTATTATTATTATTATTATTATTATTATTATTATTATTCCAATAGTCAAATCACCACATTGATGGCTAACATTAACACACATGCATAATAGTATTACCCCAATTCTATACAGTTTTTTAATTAGTTTTTAGGTTTTTTACATTTGTACTCATTCTATAGATAACATTTGTGATTGTGTTTTAAGATAAAAGTAAAAATATAAAAACACTCAAATCTAATAAAAAAATGATTTTAAAGTCTGACTGTCTAAACAAGCTGCTAATGTAATAACGATGTGTGTGATAGGTACATGAATAATAATATATAGCGCCAACTCCCTCAGGAAGAAGGAAGGGTTGGTGGGGGTGTGGGGAAAAGACATTGGTTAGGAGCAATACACGACGGCGACCGGGACTAAATTATTATTATTATTATTATTATTATTATTATTATTATTATGAGGTTTAAACTTTTATTATTATTATTCATGGAGAGAGAGACACACATTTTATAAAAATTGCAGCATGCCGATGTATGTCTATAACGGGTTAGGAATTATTGGTATGTTGGTCAAGGAATGTGATTTTTCAAAATATGTCAAAATTTACGAAATATTTCTTATTTTGTAGTTATCGAAATATCTTTCAAAGTTCAAAATATTTAATTTTTTCTCAAGGGAAATCCTCGAAAAAAAGTAAATATTTTGATTTTAGTATGTTTTAACTTCTTATAATGTTATTTTGGTATATAAGTTATCAACAAGTCAAGCCTGTCAGGTTTAGTAGTCACTTTTAGGTTAAGTTTTGGTTTTTTATATTTCTGCCTTGTCTATAAATGGTGTTTGTAATTGTATTTTGAAGAAAATAGGTAAAAAGTAAAAAATCAAAAATCAAAACTTGACCCAAAAGTGACTACCAAACCTGACTGGTTAGACTTACTCATAAGTTATTGTATGAGTGATTTATGCAAATATTCTAGAAAGCCAGGTTAGGCGCGCTAGGACAGCGCCAAGGAGGCTCTGTGTGTGTTTGTTTGTGTTTGATTGATGGATTATGAGGACCTCTAGGATGATAGAGGGTATTGAGACTCCCTAGCGTGCCTAACTTGGCTCTCTAGACCGACTCATGATTTATGTAATATGTAGTTTGAGTCGCTTGAAAGTTTTAATATAATATTTAAGAGTTTAAAATGTATAATTTATATCGTTAAATACAAATTATAATCAAAATCTTTACATTTTTCAGAGGAAACAAAATATTTCTTAAAATCAAAATCGAAATTAACTCGAAAAACAAAATCATGATCATTGGTTGTGGTCAGTGTAGGAAACCAACAAGAAAAACATAACCAAAAGTTCAGAAATTCTAAATGGCGAGGAAAGGGGCGAGGAAACTAGCGAGGGGAGGGTGTGACCGCTCATCCTCCTCGAGATGCATGCCTTCACTATCGAGATACACAACAATGCGAATCTCGAGGGGATGAGTGGTAAAACCCAGGGGTGGGCATCCCATCCCGCGATCCCGTTCCCGTCCCGTTTCGTCCCGATTTTTTCGGGTCTTAATGGGATTGAATAATTCCATTCCGATCTCGTCCCGTCCCGTCCCGATCTAGAATGGGATGGGATGAAGATTTTCAATCCCGCCAATCCCGTCCCGTCCCGAGCTAATATTTATTATTAATATTTTTATTTATTTATTTATTTTAAAATTGCAATATTAGTGTAATTGAAGAAAAATGAATTTAGTTGAAATCAGTGTAATTGATATTATTCTATATCTGCAACTACTTAATATTGATTTATTTCTAGAATTCAAAATTAATTATTTAATTGCAAACTCTTTAAAACTCAAAATGAGATTGCTAACTACATTAGAGAGTTTTATTTCGTGTAAAAACAATTAATTTAATGACTGTTTTTTTTAAAGCAATAATGAAATATTCATCTTAGCACCCCAAATCTACTCATCATTTTGTTCACTATTCGAAATAGTAGAGCAGGTTCACCATTGCCATTATACTGTCCACCTCTTAGTAATTCAAAACTCTGCAGAAATCTTAATTACATGGTGAATTTCAGCTATCATTTATAGTAGTTTATTATGATGTTGCATACTCAATTTATGACTATCATTTATGTGTAGTTCTACGAATTGCCTTTGCCTCTTTTCAACTAAGCAAATTGGGTCTTGAGTAAGCAGTAATTTGTAAAAACATGAGAGCACGCTGATCCCGTCCCATGCCCACTCCCAATAAAACCCCTCCCCTCGCTGGTATAACCCAAACGTTTGGTCAGTGAGTTGGGTTAGGTGGGAATTGGGGAATTCTAATTGTCGAAGCTCGTGGGAATTAGACCCCTTTTTTATATTTTGGGAGCCAAGTAAGGATTGTAAGTCAATACTCCATCTCAACAACCTCCTCTGCTCTTGCTCTCCTCTCCTCTCCTCTCATTTCATCAAACATATAGAGAGTGAGAGATCGATTGCTTTAATGGCGTCTTCGTCTCTCACTTCCAAATCATTTCTCAAGTCCGAAGGTCGTGACTTGAGTTTCCTCCACTCTTCTTCAAAGCTCCGGAAGTTTTCTTCTCCAACCGTTCAGATTTCACTGCCAAACCTCTCTCATCATCATCATAGGAAACTCGGTGAGACTCCTCCTCCTCAATCTCAATTTCACATCCTTCCTTCAATTTCAATCAAATCTCATTTTCTTGATTACGTTTCCCATCGTTGACTCTTGTCATGTTTGGATCTTCACTTTACCTTGTTGAGATCTTACATTTCTTTGGTTTTATATCTTCGATTTCCATTTCTGTGTCCGTTGGTTTGTTTAGATCTTGATTGAGTCAATATTTTGTAGTTGTATGTCTAATTGTTCTTTCTAGTTCATCTGTGGATGATTTTCGATATCAAAGATTTAAACTTTTTTTAGGTTCTTGGTGTCCTAGAGCAATTTATGTAATCGCATTCAATTGTGTATGTAATGGCAAATTTCAAAGTGTAGATTATCAAGGAAGGCACTATCGCTCATAGCTCGTACAAATTGCTCGTGCAATTATTGATATTGAGCAATTGGGCAATGTGCTATGTAGTATACTAAGTTTGTTTCTGCTAATGGGTTTCATCAGGCTTATTATCAGGTGTAATATATTTTTATTAATTATAGCTACTTTTTTTTTTTTTCATTTCAATTACAGTGATACGGGCAGCTGGAAGCACATACGGGACCTACTTTCGAGTTACAACATATGGTGAATCTCATGGAGGAGGTGTTGGTTGTGTAATTGATGGATGCCCTCCTAGGGTTCCTCTCTCGGAAGCTGACATGCAAGCAGATCTTGACAGAAGGTACTTGAAATACTTATTTTTCAGATACTTTCTTGTTTCTGTATAGGTGCTCAAGATCTTGCATGCAGAGTTAACATCAATTCTATAGAAAATAAAATGAAATTGGAGGACTGTTGTCGCATTTGTTCATCGCTGTGTGTGCAGTGTATGATTTATTCACCCTAGTAGGAGTATTGTTTGTGTATTTACTCCGAAAGGAAGAGTGGTGTGGTGTGTGTGTTGATGTTGGAGTTTATTGTAACATGTAGGAGGCCTGGTCAGAGCCGAATAACTACTCCAAGAAAGGAGACAGATACCTGCAAAATATACTCTGGAGTTGCTGATGGTTAGTTGCTATTCCAATTTCTTTCACAATCTTCAGTTTGTAAAATCTTCTATTGTCAATTATATGTACTTAAGGTGTTTTTTTTTCTTGTGATAATGATATACTAATGCAAGATATACTTCACAATCTTCAATATGTAAAATCTTCCGTTGTCAATGATATGTACTTTAGGTTCTTTTCTTGTGGTAATAAATATACTAATGCAGGATATATTTACTGCAGGTGTGACTACTGGGTCTCCTATTCATGTCAGTGTGCCAAATACTGATCAGAGAGGACATGTGAGTACACAATCATATTGGATTTTTTATTGTGATATTAGGTCAAATGTTGAACAATTCCAAGAGAAAAACGGATGTCCTTTGAGTGACTCGAGATGCATGTGTTGTTAAATGAAATTTACAAACTCGATATACGATAAATTGATGGGGTCATCAAATACATCTGTTTACTTCTGCTTAAGTGTTTGATCAGGGAATACACAAAAGAGAGCAATTTACTTAATGGGGGAGTAAACTAAAGAGAGCTATGAAAAAAGATTTTCTTTAACTTTTATTTATAGAAAATGGAAAAAGCATTCATCCGTTTGACCTTGAATATTATGCCTAACTTTGGGCTACGGGCGCAATCCCCATAAGTAGAGTCAGGCTAGCTGATTCATCGTTCATGACCATATGGCGTGTGTGCCGTACACATGAAAATGTGGTTTGGTTTATCTCAATCAAGGTCTTCAAGTTTCCTCCTGTTTCTTGTGTTGGTTTTAGTATTATGCTTGAACTCATAAAGAATGCATACCTTGTTGAAATCTTTTCAGGACTATAGTGAAATGGCTGTTGCGTACAGGCCTTCTCATGCAGACGCAACATATGACTTTAAGTATGGAGTGCGATCTGTGCAGGTGACCTCTACTTCTTACAATCAGGCTACTGCTTTCTATGTAATACAGTTCTGTCTATACCTAATATTCAATTTAGGGTTCTAATTGATATGGCTGCAAATGGAACTGTAGGGTGGTGGCAGATCTTCAGCAAGAGAAACTATTGGGAGAGTTGCAGCAGGAGCACTTGCAAAGACTATTCTCAAGGCATATTCAGGAACTGAGGTGTGTTTTTTTTACTTTTTTCACATTGGCAATTTATGAATTCTTGTTGCCTTCAGGATAATGGCATAAATTAATTCTGGTGAAGTGCATGTAATATAGTTTGGAATGTGTATATGGCATCTGCAATTATCAGTGGACGGTGTTTTATTGCATTAGATATGGTTACAATAGGATATATGCGTGAAATCTTCAAGCAACTCCTGAGGTTGCTTTGGTGCCTCAACTTTTTTTTACCCTTTTTCTTTGTTTTTCCCAGGTGTTAGCATATGTTTCTCAAGCACACAAAGTTGTTCTCCCTGATGGCGTGGTTGACCCTGAAACTTTGACTCTTGACCAGGTACATTGACTTCTGTGGTGGTTAGGGAAGAAAATTTCTATGTATGTTAGGTATTTGACAATGTTGTCATATGTATGTTAAGTTTTTGATAATGATGCCCTATGTTATCATAACTAAATTAAATTTTGGGTCTAATCAGAAAGCAAGTTACTGTGTCACCTAGAAATCATCTCCCTATAATTTCAGAAATATTAGATTGGGATAACATACCTGTGACAAGATGAATGCTTTTCAGTTCAGTCATTTATTCTTTGTTGATATCCTATTATGTGGATGTCACCTGTGGACTGTGCCATCAATTTAACCTATGCAATGAGAAATGAACAATTGAAAATGACTGACTGTGAGAATGTGGAACTGGCTGTGGTGAAAGAACCCTTATATGATGTAAACGCTCTACACCTTGTGGAATTTTTACCCAGAGAGTGCAATGCCAACATTAACTAGGAAACTCTCACAAATGCCAAGTGGAGCATTTTCTGGTTAACTTACTTTTCTGCAGCATTAATATCTTGAGGATTGGGATAGTGTAATAAGGTGTCACGACGTGCACATTTTCTGGTTAACTGACTTTTCTGCAGCAGTAATATCTTGAGGATTGGGATAGTGTAAATAAGGTGTCATGTCGTGCACTTTCTGACATACGATATAGCCAAATTAGGTGTTTTTAGAAATAATTAGAAAGCTGTACGTTCCTAAATGCTGAAGTTGTGCAACAATAAAATAAAAGATTGTTGAAAAAGTATAAATATTAATTTGGAGTTGTGCAATAGTGCTTTTTAAGCAATCATTTCAAAGCTTCAATCATTTCGTCAATTTTCTGATGGTTTCTTTTATGCACAAACTTTACTAGATCGAGAGTAATATAGTTAGGTGCCCAGATCCAGAATATGCTGAGAAGATGATTGCTGCCATTGACGCTGTCCGAGTTAAAGGGGATTCTGTGGGTGGAGTTGTGACATGCATTGTGAGGAACGTCCCAAGGGTAAGAACAAACTTATCTCTATTCCTTTTCTTCTCGTTACCAGCTGATAAGTATTGACAAAAGAATTATCTTATTTATTGTTAATTTAGGGTCTCGGTTCGCCAGTCTTTGATAAACTTGAAGCAGAGCTGGCCAAAGTTGCTCTGTCACTACCTGCAACCAAGGGATTTGAATTTGGGAGTGGATTTGCTGGTAAAGCGAAATATACAATTCCCAATTTATTTCTTTCCATAAGAACATTTCATTATTGGATTTCAATGCCTTTCTTCAATTCTTGCAGGTACCTTCCTGACTGGTAGTGAACATAATGATGAGTTCTACACAAATGAGCAAGGAAGAATTAGAACGAGAACTAATCGATCTGGGGGAATTCAGGTAAAAGCTCTTTGATTTTTCTTTTACTTTATTGACAGGCATCACTTGAGCTTATCCAGCCCTTTTGTTGATTATCCTCAGGGTGGTATATCAAATGGAGAAACCATAACGATGAGAATAGCGTTCAAGCCAACTTCTACTATTGGAGTAAGTCTGATTTTATCAATATGAACTTTTGTCTTTCAATTGATACTTTGTCCTTTTTAGCACAATTTTGGTATTACTTGATACAAAGTGACTATATGATTATAGCATGATCAATTGGCTTTAGATCTAGGAAAATCTTTGAGGTGGTTCGTAGACAGTCATTGGTTGCTAATACGAAATGTGATGGTTCTGTGACTTTTTTCAGAAGAAGCAACACACGGTGACCAGAGAAAAACAGGAAATAGAGCTCATAGCACGTGGTCGTCATGATCCTTGTGTTGTCCCTAGAGGTAAATATCAACCGTTTAATAATCATTATTTCTTCACTTGATTCCCGTGTTCGCTGGATTGCATGCTATGTCCTAGTGAATTTACCCAGAGAATGCAATTTGTTGTTATTGGTTGATTTTTGAACAATCTGTTGATACAGCTGTTCCTATGGTGGAGGCAATGGTAGCCCTGGTGCTTGTAGATCAACTGATGGCGCATTACGCACAATGTCAGCTGTTCCCGATTAACCCAGTACTACAAGAGCCCCTGAAGCTTCCAAACTTGGAGACAGCCAACCTGCCAAATTAGAAAAACTTAAAACCTTCAATTTTATCCCCTTTATGTCAGCAGATTGTGTTTTGACTAGCTCGTTATTTTGGTATTTTTGTCTCTGAATAAGTGAGAAATTATTCTTGTTATTGTAAGCTTGTTGTAGGTGTTTGATTTTAACAATTCCTCTACAAAGTGTACATAATATTTTTTAAGATTTTTTATTTCCTCATAGGAGGGAAGAAATTTTCTCATATTCTATTCCTCTTGTAAGTTAGGAGCTATTAAGGGTTGTACATGGATTGAATTTGGATCCTAAAAATGCATAAACTTATAGTTGATATGATCATTTTGATCATACTGGTATCATTCTGTCTCGATTGAAACCTTAAAATGTTTTTTCTATCTACCATGAAATTGCTGCCAGAGTATCAAACATAATCAATGATTCCTCAAATTGTCTATCAAACAAAAATTCAACATAATTTGAAGAATAAACATGGGAGAACCACTTCTTTTGAAGCATGCTATAAATCCTATTTCTTTTGAAGCATGCTATAAATCCTATTTAACCACTGGTCCTCTTCGTATTCACCTTCTCTTCTCTCTTAATAGCAACGACAGAACACCAGCACCACGCTCGCTCGCCACTGTTGGCCGCACCACCCCGCCACCACCCTTCCTCTCTTCCTTTTTTTCCTTTGTTCTTCTTCTAATTTTCCTATCTTCCTTCTCTTTTTCACCGCCAGCGTCACCACCCCGCCCCCGCCTCATTTATTATTATTATTAATGCAGTCGATTTTCTCCCTGCTTGACCTTGACCTGCACAAGGAACGCACATGAGCCACGGACCACCATTCTGGTGGCCGATGACATTCTGATGCTAAAGTCAGACATGGATCTGAGGAAGGCTTAATACTGTAAACAAGGAATTTGTAGCGTACCTTAGCTTACCTACCTCATGTCTTATTTATAGTGTTGGAGTCTTGGTTCATCAGGCCATCGGTGACGTAGTTTAGGGAAGAAGATCTTCTTGGAGATCTTTATCTAATTAGGAGTTGTGCTGTAAATGCCTCTTAGACTTGTGCTCCTAGATACGCGGGAGATAGTTCCCAATCAGAGTGTTATCCATAGATGAAAGTTTTCATGTACGACGTATACTTTGGTATTTGCTTCCTAGTAGGAAATAAGGTGCTACTAGCTTGTCTGTCCGCAGCTGATCCCCGAGATACTTGCCTTAATAGGTCTTATGGGTATTGGGGATGGTTGTGAGACATGTGGGTGTAGCAGACTGTAGTAATTTGGGTCCGTCTGGCGGACTGCACTGTGCAGATTTGCAATCGCTTGGACCGGATCAGTGTTGGTCTGACGCTTGGGCCTGTTATTACTTGAGATCATCAAGACACGTGTACAGTGTAGAAGAGATGACGTTTTGATGTATCATCAGCTTCTCCCCCGAGTTAGTGGGGCATCTAGTCGGTCCACTAAATCTCTGAAAAGTAACTGTAGCGTCGTGATGATTGAACCCGAAGCGTTGTCTCGAGTGGCACATAACATTAATAGGTACGTGACTGCTCAAGGAGAAGATGTACAATTTATATTTTCTATAAATAGTCGTCGTTTCAAGGAATATCTCTTTTGTTTCTTCTTGTGTTTTCTTTTGTGTGAGTGTTTTTTTGTAAAACTTGATTTGCACTTTCCATCAATGGCGGATAACGTTGAACTTACTCCCAGACAGAAGTTGTCTTATACTTGCCTCAAGTTTTTGAGAAAAGCTCAGTTGATGAAATCGAGTTAATCAGGCTTCGAAACCTATACCATGTCCCTGGGGATCTAGAAATCGTCCCTGCGTTTGCGACTAGGGCTCCATCATCACCCTCACAGAGGTATATAGGGTTGCACCGGGACATGTTTAAATTCAGACTCTGGTTCTCAATACCGGACTACATTTGTTGTGTTCTTCTTTTCTCTTTGTATGCCTCTCGCTCAATTGGCCCCGAGCGGGTTCAAGATTTTGATTGTGATTCTTCTCAGAGCGCACGATGTTGGCCTTCGTCCGACCCCAACGATAATTCATCGTCTGACTGTCGCTCGGTTGAATTTTATGGGCATTTGCGTGATGAACACCCCTGCTTGCTTGCGTCCGGTAGCGGATGACATTGAACCTTGGCAAAAGTATTAGTTTCTAGCCTCAGTGAATTCCTCATACTTCAGGCTTGGAGGACGTCGAGTCCCCAAATTCTTCCAGTTTGACCTTAGTAAGTTATTTGTTGCTGTCTTATCCTCTCTGTTCTCAGATGTAGTACTGACTCAATATGTTGCCTTTTTTTTCTTCAGAAAAGTTTGTGACTCTGATCCTCACTGAGGAGGAAGAACGGATAGAGAGGGAGTTTAATGAACTCCCATTGATGTCTGTTGAGGAGGTTGTAATGCCAGGTAATGTGGTACAGAGCAGGTTGTTCCGATGCTCCCATGATGTCCTTGTTGCACCCAGTTCACCGACTGAAGAGTTTGGAGGTCTTCGTTCAAAGAAAATGAGCATGGTTATGCCCAACCCGACTAGGCTGGCTGAGTTGGAAGCGGGCGTGTCTCCTATTGTTCTTCCTAAAAGGAGGCGACCCACTAATCATGTTGGTTCTTCTTTCGAGCCACCATCGTTGTCAGATAAGGAGGCGGCTGCTACGAGGCATGACTCATCTTCATCCGCTCAAGAGGTGGTCCAAGGGGATCGTCGTCTCTCGTTGAATTTTATTATCCCCTCTGTTGACTTAGAAAGGGAGCGCACTGGACCATGGGTCGACGTTGTGAGTCACCATGGGTCCCTGGTGGAGGCTCATGCTCCTGAGTCACATGATTTTGTTGTGCTGCATCTCGATGCTCACGAGAGAGTGTTTGTTTTGGAAAAGGCTTTCGCAGACCTACATGTGTCATATTCGGATGCCCTCCATCGGGTGGATTCTTTGACTGATCAACTGCAGGATTCTAGTGTTGTTGCAGACTTGGGAGCCACACGGACTGCAACGTCCGCATCTGAAGCGGAATTGGTAGCCGTAAAGGCTCAATTGAAGTCAACCGAAGTCGACTTCGCTTTAACTCGAGCGGAATTGGGGTGGGCCGGCGCTGAGTTGGAGCGCTTAGAAGGCATTATTACCAAATGGTCGTCCGATTTGTAGGCTCAGATTGTCGAGAGGAAGCCAGCCGAGACTGAATGTGATTTTGTACGATGACAGCTTGAATCAGAAGTTGCTGAGGGACTTCGCTGCGTTCGTGAATCAGAACCCTTATTGATGGAAAAGCGTTCGCACTGGTAGGTGCGGTGGACTTCGGGATGGAAGCTGCATATTTCGTCAGAGGTTGTGTGGGGCAAGTTAGTGCTTCTAGAGCTCATTAAAGAAGAATGCCCTTATCTTGACCTCGACTTTGCCTATTATAGGAAGGTTGTTTTCGGGACTATCACACAGGAAGAAAGTGTTGGTTCTTCGAGACGAGCTGTTGAGGAAGCCGTTTTGCCTTCTTCTGTTCCAAAATAGTTGTAATGTCCTTCTCGAGACAAAAACATAACTTTTAATAAAAGTCATTTTTTGTAACTTTGTTTTTTATATTGTACTATCGTGCCATTATGTCTTCTTTATAAGCTTTTGACCCATGTTGCAGGCCGTGGAATTAGTACTTTCGGGCCCTACATGCTGGCGGGTGGTTTGTAATATCAGTTGAGTTGCATCGAAACTGACTGCTTTGAGCCACCCTTGTTTATTGGCGAGCTGTTATGGTCCTTGACGAGTCACCACCACGAGTCGTGGAACTGCTAAATACACTCTTACTCCCTAAGCCATTGTTTCCCGTGCACAGCGGACTAGGCGCTAGGATGTTCCAAAAGTCGTTGTTATCAATAGGAACTGATTAAGCTTACTCAGTGAGATCTGGAGATCATTTGTGGTTTGGCAAGTCGTCGTCATCAGGCACAAGAACACTGATTGGGCTGTGATTAAATTTGGCGACCATGGTTTGTAGAGAAGCAGTGGTCCCATGGCAAGCCGTCGACATCAGTCAAAGCTGACTAGGCTTCCACCTTCCAAATCATCTACACATGCGCAGGGCGAGCTACAGATTTGGGTGTTGACACGAAGTTGTTGTCATCAGTCATCAATGACTAGGCTTACCTGGTTGGATTCGGCGATCATTGTCTGTGAAAAAGCAATGATCCCTTAGCGAGTCGTCATCATTAGGTGTGAGAGCGTTGACTAAACTCACACTTTATAGGCCATCGTCATCCACGCATAGCGGACTAGGCGTCAGGCGCACTAGAAGTCGTTGTCATCAGTCGCAAATTGACTAAGCTTACCTGGCTAGGTTCGGCGATCATTGTCTGTAGAAGAGCAATGATCCATTGGCGATTCGTCGTCATCAGGCGTAAGAGCGTTGACTAGACTCCCACTTTCTAGGCCATCGTCATCTGCGCGCAGTAGACTAAGCGTCAAGCGCATTAGAAGTTGTCATCATCAATCACGAACTGAATAAGCTTACTTGGCTAGGTTCTGCGATCACTTTCTATAAAAGAGCAATGATCCCTTGGCGGGTTGTCATCAAGCGTAAGATTGCTGACTAGACTCCCACTTCCTAGGCCATCATCATCCGCGTGCAACAGACTAGGCGCACCAGAAGTCGTCGTCATTAATCGTGAGCTGACTAAGCTTACCTGGCTAGGTTCGGCGATCATTGTCTGTAAAAGAGCAATGATCCATTGGCGAGTCGTCGGCATCAGGCGTAAGAGCGCTGACTAGACTCCCACTTCCTAGGCCATTGTCATCCGCGCGCAGTAGACTAGGCGTCAGGTGCACTAGAAGCTGTTGTCATCAGTCACGAACTGATTAAGCTTACCTGGTTAAGTTTGGCGATCATTGTCTGTAGAAGAGCAATGATCCCTTGGTGAGTCGTCGTCATTAGACGTAAGAGCGCTGACTAGACTCCCACTTCATAGGCCATCGTCATTCGCAAGTAGCGGACTAGGCGTCGGGTGCACCAGTCATGAACTGACTAAGCTTACCTGGTTAAGTTCGGCGATCATTGTCTGTAGAAGAGCAATGATCCCTTGTCGAGTCGTCGATATCAGGCGTAAGAGCGCAGACTAGACTCCCACTTCCTAGGCCATTGTCATCCGTGCGCAGCGGACTAGGCATCAAACGCACCAAAAGCTGTCGTCAGCAGTCGCGAACTGACTAAGCTCACCTGGTTAAGTTTGGCGATCATTGTATGTAGAAGAGCAATGATCCATTGGCGAGTCGTCGTCATTAGGTGTAAGAGCGCTGACTAGACTCTCACTTCCTAGGCCATCGTCATTTGCGCACAGCGGGCTAGGCGTCGGGCGTGATGTTTTCGATCTGGCCACGACGGAATGATTGGAGGTTGCATTGATTGTAACGGACAACAGTGAAAGTTTAATAAAAGAAAATATTTTTATTGATAATATTTTTGAGGTGCTCTACATTCCATGGTCGTTTTAGTTCGTCACCGTTTATGTCTTCCAACCAGTATGTCCCCAGCTTGTTGGTAACCTCCGCTTGACCGTTGGCTTGTGGGTGCTGTGATACCCTTGTGTGGGTGGACCTGAGGGGGAAGGCGAGGGAGAAGCCCAAAAGCCCATAGATCCCAAGAGGGTTGGCAAGCTACAAAGGGAAAATCATAGTCTCACATCGCCTGGGTGCGGGATGGTGATGTGCTATATATGTACGAGTTTGGATCTACAAAGTACTACGCATTTTAAAGCCGCGTGCCTTGGGCCCAAAGCGGACAATATAGTACTATGGATCGGGTCGTGACAAAATGGTATCAGAGCCTGACCCAGCCGAAAGTGTGCCAACGGGGACGTTGGGCCCCAAGGGGGGTGGACCGTGATACCCTTGTGTGAGCGGATCTGAGGAGGAGGGGGAGGGAGAAGCTCAATTGCCCATGAATCCCAAGAGGGTTGGCAAGCTACAAAGGGGAGATCATAGTTCCACATCGCCTGAGTGCGGGATGGTGATGTGTTATATATGTACGAGTTTGGATCTACAAAGTACTACGTATTTTAAAAGTCGTACGGGCCTTGGGCCCAAAGCGAACAATATAGTACTCTGTGGATCGGGTCGTGACAAGTGCCCTGACGAGGATAAATGGTGACTGATGTTCAAACTTTCACATAGTTTTTTAACCTTGATACATTCGAATTGAGTTCCGTTATCACTGACCAATACTCTGGGGATGCCAAATCTGCAGACGATGGTTTCCCATATGAATTTATCTATTTGGATTTGCCATATCTTAGATAGGGGCTCCGCTTCGACCCACTTGGTGAAGTAGTCAACTACCACAAGAAGGAACTTTTTTACCGTTGATGTTGGGAGCGGTCCGATGATGTCCATCTCCCATTGTGCGAATGGCCACAGCTAGTCATCGGTATCAGTGGCTGGGCAGGCATGTGAGTGTATGGCGCGAACCTCTGACATTTATCTCATTTACGAACAATATCTTTGGCGTCTCGTTGCATCATCAGCCAATAGTACCCTCAGGTTAAAGGTTTGTGGGCAAGGATTCTCCCACATTTTTGCATATCCTGTCATGGATCATTCTCAGGACCTGATTTGCCTCAGGAGGGGATAGACATCGGAGCAGGGGTCCCGTCACTGATTTCCTGTATCACTTATTGTTTAGGAGAGTGTACTGCATTGCTCTACTTTTGAGTCTTCTGGCTTCGGCTGGCAGGGCTCAGCTTTCGATATATTCGAGAACCGAAGTCATCCAACTCGATGTTGCGTTTGTAGCACAAACATCTCTGGGCTCTTTTTCGCTGAGGCTTGATTGCTCTTGGTATTCGATGAGATCGTTTGAGACTTTGGCGGAGGCTAAGGCTTCCTTGGCTAGCGCATCAGCTATTTTATTGTCGTTTTATGGGCATTGTAAGAGCTCACACCTTTTGAACCCACTTATTGTCCGGAGTACCTTTTCGCGATAGGCTATCATGCAGGGATTTTTGCTGTTGAACTCTCCTTTAACCTGGTTGACTACCAGCCTTGAGTCGCTATATGCTATTAGGTGATCTATTCCAATCCCCATGACTAGCTTTAGGCCAGACATGAGGGCCTCATATTCGACTTCGTTATTTGAGGCGGGAAAGCCGAATCTGACAGCTTTCTCGAGGATAAAGCCACTTGGAGAGCGAAGTGTGATTCTAACTCCGCTTGTTTTTCCTGTTGATGACCCATCACAACGTAAGGTCCATCCTTGAATGTTTGAATATTGGGCTTGAAGGTCTGCCTTTGGTTCTTCTCCGCCGGTGAATTTGGCGATGAAGTTCGCCAGCGGTTGGGCTTTGATGGCGGTTCTTGGGGCATAACTTATGTCAAACTACCCGAATTCTACCGACCATTTCACCATCCTACCGGATAACTCTGGCTTGTGTAATACCATGCAAAACAGGTGTTTGGTTAGAATTGTTATAGAGTGGGCCTGAAAATAAGGTCTCAATTTCCTTGAGGACACGACCAGTGTCAGGGCTAACTTCTCCAGGTTTGGATGGTGTGCCTCTACTTCCACGAAGGTCTTGCTGGCGTAGTACACTGGTTTTTGGATTCCCCGGTCGTCTCGCACAAGAGCTGAGCTAACGACATGCTTGGAGGCAGACAAGTATAAGTAAAGTGTTTCCCCTGTTGCCGTTTTTTAGAGCAGTTCGGAGCTCCCCATGTATGCCTTCAAGCTCTGGAAGGTTTGTTCACACTCTTCATCCCATGAAAATCCTTTGCTTATTCTCAATATTTTGAAGAAATGAAGGCATTTGTTGGATGATTTAAATATAAATATGTTGAGTGCTGCCACCCTCCCAGTCAGAATCTGAATGTCTCTGATGTTGGCGGGGGCTTTCATGTCGAGAAAGGCTTGAATCTTCTTTGGATCAGCTTCGATTCCCCTCTGGTTCACTATGTAGCCTAGGAATTTTCCTGACTCAACTCTGAACATACACTTTTGTAGGTTGAGTTTCATCTGATACTTTCAGAGTTGGTTGAATGCTTCGGTGAGGTCTTCTATGTAGTCGAGGCTGCGGAGGCTCTTGACCAACATATCGTTTATGTAGACTTCCATGTTCCTATCAATTTGTTCTTTGAACATTTGGTTCACCAGTCGTTGATATGTGGCACCTGCGTTCTTCAAGCTGAACGACATCACCCAGTAGCAGTGTATTCCTCTCTTAATTATGAAAAAGGTATTCTCTTGATCAGGGGGTGCATTAATATTTGATTGTAGCCTGAATATGCGTCCATGAAGCTCAGGAGGCTATGTATACTCTCCACTTTCCGTTGATATGTGGCGTCCACGATCTGATCGATGCGGGAAAGTAGGAACCTATCCTTCGGGCAAGCCTTGTTCAAGTCTGTGTAGTCTACACATACTCTCCACTTTCCATTTTTTTCTCATTGCCAGCCAGTCCAAGTATAACGCTTATTTGATTATGTCCACGTTGAGTAACTGTTGTACCTTCTTGTTTATAATTTTATTTCTTTCAGGCGCCATGGGCCTCTTATTTTGCTATATGGTTTTCCTTGTAGGGTCCACCTCTAGGCGATGAGTGATTACTGACGGGTCGATTCCCACCATATCTCGTATGGTCCAGGCGAAGACATCCTGGTTCCGCTATAGTAGCTCTATCGGTTGTTCCGCCAATTCTTTGCTCAAACGGAAACCTATTTGAATGACCCTATTGTTGAGAGGGTCGTTGAGATAAATCGCGATAGTTTCTTTCTCCGGTTGATCGACATTGGGTCTGCCTCGGGGGTCTACTGGAGCTTCGTCGTCTGAGATTGGTTGCTCCATCTCAACTTTTTTGCAAGATTAAGAGACATCTTGGCCGCGAGACTAGTCAATTGAAAGTTACCCGGTTGTTGTGGGGTCATATATCAGCATTGTCTGGCAGCTGCTTGGTCGCCTCATATGGTATACTTGATGCATTGGTGTAGAGTCGAAATCACTGCTCTCATTTGGTGTAGCCAGGGTCTCCCCAGAACAATTTATAGGTGGACGGTGCGTTGATCACTATGAATTCTTGAAATATAACTTTCTAAATAAATGGCTCTCCCGGGACTACTGGTGGTTGTATTTTTTCCATCGGGAAGTGTTTTTCGTAGCTGAAATCAATCATTGGATGACTATCAGGAGTTAGGACTTCTTTCTTTAGCTGCATGTTGTGGAACGTGCGGAGGATATATAACATTCAATGAGCTTCATGTGTCCACCAAGGATCTTCTTACTTCCCAGCTTGCTAGGGAGATCGTTATTACCAGAGCGGCATTATGCAAAAGCTGGATGCCCCAAAGGTCTTTGTTCGTAAAGGCTAGTGATATAGGAGGATCATGGCTTTGGGCGCGTGATATTTGTTGGTCGACGCATATCGCTTGGATCCTCATCTTTCTGAGAACTCTTTTCTGGACCTGCTTGATTGTTCGGACTCAAAATGTGCCCCATGAATATTGTATCGTGCTCGTTAATTCGCCCCTTATCCTCTCATGGGAAAGGACGAAGGATTTCTCCTCAGACCGTCGGTGAAGGTTACGACGGCTGTTGTGTTATTACAAAAGTTGACGGAAAACAAATCATTATTGAAGCGCGTTACATACGTTCTCAGTGTCTCGTTAGGCTTCTGCTTCATGGATCTAAGCATCTTCGTTGTTAGCAGGATCTGTTGTATATAAGATGATTGCAGATCCATCCCGGGGTCCGCCGTTGCTGCTGCTGGTACGAGTGCGTGAGTCAGCTGCCCCTGTGTTATCGGCACTGCTGGAATTGGTGATATAGCGCCAGTCTGAGCGTTTGATGTGTCTCCCTGTTCTCTATTATTACGACATCTGGTGGTCATCATCTTCTTGAATTTTTAATAGAGATGATGCTAGTGATTGGTTAGGAACTTTGTTGTCCATACGAATGGCGTCAAACTTATGCATTCGATTTTCACTTCCTGTTTGACCTTGACCTGCTGACCTGCACAAGGAACACATGTGAGCCGTGGACCACCGTCGGGGTGGCCGATAACACTCCGATGCTAAAGTCAGACAGGGATCTGAGGAAGGCTTAATGTTGTAAACATGAAATTTGTAACGTACCTTAGCTTACCAACCTCATGTTTTATTTATAGTGCTGGAGTCCTGGTTCAATCAGGCCATTAGAGGCGTAGTTTAAGGAAGAAGATCTTCCTGGAGATCCTTTTCTAATTAGAAGTTGTGCCGTGAAGGGAAGTTTCCTTGTTAGACTTGTGCTCCTAGATACGTGGGAGATAGTTCCCAATGGGAGTGTTGTCAGTAGATGAAAGTTTTCATGTACGGCGTATACTCTGGTATTTGTTTCATAGTTGAAAATAATGTGTTGCTTGCTTGCTTGTCAGAAGCTGATCCTCAAGATACTTGCCTTAATAGGTCTTACAGATATTGGGGATAATTTGGGTACGTCTGGCGGACTGTGTTGTGCGAGCTTGCAACCGCTTGAGCCGGATCAGTGTTGGGGTAACACTTGGGCATGTTATTCCTTGAAATCATCATGACACGTGTAAGGTATAGAAGAGATAACGTTTTGATGTATCATTAATTATTATTATTATTATTATATATATATATTTGTTGTTCTCGAGCAAATTCGTGCAAATGGGGGTTTTTTATTCGCAGGAATTTGCATGAGGGTAAAATTTTTGGCCCTCGCATAGGCTCCTGCGAACGGGTCGCACGAATCTCCTCAAGGGAAGAAAAAAACGGAAAAGAAAATAAAAAGAAGAAGAAGGATGTAAGGGTGGGGTGGTGCCATCTGCGGTGTAAAAGAAGAAGAGATAAAATGTGTGATTGACTAGCCGGTGGGTGGGGCAAACGGTGTAATGGTGGTGGTGTCCTTGAAAGAGAGAAGAAAGGAGGTGGTAGTTGTTTTTTTGATTGTTTATATTGATGGTGTAAAAAAATAGTTGCCTATAAAAAAAAAAAAAAAATAGTTGTTTCCACGGATTTACCTTTGCTAGAAAATAAAAAATAAAAATTCTTTTTTCTTTTTGGAAACCAAGCCCATCCATTTCATCTCGTGTATGCTCTTCCCGCCACGATTCGTCTCCAAAACCCTAACCCTAGAATCGAAATGGATCCGATTAATCCAAGATTGCACTCGAATTCGAAGCTGATGATTCGTTCTTGCTCCATGAAAGCTCAATTGGCCGAGAATTCAATCTCTGTCTGGGTATCTCTCGTTCAAGTGGAAAACGAATTTCTTTTGGTTGAGCTATTCAAATTTCAAATCTTTTTTCAATCTCTGAAGGCCTGAAGCCGATGGGGTAATTATTGGATATCCACTCTAATCAGTAAGTTTTATTGTCTTTGATTGAATTCGAAACATCTTTTACCAGTATAAGTAAGTTTCTTGCAAGTTTATGTTACTATTTGTTCCTTTCTTGATTTTTGATTCTTGACGAATAGTTTCGTAGTTTCTCTACTGCCGAGGGAAGAGACGTAGTTAGAATTAGAAAATATAGATGGTTGAAGTTACCATGGATTACCACAAATAGATTTGTGTATGTTGTTGTTGAAGAGTTTTTTAGGTACGTTGTTCTTGGGTGCGGAAACAAATTGGGATCACCCGCTACTTATTTAGTATCAACTTGTTTTTATTATTGTTGTTTTATGTCTTTTATTTTGTCTTGTTTGGATTTCTTTGTTGCAATTTATCTGAAACGGGGATTTTCGTGAATGACGCACTCAACCAGGAAATTTCACATTTTTCTGATTTCTCACAAATAACACTAAGAGGGAGGCAATCTAATTGAATTTTCCTGCACTGGGATGGTTTCCTTGTGAGTTTGTTTGTTTTATTTTTGCGAGTTTGAATAGATTTTCGTCTGTTTAGAATGATGTGAACATACTAGAGTGCATCCAAGACTACCACAATTTGGGTTTCACCACAGGAGCTCATGTGTTACATGGCCATTAATTTAGCGACTCTTTTGAGATGGTGTGAATGCAAATAAAGGAATCTCATGGATAAGTTTGCGATAAGCTTGTCATAATGGCAATGATAGATTGGTGTGATGATTTTCCCCTGGTATATGCTGTAGATATAGCCTCTCCATGGCCTGTGATATTTATAACTATTCTTTTACCTAGTATGGAAAAGGTATCAATTTGTGCATTTTGATGGTCACCTTTAATTTGCTTATTGTTGTTATCATCATGGTTGGGTTTTTTCTTTTTTTTTCATTCAATTTCAAAATAAAATAAAATCAGTTCAAATTAAGAATTATTAGTTAACGAGAAAGATTTCTGTAAATTTCTAATTCAGAACCACTTTTTCCCAGTTGTAATATGTAGGGTTTCTGGCTTGGTTCGTCCATTGAACTTGAACATTAGGATGATTATTTATGGTTCCATGGATTTGATGAATATGAAACAAATCAGTCAATTAACATTGTTTTTACATTATATCATATTTCTAATTATAAACTGTAAGAGCTAGGCAGAAACAATTGCATTAAGGTGCTACATGGACACATTCAGAGTTGAAAGTTGATACCATGAAATTTGAAGTTCTCTTTAAAAATTGGATTTAACTTTGAGTTTTTCCAAGCGGCTATTTTAATGCTATGTCATATAATTTCTTAAAATATTACGTAGTTTTGTAGTTTCAAGATCACTATGTTTATACCTTTCACAACAAAAAATTTGCATTTTTATATGTTATGATATAGACCAACAAAAATGAGAAAGTTTGATTAAATATATTCTAATGAGGGTATTCCGCTTGTTTCAAAATGCATGTATTCTCCATTATTTCATCAATACATACTTGTTTTGGTCATATTTATGTTTTTATTTGTTATGGGGTTGCCATTTTTACTAGAAATCATCATGCCTCATGGTTTCCTTTGTCGTTTTTCTTTTTCTTTTTCTTTATAGGGCACATATTTAAGGAATAAGAGTGTTTTTACAAATTATGCCAAACTTAATTCTTTACTGATGGCATGTCATTTTTATCTTGGTTATGTGTGCATCGATTGGGTTTTATTTTTTATTATTGTTTTTTAAAAAGAGACAAAGTAATAATGGGCGAATATACAACTTTCTCAGAAACCACATCTTGGTCAAGAAAAACATCCAGATAGAGCAGTAGTTAATAGGAAATAGACTCTTTTCTTTATTAGAAATGTTCTTATCAATTTCTTTCTTGTTTCGCCTACGTGACATTCGGTGGGTGGATAAACATGTAATATGTCATGTATGGCTGATAGATACGAATCATACCATGAATTATTTTTTATACCATAAAAGGGTTTGTCAGGGAGCCATTTTGGAGAATTTTCTTACTGTGAATTGATGGCAAAACCCATGGAAGACAAATGAATTCCATCTTTTTGGAAGACTTTTCTTATTTCTATTTCCATTAGTGACATTTAAAACATGAAAATTTCATTTATGACACTATATACATCATCTATCCTTCCACATGGTTTTGAATACACCAGACAAATATCATATGCCATTTTAGTGGGAGGGGTAGCATGCTCGCAAAGGAACTAGGTGAAGTGGCAGACCCTAATATAGTTTGGGTCTCAATAGAGTGAAGCAAAAAAGAGATGAGAGGTTTGGTCTGTGGTGTGTTTCTTTCCTGATTGCCCCCTACCAATCTCAAAAACTGGTTTTTGTCACCAAAAGAAGCCAATTTGTCATTGTGATTCAATCAATTGTCACCAAAAGAAGCCAATTTGTCATTGTGATTCAATCAACATATTGTTCTTTTTATATAGCTTTTGTCACCAATTTTGAGCCAAGTCAAGTTTCAATTAGGTATCACCATTTTTGCTATTTTGAAGAATTAGAGCATGAAATCGCTCGCTGATCTGACCAAGAATTGTGTTTCAGTTTCAAAGATCCATTCTTAATTTCTTAGTGGTAATAGAAATTGTGATTTTCATGGACAATCCATTTAGGACCGGCCACTTAACCTCAAAATGCACAGTCACTTCATCAAATGTTAACCTATTGTTGATTGCTGCTGCCAATGGGCGTAAAGCTGAGGAAACAAGTCAAGAGATATTATGTCGTGTTTGTCCCACACAAGAATCTGAGTGGAGGAGGGAAGCGGTTATAACTTATGTTCAGAAGCTAATTAAAGGTTATCTCCACAGCGAGGTGAATGTTTTTGGCTGTTTAGTATTTTGAATTTGATTGATGCAGGTGCTTTGTTCTCTTTCTGGAAACTCAAGATAGTATAATCTGTTTTAATTGTGCTAATTTTTTTTTTCTTTTTCTTCTAGTCTTTTATTTTCAGCTATGCTTGGTAACACATTCAGAAGTTGATTATTAGCTTATAACCACTAAAAAACAAATTGTTTTTTTTTTTTGGGGGGGGGGGGGGGGGGGGGGGGGGGGGGTGGTCTCCCAAGCTTTCGATTTATCAATGAGACACTTCTCTTATGTTTTTGTAACCTCCAGTGAGAACTCCCTCTTATATTAATAATGTATTTTATGTTACCCAAGGACCATTTTTTCCCTAGTCTCTTTATATTATGTAAATTAATTCTTTATTTCTTATGCAACAATGGGACTGACGTGGGATTGATCTATTTAAATAAGAATTTTACGCAACTCAATGAGATTTTAAGATATGGCTGATCATGAGAACCTCTGAAATTTCTTCTGATGTTCTGTTTGTTGATTAGATACCGTTGTTCAGACTTCAGAGGCGTTCTTCATGTCATTACATTTCCTAGTCTCATTGATATCGTATCTATAATAATTAGCAGTGTTCTAGACTGAGTGGATGTACAAGGATCTGTTCTATTAGTTTGAGCAAAAAATAACTTATCCAGGGTTTCCTTCAGGGGGGATGGTCTGCACATATCATGTAGCTCTAAAGGTATTGTGGAAATAATAACACACCAGTTAGGAGACTTAGTAGGCCCTGTTGGATCGTCTTGTGTTAGCATAAAGCATGTTAAACTATTTTTCTCAGATTAATGGTGTCTTGTGGTTGAAGTTTGAATCTATGTCTTTTCAGTTATTTAGTCACACTATGAATAATTTTGTCTTATAAAAATTATAAGATAGCAAAGTGTGCTTGTTGTAGGGAGTTATTCATATTGTTTGAGTCAGTTCTAAATATTCTCTCTGCAGGTATTCTTATTTGGGTCGGGTGCTCTCAAGACATATCTTCCTGATGGAGATATTGATTTAACTGTAATTTGCAGTCAAAACAAGGAACATGCTTTGGCAAACGATATTCTTGCTGTCCTTGAACGAGAAAAGCAGAATAATCCTGCCGAGTTTCGAGTGGAGGACATCAAATACATCAATGCGAAGGTTAAACTCCATATTCTTTTACTTTTCTCTGGGATATGGTTTAGTAGTGATACTGGTAGTATTTTGATGCAGTTGTTTTCTCCAGAATTTGGACTGAAGTAGAATGTTCTGATTTCTTTTGATTGTTTATAATATTTTAAGGCAATATAAACATCATTTTTTATTTTTTTTTAAATTTCAGATCATTTTTTTAGTTTTATTTCAGACGTTTTTTTTGGAAAATACCTATCTATTGATCTGGTTTGGTCGTAGATTACATCAGGCACCTTGACCGTCATACTCATCAAGTTGGGCTTAGAGACTCCTAATTTGCATGAGATAGAGAACTGATTCATGTTACAACCAAAGGCTCCACCAAAAGTCGCATGTTGGATCAAATTTTGTTGCAGTTACCCAAATTAATTTATAGCAACTCGTATGAGGAGATCCAAACATTACCATTCAAACTAGCAAGATTAGATCTAAAATGATCATCACCTAGATCAGATTTAAATGTGCTAGAACAAAGTGAAACTTGAATGAAGTCAATGAACTTCTTACCATTCGTTAAATTTGGATTCCTAATGCTTACCTCAGCCCTATTTATAGACCAAACTGGTAACACAGCTATCTAACTTTACAGCCTAAAACAACTAACAAGTATTTGGTACTTCTCTAACCCTTGGAAAATTATTAATAGGAATTCCTATCTGGCCGTTTGTTTTTTTAAATTGTTTATTTATTTTCCTATGTTTTTTGCCAACTAGTCTTTTGCTTCAGGCAAATGCTTTCCCACCTAGTCTCTTTGCTCACTGCACCATTCGGGATTTTCGTGGACAGGTCAAACTGATCAAGTGCATTGTACGAAACATTTTTGTGGACATCTCATTCAATCAATTAGGCGGACTCCGTAAATTAGGTTTTATTGAACATGTAAGATAAAGGTCCAACATTTCACTGAACGTATGGATTCTTCAAATTGAAACCAACCATAACTTTCTTTGAGTTCTAAAATGCATATGATGATTACGATTATGTTTGCAGATGGACTTTCTTATTGGCAAAGACCATCTATTCCAGCGCAGCATCATCTTGATCAAATCATGGTGCTATTATGAAAGCCGCATTCTTGGTGCTTATCACGGTCTCATCTCCACCTATGCGCTAGAGATCTTGGTCATGTACATCTTCCAGCTCTTCCACTCATCTTTAAGTGGACCTTTGGCGGTAAGTGCTACAAGTAACATTTTTTACAAAAGCATACTCCCAAACATGTAACAATTTTTATTAAAATAATATGTTTTGTTCCTCAGGCTCTACACCGATTCTTGGACTATTACAGCAATTTTAATTGGAATCAATACTGCATAAGTTTGGGTGGTCCAGTTTGCATATCTTCTCTGCCTGAAATAGTGGGTAAGCAACATTCTTCTCGCCATGCAAGGCTGATTTTATGGTATCATTTTATATGGGAGTGCAACTCAGCTGGGTTAGGGGATCTGCCCATTCCAACCCAAAGCTGTGCCTGTTCAAATCAACCCATGGGCTAAAACGGTTGGCCCATCTAAGTCGCTCCTTTACATAAAATGCTAGGAGTTCTCAATCAAAATTCCATTCACTATTTTGCAAAGTATCAATTTTATGTGGTGTTCAGCTGACTCGGGTTGCTAGCACCCTGACCCAAGGTTTGGGTTGGCCCGCCAAGTTGCACCCCTAGCTGTACATAACATATATATATATATATATATATATAACACGTTTATTTATTTTCTTCTCAACAGTTTGAGTTGGTGTTTGATTATTTGATATATGCATACATTTTTTTTCCCATTTTTTGTACTTTACATCCCAATTTTCTTTTAAATGTATCTGTGTGTTAATGCAGTAGAGAAACCACAAGACACTTGGGGTGAGCTTTTGCTTAGTGAAGAGCATCTAAAGAACGTTTTGAACTTATTCTCAGTTCCCAAGGAGATGCCTGAGACCGATACCTTTTCAACTAAGCATTTGAACATCATCGATCCATTCAACAAAAATAACAACCTTGGGCGCAGTGTGAACAAAGGTATTTTGTGTCAAACAACCTTTTTAAAAAACTTATTGATGCTTGTTTGTATAGACTTCATATCTTTTCTACAAAAATAAATAAAAAAAATTTCTCTCCTATGTAGATATTGTTTTGATCTCACCCCCTTGAATAATGTATGCAAATAGTAGACATTTGGCTCCTTGAACCTGCATTAATCATTATGAAGTAAATATATAATATCCTTACTGCAAGAAATTTATTTTCTCACATAAAGAATCCTCTTGCTTGGAATTGCTTTCAAGCTTTGTGGGGTATTGTTGGTGATCTATGTATGACACTGATACGGATACGAAATCTAAGACACGTTGACCAAAAAAGCACATTGCATGAACACCCATGTACATTATAGTTTTATGTACTTTTTTCACTTGTTTTATATTATTAGTCTTATCTTTCACCTGTTTTCACTTGTAGGTCAATATTGTTATATGTGTACTACTAACTTGCCATGATATGCTTGTAACATTTGTAAAGTTTCAAAAGTATTGTGAAATTTTTGATGATACGAGGATGGAGTGTCTGAGTGTCCAATAATTATCCAACAAGGGATTTTTTTTTTTAAATGAAGTGTCGTTGGTAATGAGTAGTCCTTGTATCTATGATCTAAAGTCTTGGAAATATGAAGCTTTCTTAAGAAAAAAAATTCAACGTGTAATGGAAGCAATATGGATATATATGTGTATATATATACAAACTTTGATGTATTATATTTGTTATTTTTTTTATTCTTAACCATTTGCCCTTATAGCACTCAAATATTACAACCCAAACCTGTGATAAACCTTTTTGATCCTAAAATTCATTTCTTTTGCAAATCAAAGGTTTTTACTTTTTTCCTCCCAACTACTATAGATTATGTCAATTGGATTGTTATTCTTCCAACTTATGAACTTCTTTGATATATTTCACTTTCTTAGGGCTTTTCTCAACTATTTTTTGGGTGAGTGGGTGGGGTTGTTGGGTGGGATTTGTTATCCTCTGGAATGCACCGACTCTCCGAAAATCTGCCGTATAAAGTGTCAAATACGTGTCGGACACGGACATGCGTCCGACACGTATTCGACATGTGGTCAACGGTCAAAATTCGTTGACTGCTTCCGACTCGTCTTGGACACGCCCCAGACACATTTTGGACACGCGGTTGCAAATAGCCAGCTAATTGGGTGCAAATATCAGCCCATTTTCTCTTCTTCTCCCTCGATGCTAACCCTAGATTCATTTTCTTCATCAAAGAAACTCAGAGAGGCAGAGATAATTCTTCATCAGAGACTCACACTCAGAGGCAGAGAGATCGAGCCACAGAGAGAGTTCGATCGAGCCAAAGAGAGTTCGATCCAGCCACATAGAGAGATCGAGCCAGAGAGAGGGAGAGAGATCGAGCCAGGGGGAGAGAGATCAAGTTACCTTGTCGCCTTATCAGCTAAGCTTTTCTTATTTCTGGTTTTTTTTTTTTTTTTTTTTTTTGTTCTGCGATTTTCTCCTATGCATCCATTTCTGTTTCATTTGCTAATTTCATCCAAGTTTCATGGATTTGCTTCTGATTTCGTCCATGCTTGGTGTTGGATTTTCTTTTGATTTTTTGCTGATTTCATGGAACCGAGAGACTCTATGGTGCTTGGTGTTGTTGTTGTTGTTGTGTGTTCAGGTTTTGGAGTCTGTTGTGTGTTCGGTTCTTCTGTGGTATTGTGTTTTTGTTCCTCCATCCATCCATCCAACCATCAATCTTCACAGATTTCTCCTATGCAGTTAAAACGGATAACGGACCCATAATGGTCCAAGAGTGTTATAGGTTATAACGGTATATAATGGAATAATTTTTAAATATATTTTTAATACCCCCACAAAGTATTAATGTATATTATAGTGTTAAAAAAGTAAATCGTGTTTATAACATTAAATTCAAAAACAAAAAAAACATTAATAAAAAAATCTTCCCTTCGCATGAGAGTGAGATTGCAATAGAGACTGCGATCGACTCTTCGTCTTTTACCCTTCTTCTCACATTCTCTGTCAAATGGTGAGGTCTGATTCTCTGTCGATTGGCGACGACGAGTTCTGTTCATTTCCAATGAGTCTAGGATTGTGATTCAATCGAGAATGAAATGGGTAATTTTTTATTTTTTTTATTTTTTATGTATTAGAACAAAACATTAAAATGGCATTATTAAAAAAAACGTTATCTTAATAACGGCCATATAACACTGTTATATTGGAGCTGTGATACTATAACGTGATAATGACATAACGTAATGGCTCACCCCCGTTAAGCGTTATATCGGCATTATAACGTTATTTTAACTGCACATGATTTCTCACAACAAGCACACATTTTGATGTTTGTTTTTGTATGAGACATGACTGCATCACAAATCATATTCGTATAAGCTAGTAAAAAATACATGAAATTGATATGTGAATGGCTACACAGTGAATGAGTATCATTATCATCAGTACTCATGACAGCTAACATGGTTTGAGTACAGTGAGGTCTCTTCTCTGATTTGTATTTCAACCATTTTGATTTTTCTGCTGATTTCAATTCACGGTCCAATTTTGTCTTTGTTGATTTCTCTCTGATGCATTGTCCCTTGCAAATGAAATGTATAGTTAGCAAGCCTTGTTCAAAACTTCATCAAATCATCAGTAGTCAATTGTTATACAAATACAACATATTTTTTATGATGCATTTGAATGAATGAGTGTTTTATTGATATGTTTGGATTGGTCATTATTATTATTTATATTCATATGAGTTATAAAAAAATAAGTTTGATCGTGTCACCGAGTCCTATTTTTGTGAAAATTGTTGAGTCGTATCCGTGTTCGACACGACATGCATATCCGAGTCCGTGCATCCTTGGTTATCCTTCTTTTTACATCTTTTTGAGTTTGAGAGTCAACATTATGCTAAAACATGTCAAGTGAAGCTTTGATACTTTTGAACATTTCTATTCTCAATTCTCATCTTTTAGTTTGAATGTTAGGCTGTTTCTTTTCAATTCTCTTTTTCTTGGGCAATTTTATTATCATCTTCACATATTGACGTTAGAAACTTAAGTGAGCATGTTGACACTTCAGAAATTAGACAGGGCCATCCACACAGGCACCAGTTTGTGCTCTAAATTCTAAGTTGGATGCAATTCTCACCCACACTTTGTAATTCGTATTGACAAGTACAAAAACTTTTAGTATGTTTATACTCTTAAGTATACTTTGACAATAGCATTATTGACCAGATCTTTTCAACAATGCCAACTTTTATATACATCAATAATGCAGATTGTAAGGTATACAATTTCATTCATAAAGGAATGTATATCATAAACATTTGTGTTAAAGGACTTCATAGCAAACTATGATGGAAATCAAGTGAAATTTTGCTTGAACAAACACCCTACTATTCAAATTACACACTTGTCACTTTGAAGTTACAAATTTATGTAAGATTCAACACATTGCCCTGTAGAGAAATCAATCTGGCTTATGAGCAAATTTTAACCCAAGGCAAACATGAGTGCTTTGTTTACGTGCCAAGAGAAAAATCCATCATCTTAATACCCACTAAGAAGAACTGGAAGTCATGGGTGTTTTTTGTTTGAGAAACGACACATTAATGGAGCCATGGCCACACAGGCATCAAAACAAGGGTAGTCCACTTTTGCAACTTTCTCGGTGCTGCTTATTCAATCCATGGGAATGGGCACATGCCTTGCCATCACGTTGTACACATGGAAATTCGAAGAGGCCATAGTTCTACATGCATTGGCTTATGCCACAAATAAGGAGTGCAATAGAGGGCCAGATACCAGTTGTTTTGTCATTTTTAAACTACTAGTAAATGACAATCTTTGCATATCCAGGACTAGACACTATCTCGGATAGGAAGGCAGTTGAGGAATATGAGTTTGTTTATGTTGCACAACTGTTGCATAGGATCCTGTACCTGTGGTAAGGGCTGCAGGCAGATTGAAATTATAGCCACCTTGGCTACTGGCGGGCTCCTCTTTTAGCCATCCAAATTGAATAAATATGCATTTTCAGCCATTTCTCATCTTGACATCATGGATGTTCTAATCTAAATGACCTAGAGGCTTAGGTTGAACTCCACTTTCAGAGATTTATGATTGTGCTGACTTGATTGTTTTATCAGTGCATTGCTTACTTATTCTGTTTGACTATCTTCATTATCTTGCTTTCCTAGAAATCCATGTTACTTTATGTTTTGTCTCATTGGTCAGTCAGCTAATAGTGTTCCTCATTTGAGTGCAGGCAATTTCTATCGGATACGCAGTGCATTATCTTTTGGAGCGCGCAAGCTTGGAGAGATTCTTTTGCTACCTGAAGAAAGTATTGCTGATGCACTGCGCAATTTTTTTTCAAACACATGGGATAGGCATAGTGCTGGATATATGCTAGATCTACAGTATCTTGCTTCTGGCGGATCAGTGGTGGATTCATTAAGGGATGGGTTCAATGGAATGAAAGATGGACCCAGTCTAAGAATAAAGGATGAACTACAAAGGCGTGATACTGAAAATGCCGGATACCTTTCTAGATCCAAGATTCAAGATTTGAGAATCACAAAGGTAAACACTCTAAATATTAAAATGGGTATTTCCCTTGGAAGCCATGGAACTCATAGGTCCTTGTCAGGTCTCAGTGAAGACTGCCGGCACCATATGATCAGTTTTTTTATCTGAATTATTATTTTATTTTGTTTTGGGAGTTTTGCAGAATAACTATCAGTTTGGGGGACCCTCACTCAGGTGGGGAGGAAATGCAGTGCCAGTGAGTTATGATCAGCTGATGAAACAGAACAACAATAAACCTTTTCTGCCAGATTCCAGTACATTACATGGCCATCTTTCAAAAATATCGCCCATGGTGCATAAGTCAACCCTAGGATCCAGTGTGAATCAGAAGCGGTATGGAAATTTAATAATGAATAATTGGTTATATGGTTCAGAAACATATTATCATGTTGTTTTATCATTCTGATTTGGTTTTGCAGGATTGAAATGCAATCATATCATCTAGACGATGAAAATGAATTCCCGCCTTTGGTTGTTCCTTGTAATTCATCTTGTTCCAGTGCTTCACATAACTCTATATTAAGAATGTGAGCAATAATTCAAAAATTGGCGAAAATCATAAAAGGTATGGGATTTTTTATTTATTGTTATTATTATTTTTAAGATATAGCAATCCTAATATTGAAGTATGATTTTCAGGTTAAAAAACTGTCTTCAATGTTGTATAACCTTGAAGATTGAGATGAATTTCCTACTCTGCGGGCCATCTTCATTGACATCGGATTTCTGAATTTGAATTGTTTTGCAAATTGAGTGACTTGACATTCTTTTCAGTCTTTAGCCAATCATATTGGTCCTTTATTTACTTAGGTGTGTTTCAGAGGAACATGTTGTTGTGTTGCAGACTCTAATTAGACAATGTAATTTAAAAATAAAATTTGTTTGGGGTATGACTTCATTGCTTTAATTTATTTTTGCATCGTAAATCTTGTTTGTATCAGTCATTGATGTTTGTGTACAAACCTTACCAGGCATAATGTCGAGCTGATAAGTACTGGATTGTGCAAATTTGATTCTTCTGTGATGACATTTTGCGTAATCAACTGTTGAACATCTCATTAAGTTTCTGATCCTTCTAATGGATTCTGACAGTTCAGTCTTGGCCCCCATTTTTAAGTGTGTTATTTACACCAGCGAAATGTTGTAAGCCTCCAAGCGCAAGTCACCACTAATCTAGTGAAAGGGGTGCCGCATGCTAACATATTGACCCCATTTCCTTGTATGCTCGATAAATGCTTTGTATTTTGTCATGAACCAACCAATTTTCCCAAAAGCTTGAGCTTTCAAGGAGAGGAAGGTCCATGACTAGGATCGTGATATTATACCAATTGTCATGAACCACCCAATTCTTCTAAAAACTCGAGCTGTCCAGGAGAGGAAGGTCTATGACTATGATCGTGACATATTTCTTTCTTTCTTTAGCCAAAATACCATAATTATCGTGAGTGAATTGGGATTTAGATAATCACTGAATCTTTTTTTTTTTTTTTGGTCGCATATATAAATGCAAAATATTACATGATTGCAGCCCAACTACTTTAGCCAAATCATGAGGTCTCTACTAATATAATTAGTATTACAATACCAGTTTTTGTTCATATCTAAGTTGCTTAATGTTCTTGATCAAAGACATCCATACCCACTCTGAATCGATATTGCTATCAGCAAGGTTATGATCTTGAAGAATTATATTGAGAGTGCTAGAGTCGCCCATGATCAAGCCCTTCTTCCAATTATGAACTTGAACCAGTAGTAATGTTGTCTCAGTTGATGAATATACACGCTTTAAGTTGTTAAATTGGAAAAAGAATTATTTCATTTATTATTTATTTATGTCTCGACACAGTAAGAGGGTTGTACAATATGATATAAATTTTACCTATGAAGATGTTAGAACATTCTCCGGCATTTGCAAGGTATAAAGAACACTAAAAAAAAAAGAAGCGAAAAGGTCATGTGGAGAACCGTTCACTGGTGGCGTGACATATTTCAATGGGTTGACGAACTGTTCTAGCTTACACAATCACATATTGATGATGATGTTTATCTAAAAAAAATGTTTATTAATTGGTCAAAATAAACCACAAAGACCTGTTCTATTATGCATATTAGTCAATATTTATTGTCTTGATCAAAAGAATTTGAAGTTTTAAACTATGGTAGTAAGGAAATTTGGAAATGTCAATGTTGCGGGTTTTGGTCAAAACTTTTAAACGGCTCTTAAAATTTATTTATTTATATCGGTCAAAGCATTTAAAAAGGATAGCATAATGTCCTATGCCCTTAAATATAGAATGAGTGCTCTACACGGGAATGTAATTTATATGTTTTAAAAAAGTAAACCAACCTACATTGTAAAAAAAGCATGATTTCTTTAATGACATTTTGTAAAAGAATGGATGTTCATTGTGAAAATTAAGTCTTTGACTTTTACATTTTTGTTAATACCATATAATTTAAAAAAAAAAAAAAAAAAAAAAAACTCTAAAATTTGGGCCATAGATTACTTCCTACCTCAAAAAGACCACTGACATCCTTGATTTTCTTCGGGAATTGTAGAATGATTGCCCTGATGTGATAGTCTAAAATGGACATTACTAACGAGATTCTAATTTGTTTGGTTCTAGTCGTTTAATTCTTAGGGTCTATTTGGTTAGTCATTTTTTATATCCTTATTATGCAGATTTACGCTAATTGATTCTTCACGAGACTATTTTCTCACTGCTCATGAAAATTTAAGTATGAATGGGGGCTTTAAAATTGAATTCACATAAATCATTTAATTTCCATATCTATTTTCCGTGCAATCAAATAAATCCTTAGTTTATAGAAGAAGAAAAAAATGTCATTTAATTCTCCAACTCGAAATAATTTCCCAATTCAAACATTCCCGATAAAGAATGGATGAATTTACGTAAACAAAGGGTGTTAGGTTTTTAGGTTTCATAAGAACGAAGAAAAGAAGGCCAAAAAAAAAAAAAAAACTTTTTCAACCTTTTTATCTAACCTTTTTATCCCTTTCCCGCCACCTACACGTCTCTCTCACCAAAACTCTCTCTCTCAATTCGATCGATCGTCAAAACCGGAAAAGCCAAAACGATTTCTTCTTCTCTCCATTTCATAACGTTTGTTCGTTCGTTCGTTCGTTCGTTTCGTTCGTTCCAAAACCCTAACCCTAACCCTAGAAAAAGAATCAAATGTGGCTTTGAATCAATCAAAAGGTAATTTTTTTTTATTCTTCATTTCAATTTGATCGTGCGTCTGAATTTGGGCTTGATGGTATTTTTTTCTTTTCTTTTCTCGAAGCTTGATGGAATAATTGTCTGATGGGTGTTCTTCCGGCGACTTCAATAAGTAAGTTTTTCATGAATTCTTTCCAAAGACCTTTCCGTTACCGATACAGATGTTGTTGCAAAATTTTTATTCATTTTTTAAAGAAAATTTTTTTGGTGAATAATTCGTTAATTGAAAAAGGAAAAAAAAAAAAAACAATTGAAACGAGGAATTCTGAATTTTAAAGACAATTAGCATCAAAGAAGTTGCATTCGGTCAAATTGAAATGATTAAAGAAGGAATGAATGAAACATTAGAATTGATCACAGGCCATGGAGATTTGCATGGACCGCGTGAGTGGAAGATTGGGAGAGGTTACATTGGTAGCAACTGTAGCTCGAGTTATGCCTCCCTAGATGGAATTTAAATGAATAAATTATTGTATTCAATTTCTGAAAAGAAAAACCCTAGAAGGTTTAGTGTCAGTGTGTAAGGAATTCCCAATTTTCAAGAATTCTATAGTAGAAGATGCCTGCCTTGGAATTTGTCTCAAAACTTGGTGGATTTTGTGAATTTCTTATGGAAGATATACAGAGGTGTACATTATCCTCAGGCCCCAAAACCATAAATTAGAATCACTGGGTTTTTTTTTTGTTTTTTTTTCGTGAAGTAATCGATGTTGTTGGGGGATCTACCAAGACTCTAAAGGCTCTATAGAGTGCCTCATCATACACTACTTTGGGAAGTGGTGGTGGGGGGTGGGGTGGCCCTGTGAGGGCTTACCACACTAAAATTCTCACCCTTTAAGAAAAAGCCTCGCGAAGGCTCTAGTAGTGGACCTTGGCACCTCGCGTCACCCCTGCAACATAGGAACAAATACATAATCCACAAACTCAAGTTTCTCACTAGGATGAACAAAAAATGAGACAAACTACTTTGAATGCAAAAAGAATTTATTACTAGGTTAACATGTATTCTTTTGTTATCGAGGATTTCAGGATCACACTCTCAGTTTCCATTATTCAGATTCATACCAAATTTTAATGTTAAGTTTTGTTTAAACAGATACAAAGGATCTCTTCAAGGAAACACGATTGAGGAAACTTGAGGTGAGAAATCAGTGTTATTGTATTGATGTTTGGTATGGAATTGGATTGAATTATGACTAGATGACAACTTTTAATGTATATTCCCTCAGCCAGCATAAATCATAGAATCCATGTATATCATCAAAAATATTTTCTTTTCTTATCTTGTTATGTGTGCATCGATTGGGATTTTTTTGTTTAACAAAATATAATCCCATGTGAAATATACAATTTTCGCAAGACACAACGCCTTTGTCAATAGAACTTCTTAACAAAGTGATAGGTACTTCAATGCTTTCTTGTTTTGTCTATGTGGCATTTTGTAGGTAAACAAATGTGTGTATGTCTTCTAATGATGTCTATAGGTATATATATGTTTCTTATGGACGTGCAAGAAGTATGTTGATGGTAACAGAAATGTAATATCTTTTTTTTAATAGATAAGTTAGAAATTTTATAGAACTGAAAGAAAACTATGAAAGAGGTATGTCATTCTTTTGGAATGATCTCACTGTGTAAAACAAAGTTCCACCATTGATGACACAATATGTAATTTAAAAGAGGTTGTTCCATTGTCCCAAATAGAAGCTTTAAATCTAATTGTGATGGAGAAGAGATACTTCCACAGGCGATACCAAGACTCTTAACACAAAGATTCCTTGTTCCCATCTAACAAAAATTCATTTTTTCTAAATAAAAGTAATTCGTGAGATGAGCTGCTTTTTCTTACCATAAAAGAGTATGGAATCCCCTTGGTGGGGTTCAAAGATTCCCAATTCTTCTCCTCTATGTTTGATTGGGGACACATTGTTCATACACGCAACACATGATGCATACTTTTGTCCTGGCCTTTTTTTTTTTTCTTCCTTTTTGGCTAGTTTTTATGAATAATATACCTTTGTTATACTGATAGACAAAGTAGTAGGGAATAATAGAAGGAAATTATATAGTATAAACAATGCATTCAATCTCATTCAAATATTCTCCCTTTCGTTTTGAGTAGTAAGATTTTAAAAAACATGAATTTTCCATTATGACATCAAAGATATTACCTATACATCTACTATAGAACGTGAATACCTTATTAGTGGGGAATGATCATGTTTATAGAAGTTTGAGCAAAATAATAATTTTGGTTTTAATAGAGTGAGAATAAAAAAGAGCTAAAGGGGGGAGGGGGGTACAGAGAGAGATTTAACCTATCCGTAATGCTTTTAGTTGAGACTGTCCTGAAATTGCTTCCTAAAAGACCGAAAATCCAGTTTGTTTTTTCTTTTGTATCTCGAGTATACTATGTTCTTTTCTAATGATCAATTTACTCTTTTTTTATCATATTTGTGATTGTTGTTTCTCAAGTTCTGATTGCATGGATGATTCTTGGCAGAATGGTTGCGCAAGTCAAAACTTCACAATCTCATCTTCATCAAACATAAACCTAAACTTATTGCCAAGTCCTATTGAGCGGATAACACAAGATATATTATGGAATGTTCATCCCACTCGAGAATCCGAGCAAAGGAGGAAGGCGATAATAAATTATGTGCAGAGGCTAATTAGTGATCTCGGAAGCGAGGTGAATGTTTCCAACTGTTTTAGTATTCCAAATATGATTAATGTGGATGTGTTGTTCTTTAATTCATATTTTTAGTATAGGCTAACTTTTCTAGGTTTAAGGATTAAGGTGACTCTTATATTTTTATAACAAAGGAGTTAGCATTAAACTTCGAGTGGGACATTCTTCTTATAATAATGTTGTATGGTGTGTTAACCAATGTCTGTTTACAATTTCCTTGCAACTCTTTGATTAGCCTATCATTCTAGATGAGCATCCTTTTCCGTACTTCAGAATCCCGTGACATCTCTATCTCAGTTGCTGCCTTCAGCCCAAGCAAATCACCTTGAAGGGATTCTAGTGTTTAACTCGCGAGCAACTTCTTCTTGGAACTGCTCCCCTTAGAAATGGTTGTCCCTCCAAAGCACCCATAAAGATTTTATGGACTAGCTCTTCTGAGCCAGGTCGGGATGGGATGAATCGGGTGCTAAGACCAGATGAAGAAATTTGTAGAGGCCAATCTGACAGGGCTTAACTAGCTCAATACAATATTCCAAGACTACTTGGGCCAAGCCTATGAAACCCATTATAACCAACATTTCAAGAAGTCGATCATTTTGTAACCAACTAGCTAGGTGAGTTTGTCAAATCAGCTTTGAATTTGCCAAGTCGTCTTCGATTCTTTTCAAGTCAAATGACCATGATAATTAACTAAGTACAGCCCAAATAGGTAAATTTTCAATTTTGCAGAACCTTATTGGATCATAATGCCTATTATCTGAATGTTTTTGAAAATTCAAACCATGTTGTCTAGATTTGTGATCCTATTTGTCCGCATTTCAGCACCTGCAGGCCCTGTGTCATATTCATGTCCAGCATAGTTTGAGTTTTCTGAAGCTATAACCTTTGCTTCCCAGACTATCTAACTATTGTCCACTACTCCACTTGCCATCCTTGCACTTTTTAGCTTTCAGAAACTTACTATTTTGTTATCCAAACCCTTCCAACTTGTAAGAAGTCTTCTTTTGATCTTCCCCATACCTCAATCCTTCCAAAAGTCATATTATGTTCATTGAAGTTGGTGTATCTTTAGTTGTTCAAAATGCTTTGTTTGTCTCGTTGCCTTAATCTGTTTGGTTTAGTTATACATGTGTCAATGGATGTAAAGGATTTATGCTATTTGACCATATATAGTTGACACAAAATCACCTAATGCTCCCTTTAGGAGGATGGTCTAGTTGGTCCACCCATTTTTTAGCTTTAATCGTTTGGGGATAACCACATGTCAATTAGGAAATTTAGGTCCGTTGGATCTTGAGATTGTCTTTTTACATAAACTGTGTAGAAATTTGTTTCCATATGCAGTGTGTATATGGTTTTTATGTTTTGTGGCTTAAGTCCGATCCTATAGCCTTTCAATCATTCATTCACTAGTTTGCTTGTATATAATTAATATTCTTTCCCTTGAGCAAGTCATCTTTTTTCTACAGGTATTTCCTTTTGGGTCTGTGCCCCTGAAGACGTATCTTCCTGATGGAGATATTGATTTGACTGCACTTTGCAGTCAAAGTGATGAACATGCATTAGCAAACAATATCCGTTCTGTCCTTGAACTAGAAGAGCATAACAGTTCCGCCGAATTTGAAGTGAAGGACATCCAATACATCAATGCAGAGGTTAAGCTCCATGGCTGTTCAATAATAATAATGATATATATCACTCTTTTATCTATCGTAGATATGAGTTTGGAGTCTTGTTGGAATTTTGTTGATTCGGTCATGTCTGTTATAGTAGTTGTTACTTTGTTCTTTGTCCAATTGTTTACAATGTTTTAGGGTAATGTATCATCATTTTTTTGGTCTCATCTGCAGTTCATTAACAATTGTCAGGACTTGGGTTATATTATATTAGATAAGGTACCTTGACTATAAAACTCAAGTTGGGAGTGACACTCCGAATTCCCTAAGGTGGATAACTTGCTTCATGCACCAATCAATGGCTCCTCAAAAAATCGTGATTGGTATTGAATATAATCTGATTTGTTTGTCTAATTTTATTGGGATTCATATGAGCAAATCCGAACTGAACCATCCAAATCAGCACAAGTAGAACTAAAATGTTCTTCATGTGGACAAGATCTTAGCAGTTGGCCTTGTCCAATCAATGACCATATTTGTCATTGATGAAATGTAGTTTGATCTGGAACTCTCACAAAGTTAGATTAGTCATCGATTATGGATTGATTGGAAAAAAGTTGACAAAGATCTTTTATTTATATATTTATTGATTAATAGTTTAGTTGCAAATTTAACTATATGTATTGAAATGTTATCATTTATCCGGATTCAATACGATCCTTGGTCCAGTCAGGGGTGATTTTCTGATACTTAGTGTTTTACATCAATTTTCAAGTTTTTGAACCATGCTATCAATTTGCCATATATACCAGTTCCAAACCAAAAGACAGTCACGAACTCGTCCAATTTAAAATATGTCTCTTTCAGATGGCTTAACTTTGAAAAGCACTTGTGCAATTAGCATTTACTTTTTGTTTCCCTAGTGTCTTTGCTCTCATTCTAAACTTTGGCATTTTCTTTTTATGACAGGTCAAGTTGATCAAGTGCATTGTACAAAATCTTCCTTTAGACATCTCATTTAGTCAATTAGGGGGACTCTCTAAATTATGCTTTCTTGAACAAGTATGTACAATATTTTGATATTTCATTAAACAAATACTTTCAATTGTATTGAAACCAGAAATAGGCTTTCTTGAGTTCTAAAATAAAAATGTTCATATGTTGCTCATTTGCAGATTGATCGTCTCATCGGCAAGGACCATCTTTTCAAGCGCAGTGTTATCTTGGTCAAAACATGGTGCTACTATGAGAGTCGCATTCTCAGTGCTAATCATGGTCTCATCTCCACTTATGCCTTGGAAACTTTGGTTATGTATATCTTCCACCTCTTCCACTCATCTCTGAGTGGCCCTTTAGCGGTAACAAGAAGTTTTACAAAATAAATGTGCTTACAAACACGTTAATAAAAAGAAAATTATTCGAATAAAGCTTTGAATTTTTTTTCACAGGTTCTTCACCGATTCTTGGACTACTACAGCAAATTTGATTGGGATAAATATTGCATAAGTTTGACTGGTCCAGCCTACATAGCTGCTCTGCCTGAAATAGTGGGTAAGCACATTCTTTTCTGACAACAACGGTGCTTTGATGGCATAGTTTTGCATATTGTCTTTTTTTTCCCCTTGGTTAACTATTTTTAATTGATAAAAATAACACATAAAGTTCACGTCAGGCTATGTATCATATGAGATTACTTGTTTTCATTTTTAGTTAACTTTAGATACTAATCTTCTTTTAAATGTTATTTTGGGAGTTTTTGCAGTGGAGAAACCAGAAAATGCTTGGGATGAGCTTTTGTTTAATGAGGAATATCTGCGGAGATTTGTGAACGTGTTCTCGATTCCAAGAGAAGTGCCTGAGACCAAAACATTTTTAACTAAGCATTTGAACATCATCGATCCGCTCAATGAAAGTAACAACCTTGGACGCAGTGTGAGCAGAGGTATTAAATTGACTGTTTACTGTTAGCCAACCTTCTTACTTAAAAACTATTGACACTTGTTACTGTTAGGAAGTCCCAACATCTGATGTTATTTATGATCTCCACCCCTTGAATGAAACCCGTGTGCAAGTTCTTGTTATTAGCTTGATGAATCTATGTCAATCACATTGTGGGGAATGAGACTGCAAGTTTTCCATTTTTAGAATGACTTCTAAGTATCAAAATGGACTTTTTTTAGCTTTATTTTATTATTTTTGTAAAGATGCACTACACCAAATTGGTATTTTTGTAACAATCCAAAAAATAGTAACACTTTAGAGCTATAACAATCCACAAAGCAATTTTACACATTTTCACAAACAAAGTGATTTAATAATTGTATGGGCTTACAAGTGATGCTATTCATGGTGATCTAATTTATTGTATCACTTTTTTTGTGTAGCTATTTTTCATTTTGTTGACTAAATTTAGTTTTTACTTGAAATTGTTTGGTGGATTGTAATAGCTCAAAAGTGTTACTATTTTTTAAGTTGTTACAAATATGCCAATTTGGTGTAGTGATGGTAGGACTTCCTCCCAAACCTTCATCTTGGAACTTTTAATGCGTCGTAGAATTTTAACTCCCAAACCCAATTGATTGGTTGGAATTATCATAACTTCATTAAACAAACGTTTCATCTTATATCATCTGATGGGTGTTTTTAGTATGTTGTTTAACAATAAGAGCACCACGTAATGGGTGTTGGCTTTATAGGATGTACAATGCCTCTTAGAGGCATGTTGAAACACGTAATGAGTTGGGTGGTTGATTATTTATGGTGTATTGCTTACATCTTCTGTTTGATGCTTCTTACTTAAATTATTTATTTAGAATTTTATTTTATCCTACATGTGTTTTATTAGTTGGTTGATAGATTATGTCTCCGACTTTTCAAATGCAGGCAATTTCTATCGAATACGTAGTGCATTTACTTTTGGAGCAGAAAAGCTTGGTCATATTCTTTCATTGCCTGAAGAAAGTATTGCTGATGAAATCCATAAATTTTTTTCGAACACACTGGATAGGCATGGAAGTGGATATAGGCTAGATGTGCCAGACCTTCCTTCTAGCGGATCCATTGTGGAGTCACCAAAGGAGGTCTCCAATGGAATGAAAAGTGAAGCATTTCCCTTGCTAGGAACCAAAGATGATAAACAGAGATGTAGGGAGCTTTCTAAATCCAAAAATAAAGGTTCAATAAAGGAAATGGATAGACCTATACCAAATATTGAAGCGGGCACTTCACTTGGGAGCCACAGAATTCAACACTCTTTGTCGGACCTCAGTGGAGACTATGAAAATCACTTTGCGAGTATGGTGTATGTTAGATCGTGCCGATATGGCTCTCCTTCTAGTGAGGAGGTAATGCAAATGCCGCAAGAAATGAGAAGATATTTCCCCGGAATGGTAAGTTCATGTCTGTGACATTATCACGTTAGTCGTTAGGGCATTTGCTATCATTTTGTTGATAGTGTTTTTAATTAGTCTTAGATCTAAATGTTTGATGGTTGGAGTTTTGCAGAGCAATTACTGGATGGCGGAGAGTCCTTCACTTGAGTGGGGAACTTATGATCAATTGATGAAACAAAACAGTGATGGACCTTTCACACTATACGATGGGAGAACACTTGAGAAGGGTGTGCATGATTCTCAAGGAGCCGAAGTCACTAAGTTTGAAGGAGGTCTTCCTCATAGTAGTCACTCCCTTCCTCTAGAAAACCTTGAATTTGGTTCTTATAAGAGCATTCCATTACCTTCAACGGAAGCTTGCAGCTCCTCTGATTCCATACCTTCACGTGCCTCTGTACTGAAAACATCACCAACGAAATCAGCTCTAGAATCTAGTGAAAATCAGAAAAGGTATATAAAATCTAAATAAAGAAATTTGATTTAAGACAAACATACCTTTATTGTGTTTTGATCTTTCAACTATGTTGCAGAATTGATGAATCTTACCGTCTAGAAGATGAAAAGGAATTCCCACCTTTGTTTGCTCCTCCTCGGAAACCATCAACCCAGAAATTAGAAAGTGAAAATCAAAAAAGGTATGGAAGTTGTAATCTATTAAAACATTTGTTTTGAAGTTGTAACTTTGTTTTGTTTAACCTTCCAAACTTCAATTTGCAGAGAAATGCAATCACTTCATCTAAAAGATGAAAATGAATTCCCTCCTTTACTGGGTCGTCGAGATGAAAATGAGTTCCCCCCTTTACAGGCAGTTCGTCGTGCTAAGAGATAACCTCCATCTGAATATGGAGGATAAACATAACAGAAAATACCAACAAGCTTGAACTTTCACTTGCGTCGTTTCCACCTTGGTTGATATCAACTTCAAAATTTGAATAATTATGTGTTGCGGCACGAGTGACTTGTACATTGTTTTTAACTTTTACCTTCTTTCTTTTTTAGCCTTCATTTTTATTTTTACTTTCTTTCAAAGAAAAAAAAGTATAAATTTTTTGGTGATTACAATTGACTTTTACAAGATGATACCAATAAACTTAGAAAAAAAAAGGATCAATTTGAGTTACATGTGTTGTTAGTCTTCGATTACTCTTGGTTGTACTAGTAATATATGCTTTCTGCTTATTGTTGTGCAAGTAAAGCAACTGGAAATTTTTTTTTTTTTTTTCCTAGTCTTCATTCCGATCGCTATTGCTGCAGGGATAATCCTTGACAGCGTTGATGAAATGTATTTGCATGTTCATAATGTCATTCAAGTAAGATTGGTAGAGTGTCTCTATGTAAAGATGCATGCAAGTCTCCCACAATGTTAATCACCCTCATGGTTCTAATGGTTGAATATACTTGAGCCAAGTAAAGAAGGATTTGTTCTGGGAAGTCTTTGATGGTTTAATCTGGTTAGTCATTTGGAAGAAAAATAACTTTTTTTTTCAATTTATTAGAATGACATACAGAGTTAGGCATTTGGGTTTTTTTTCTTTTTTATAGTTATTTTGTAAGTATTTGTCATTATTTGAAATTTACAACATTTATTAGAGTGGTATCATCTTAGCGAAGCAGTATTATTTGTAAGTATTTGTCATTATTTGAATATGCCGCTGACTAGGTTCGAACCCATGACCTAGTGGTATCATCTTAGCGAAGCAGTATTACAAGAGAGTGTATTGCATCTTAAGGATGTTTTGAAATTGAAAGCAGTTCCTTTGCTCTTAATAACTCAAGTCGCCATCCGTGCCAAAGTAAACTCTCCTCCCTTGATAACAGTTATGAATGCCCTGGAAAAAGGTAATCATCAGTCCTACACTCCTAGCTTGCGTTTATATTATGCTTATGGCTTATTGCTCAACGTGAGAATATATGACATGTTTGCAATTTAGAATCATCTTACGACAGCTTTTGTTTAGCCGGTTTACTGATTAGGGCTTTTGACAATTTCTCGGGTTCCTTCTTTGAATTCTATTGGTGTGCTGGAGGGTTATACTGTTAGCAGGTCGCACATATTTTCCAATGCAATCAAGACAAACTACCTTATGGCCAAGTGTATTAGAATTGCAAAGGAATTCCAGCAGAGCTAAAATGGTGTTATTTTAAGTTGTTACCGATTAGAATTGTTCATCCAGTGGATATAAGTTGATCAGTTCTTGCCTCATAACTCGATGAGGATGCCTGAATCATGCCGCACAAACCTAATAATGGGTGGCAAAATAATGTGGGTTTAGTGCAATGCATGATGGGCTAAGTTTTTGTTCATCTCCAGAGTTGTATTTCACTGTGCTATCAGTCAGTAAATAACTTTTAAGAACTAGAAAGAAGTTTGCCTAACTGGTGATCCATCCAGGAAATCATGGTTGATTGTTGGCTTTCCTAAAAGTAGCTCCTCAGTGGATTTCACATGGTATCACTTTGGACACAGAGAACCCAAATGCAGGTCCTGTATGCAGTGAATATGATATAGTCTTCCCTGTTGCCTGTAATCTTGAGAATAGAACTCAAGACGTGAAAATTAAACCACCACAGCCTTAACCATCCAACTAGGCTATTGTAATATTACATTACGAGGAAGTGAAAGCACAAGCTTCTGATGCTTCATGTCTCTACGTAATTTGGAGAATGTTTCTAGGTAATTTTTGGTGAACACAGCCAAAACAAGAATCCAAATTGTTATACGACATGAAACTTTAGGAAACCCAGCATCATAACGTAAGGCAAGTAAGGCAGGCACCACTTTTTCTGCAAGATAGGCAGGTTCAAAGGTCTTCCCATTCCCAAGTGCCAGTTTACGAACACTGACCTTAGATATTATTGATTGGGGTTGATCAAAATGCCTAAATTGGTTTGGTTGAGCGCATCAGAGTAACATTGTAACAGAAGCAATCTCTCTGTCCTCTAATCGCTCACTGAATCTAGGCTAGCCTGTGAACACCCCAAAATCCTAATCATTAAAGCATTCTGATCTTAGACGGGTGTAAAACAAACAACAAAATGAATTATAAAGCAGTGAACCAAAAAATCCACAAATCCAAATTAATACTAAAGCACATCCACGTTGTTTCTACGTCATAATCTAGTATGGATAGTGTATCATCTTTTCACATAAATCCAAATATGAACTCTTGAACAAAAGTAGTTGCCAAACAAGTGCCACAACTAACTCCGATAACATAAGCAAAAGCTTTCAAGGAGGCCTTCAAGTACGAGGAGGTGGTGCAGCTCCAGCTGGACGAGGTGCTTGACCAGGCTTTGGCATATCATCCTGCCAAAAGGAATAGAAGACATCAATTGATTTCCAACATCTCTTTCAAGGTGTAAAAAAGACGATCAGCAGATAAATTCCATAAATCGGTTTGGAATGAGAGCTCGAACAATAAACTTGATTCAAGAGTCGGATCCCTAGTTTAGGACCAAACTCAGGTGATCGGCTATATGACCAAAAATAATGTGTCACAAACTTTAAAATACCAAAGAGGAATTATTTTAATCATTATCATATACAACCGTGCAAAATGGTGACAATGCTTTCCAATACCAGGTTGAAGTTCAAAACAAGGAACATTTCCTTGAAGTAAAGGTAAGAGGTATAGCAACAAAAATAAATATCCCTTGGACTCCAATACCTGGGTAACCTATTCTACAGACCACTTGCTTAGCCTTTTATATCATTCGGACAAGTTTGCTTCTATAAATTTAACCAAACCTTCAACCTTCAACCTTCAAAAGTTGAAATACTATTCGCATTTGAGGCTTAGCAAAAATGTGGGGATAATGCAAATACCTAATTTCCATTTCCCACACGCCTTCATGTAAATCCGTCGTTAAACAAATAATAAATCCTCTTTGTTTTAACAATTTTAATTTCTTTCGCATTGGATGCAAAACAAGTTATCAGCATGTTCTCGCTATTTTAATGTTATTGAAGCAATCTTACTTGATACAATCTTGAAAAGAAAAAAGTATTTCAATAAGATCAATAGTAAGTAAATCGTACTGGTAGCATGCTTTGTTTAAAATACAAAAAAATAATTGATAAAAACAACATAGAAATCTTATTATTTGATGAATGGGTATGATTATTACTTGGTTAACCGACATCCATTGAAAATGTGATCCACATTGTAGAACATACATAGGAAATCTGAGTTTCAGAAAGAGTGAGTTATAACAATGGACTCTTCTAATTGAGCTAATAAAAATACTCAAGCTTCTGGCTTTTTTAAGGTCCCCCACAAATAACTGGTGTCTTACCTGCCTTATATTGTTATTTCTTCAAAGAAGGAATAGTAGCTATCAAAGCAATTTTCACTTATTTGGGATGTATAAAACAAGAAGCCCTTTCTTGGAGGTGCTCTTACATACTAGACTTTCTAAGATAGACACCATTAAGAAACCCTAGATAGTTGCACTAGCCAATTCTTTATAGTTCATGAATTGAGAAACCAAAAAATGTGAAATTTAATTTGCTTAAGTTAATAACCAAGTCTACAAACTCCGCCCGTTGCGACTATCGGTCCCAAACTCGGATAAAAGAGGAGGGTTGGTGCTAAGTTATTAATGCGGCGATTAATCGCAATTCGGGGTTTGGCCGAACCGAATTGGATGAAATCGGTTGGGTTTTGGCGGACACTGATTAATCAACAAAAAATCGGCTGAGTCACCAATTCATCAACCCAGTTGACTGGCCGATTTATCGCTATGTATATAAAAAAATCCTAAACTCAAAAAGGAAAGAGAAGTTGAAGATCTTTGGACGGGACGACAATCTCTAACTCTCTCAGACTCTCAGTTTCTCCCTCCCTTCAACCCAAATCAGAAAGGTATATACCACTTCAACTCTAATTTTCCTCTTCCCAGTCCCCATCCCACTCGACATCCCCTCTTCTCCTTCCTCTTGTGTAGAATTCATATGGACTGGGAAGCTTGTTGATTCAAGTTGTTTGTAGTGAAATGGATTTTGGTAAAACAATTGATTGTTGTCGCCTTGTCAGAACAAATTGGATTCAGCTTGTTGTTGACGTGAAACCCTCATATTTCTGTGTATTTTTGACATTTTTGGCCTTCTGACTGAGAGTGCTAATAACTGAACCTCACGTTTTCTTTGGAAGTTTGTGATTATGCTAGACAAATCCACATAATTTTCACGCACTTCAGTCATGACTTTCTTTATTCTTTGGTCTAGAATATATTGGCATAATCTTCTGAATATGAAGTATTTTTGTTTGTACAAAGTGGCCCTTCTAGAAATATTTTCATTGCAAATTAATACGATTTACCTTCATGGGTTAGTGGGATAGGTATGTTGGTTCTTCCTATTAAGTCTGACATCTATTTTGCTTCTAAATGTTTGTCTTGGTAGCTTGGTTGTTAAAAGAATCTACAATTTCTTTTAGTTTCTTTTAAGTAACTTGTCAGATAATTAGTAAAGTTAGATAATTACAAATTTACATCATTTTGATTAATTATTTATTTTGTAATATGACTGATTATATTTTAAAAATATATATTTTAAAAAAAATGACCGATTAAATCCGATTACTCTCGCTTAATCTTAATTCGGTCTTGGACCATGCTGCGACCGCTTTCCGATTTAACTGCATAGGGTTGGTGTTAGGCCCGTGACAGGCAACAGTAAAAGTCGTAACATCCCTCTGGAGGAAGTTGGTGTTAGGCTTGTGACAATCAACTGTGAAAATTTGTCACATCCCTCTGGAGGAGGGTTGGTGTTAGGCACGTGGACATCAAACCGTAAATATCCGTCACAACCTTAGGGTTGGTGTTAGGCCCGTGACAGGCAACCGTAAAAATCCATCACATGCATGGATTTTGGTTCAAAAAGATTAATGTCTGCCAGATGACCACATTACTTAGAGAACCAAAATACGTATAGCCGACCCCAAGAGTATCGGGAATGGGTTGATGATGATTAATAACCAAGTCTACAAAGAAACTTATGGGCACCTAAAACACATTGAAGCACCCTGAGATCAATCTAATGTGTAATTCATTGTGGTTTCATAGCTTAACCAATCAAAAGGCCAAAATCGGAGCAATGGATATTCTAAATTGAAGCCTATTACTCACACTACCAATGTAACAAGTTTCAATATTAATACGAAGAACAACATCAAAGGCATATCCCAAATCAACCAAACATATGTAAATGGATCTAACAAAGGCAAAATTTATAAGTAAAAATAAGACATACCCTGCGTCTGAATCGCTGCGGTGGGTCACGCTTCCTCCTATCAGTGCGAGATCGAACCCTCACAACATGAGAATGGATAGCACATGAAACACAATACTGCATCTTAGCATACAGCTTTGGAAGCACGTATCCTACAACAAAAAATCAAACACAATTCGTTTCAGATACAAAATTACTATCACAAACAAGTAAAATACATTACAGTAAAAAAAAAAAAATTACCATCATAAACACAGGATTCTTGAACATCCCTAACAGCGGCCTGTTCAACGATGTTCCTCACAAGAAACCTCTTAATTGCCTTATCCTTTACAAATAAAAAATCAAATAGCAAACACAAACTGAGACGAGAATCTATTATTTATAGATCAAAGAATCAAAGATTGAACAAAAGGGGTTGTATACCTTAGGACAACACTTGCCACAGTTGGAGCAGCGGATGAACTTGACATGGCCACGGCCGTGCTTGTTGCGACCTCCATTCCTACGTTTGAACGTCTGCAAGAATCGATTGATGAATCAATCAAGAAGATAAACAATGAATTAAGGTACGAGCTTACCATACTGAGTGTTCCTTCCTTCTTCTCTCGGATAAAACCCTAGATCGGCCTCTGCTTCTGCTTTTAACTGGGGATTGGATTGGAAGGCGTAGCTTTTATATGTGGGCTCGCCTTGGGGCCTTTGTTTACTTGACTAGGGTTTTCTCGATTAGGGCCCCCGCATAAAAATACCCACCCGCAAGCAAGCGGGTGATCTTGGCGGCCCACATATAAATACCCACCCGATTAGGGTTTTAACTTTTTTGTTTATTAGTTTTTATATGTTTTACATTAAAATAAATATTTTCATAAAAATAAAGAGTCAAAAACTGAATTTAGCGACTTCGCAAGTTTTTCAAAAGCTATAATCCAAAATTCTATGGTTTATTTTCGATTTTCTTTTTGTTGTTTTTGTTCTTATTCTTTGTAACCATGTAATGTAATCTTCTTATTACTCTTTACATGATTTTGATTGAAATACACACTTTACATGAACACTTTACATGAAAAGTGTTTGATTTTTCGTTTTGTTGTTTTGCTCTTATTCTTCATACCCGTTTATTATTTATATTGTTCTTTTCGTTTTTTTTGTATAACAATAGTTTTATCGAAAGAATGAGTCGAAAACCGAATACACCAATTTTATACAATTTTGAAAAGCTATAATCCACAATTTTAGAAGTTTTGTTCGATTTGTTGTCGCTTTTGCTCTTATTCTCCATACCCATTTAATTGTTTTACTATTATTTACGCGTTGTTGATAGAAACAAGCACTTCCATGAAAAGAATGAGACGAAAGATTTTGCAAAATTTTGAAAGGCTATATCCACAATTTTGTGGGTTTTTTTTTTTTTTTTTTTTTTCCCTTTTACTCTTATTCTCCGTTTAATTTTCATATTATTCTTTATATGGTTTTGATTAAAATACACACTTTCATGGAAAGAACGAGTCGAAAACTAAATTTAGCGATTATTACCTACAATTTTGAAGGTGTTGTTTGATTTTTAGTTTTTGTTGGTTTCCTCTTATTCTCGTTTAAATTTTGAACCCGTTTAAATTTTTTTATTTATTAATATTTGTACGTTTTGCATAAAAATAAACACTTGCATGAAAATAATGAGTCGAAAACTGAATTTAATGACTTTGCAAGTTTTCCAAAGGCTATTATAATCCACAACTTTGGGGTTTATTTTCGATATTTTTACTTTTGTTCTTATTCTCCATAACCATTTAATCTTCTAAAAATCTTTATATGCTTATGATTGAAATAAACACTTTGATAGAAAGAACAAGTCGAAAACTAAAATTAGCGATTTTGTACAATTCTCAAAACTACAATCCACGATTTTGTTAGTTTTGCTTTTATTCTCCATACCCGTTCATTATTTCTATTATTCTTGTCGTGTTTTTTTGGTAGAAATAAATAGTTTTATCGAAATAATGAGTCAAAAAACTGTATACAATTTTGTAAAATTTTTGAAAGGCTATAATCCACGACTTTAGAGGTTTGGTTCGATTTTTCGTTATTTTTGTCGCTTTTGTTCTTATTCTCCGTACCGATTTAACCATTTTTCTATTCTTTATACGTTGTTGATAGAAATAACCACTTTTATAGAAAGAATGAGCCGAAAACCGAATATAATGATTTTGCAAAATTTTGAATAGTATATTCACAAATTTCTAGTGTTTTTCGATTCATTTTTGTCGCTTTTACTCTTATTCTCCATACCTGTTTTATCTTCATATTATTGTTTATATGATTTTGATTGAAATACACACATTCATGAAAAGAATGAGTCGAAAACTAAATTTAGCGATTTTGCAAATTTTTCGATTTTGAAGGTGTTGTTTGATTTTTGGTTTTTGTTGTTTTGCTCTTATTCTCCATTCCCATTTAACCTTTTTATTAGTCTTTGTATGAAATACACACTTTCATGGAAAGAATGAGTCGAAAACTAAATTTAATGATTATTACCTACTATTTTGAAGATGTTGTTTAATTTTTGGGTTTTGTTGGTTTTTCTCTTATTATTCATACCCGTTTAACCTTTTTATTAGTCATTGTACGTTTTAAATAAAAATAAACATTTGCATGAAAATAACGAGTCGAAAACTGAATTTAGTGACTTTGCAAATTTTCCAAAGGATATCCACAATTTTGGGGTTTATTTTTTATTAAAAAAAAAATTGTAGTTTTTGCTCTTATTCTCTATACCCATTTAATCTTCTTATATGCATTTGATTGAAATAAACACTTTGATGGAAAGAATGAGTTGAAAACTGAAATTAGCGATTTTATAAAAATCTCAAAGGATATAATCCACGATTTTGGAGGTGGTGTTTGATTTTTATTTTTGTTAGTTTTGCTCTTATTATCCATGCCCGTTTATTATTTGTATTGTTATGTTTGTGTTTTTCATATAAATAGATAATTTTATCGAAAGAATGAGTCGAAAAATGGATATAACAATTTTGTAAAATTTTCCATAACCCATTTTACTATTATTTATACGTCGTTGATAGAAATAAACACTTCATTGAAAGGAATGAGTCAAGAATTGAATATTCTGATTTTGCAAAATTTTTAAAAATCCATAAATTTGTGGTTTTTGTCGATTTCATTCTTATTATCCATACCAATTTAATCTTCATATTATTCTTTATATGGATTTGATTCAAATACACGCTTTCATGGAAAAAATGAGTCGAAAACTTAATTTAATGATTTTGCAAAATTTTGAAAGGCTATAGTCCACAATTTTGAGGTTTTGCAACAACCTACGATTTTGAAGGCGTTGTTTGATTTTTTGTTTTGCTTTTATTCTACATACCCGTTTAACCTTTTTTTAAATTAGTCTTTGTATGTTTTGCATAAAAATAAACATTTCCATGATAATAATGATTCAAAAGCTGAATTAGTGATTTTGCAAGTTTTCCAAAGGCTACAAGCCACAGTTTTGGGATTTATTTGCGATTTTTTTTTTGTCGATTTTTCTCTTATTCTCCATATCCATTTAATCTTCTTATTACTCTTTATATGCTTTTGATTGAAATAATGAGTCAAAAACAGAAATTAGCACTTTTGTGAAATTCTCAAAGGTTATAACCTACGATTTTGAGGTGTTGTTTAATTTTTTTGTTTTTGTTGGTTTTGCTCTTATTATCCATATTCGTTTATCATTTCTATTTTTCTTTTCGTGTTTGTAGTAGAAATAAATAGTTTAATCGAAAAAATGAGTTGAAACTTGAATACAACATTTTGTAAAATTTTGAAAGGCTATAATCCACGATTTTAGAGGTTTTGTTCGATTTTTCATTTATTTTTCGCCTTTGCTCTTATTCTCCGTATCCATTTAACCATTTACTATTATATATACGTTATTGATAGAAATAAACACTTCCATGGAAAGAATGAGCTGAAAACTGAATATAGTGAATTTGCAAAATTTTAAAAGGCAATAATCCACAATTTCAAAGTTGTTTGATTTTTTGTTTTTGTTGGTTTTGCTATTGTTAGAATATGTAGGGCTTGCAAACAAAACAACCAAGCCCAAGTCCAAGATTGATTAGGAAAGTCATAATATCTACATAATAGGAAAGTCAAAATAGGACACAATTAGAATATCTTGTATAAGAAGTTTTACAAGATAATCTCCATACCCGTTTAACCTTTTTTATTATTATTAGTTTTTGTATGTTTTACATAAAAATAAACATTTCCATGAAAATAATGAGTCAAAAAACCCGAATTTAGCGAATTTGCAAGTTTTTCAAAGGCTGCAAGCAACAATTTTGGGATTTATATATATATTGTCGATTTTTCTCTTATTCTCCATACCCATTTAACCTTCTTATTACCCTTTATACGATTTGGATTAAAATAAACACTTTGAAGGAAAGATTGAGTTGAAGACTGAAATTAGCAATTTTGTAAAATTCTCAAGGCTATAATACTCAATTTTGTTGGTTTTGCACTTATTTTCCATACCCGTTTATTATTTATATTGTTCTCTTTGTTGTTTGTAGTAATAAATAGTTTTATCAAATGAATGAGCCGAAAACTGAATACAACAATTTTGTAAATTTTGGAGGCAACGTTTGATATTTCGCTTTTGTTGGTTTTGCTCTTATTCTCCGAACTCGTTTATTGTTTCTACTGTTCTTTTCTTGTTTTTGGTAGAAATAAATTGTTTTATTGAAAGAATGAGACAACAATTTTGTAAAATCCACAATTTTAGCTGGTTTGTTCGATTTTGCTCTTATTCTCCATGCCCATTTAACTATTTTACTATTATTTGTACACTATTGATAAATATAAACACTTCCATAGAAAGAATTACCCGAAAACTGAATATAGATAATTTGCAAAATTTTGAAAGGCTATATCTACAATTTTGTGGTTTTTTTTATATTTCTTTTTTGTCGCTTTTACTCTGATTCTCCATACCCGTTTCATCTTCATATTATTCTTTATATGATTTTGATTGAAATACAAACTTTCATGAAAAGAATGAGGTGAAAACTTAATTTAGTGATTTTGCAAAATTTTGAAAGGCAGTAGTAATTCACAATTTTGAAAGTGTTGTTTGATTTTTGGTTTTTGTTGGTTTTACTCTTATTCTACATACCCATTTAACCATTTTATTATTTTTGGTATGTTTTGCATAAAAATAAACATTTTTACGAAAATAAAGAGTCGAAACTTAATTTACCGATTTTGCGAGTTTCCAAAGGCTGCAACCACAATTATGGGCTTTATTTCTGATTTTTTTTTGTTGATTTTGCCCTTATTCTCCATACCAAATTAATCTTCTTATTACTCTTTATATGCTATGTATTAAAATAAACACTTTGATAGAAAGAATGAGTCGAAGACTGAAATTATTAATTTTATAAATTCTTATAATGCACGATTTTGGAGATGCATGACTTTTCGTTTTTGTTGGTTTTGCTCTTATTCTCCATACCCATTTTATAAATTCTTATAATCCACAATTTTGGGGTATAGTTAAAAAACTTTTTTGTCGTTTTTGCTCTTATTATCCATAACCATTTAATATTTTTATTACTCATAATATGCTTTTGATTGAAACAAACACTTTGTTAGAAAGAATGAGATGAAAACTAAAATTAGCAATTTTGTAAAATTCTCAAAGGCTATAATCCACGAGTTTGAAGGTAGTTTTTGATATTTTGCTTTTGTTGGTTTGCTCTTATTCTCCATACTCGTTTATTATTTAAAATGTTCTTTTCGTGTTTTTGGTATAAATATATAATTTTATCGAAAGTGAGTCAAAAACTGAATACAACAATTTTTAAAAATTTTGAAAGCCTATCATCCACGATTTTAGAATTTTTGTTCGATTTTTCATTTATTGTCACTTTTGTTCTTATTCCCCATACCAGCTTATTACTTTTAGTATTTTTGGTAGCAACATTTTTATCGAAATAATGAGTCGAAAACTGAATAGAACAATTTTGTAAATTCTTGAAAGGATATAGAGGTTTTTATTCGATTTTTATTTTTTGTCGCCTTTGTTTTTATTCTACATACACATTTAACTATTCTTTATATGTTGTTAATAGAAATAAATACTTTTATGGAAAGATAGCCGAATATTGAATATAATGATTTTGCAAAATTTTGAAAGGATGTAATCCACAATTTTGTCATTTATTTACTCTTATTCTCTTTACATGTTTAACTTTCATATTATTCTTTATATGTTTTTGATTGAAATCCACACTTTCATGGAAAGAATGAGCCGAAAATTGAATTTAGCGGTTTTACAAATTTTTCAAAGACAAATAACCTACAATTTTTATGGTATTGTTTGATTTTTTTATTTTTGTTCTTATTATCCCTACCCGTTTAACATTTTATATTTTTTTATAAGTTTTTCACAAAAGTAAACATTTCCATGAAAATAAGGAGTCCAAAACTTAATTTAGTGACTCTGAAAGTTTTCCAAAGACTTTAATTCACACTCGATCACAACTAAATTGGACAACCTTGCTCGAGATTTTTGGTGGAATGGTGCAATGATAGCAAGTCTAAGCATACCTACACCTGACAGAGAATAACGTTACCACATGCTCTTGGTGGTCTCAACATCCAACTTGCCAGAACCAAAAATCCGATTCTTATGGCTAAGAATATCTGGCAGATTCTCTCATCGCCTGCAAACACACTAGCAGTTTTCAAATTAAAGCTATTTATTTCCCGAGCAGAAGTTCGACTCAATTATCCAAGCGGGCATCGGTAGCCTCCTTCGCTTGGAGAGGCAATATCACCTGACTAGCAGGAATGAAGAAACATCTGCTTTGGCAGATTTTCTCAGGAAACAATATCAATATATGGACTGATTGCTGGGTTAGGCCAGACCTGATTCTGGAAGACTATGTTTTTTGTCCCCTCCTCGTGGTAATGCCACATTCAGTGTCCGATCTCTGGGTTGGCAATTCAGATCAACATGGTCAATGGAATGTTAATCTTCTTCAATCCTTGTTTCATAACCCGATCATCAATGATATTTTGAGTATTCAGGTTAGACACACAACAAAACTCGATAAACTTATCTAGTTACCTGATAAAAAATGTCAGTTTTCGTTCAGGAGTGTTGCCAAGGCTTTCTTTAAGGACCTCAATGACAGCTTCGCATTTGCTGACATTCCATCCCTTTTCCCCCGGCACTTGTTAGAGATATCTGCCAAATGCTCTTAAGCTTATTTGGAAAATCAGTCATGATATCCTTTCAACCAAGACTAAACTAGTCAAACTCTATGTTCCTCTCGAGAACGTGTCTTGCTTCTACCAGCGACACGAAGAAGATGTCATCCATCTCTTTTTCCTTCGTCCAGTGATCCTTAAATTGTGGCACCTCACCCCTATCCCCGTCAATTGGGAAAGAGTTATCCACAACTCACCATCAACTCTTTCGCATCTGTTTGGGTTCATGTGGAATACAACCAACAAACACAAGTCTGCAAAGGCAGAATTGCTAGCTCAATTCGCGGCTGTTTTTCATACCATTTGGTAAGAACGTAACCATACGATGTTCGATCAAAAGAGTGTTACTTCTCAATCATTCCTCGCAAGGTTCCACAACACTTGGAATACCTGAAATTTTCAATGGTTCACTTGTCCCTCTCGTACGTCTACCTTGTGTCACGGACTTTCTTTTCTCAAGTATTTCCCGTGCGGCACTAGCAAACTTTGCCCCGACTTATCAAAGAAAGCTAGTCAGCCTTGCCCACGAAAGACTTACTTAGACTATGGAAAGCTAAGCAAGCTAAGAATACACAAGAGAGCTTAAGAGAACTAGAACTTGTATTGCTTGAATTCTCTGAGGTGATTACAACAAATGAGGCCTTAGCCTATTTATACAACTCCACCTCCTCAATGGACGGTGGTGATCAATTTGATCTAACGGTCTACAATGACCTTCTACACACTTCCTAGAAATATCTAAGGACTAGAATCCTATGGAACTCTATGGAATTTTATGGAAGGTTCTAGAGAACTCTCTAGAACAATGTGGAATATTCTACATTATTTGCACTTGCTAACCTTACTTGGCTAGGCAAGAAGATAGTTGTGACACTTGGGACAAGTGGTCACTAAGCTTAATTCGGTCTCCTCCATTCTAAACTTCCCACCTCCCCAGACGGTGCCTGTTGACAATAATCGCAATTCTACTAATTTGGTCTGCAGACTAGGGGTGGGCATTTCAGACCGAAAACCCGAACCGAACCGACAACCAGACCGATCGGGTCGGTTCGGATCAGGTTTTTATTTATTATTAAATTTTCGGTTTTAAAACTCGGCCCAGCCCGATGTTTCTGGTCTAGGCTCGGTTGCCCTTTCTAAAACCCGTCGGGTAACCGGCCCGGCCCGAGTATGAATAAATAGAACCTTGAAAAAAATTACTAAGCCCTACTCCTCTCCCTCTCCTCCTCGGCTACTTTCACTTTCAGACCTGTGACTCCTCGATTCCTCTCTTCCCTGTGCAACTACGACTCCTCGATTCCTCTCCTTCTTATGCGACTGCGACTCCTCGACTGCTCTCCTTCTCGGCTACTCAATACTCCTTTCCTTCTCGACTCCCTGTGCGAAGACTGCGCCTGCACCAACTCCTCTCTGTGCGACCTGTGCGGCTCTTTTTTGTGCAACCTGTGCGACTCCTCTCCTCCCTTAAGTTTGAAGGTGAGTAAAAAAAAAACCAAATGCAGTATGATGTATGCTTTGCTTTGCTCAAAACTCAAAACAGACTCTGTGATGTATGTTTGCTTTGCTTTGCTGTGCTGTGTGTGTGATCAGTGATGTATGCTTTGTTGTGCTGTGTGTGTGATCAGTGACGTATGCTTAGTGTTTCATGGCTTGGAACAAATAGAGATGCAAGAAGAACTAAGAGAACCCTTTGAGTCCATTCCAACAAAATGGGAAAGAGGAGAAGCTTCTTTGAATAGTTTAACTAGTTCATGAAAGTCTTATTGAGCATTATCTATGAAGCTATTAGTACTTCCAGACAGAAAACATAGCTGGAAAGATGTATTGTATCTTTTCTATTAAGAGAGTCATATAAAGGGCATTTTTTTATCACGACAAATGATCCCTCGTGAGTAGAGTAGATGGTTGGTGTAGAACACCCAAATTACTGTTGATTACTGTTTTTACTTCAGCACTTTGGGCTTTATCAATTTTCTAAATAGTTTTTAGTTAATGGATCAATTGGTCAATTTATCAAATTCAGCACTTTGGGCTTTATCAAATTCAACACTTTAGGCTATATCAAATTCAGTTTGGGCTTTGCGCTTTGGACCAAGACCGACCCGAAATTCGGTTAACCGGGACCTCGATTAACCGGTCAACTCGGTCCGGTCTCGGGCCTCATAATTGTTGGCTTAAAATTATCGGGCCGGTTACCCGGACCTGCCCAGGCCTACTACATAAATTGGCCTGAGTTAGAAACTAAAGTTTTGAGTGTAATTTAGTTGCAATTCCAATCAGTCAGAACTCATCATATCAATGCTATATCTAATTGGCTTAATCATGTTCCTTTTACTTTTGATCCAAATACAGTTATTGTCACTTATGATGCTAGTTTCTTTGACATTTTTAAATAGGGAGCATGAAGGATTTTTGCAGTCACGATCTTTGGCCAAGTTCTAGCTAGAGTGGCTTGTCGTCTACCAAGGAAGGTCCATGACAACACATTGGCAGAGTGTCTTGCAGCAGAAGCTGCTATTTTGTTGATCCAGGAACGACAGTGGAATAAAGACTTTCTTTTGAACGATTATGGCTTGCTTACCACCATTTTGCATGAAGACAAGCGGGATCACAAGACGGCCATGAACTGGATGTGGTCTCCTATTATTAACACTATTAGACATCTTTTATCTTCTAACTGTAATTGGTACTGTAATTATATTCCCAGAGCACTCAATGCTGAAGCTTACTTGCTAGCAGCAACAACAAAACTTAATATTTGTGATAGAGTTAATTAATATATATGCAATATGCTTTTAACCAAAAAATAAAATATAAAAAAAATTGGGGTTTATTTTCAATTGTTTTTGTCGCCTTTGCTCTTGTTATCCATAACCATTTCATGTTCGTACTACTCATAATATGCATTTGATTGAAACATACACTTTGATGGAAAAAATTAGTCGAAAACTAAAATTAGCGATTTTGTAAAATTCTGAAAGACTATAATGATTATAATCCACGAGTTTGGAGCCAGTGTTTGATATTTCACTTTTGTTGGTTTGAAAAATAAAAAAAAATGAAGTTGAAATTAAGGTGCCTATAATCCACGATTTTAGCGATTTTTTTTGTCACTTTTGCTCTTATTATCCATGCCCATTTAACTATTTAACTATTTAAAAATTAGCGATTTTGAAAAAATTCTCAAAGGCTATCAACGATTTTGGGGGTGTTATTTGTTATTTCAATTTTGTTGGTTTTGCTTTTATTCTCCATACCCGTTTATTATTTATATTGTTCTTTCTTATTTTTGGTAAAAATAAATAGTTTTATCGAAAAAATAAGTCAAAAACTAGATACAACAATTTTGTAAAAATTTGAAAGGCTATCCACGATTTAAGTGGTTTTGACCGATTTTTCACTTTTGCTCTTATTTTTCATACACATTTAATCTTCATATTACTTAACCTACGATTTTGAAGGTGTTGTTTGCTTTTTAGTTTTTGTAGGTTTTGCTCTTATTCTACATACCTATTTAACGTTTTTATTAGTCATTGTACATTTTGCATAAAAAATAAATGTTTCCATGAAAATAACGAGTCAAAAAATGAATTTAGCGACTTTGCAAGTTTATCAAAGGCTAATCCACAATTTTGGGGTTTATTTTCGATTTTTTTTCGCTTTTGCTCTTAATATCCGTAACCATTTAATATTCTTATTATTCATTATATGCTATTGATTGAAATAAAACTTTGATGGAAAGAATGAGTTGAAAACTAAAATTAGCGATTTTGTAAAATTAGCGATTTTGTAAAATTCTCAAAGGCTATATAATCCACGAGTTTGGAGGTGGTGTTTGATATTTCGTTTTTGATGGTTTTGTTCTTATTCTTCATACCCGTTTATTATTTTTGTTGTCCTTTTCGTGTTTTTGGTAGAAATAAATAGTTTTATCGAAATAATGAGTTGAAAACCAAGTACAACAATTTTATAAAATTTGAAAGGCTATATAATCCATGATTTTAGAGGTTTTCTTAAAATTTGAAAGGCTATAATCCACAATTTTAGCGATTTTGATCGATTTTTAGTGTTTTTTTCCTCTTATTCTCCATACCCATTTAACCATTTTACTATTCTTTATACGTTGTTGATAGAAATAAAAATTTCCGTGGAAAGAATGAGCCCAAATCTAAATATAGCAATTTAACAAATTTTGGAAGGGTGTAATCCACAATTTTGTGTTTTTTTCAATATTTCTTTTTTGTCGCTTTTTAAACTTATTCTCAATAGCCATTTAATCTTCATATTATTCTTTATATGATTTTGATTGAAATACACACTTTCAAGGAAAGAATGAGCTGAAAACTGAATTTGAATTCGCAAATTTTTGAAAATCGAATAACATATGATTTTGAAGGTATTTTTTGATTTTTGGTTTTTGTTTTATACCCATTAACCTTTTTAGTAGTCTTTTTAGGTTTTGCAAAAACATTAATGTTTCCACGACTTTGCAAGTTTTTCAAACCCTATAATCCACAATTTTGGTGTTTATTTTCGATTTTTTCTCCATAACCATTTAGTTTTCATAGTACTCATTAGTCATTACATTCTTTTGATTTATATAAACACTTTAATGGAATGAATGAGTCAAAAACTAAAATTAGCGATTTTGTAAATTCTCAAAAGCTATAATCTATGAGTTTGGAGGTGGTGTTTGATATTTTGTTTTTGTTGGGTTTGCACTTATTCTCCATACCCATTTATTATTTCTATAGTTCTTTTCGTGTTTTGGAATAAATTATTAGTTTTATCGGTAGAATGAGTCGAAACCTAAATACAACACTTTCGTAAAATGTTGAAAGGCTATATAATCCATGATTTTAGAGGTTTTGTTCAATTTTTTCATTTTTTTGTCACTTTTTATCTTATTCTCATATCCATTTAACCATTTTACTATTCTTTACACTTTATTAATAGAATGGTTTTTGTTGGTTTTTCTCTTATTTTTCATAACCGTTTAACAAATTTTTATATTAGTCTTTGTATGTTTTGCCCAAAGGTAAGCATTCCAAAAAAATACTTAGTGGAAAACAGAACTTAGCGACTTCGCAAGATTTCAAAAGGCTATAATCCATAATTTTGCAATTTATATTCGATTTTTTATTGTTCGTTTTTGCTCTGATTCTCCATAACCATTTAATCTTAGTATTACTCTTTATATGATTTTGATGGAAATACACACTTTCATGGAAAGAATAAGTCGAAAATTAAAATTAGCAATCTTATAAAATTCTCAAGGGCTATAATCCACGATTTTGCAGATTTTATTTGATTTTTCGAATTTGTTGGTTTTGATCTTATTCTCCATACCCATTTATTATTTCTATTGTTATTTTCATGTTTATGGTAGAAATCAATAGTTACATCGAAAGAATGAGTAGAAAACTGGAAAAAAAAATTGTAAAATTTTGAAGACTACAATCCATTATTATAGACATGTTGTTAGATTTTTGGTTTATTATCGCTTTTGCACTTATTCTCCATACTCATTTATTATTTCTATTGTTCTTTTCGTGATTTTGGTAATAATATTTTTATCGAAAGAATGAGTTGAAAACTGAATGCAACAATTTTGTAAAATTTTGACAGGATATATCCATGATTTTAAAGGTTTTTGTTCGATTTTTTTTTTGTTCTTGTTCTCCATACCCATTTAATTATTATTTATACGTTGTTTAAAGAAATAAACACTTCCATAGCAAGAATGAGCTGGAAATTGAATATAGTTATTTTTCAAAATTTTGAAAGTTAACAATTTTGTGGTTTTTTTTATATTTCTTCTTTTGTTTGATTTTTTGTTTTGTTGGTTTTGCAAAATTTTCAAAGGCAGATAACCTACGATTTTGAAGTTGTTGTTTGATTTTTGGTTTTGCTCTTATTATCCATACCCGTTTAACCTTTTTATTACTCTTTTTTATGTCATGCCCAAAAATTAACATTTCCACGAAAATAACGCATCGAAATCATAATCAGCGAATTTGCAAGTTTTCAAAAGCTATAATCCGCAATTATGGGTTTATTTTCGATTTTTTTCCTGTTTGGCTTTTATCATCCATAACCATTTAATATTCTTATTACTCATTATATGATTTTGATTGAAATAAAAACTTTGATGGAAATAATATTGATTCAAAAACTAAAATTAGCTATTTGTAAAATTCTCAAAGGCTATATAATCCACGAGTTTGGAGGTGGTGTTTGATATTTCGTTTTGTTAGTTTTGCACTTACTCTCAATGTCTGTTTATTATTTCTATTGTTCTTTTCGTGTTTTTGGTAGAAATAAATATTTTTTATCAAAAAATGAGTAAAAAACCGTATACCAATTTTTTTATTTTTTTTTTTTAATTTTTTAATTTGAAAGGCTATATAATCCACGATTTTAGAGGTTTTGTTCAAATTTCCCTTTTTGTCGATTTTGCCCTTATTCACAATACCTGTTTAACCATTTCACTATTCTTTATACGTTGTTGATAGAAATAAACACTTCCATCGAAAGATTGAGCTGAAAACTGAATATAGTGATTTTGCAAAATTTTGAAAGGTTGTGTTATCAAAAATTTTGTGGTTTTTTCGATATTTCTTTTTAATCGCTTTTACTCTTATTCTCCATACCGGTTTAATCTCCATATTATTCTTTATATGATTTTGATTTAAATACACAATTTCGTGGAAAATAAGTCGAAAACTGAATTTAACGATTTTGCAAAATAAATTTTAAGGGAATTGCCTACGATTTTGAAGGTGTTGTTTGATTTTGATCTTATTCTCCATACATGTTTAACAAATTTACTATTCTTTATATGTTGTTGATAGAAATAAACACTTCCATGAAAATAATGAGTCAAAAAATAAATATAATGCTTTTGCAAAATTTTGAAAGGTTGTAATACACAATTTTGAGGTATATTTTCAAAAATAAATTTGTTGCTTTTGCTCTTATTCTTCATACCCATTTAATATTCTTTATATGCTTTTAACTGAAATAAACACTTTGATGGAAAAAATGTGTGGAAAACTAAAATAACGATTTTGTAAAATTTGCAAAGGCTATAATCCACGATTTTGGAGGTGTTATTTGATACTTCATTTTTGTTGATTTTGCTCTTATTCTTCATATTTGTTTATTATTTCTATTGTTCTTTAGTGTTTTTGGTAATAATAAGTTGTTTTATTGATAGAATAAGTTAAAAGCTGAATACAATAATTTTGTAAAATTTTGAAGGTATAATCCACGATTTTAATGGTTGTCTCTTTTACTCTTATTCTCTAAAGCCATTTAACAATTTCATTATTCTTTATACTTTGTTGATAGAAATAAACACTTCCATGGAAATAATGAGTCAAAAAATGAATATAGTTCTTTTGAAAAAATTTGAAAGGTTGTAATCCACAATTTTGTGATTTTTTTTGGTATTTATTTTTTGTCCCTTTTACTCGTATTCTTCATACCCATTTAATCTTCATATTAATTAACCTACGATTTTGAAGGTGTTGTATTCTTTTTGGTTTTTGTTCTTATTCTGCATACTTGTTTAACCTTTTTATTAGTATTTGTAAGCTTTGTATAAAAATAAACAATTCCAAGAAAATAATGAGTCGAAATTTGAATTTAGCGATTTTGCTAGTTTTCCAAATGCTATAATCCACAATTTTGGGGATTTTTTTCGCTTTTGGTCTTGATACCCATAACCATTTAATATTCTTATTACTCATTATATGCTTTTGATTGAAATAAAATCTTTGATGGAGTTTATTAATTGAAAACTAAAATTAGCAATTTTGTAAAATTCTCAAAGGCTACATAATCCACGAGTTTAGAGGTGGTGTTTGATTATTGATTATGGATTACTGTTTGAACATAATTAATATGTCTAGCTAAACTTCTCTTAGTTAGGGGTGGATTCGAAGCCCCGAACATGTGCTTTATAAATTAATTGAATTTAATCTTCCTTGCTATTAGTGATTGTGTTTTGCTTAACTGCTTTATAGAAAAATTTTCTTTGTATGTTTGTTAAGGTGGCCAACTTAGTAAGCATGCTAGGATTTGGGGCTAGAGTATAGGAGAGTTTGACCTAATTGTTATGATTCTGTACTCACAAGTAGTAAATACCAAGGAACGTTGGTAAGGTTAAGTCAAAACCTAGGCAAGAACAAGATGCTGATCATACTTGTAATTGCCTAGTCAGTGTTCATATTTTCCACAAAACTTAATGATCTTAGATTGCTATTTAACTTGTGATTCCTGTTTAGATAGCATGATAAGAATAGTTTGAAAGCGACGCTTAGTTTAATTCAACGAACTTGGGAAAATAATAAGATTAATGCAGTGCGGTCACGGTTAATCTTGAGCATTGTCTCTTACGAGTTAGCAAGTGATTATTGAAGATTAATTTATAAGCATATGTTTGGTGTGTGGAGATAAACCCTTAGCTAATTTCTCATCTTTGTCATCTCTTTAGTTTATTATCTTTACATTAATTTTCGTAGTTATTTTCATAATTTAATTTAGAAAATCCAATCCCCTTTTATTTAATTAATTAGGTTGTTAGTTTTTTTTTTTTTTTATAGTTTTTATTAGTGTAATTGACAAGCCCTCTTATCCCCGGTCTAGAACAATCCCTACTTATTCTATACTACAAATCACAAAGCAGGGTATTAAGTTGTGTGCTACTAAAATAGCGCATCAATTTTTGGCGCCGTTGCCGGGGATTAGAAAAGTTGTTGATTACTTAATTAGTTTTTATTTATTTATTTTTATTGATTTTTTCTTTCTTTCTTTATCTCAGGTACGAGTTCATGCACAATAGGAGATCCAGCGAAAACTTAGTAGAATACGATTCAGAGCCTGAGAAAACATTTAGAAGACGAAGAAGAGAAACAAAAGAACTACAAACATCTAGCTTTGAATCTGAATCTGAAGAGTTCGACATGAGAGATAATAGATCTATTAAAGAACTTTCGGCATCCACCTTGGACAATGTCGCACCCTTGTGCATTCAGTATCCATTAGCTGCGCAGGGCAAGACTGAGTCATTCGAGTTGAAATCCAGCCTACTTCATCATATTCCGAAGTATCATGGTCTTTCTATGGAGGATCCAAATAAACATTTAAAGGAATTTGAAGTTGTATGCTCCAGTATGACGCCAATAAATGTGGATGAAAACATCCTAAAGTTGAGAGCATTCCCCTTTTCTCTGACTGATAGGGCTGAGGATTGGCTCTATGAACTACCTTCCGGAACAATATATTCTTGGGAAAGCATGAAGAAGGTGTTTCTAGAGAAATTCTTTCCAACTTCCAAAATTATCTTATTGAGGAAGAAAATCAGTGGCATACAGCAAGGTCCAGGAGAATCATATCCGGCTTACTATGAGCGCTTCAAAACTCTCATAGCATCATGCCCGCAGCATCAGATGAAGGAGGAGCTCCTGATTCAATACTTTTATGAGGGATTGCTTCCTCTTGAGCGACAGATGTTAGATGCAGCGGCAGGAGGAGCTTTGGTTGATAAAACTCCAGCAGCAGCAAAAACTTTGATTGCAAACTGAGCCTTAAATGCCTAGCAGTATGAAGGAATTGGAGAGCCTTCACGCCAAGTCAATGAGGTAAGTACTAATTCTAGTTTGGAAGCTCAAATGGCTAATCTTACCTCACTTGTGACTCAGGCTCTAGGGAAGCCGAATATGCTAGGAGTTGTACAGGTTAGTGGCGTGTGTACAAAGCCAGGACATCCATCTGATCAATGTCCTCAACTGATTGAGAATGGCGGTTGGGAGAATGTAAATGCAATAGGTTTTCAGGGGCAAAATCACTATAGGAATAATCCTTATTCAAACACCTACAATGAAGGTTGGAGAAATCACCCAAGTTTTGGATGGAGAAATTCAGAACAACCTCAAGAACAGACTTCGAATCGGCCACCCCCTGGTTTCTTTCAAGGACCACCTGAACCACATCAGCACAATTCAGGTATGCCGTTTAATTATGATGAGATTCTGAAATCATTAACTATTTCTCAGCAGAATCAAGCAAAAGATATAGCAGATTTGAAGCTACAGATGGGACAAATAGCTGAGTTTATTGGACAAATTCGCGAGCAAGGAAAACTTCCTAGTTCTACCACTCCAAATCTAAAGGGCAGGTTTGAAACTGCAAAAGCAATTACATTGAGGAGTGGTAGGCAACTTGAGAATGATCCAATAGTCCTTGAACAGAGTCGAAATAAGAAAGCTGAGTTACAGAAGGATGATCCAGCCATCATTGAAACACCAGAGCTCCAAGGTAAGAAGGTGAGCATTCCAAATTCAATTTCTGCTAATCTTGTTCCACCTTTTGTGCCTTTTCCAGGTAGGTTTGCCAAATCTAGGAAAGATGAACAGGATAAGGAAATTTTGGAAACCTTCCGAAAAGTCCAAGTCAATATTCCGCTTCTTGATGCTATTAAGCAAGTGCCTAAGTATGCAAAATTTTTGAAGGAGCTTTGCACAACAAAGAGACGTCTACGAGACGGAGAGGTAGTTCAATTGGCTGACCGTTCTAATGCATATCCTCGAGGTTTGTTGGAAGATGTGTTAGTGCAGGTTAACCATTTGATATTCCCAGCAGATTTCTATGTGCTTGAGATGGAAGATTCGGAATTTTCAGCACCTTTGCCTCTTCTTTTAGGGCGCCCCTTCATGAAAACTGCGAAGACAAATATTGATGTACATGCGGGGAAACTGACCATGGAATTTGATGGTGATGTGATTGGCTTCAACATCTTTGAAGCCACGAGATATTCTGATAAAAATCATTCTTGTTTTTCTATTAATGTGAATGACAATTTGGCCCAGAAATTGTCAGACCTCAAAAACGAGGATGAACTTGAGACCAACATCACTACTGCCGTTGGATATGAGAGCAATGGAGTTCCCTATGACACAAAGAAGCGGAAGAAATTTCAGTTGAATGAGCTTGAAAAGATTCAGGATGAGGCTTATGATAGTAAAAGCAATTATAAGGAGAACACTATAGTTTTTCATGATCAGATGATCCATGGAAATACTTTTGTCATTGGAATGAAAGTCTTGTTTTTCCAATCATGTCTTAGAACTGGTAAGTTACGTTCTGAATGGGTTGGTCCTTTTATTATTACTAATGTTTTTCCCCATGGTGCTATACAGATTAAGAGTGTCACAACCGGGAAGGAGTTTAAAGTGAAACATCATCGACTTAAGCCCTATTATGAGTCATTTGTGGAGCATGACGTGGAGGACGTATCACTCCATGTTCCCACTTATTCTGAGGATTAATTGGAGATACCGTCAGGCTGCACGACGTTAAGACAAGCGCTTTTTTGGAGGCAACCCAATCAAATTTGCTTTCTTTATCATTTTATTTTATTTTCGTAATTTTTGCTTTTGTTTGTTAGTAGTTTGTTTTTTCGCGTTTAAATCTTTCGTTGCATGTGCTATAATCTATTAACATTGAGGACAATGTTAGGTTTAAGTGTGGGGGAACAAAACATTGTTTTATTTTAAAAAGTGTCAGTCCCTTTAAAAAAAAAAAATGTTGGTTTTTATTTTCTTTTATTGGTATTAGTGTCATAAAAATAAAATTAAAAAAAAAAAAAAAATCAAAATAAAAAATCAAAATCAAAATCAAAATATATATATATATATATATATATATAAAAATTAAATTAAATTATAGTTGTTTTGAGTCTTAGGATACTTTCCAACACAATGATGAGATTTGGTTTTTAATTGCATGACTTTAAGATGATTTATAAACATGACTCAAGATCTAATATTATTCTTTGGTTAATGCTTATTTATGGTTATCATATGCAAATTCAAATGTAATCAACTTAGTAATTGGTACTCATAACATGCTTAGTTGAATTTAACTCATTATAACCCATATGTGAGTTTTGAGCCTATTGTTCCTTTGATTTTGAGAATTTTTAGTTATGTCATCTTTTATTTCTTTTGTCAATAATAATTCGTTGCATGATCTCAATTTTGTTTACTTTGGTTGCTATTTGGATTGCTTTCAAAATTAAGAATTAAACACTAGAACTTGTATTAATTTCGTTCAAAGCATCATATTGAATTGCATGACATGCTTGACATGATAAAGGCACCTAGTTTCCACCATTACCTAATAATCCCGATCCAAAATATTTTTCCTTTAGGTTAACCCCATTGAGCCTGTTATAAGCCTTTTATTTCATTACCCTCATTTTCTATCCCCTAACCTAATAAAACGAGTGGAGCATAATTTGATTTGCAGATACTTTATTGTGGTTCAAGGTATATTGAAAAGCATGTGTGGGGGAAGACCCTTGTGGTAGACAGTTAAAAAAAAAAAAAAAAAAAATTGAAAAAAAAAAAAAAAAAGTTACAAAAGGGATACAAGTCCTTATATTTATCCATTCAGTATTACAGTACCATACAGATAGTTCAATTCTTTTTAAGTAGATACAAAATAATTGCTGAAGCTCTTCATTATCAATGAGCCACCTCGTCATTTTTCCACTTATGTCTTGAACCATATGATTCTTTGCTAATGTCTCTAATCTTATTGCATGTTTTCACAATTTCTTCAAGCCCTTTGAAAACTTCATATCCGTTCTTTCTCTTCCCTGGACCCCTGGCCCCATTACAACCTGAATTAAGACATTTTGATTGAGTGTGTCTTGCAATGTCACGATGTGGAGATTCGAATGAGGTATGAGCATATGGTGTCCCTAGTTCTTGCATTCAAATAGTAACATTCCTTCCATGAGATCATATATCTAAAAAAAAAAATAGAAGTCAGAAAATGCCATTCTTTCTTGTTATATCATATGTGAGTTATTTGTTTCCCTTTTACATCAATCCTCTCACATATAACTAGAATAGGAAGAGTGATTTTACCAAACAATCAGTGAAAAAGAAAAGAGTGCATCCAGTGAGATTTTTTGGGTTAATTCTTCTTGGCACGCGCTTGAGTTTCACAGTCACTTGGATTGATTTAATTGTAAATTTTTATATCATTACTATGAACGTGTATTAATTTTCGAATGATGTGGATTTAATCTCGTGTTTACAAAAAATCTTAACATGTCATGATCTGTTGAAAATCTCTGAGACAAATGTTGGAAAGTATAGATTGAGTCAATTGAGTCTTTTATTTTTGTTTCTTGGATTTGCTTGAGGACTAGCAAAGGATAGGTGTGGGGGAATTTGATAGGGGCATAATTAGGCTATTTTAGTACCATATTTCTATATATACAATTTTGAAAGTGTTGTTTGATTTTTGGTTTTTGTTAGTTTTACTCTTATTCTACATACCCGCTTAACCTTTTATTATTTTTTTGTATGTTTTGCATAAAAATAAACATTTTAATGAAAATAATGAGTCAAAACTTAATTTACCGATTTTGCAAGTTTTCCAAAGGCTGCAATCCACAATTATGGGATTTATTTCTGAACTTTTTTGTCGATTTTGTCCTTATTCTCCATACCAAATTAATCTTCTTATTACTCTTTGTATGCTATGTATTAAAATAAACACTTTGATAGAAAGAATGAGTCGAAAAATAAAAATATTAATTTTATAAAATTCTTATAATGCACGATTTTGGAGATGCATGACTTTTCGTTTTTGTTGGTTTTGCTCTTATTCTCCATACCCGTTTATTATTTATATTGATTTTTTTTTTGTAGAAATAAATAGTTTATCAAAACTACGAGTCGAAAACTAAATGCAACAATTTTGTAAAATTTTGAAAGGCTATAGTCTACAATTTTAGAGGTTTTGTTCGATTATTCATTTTTTGTCATCTTTGTTCTTATTCTCCATACCAATTTACAGATTTTACTATTCTTCATACGTTGTTGATACAAATAAACACTTCAGCCAATGGTAGTCTGGTTGGATGGTTAAGGCTGTGGTGGTTTAATCCCCACATCTTGGGTTCTATACCCACCTGCGACACACTTGCCTTTCAAAAAAATAAACACTTCCATGGAAAGAATTAGCCGAAAATTGAACATAGTAAATTTGCAAAATCTTGAAAGACTATCTACAATTTTGTGTTTTTTTTTTTCGATATTTCTTTGTTGTCACTTTTACTCTTATTCTCTGTAACAGTTTAATCCTCATATTATTCTTTATATGATTTTAATTAAACACATTTATTAAAAGACAGTGGAAAAATAAATTTAGCGATGTGGCATATTTCTTAAAAATTTATCCTACGATTTTGAAAATGTTGTTTGATTTTTCGTTTTTCTTGGTTTGCTCATTTTCTCCATAATCGTTTATTATTACTATTTTATTTTTGGCAGAAATCAATAGTTTTATTGAAATAATGAGCCGAAAACTGAATACAACAATTTTGTAAATTTTGAAAGGTTATAATCCATGATTTTATAGATTTGGTTAGAAATTTTGTTCTTTTTTTGTCGCCATTGTTCTTATTCTCCATAATTGTTTAACAATTTTACTATTCTTTATACTTTGTTGATAGAAATAGACATCTCTATGGAAAGAATGAGCCAAAAACTGAAGATAGAGATTTTTTGAAAAAATTGGAAGGTTGTAATCCACAATTTTTTGATTTTTTTTTATCACATTTACTTTTATTGTCCATACCCCATTTAATTTTCATATTAAACAACCTATGATTTTGAAGGTGTTGTTTGATTTTTGGTTTTGGTTGATTTTGCTCTTATACTCCATCCCGTTTAACCTATTTATTAGTCTTTATACGTTTTGCATAAAATTAAACATTTCCATGAAAGTAATGAGACATAAATTGAATTTAGAAACTTTGCAAGTTTTCCAAAGGCTGTAATCCACAATTTTGGGGTTTAGTTAAAAAACTTTTTGTCGTTTTTGCTCTTATTATCCATAACCATTTAATATTTTTATTACTCATAATATTCTTTTGATTGAAACAAGCACTTTGTTAGAAAGAATGTGATGAAAACTAAAATTAGCAATTTTGTAAAACTCTCAAAGGCTATAATCCACGAGCTTGAAGGCGGTGTTTGATATTTTGCTTTTTTTGGTTTGCTCTTATTCTCCATACTCGTTTATTATTTAAAATGTTTATTTTGTGTTTTTGGTATAAATATATAATTTTATCAAAAGAATGAGTCAAACACTGAATACAACAATTTTTTAAAATTTTGAAAGCCTATCATCCACGATTTTAGAAGTTTTGTTCGATTATTCGTTTATTGTCACTTTTGCTCTTATTCCCCATACCAGTTTATTATTTTTACTGTTCTTTTCGTATTTTTGGTAGCAACATTTTTATCGAAAGAATGAGTCGAAAACGGAATAGAACTATTTTGTAAATTCTTGAAAGGATATAGAGGTTTTTATTCGATTTTTATTTTTTGTCTCCTTTGTTTTTATTCTACATTCACATTTAACCATTTAACTATTCTTTATATGTTGTTAATAGAAATAAAGACTTCCATGGAAAGATTGAGCCAAATATTGAATATAATGATTTTGCAAAATTTTGAAAGGATGTAATCCACAATTTTGTTATTTTTTTTGTCAATTTTTTTTACTCTTATTCTCCTTACCAGTTTAACTTTCATATTATTCTTTATATGTTTTTGATTGAAATACACACTTTCATGGAAAGAATGAGCCAAAAATTGAATTTAGCGGTTTTACAAAATTTTCAAAGCCAAATAACCTACAATTTTGATGGTATTGTTTGATTTTTTTTGTTTTTGTTCTTATTATCCATATTCGTTTAACATTTTATATTTTTTTATAAGTTTTTGACAAAAGTAAACATTTCAATGAAAATAAGGAGTCCAAAACTTAATTTAGTGACTTTGCAAGTTTTCCAAAGACTTTAATCCACACTCGATTACAACTAAATTGGACAACCTTGCTTGAGATTTCTCGTGGAATGAGGCAAATGATAGCAAGTCTAAGCATACCTGCACCTGGTAGAGAATAACGTTACCACGTGCTCTTGGTGGTCTCAACATCCAACCTGCCAAAACAAAAAAATCTGTCTCTCATGGCTAAGAATATCTGGCAGATTCTCTCATCGCCTGGAAACACTCACAGTTTACAAATTAAAGCTATTTATTTCCCGAGCATAAGTTTGACTCAATTATCGAAGCGGGCATTGGTAGCCTCCTTCACTTGGAGTGGCAATATCACCTCTCTAGCAGGAATGAAAAAACATCTGCTTTGGCATATTTTCTTAGGAAACAATATCAATATATGAACTGATTGCTGGGTTAGGCCAGACCTGATTTTGGAAGAATGTGTTTTTTGTCTCTTCCTCGCAGTAATGCCGCATTCAGTGTCCGATCTCTGGGTTGGAAATTTATATCAACATGGTCAATGGAATGTTCCTCTTCTTCAATCCTTGTTTCTTGATCCCGTCATCAATGATATTCTGAGTATTCAGGTCAGACACACAACAGAACCCGATAAACTTATCTGGTTACCTGATAAAAAAGGCCAGTTTTCGGTCAGGAGTGTTGCCAAGGTTTTCTTTAAGGACCTCAATGACAGCTCCACATCTGCTGACATTCCATCCCTTTTTCCCCCGACACTTGTTAGAGATACCTGGCCAATCAAAGCCCTGCCAAATGCTTTTCAGACTGAGTGTTAACGATGGAGATACCTATTAGAGTTTTAAATCTGGTTTTGAAATTTTTTAGCCTAATCTCGTCTTCTCTGGTCATGGGTGTTTTCGATTCGATCCGATGCTTGGTCTTTAGTACTCGAGCCAGTTAACCAAATCGGCCCACCTCTAGTTTAACCCAAGATAAAAGCAAAATGGTCCAAAAAGTAGTTTTGACCAGTCAATGACGTGGACTTAACAGTTCCGTAAAAAAATATGAGTGTTAGACTCAATTAGTTTTCAAAACGAGGGTCAAACTCTAATAGGTATAAAATAATAAGTGCTAAACTAAAAAAAAAAACACCCTTTTTTATTAGTCTTTATACATTTTGCACAAAAATAAACATTTCCATAAAAATAATAAAAAACTAAATTTAGTGACTTTGCAAGATTTCCAAAAAGGCTATTATAATACACAATTTTGCGATTTTTATTGTCGCTTTTGTTGTTATTCTCCATGACCATTTAATCTTATTACTACTCTATATATGATTTTGATTGAAATACAATCTTTCATGGAAAGAATGAGTCGAAATTTCTATTTAGCGATTTTGCAAAATTGTCAAAGGCAAAATAACCTGCAATTTTGAAGTTGTTGTTTGATTTTTGGTTTTGCTGCTATTATCCATACCCGGTTAACCATTTTATTACTCTTTTTACTTTTTTTCCAGAAAATAAACATTTCCATTAACATAATGAGTCGAAAACTTAATTTTGCGACTTTGCAAGTTTTCCATTAACATTTCCATCCTCAATTTGGGGTTTATTTTCGATTTTTTTTCTCCATTTTTGCTCTTATTATCCATAACCATTTAATCTTCTTATTACTCTTTATATGCTTTTGATTGAAATAAACACTTTGATGGAAAGAATGTGTCGAAAATTAAAATTAGCGATTTTGTATAATTCTCAAAGGCTATCCACGATTTTGGAGGTGTTATTTGGTATTTCAATTTTGTTGGTTTTGCTCTTATTCTCCATACCCGTTTATTATTTATATTGTTCTTTCTTATTTTTGGTAAAAATAAATAGTTTTATCGAAAGAATAAGTCAAAAACTGGATACAACAATTTTGTAAAAATTTGAAAGGCTATCCACAATTTTAGTGGTTTTGACCAATTTTTTGATTTTTAACTTTTGCTCTTATTCTTCATACACATTTAATCTTCATATTACTTAACCTACGATTTTGAAGGTGTTGTTTGCTTTTTAGTTTTTGAAGGTTTTGCTCTTATTCTGCATACCTATTTAACGTTTTTATTAGTCATTGTACATTTTGCATAAAAAATAAACTTTTCCGTGAAAATAACGAGTCAAAAAATGAATTTAGCGACTTTGCAAGGTTATCAAAGGCTATAATCCACAATTTTGGGGTTTATTTTCAATTTTTTTCGCTTTTGCTCTTAATATCCGTAACCATTTAATATTCTTAATATTCATTATATGCTTTTGATTGAAATAAAACTTTGATGGAAAGAATGAGTTGAAAACTAAAATTAGCGATTTTGTAAAATTCTCAAAGGCTATATAATCTATGAGTTTGGAGGTGGTGTTTGATATTTTGTTTTTGATGGTTTTGTTCTTATTCTTCGAACTTGTTTATTATTTCTATTGTCTTTTTCGTGTTTTTGGTAGAAATATATAGTTTTATCGAAATAATGAGTTGAAAACCGAGTACAACAGTTTTATAAATTTTGAAAGGCTATAATCTATGATTTTAGAGGTTTTCTTAAATTTTGAAAGGCTATCCACGATTTTAACGGTTTTGATCGATTTTTAGTGTTTTTTTCCTCTTATTCTCCATACCCATTTTACTATTCTTTATACGTTGTTGATAGAAATAAACACTTCCGTGGAAAGAATGAGCCCAAATCTGAATATAGCGATTTAGCAAATTTTGGAAGGGTGTAATCCACAATTTTGTGCTTTTTTCGATATTTTTCTTTTGTCACTTTTTAAACTTATTCTCAATACCCGTTTAATCTTCATATTATTCTTTATATGATTTTGATTGAAATACAAACTTTCATGGAAAAAATGAGCCGAAAACTGAATTTAGTGAATTCGCAAATTTTTGAAAAACGAATAACCTATGATTTTGAAAGTATTGTTTGATTTTTGGTTTTTGCTGTGTACCCATTTAACCTTTTTATTAGTCTTTTTAGGTTTTGCACAAAAATAAATATTTCCACGACTTTGCAAGTTTTCCAAACCCTATAATCCACAATTTTTGGGGTTTATTTTCGATTTTTTCTCCATAAACATTTAGTTTTTTTAGTACTCAATAGTCATTACATTCTTTTGATTGATATAAACACTTTAATGGAATGAATGAGTCAAAAACTAAAATCAGCGATTTTGTAAATTCTCAAAAGCTATAATCTACAAGTTTGGAGGTGGTGTTTGATATTTTGTTTTTGTTGGTTTTGCACTTATTCTCCATGCCCGTTTATTATTTCTATTTCTTTCGTGTTTTGGAATAAATAAATAGTTTTATCGATAGAATGAGTCAAAACCTGAATACAACACTTTTGTAAAATGTTGAAAGGCTATAATCCATGATTTTAGAGGTTTTGTTCAAAATTTTTATTTTTTGTCCCTTTTGTTCTTATTCTCATACCCAGTTAACCATTTTACTATTCTTTATACTTTATTGATAGAATTGTTTTTGTTGGTTTTTCTCTTATTTTTCATAACAGTTTAACAAATTTTTATATTAGTCTTTGTACGTTTTGCCCAAAGTAAGCATTCCATAAAAATAATGAGTGGAAAACAGAACTTAGCGACTTCGCAAGATTTCAGAAGCATATATAATCTATAATTTTGCAATTTATATTCAATTTTTTATTGTTAATTTTTTCTCTGATTCTCCATAACCATTTAATCTTAATATTACTCTTTATATGATTTTGATGGAAATGCACACTTTCATGGAAAGAATAAGTCGAAAACTAAAATTAGTGATCGTATAAAATTCTCGAAGGCTATCCACGATTTTGCAGGTTTTATTTGATTTTTCGAATTTGTTGGTTTTGCTCTTATTCTCCATACCCATTTATTATTTCTATTGTTATTTTCATGTTTTTGGTAGAAATAAATAGTTACATCGAAAGAATGAGTTGAAAACTGAATAAAATAATTTTGTAAAATTTTGAAGGTTGTAATCCACTATTTTAGACATTTTGTTAGATTTTTTGTTTATTATTGCTTTTGCACTTATTTTCCATACTCATTTATTATTTCTATTGTTCTTTTCGTGATTTTGGTAATAATATTTTTATCGAAAGAATGAGTTGAAAACTGAATGCAACAATTTTGTAAATTTTTTTACAGGATATAATCCACGATTTTAAAGGTTTTTGTTCGATTTTTTTTATTTTTTTCATTTTGTCGATTTTGTTCTTGTTCTCCATACCCATTTAACTATTCTTTATACATTTTTGAAAGAACTAAACATTTCCATAGCAAGAATGAGCTGGAAATTGAATATAGTTTTTTTGCAAAATTTTGAAAGGTTGTAATCCACAATTTTGTAGTTTTTTTTATATTTCTTTTTTTTATCGTATTTTTACTCTAAAGTATGCTTACCCATTTAATCTTTATATATATTTTTATTTAAATATGCACTTTCATGGAAAGAATGAGTCCAAAACTGAATTTGGCGATTTTGCAAAATTTTCAAAGGCAAATAACCTACGATTTTGAAGTTGTTGTTTGATTTTTGGTTTTGTTGGTTTTGCTCTTATTATCCATACCCATTTAACCTTTTTTTTATTTTTTATGTCTTGCCCAAAATAAACATTTCCATGAAAATAATGCGTCGAAATCATAATTAGCAATTTTGCAAGTTTTCAAAAGCTCTATAATCCACAATTATGGGTTTATTTTCGATTTTTTTTCCCGTTTTGGCTTTTATCATCCATAACCATTTAATATTCTTATCAATCATTATATGATTTTGATTGAAATAAAAACTTTGATGGAAATAATGATTCAAAAACTAAAATTAGCGATTTGTAAAATTCTCAATGGCTATAATCCACGAGTTTGGAAGTGGTGTTTGATATTTCGTTTTGTTGGTTTTGCACTTATTCTCCATGTCCGTTTATTATTTCTATTGTTCTTTTCGTGTTTTTGGTAGAAATAAATATTTTCATTGAAAAATGAGTAAAAAACCTTATACCAAAGTTTTTTTCCTTTTTTGTCGGTTTTGCTCTTATTCACCATACCCGTTTAACCATTTCACTATTCTTTATACGTTGTTGATAGAAATAAACACTTCCATCGAAAGATTGAGCTGAAAAATTGAATATAGTGATTTTGCAGGAATTTTGTGGTTTTTTCGATATTTTCTTTTTAGTCGCTTTTACTCTTATTGATGCAGGAGGGTTCCTAATTTGGGTTCCTAAGGTTCCTAATTTTCTCTCAAAGTTATTTACTAAATAACTTTGAGTAATTTTCAATTTAATTAGGAATCTTTTAGTTTCCTTTTAGGATTAGGCATTATTTTCTTTTAGGAATAGACTGCTTGTTAATTTTAGTAGTTTTTTTTCCCTTTATAGTAATATTTCAATTATAGTTTAGGAAGTGATTCTGAACCCGATTTGGGCCAGATTCTTGGCAGATTATTTCTTTTATTACGTATTTCGTTTTATCATGATTATTGGGGTGTTGCCATTTTTGGTAAAATTCCAATATTTATGAGTTTTAGCTATAAAGCCCGGCTTGTGGGCTGATTTTCGGAAGACCTTTGATTTGCATAATTTTGAATTGACATTAGAGATATTTTTCTGTGTTTTGGGTGATTCTTTTGTATTATTCCTTGTGAATTATCTGTTAGAACTAGCCTGCAGATAATCGTTATTCTGCCCGGCGTCAGTTGTATCAGAGCTTCAGCAACTTTTTGGGGTGAGATTTCATCAGTTTCTATGGCTGGTGGTCGTGGTCGTCGTGGGCAGGTTCCTAACGAGGAAGCCCCTCACCATGATCGTAACGTTAAGAATATGATGATTGAGGATTTACAGAGGCAAGTTGCAGAGTTAACCCGGCGTCTAACGGCGCAGGATTTCGGTAATCGTGAGATGGAAGATCACGATTCTGATTCCAGTTTCGAAAACCCGTATCACAATCATGCTCGATTATGGGAGTATGGAGAGCATGTGTATGACGATGAGGAGCTTGGAGAGCCTATGTATGACAATGAGGAGCTTGAGGAAGACGTGGTAGACGAAACTGAGGAGCTTGGAGAGCCTGTGTATGACACTGATGACAATGGAGATGTGCTGTATGGGGATGGCCATGAGACTCTGATTGTTCATAAGTGCCTACTGACTCCAGGGGATGATTGGTTGAGAACCAATATTTTTTGCACAACATGCACAATTGCAGATAAATTCTGCAAGATGATCATTGACAGTGGCAGTTGTGAGAACGTAGTATCTGAAGAGGTTGTCCTGAAATTGCAGTTGAAGACAGATCGCCATCCCAAGCCGTACAAATTATCGTGGCTGAATAAAGGCAGTGAGGTAACAGTAAATAGGCCATGCCTAGTGTCTTTTTCGATTGGTAGGAAATATTTTGATAATGCTTGGTGTGATGTTGTGTCTATGGATGCTTGTCTTATATTGTTAGGCAGACCTTGGCAGTATGATCGCCGTGTTATTCATAATGGGCGGAAAAATACATATTTCTTAAGCATTAAAGGGAAGAAAATTGTGTTGGCACCTCGTCGGGAAGGAACCACTCCTACTCTGGCAGCCAATAATACTAACCTGCTTTTCTAGATCCATGTTTTTAGATAAGATTGAGCGTGGAGACGAGGTTTGTGTTCTGCTGCCTTGTGGGACTAGTACAGCAGAAGTGATTCTAGATTTGCCAGCGGAGGTGCAGCCGCTGCTAGCCGAGTAATCTAACCTGATGCCATAGGACCTTCCTCCTGGACTGCCACCTGAAGCTATTGTGAATTCCGATAAAGCTATTGTGAACTCGATGACGAGTTCTTTCCAACTCGGGGTGACTGATGCAGGAGGGTTTCTAGGGTTCCTAATTTGGGTTCCTAGAGTTCCTAATTTGGATTTCTAAGGTTCCTAATTTGCTCTCAAAGTTATATACTAAATAACTTTGAGTAATCTTTCAATTTAATTAGGAATCTTTTAGTTTCCTTTTAGGATTAGGCATTATTTTCTTTTAGGAATAGAATGCTTGTTAATTTTAGTAGTTTTTTTCCCTTTATAGTAATATTTCAATTATAGTTTAGGAAGTGATTCTGAACCCGATTTGGGCCAGATTCTTGGCAGATTATTTATTTTATTACGTTTTCGTTTTAGCATGATTATTGGGTTGTTGCCATTTTTGGTAAAATTTCAATATTGATGAATTTTAGCTATAAAGCCCGGCTTGTGGGCTGATTTTAGGAAGACCTTTGATTTGCATAATTTTGAATTGACATTAGAGATATTTCTCTGTGTTTTGGGCGATTCTTTTGTATTCTTCCTTGTGAATTATCTGTTAGAACTAGCATGCAGGATAATCGCTATTCTGTCTGGCGTCACTTATTCTCCATACCGGTTTAATCTTCATATTATTCTTTATATGATTTTGATTGAAATACACATTTTCATGGAAAAATAGTCGAAAACTGAATTTAACGATTTTGCAAAAAACAATTTAAGGGAATTGCCTACGATTTTGAAGGTGTTGTTTGATTTTGATCTTATTCTCCATACATGTTTAACAAATTTACTATTCTTTATACGTTGTTGATAGAAATAAACACTTCCATGGAAATAATGAGTCGAAAAATAAATAAAGTGTTTTTGCAAAATTTTGAAAGGTTGTAATCCACAATTTTGAGGTATATTTTCAAAAAAAGTTTGTTGCTTTTGCTCTTATTCTTCATACCCATTTAATATTCTTTATATGCTTTTGATTGAAATAAACACTTTGATGGAAAGAATGAGTGGAAAACTAAAATAAGCGATTTTGTAAAATTTGCAAAGGCTATAATCCACAATTTTGGAGGTGTTATTTGATATTTCGTTTTTGTTGATTTTGCTCTTATTCTTCATATTTGTTTATTATTTCTATTGTTCTTTCGGGTTTTTGGTAATAATAAGTTTTTTTATTGATAGAATAAGTTAAAAGCTGAATGCAATAATTTAGTAAAATTTTGAAGGTATAATCCACGATTTTAATGGTTTTGTTCGATTTTTCGTTTTGGTCGCTTTTACTCTTATTCTCCAAAGCCATTTAACTATTCTTTATACTTTGTTGATAGAAATAAACACTTCCATGGAAATAATGAGTCGAAAAATGGATATAGTGCTTTTGCAAAATTTTGAAAGGTTGTAATCAACAATTTTGTGATTTTTTTCGGTATTTCTTTTTTGTCCCTTTTACTCGTATTCTTCATACCCATTTAATCTTCATATTACTTAAATCTACGATTTTGAAGGTGTTGTTTGCTTTTTGGTTTTTGTAGGTTTTGTTCTTATTCTGCATACTTGTTTAACCTTTTTATTAGTCTTTGTAAGCTTTGTATAAAAATAAACAATTCCAAGAAAATAATGAGTCAAAATTTGAATTTAGCGATTTTGCTAGTTTTCCAAAGGTTATCCACAATTTTGGGGATTTATTTCGATTTTTTTTGCTTTTGCTCTTGATACCCATAACCATTTAATATTCTTATTAGTTATTACTCATTATATGCTTTTGATTGAAATAAAATCTTTGATGGAAAGAATGAGTTGAAAACTAAAATTAGCAATTTTGTAAAATACTCAAAGGCTACATAATCCACGAGTTTAGAGGTGGTGTTTGATATTTCGTTTTTGTTGATTTTGCTCTTATTCTCCATACCTGTTTATTATTTATATTGTCATTTTTTGTGTGTTTTAGTACAAATAAATAGGTTTATCGAAATAATGAGTCGAAAACCGAGTACAACAATTTTTTTAAATTTTGAAAGGCTATATCCACGATTTTAAAGGTTTTATTATTTATTTATTTTTGTCGTTTTTGCTCTTATTCTCCATACCCATTTAACCATTTTATTATTCTATATACGGTGTTGATAGAAATAAAAACTTCCATGGAAAGAATGAGTCCAAAACTGCAAATTTTTGGAAGGGTGTAATCCACAATTTTGTGGTTTTTTCGATATTTCTTTTTTGTCGCTTTTTACTCTTATTCTCAATTCCCGTTTAATCTTCATATTATTTTGATGGAAATACTCAATTTCATGGAAAGACCTACAATAGTGGTTTTGTTCGATTTTTTTTCCCCTTTTTTTTATCGCTTTTGAAGGTGTTGTTTGATTTTTGTTTTTTACTCTTATCATCCTTACCCGTTCAACCTTTTTATTAATCTTTTTTCATTGTGTACAAAAATAAACATTTCCAAGAAAATAATGAGTTGAAAACTGAATTTCGCGACTTTACAAGTTTTCCAAAGGCTATATAATTTTGGGGTTTATTTTCGAAAACAAATCTGTCGCTTTTGCTCTTATTCTCCATAACCATTTGGTATTATTATTATTCATTATAAGTTTTTGATTGAAATACACACTTTGATGGAAAGAATGAGTCGAAAACTAAAATTAGTGATTTTGAAAAATTCTCAAAGGCTAAAATCCACGATTTTAGAGGTGTTGTTTATCTCATTTTTGTTGGTTTTGCTCTTATTGTCCATACCCGTTTATTATTTCTATTGTTCTTTCATGTTTTTGGTTGAAATAATTAGTTTTATCAAAAGAATGAGTCGAAAACTGAATACAACAATTTTATAAAATTTTGAACGACTATAATCCATGATTTTACAAATTTTGTTCGATTTTTCATTTTTGTTGCTTTTGCTCTTATTTTCCATACCCATTTAACCATTTTACTATTCTTTATACATTGTTGAAAGAAATAAACACTTCCATGAAAAGAATGAGCCAAAAAATGGATATAGTGCTTTTGCAAAATTTTGAAAGGCTATAATCTATAATTTTGTGATTTTTTTCAATATTTCTTTTTTTTTGCCCCTTTTTTATTCTTATTCTTTGTACTCGTTTAATCTTCCTATTAATAACCTACGATTTTGAAGGTGTTTTTTATTTGATTTTATAGGTTTTGCTTTTGTCTTGCATACCTGTTTAACATTTTATTAGTCTTTGTACATTTTGCATAAAAATAAACATTTCCATGAAAATAATGAGCCAAAAACTGAATTTAGCAACTTTGCAAGTTTTCCAAAGGTTGTAATCCACAAATTTTTATTTATTTTTTTCGCTTTTGCTTTTATTCTCCATACCCATTTAATCTTCTTATTACTCTTTATATGTTTTTGATTGAAATAAACACTTTGATGGAAAGAATGAGTCAATAACTGAAATTAGTGATTTTGTGAAATTCTCAAAGGCTATATTATCCACAACTTTGGAGGCGTTGTTTGATAATTCGTTTTTGTTGGTTTTGCTCTTATTTTCCATGCTTGTTTATTATTTCTATTGATCTTTTCGAGTTTTTGGTGGAAATAAATAGTTTTATCGAATCGAAAACTGAATACAACAATTTTATAAATTTTGAAAGGGGTTTTGTTTGATTTAGAGGGTTTTTTTTTCGTTTTTATCATTTTTGCTCTTATTATCCATGCCCATTAACCATTTTACAATTTTTTATATGTTTTCGGTGGATATAAACATTTTCATGGAAAGAATGAGTCGAAAACTGAATTTAGCGATTTTGCGAAATTTTCAAAGGCTATGTGATCCACGATTTTGTAGGGGTTTGTTCAATTTTTATTTTTTGTTGCTCTTGCTCTTATTCTCCATACCTGTTAAACCTTTTTTTTTACCATTCTTTATATGATTTTGATAGAAATTCCACGAAAAGAATGGGCCGAGAACTAAATATAGTGATTTTGCAAAAATTTTGAAAGGATGTAGTCCACAATTTTGTGGTTATTCGATATTTATTTTTTAACGCTTTTGCTCTTATTCTCCACATGTTTAATCTTTCTTATTATTCATCATATGCTTCCGACTGAAATTAACATTTACGTGGAAAGAATGAGCCAAAAACTGAAATCAGAGGTTTGCAAAATTTTCGAAGCTAATATACTACATTATGGAATTTCAAAAATTGTCTAATGCAAAAATGAGCGAAAATCCAAGAGAAATTTTCAAATGTCAACACAAGGTATCAGATGATAAACAAAGTAACTGAAACTCTCTTTCAGTGTCATTTCTTCCAACATCTAGTCTGTAGAATGTTTGATAACTTGTTTTGAAGAAGCATATAAAATCTACTTCAAGAACCATAAGGTAGCAATAACACATTGACCTTTAAATTTTAATTCAGTAATCCAAGAACCGATGTGAACATAGATTTGAATCGAACAAGATAGTGGAACCCTAGAATTCAAAAACTATACAGAGAAGAAATGAAGAAGACTGACCTGTTGTTGTAGGTGTAAAGTGCCTACAAATTGCAAGAAAAAGCTTCCTTCCTTGGTTCTTGATAACAGAAAGATTTGGTGTTTCGCTTCAGGTTTTCGAGATAGATAGAAAGAAAACATTGCTTTCGGTGGGGAGGGAAAGCTTGCCTGTGAACTTGCACAAGGAGACAGAAGAGAGTAAAGAAGAGGGGGTGAAAGAGTGAACAAGAAAATGAAAAACCAAGGCCCAGACCAGTCAAAGTAATTTGTCAATCCAGAAGATACGGAGGTAAGAGTGTAATGGTGGATGAGCGACGTTGTTGTCATGCAGTGGGATGATAAACCAAATGCTTGAGATATTCGGCCAGGCATTTTTATCTGGGAGAGAAGACCCAAGACATTTTGAAGCTCTTCTTATACCACAATAAGAAGCTCACTGATGCCGCTATTGTCATCTTGTTGGCTGCAACTAAGTAACATAAACCACCATAAAACTAGAGGAACAATCCTACAACTAGAGGACAGGTACGCAAAGTTTTTGAAACAAGCAATGCTAGAAGTGAAATACAAAAGCAATTACAAAATGATATAAACATGGGTATAGGAAATTTGTCGGACGACAGTCATGATAGACAGAGTCCAGGATAGATAGACAGAGTTCAGGATAGTTTGTTAGAGTCTAGGATAGTTTGTTAGCATGCCTGTAATTAGTTAGTGAATTATGACAACTTGTCAGTATGAGCTATAGTTGGTTAGTGTAAGTTCTTGATTCCTAGATGTAATCTGAGATAGCTATAAATACATGTAAAGCTCTCTGTATTGATTTACATTGAATAGCAATAACAGAGTTTTTCATTTGGATATTCAATTCTAACTTGGTATCAGAGCTTTGAGTTTCTCTTATCAATGGCAACACAATCTTCTTCTGGTTCTCTCAACACAGGTCAGACATCTACTGTGTCTTCTACTCCTTCTTATCAAGTTTTGAATCACACCCTGCCAGTAAAGCTAGATAGATCCAATTATATACTTTGGAAATCTCAAATTGAAAATGTAATATTTGCAAATGGTTTTGAAGATTTCATTGAAGGAGTTTCAGTTTGTCCAACAAAAGAACTAAGTACAGGAGTTATCAATCCTGCTTTTATTGCTTGGAGAAGGCAAGATCGTACAATTCTAAGTTGGATTTATGCATCTCTTACACCAGCCATAATGGCTCAAATCATCGGTCATACTACTTCTTTTTCAGCCTGGAAGGCTTTAGAGCAAATCTTTTCTTCTTCTTCAAGAGCTAGGATCATGCAACTACGATTAGACTTACAATCTACTAAGAAAGGCTCCCTGTCCATGATTGATTACATCATGAAGATCAAGAGTGCAGCAGACAATTTAGCAGCCATTGGTGAGTTAGTCTCAGATCAAGATCATATCATGAATCTTCTAAATGGTTTAGGCACTAAGTATAACTCAGTAGTCACAGCAATCAATGTCAGAGACGATCAGATCTCACTTGAGTCTGTCCATAGTATGCTATTGTCCTTTGAAAATAGGCTTGAGCAACAAGGCTCTGTGGATAGTATTCCACCCATTTCAGCACATTTGGCCAATTCCAGTTATAAACAGCAGTTTGGTAAGAACTATGGTCAGTCATTTAGTCGAGGCAGAGGAAGAACTTATGGTGGCCAATCTAATAGGGGACGAGGTCGTGCAAGACAGTTCAATGGTCAATTCAATGGACAGCAATATGGTCTCCAATATGGACAGCAATATGGCTCTAATCACAGTCCACAAGGTGGTCATCCCAATAATCACAGTAATAAGCAGTCCAATGATAGGCCACAATGTCAGTTATGTGGCAAATATGGACATATAGCTCTTGCTTGCTATCATCGATTTGATGTTAATTTTCAACATTCTGGTTCTCTGCAATCTGGTTCTTCAACTGATTTAAAACCAAGCATGCCTGCCTTAGCTACAGCTTCAAATTCTTCCACAATGAAGGTTGGTACTTGGATTCAGGAGCAAGTCATCACTTAACCAATGATCATGTTGTTATTGCTAATTCTTCTCCCTACATGGGCTCAGACAAGGTCACGGTTGGTAATGGTACTTCTCTTCCCATTTCTAGTGTTGGCTCTCTAACCTTTTCTTCTTCTTCTCATAGTCCATCTTCATCTTTCCTTCTTAAACAAATTTTTCATGTCCCTTCTCTGTCAACCAATCTGATTAGTGTTGCTAAACTTTGTTCTAATAACAATGTGTTCATTGAATTCTGGTCTGATCGTTTCTTTGTGAAGGAACCACATTCGAGGAGGGTTCTTGCTCAAGGCAGCCTTGAAAATGGCCTATACAAACTGTCAGTGCTTCCTGCTTTAAAGACTGCTCTTGCCTCCTGTTCCAGCAGTTCTGCTTTGTCTACTTCTTCCAGTTCTTCTTCTACTGTTTCCTCTACTTCTTGTATTGCTACCAATGAGCAGTTATGGCATTATAGACTAGGCCATCCTTCAATAAAAGTTGTTCATCATGTATTGAATATTTGTAATATTCCATTCAATAAATCTCAGTTTCATGTTTGTTCATCTTGTCAACTTGCTAAGAGTCATCGTTTACCTACTTCTTTATCCTCTTTTCATGCTTCTAGCCCTTTAGAACTTGTTCATACTGATATTTGGGGCCCTGCCTTTGTCAAATCTACCTCTGGTGCTCGGTTTTTTCTCTTATTTGTTGATGACTTTTCACGCTTCACTTGGATGTTTCCACTTCAGTCCAAAGATCAGGCTTTACCCATGTTCAAGGTGTTCAAACTACGTGTTGAAAATCAATTTAACACCTCCATTAAATGTCTTCATTCTGATAATGGTGGTGAATTCAAGACTTTTAAATCCTTTTTATTAAATTCTGGTATTGAACATCGATTCTCTTGTCCATATACATCGTCCCAAAATGGTAGAGTGGAACGTAAGCACAAACATGTTGTTGAGACTGGACTTGCTTTGTTAGCTCATGCTCATATGCCTTTCAAGTATTGGCAATATGCTTTTCAAGCAGTCGTGTTTCTTATCAATCGCATGCCAACTAAAGTGCTTGGTCATAAGTCTCCTTATCAGGTTCTTCTAAATAGACTTCCTGACTATAGTGTTCTTCATGTTTTTGGTTGCTTATGCTTTCCTTTCATTCGTCCTTATAATCAGCATAAGCTCCAATTTCGATCAGTTGCTTGTGTCTTTCTGGGTTATAGTTTAGATCATAAGGGGTTTTTGTGTCTTGATCAAGATTCTGGTCGACTATATGTCTCTCCCAATGTAGTATTTGATGAATCCAGGTTTCCTATGCGTAATGCTACTTCCTTGCTTCCATCCATTTCCTATGAGTTGCCTCCTGACATTGCTTCTTTTGTTCCTAATTCCTTTTCTAGTTCCTCTGCATCTACTGCTCCAGATAATGCTCCTTCTACTGATTCTTCTAGTGCTCCATCTACTGATCCTTCTAATGCTCCATCTACTGTACCAGCTGATGCTCCATCTATTGCTCCATCTCTGTCTCCTACATCTGCTAGTTCAGTTCCTTCACTTCCCACTGATGTTCCTCCTACATCTGCTAGTTCAGTTCCTCCTGTAGCTTCGCTTCCTTATCGCATGTTTACTCGTTCTATGGCTGGTATTTCCAAAAGGAAACCAATTCTTGATCTCTCTGTTGTTAAACACTCAGAACCCACTACATTGAGACAGGCACTTCAAGATCCACACTGGGTTCATGCCATGGAACAAGAAATTTCTGCTTTACATAAAAATGGCACTTGGACTTTGGTTGATCCACCTAGTAATGTGAACATTATCGGTTGTAAGTGGGTCTATAGACTTAAATACAAACCTGATGGGAGTATTGACAGATACAAAGCTCGCCTTTTTGCCAAAGGATTTAATCAAACCTATGGCTTGGATTATTTTGAGACGTTTAGTCCTGTAGTAAAGTCTGCCACTATTCGTATTGTTCTTACTCTTGCGGTCAGTTTTCAATGGGACGTTCGGCAACTTGATGTTCATAATGCTTTCTTGAATGGAGATCTTGAAGAACAGGTATTCATGGCTCAACCTCCTGGTTTTTTAGACATCAGATTTCCATCTAAAGTCTGCCAACTACGGAAGTCACTGTATGGTCTCAAACAGTCACCTTGTGCTTGGTTCTCTAAACTGAGTTGTGCTCTTCTAAGCTGGGGTTTCACTGCTTCTCGGACAGATAGTTCCATGTTTATCAGGTTTGATAAACATTCTGTTCTTCTCATGCTAGTTTATGTGGATGATATCATTGTTACTGGCAGTTCTTCAAGGCATATTGCTTCGCTTATTGCTCAATTGAATTCAGTCTTTGCCCTTCGTGACTTGGGTCCTTTGTCATACTTCTTGGGTATTGAAGTTCATCTGTGTAATGGTGCACTACATCTCAGTCAAGCCAAATATGTTGCTGATCTTCTTACTCGTGCTAATATGATGGATTGCAAACCTGCTCCAACTCCAGGAGCAGTTGGCAAACCCTTGTCCCAGTCTGATGGCGCTCCCCTTATGAATGCGACTACCTATCGCAGCATAGTTGGTGCTCTCCAATATGTCACCATGACCAGACCAGACATTGCCTTTGCGGTCAATAAGGCTTGTCAGTTTATGCAAGCACCTACGACATCCCACTGGCTGGCTGTCAAGCGTATTCTACGTTATTTGAAAGGCTCTTCTCATGATGGATTGCTTTTGCAACCTGCTCGTGATCTTGCTATTGAAGCCTTCTCTGATGCTGACTGGGGTTCCAATCCTGATGACCGACGTAGTTCCAGTGGGTATTTGGTTTATTTGGGTGGTAATTTGATCTCTTGGTCTGCTACCAAACAACGTGTTGTCTCCAGAAGCAGTGCTGAAACTGAGTATCGTGGTCTTGCTCTTGCCTCTTCTGAAGTTATCTGGATCCAGGCTTTGTTAAAGGAGCTTTGTGTTCCTCTTCCTAGTTCTCCTCTTCTATGGTATGACAATATCAGTGCTTACCATCTTGCCAAGAATCCAGTTTTTCATGCACGGACCAAACATATTGAGATTGATTTACATTTCATCCGTGATCATGTTCTTCGTGGTGATTTGCTTCTCGCTTTTGTTCCTACTAGTGAGCAGCCTGCGGATCTTCTCACAAAGCATCTTCCAAGTGCACGGTTCACCTATCTCAAGTCCCATCTTGGTCTTGTTCCCTACCCCTTGCACTTGAGGGGGGATGATAGACAGAGTCCAGGATAGATAGACAGAGTTCAGGATAGTTTGTTAGAGTCTAGGATAGTTTGTTAGCATGTCTGTAATTAGTTAGTGAATTATGACAACCTGTCAGTATGAGCTGTAGTTGGTTAGTGTAAGTTCTTGATTCCTAGATGTAATCTGAGATAGCTATAAATACATGTAAAGCTCTTTGTATTGATTTACATTGAATAGCAATAACAGAGTTTTTCATTTGGTTCATCAATTCTAACTAGTCACAACTGGATGAAAAAAAAAAAAAAAAAAAAAAAAAAGGAAACATGGTTAGCAAAAGCTCATCTCCTAAATTAATAAAACATCCATCTGTTTCTCAATCCTAGTTCGACAATCCTGAGACTGCAAGCAAATGTTCTAAGCAACTTGAACAACCTGAGTTGCAAGAATTTTATGCTTTTTATTATTCATACAGAAGCATAACACTCTTTCGCATAAATGTTGCTAGCGTATTTCCAGTTGATAACCTTCCATATATTCTTCAAGTAATCCAGTCTCACATTTTTGTACTGCAACACCAGAAGCCCAAAATCATCAAATGAATAAAAGACAAACTATAAAGATTAATGAATAGATAAATTCATTATATTGGGTAATCAAATCCTAAGCAAGAAATTGATCCATCACTTTTTTCTTTCCACCCAATAAGAAGGGTCTTTTAGATCCAATATAAGAAGCACTTCAACCTTCAGTTGTAAAATCTTCCCCTACAAGAGAAAGCAGGCATACGCATATCTGGGATTAACACAAGGGGGGAAGTATATATCATTTACAATAACATGGAAATGGTATTTGGTCAGAGGAGAAGCATCCCATGGATGGCATTGAAAATCCAGCTTCCCTACCAACTTTGCATCACAGTAGATCTGAAATGTCAGGATGGGCCAAAAAGAACAATCGCTGAATTGACTTCAGCGCATTTCCCAAAGTCTGACACATTTTTTTGACAATTAAAGTTTTCATCCTCAACTCTCAAAGGTGATGAAGATCATGATGTAGTCAACACTATCATTATCTAGATCAGGTTAAGACATGAACATAGTGAAGCAAAGTTAAACTATGCTTCAAATCCAACCCTTGATATCATGTTCATTGGATAACCAAGCTTTCAATCTAACTCATTCAAGAAACCAAGACAAAGTTATTAGCTTTCACTGCTACTAGATGGCTACGAGCAAATTATACAATTTTAAGAGAAAAGGAAAACAATCCTTCATTCCAAAGAAAGTACCTACAAGGATCATCCTCGCAAGAAGAAGAATGCAGGTACATAACTCCTAACAATATGGTAAATTACCATAACATGAATGTACCAACCGATATATTCAGATGTGAACACTACTGAACAGCCTAGAACAACAACAAAACTGAAGTTTAATAGTGTGTGACGATAAAAAGCAGCTGAGCAAATGAATCTAACAGTGAAACAAGTCCTCACGAGATACCAACAATATCATATGGAGCTATGGTAAGTAAAGTAATTTATATTTTCATTAGGATGTTTTGTGATAAAAGTAACAAGAAACTTTCATGCAATGGTCCAAGAAAAGACTGGCATGAAATTTATGTATTCAACAAAGATAATTTGAGCACTAGTTCAAAAAGTCCTTGACAAACAAAGAGGTTAGATTGATCTCCCTGATATTTAAAATCCATATATGAGGATGATAACATCGGTAAGACTCATGGATAATTTGTCTATGAAGTACGAATTGTTACGGTAAAATAGTTTGTACAAAGAGTAGGGATTATTACGGTAAAAGAGTTTGTAAAGACGAGAAAGAGAAACAAGTAACGTTGAAATCGCCCGTGAACTTTACAGTTTCTAGCATTCATGGAGAAACACAGTCTAACATGGATGTGCTGAGCTTTGCTAGGGAGCGAGGGAGGGAGCGAGGGAAAGGAGCGAGGGATGGGTGTAACCACCCATCCTCCTCAGGATGAGCGCATCGCGTTGGCTATTTTAAGGGATGACAATTTTTCTAAGGGATTCCCTATCCAAACCCCCATTTTAATTTTTCATCCCTATTTTGGGGGTATCAATTTCATCCCCAAATGCTAATAAATATTTAAAGAGTGAGGCTAGGGAACCAGGTTTTGTAACCATGTTTTATAACCAAGATGATGTGGCATCGTTAGATAATATTTTTTACAACCTCGAGATACACATAAACACTTTGGGGATTTCATTATTCGTTCAAGATCACGCCACGTCACCATGGTTACAAAACCTAGTTACAAAAACATGGTTTCCTAGCATTTTTTATATTTAAAAAATCACTTTTCTTCCTTCTCTCTTCTCCGATCAAATAAACTTAAATAGAAAATATATATTTAAATAATGATGAAAAAGTTAAAATGGGGAATGTGGTTGGAGTGATGAAAAATAGGGAGACCCCTAAAATTAGCTTTTAGTTAAAATGGGGAATGGTTTTAGCTTTTACCCTTGGAGATGCTCTAACAAATAAGAATGGTATTTCGGGTTGGAGAAAGAAGTTTTTTTAATTTTTATGCCCAACCAACTCTAATCATCACACATCTAAATGCTCAAATTTGAGTGTAGCACGAGGAATACCCTAGTCAACAAACAATTCAAATGTTGATGTTGTTGTCACATAACACATGCATGTTATCCAACTACCTATACATCACTACTTTTGAAAGAACCCCTTGCAAACATACCTGATTCGCAGTAGTTTCAACAACCAGATTCTTCATCTCTTTGTCCAAACCTAACCACTGACTAATCATAATAACAGAGGCAAAAATCAGGAAAAAAAAGGACATATAAGACTGACATATTCACTTAATGAAGGATGGATGGTTTATGTGAGAAATATCAAACTGCAGACTCACCACCCATCCAGAACCCTGCAACGCTCCGCTTCTGCATTTATTTTTTTTCATAAGTACTTCCAGATAACCAAAATGGTTGTCAATAGCATAGCCAAGAGCGTTCTTCAGAGGCTCACCACCTCCGCTCTGTAAAATTTGGTCAAAATCAAACAACACTTGTTAAAAGGGAAGAATTTGGTTCAATGAATTTGGTCTAATATTGTGATTGGAATGATTCTTGGATCTTAATATGCTTTAGCATGATTCTTGGATCTTAATATGCTTTGGCATGATTCTTGGATCTTGATTAGCATGTAATTATGTTAGCTTACTCTTGTATAAGTTCATGTATTGCTTAGCAAATGAATCAACAACTTCCACACAAATTTATCTTATTATGGTATCAGAGCCATAGGGTTTAGGTAAACACATATTTTTTCTTTCTTCCTTTCTCTTCCGCCGTTTTTCGTCATCAATACATCACGTCCAGTTCATCAACATGGGCAAGGATGGTGAAATCTCTGAGTTCACAAATCCCGCATCTTCTAGTCCAGCGTTTGCCGCAGCCACACAGTGGAGCAGTAATGTGCCAGCCGCACAGTATTCTGCCGAGTCAGTTTCCACAACCATTCCGGGCATTTCATCGAAACAAATGCAGCGTCTCTTGGCTTTAATAGAGCCCAGTCCAGAGGGTGATAAGTTATCTGGTAAGCCTTTTTTCTAATGTTTCTTGGCTTATTGATAGTGGTGATTCGCATCACATGATGGGTAATATTTCCACGTTGTCCAATATTTCTGATATCGCTCCTTCCCCGGTTGGCCTACCCGACAGTGCTCAAACGTCGGTCGTGAAGGAAGGAGATTGTGTTCTGCCATCCGGACTTGTTCTCAAACATGTGTTATTTGTGCCGAATCTGGTCAGTAAACTCATTTGTGATGAAAATTGTCTTGTGACGTTCACCGATCGTTTATGTATCTTGCAGAACCGCACCACAAGGAGCCCGATTGGACTGGGTGAGTTACGAGGAGGGGTCTACCATTACAAACCGGTGACAGTCGCAACCGCTTCAGCAACTCGGGCACCGGAGTCTTATGAGAAATGGCATCGCCGGTTGGGGCATCCTTCTTCCAAACCTATGTCTTTATTAAGTATTGATGGCAATAAAGTTGTAGTCCCCGACAAACAGTTGATTTGTGATATTTGTTGTCGGGCAAAACAAACACGGTCTAGCTTTCCTCTTAGTAGTAGCTGTGCTACAGATAAGTTTGATTTGATTCATTGTGACATTTGGGGTCCTTACCGTCAATCTACATTGTCTGGTGCTCGCTATTTTTTTACTATCATTGATGATTTCAGTTGGGTTGTTTGGGTATACTTGATGCATGAAAAGAGTGAAGCTAGTGTGTTATTACAACAGTTTTGTTCCCTTGCCAAAACACAATTCGGTAAGTTGGTCAAAATTATTCGTAGTGATAACGGTTTGGAATTTACATCTATTCCCATGACCTCATTTTATGCCCAACATGGTATTACCCACCAAACAAGTATTGTTGATACCCCACAACAAAATGGCCGCGTTGAGAGAAAACATCGTCACATTCTCAATGTTACCCGGGCCCTTTTATTTCAAGCATCCCTACCTATTGAATTTTGGGGAGAATGTGTCCTTACTGCAACTCATTTAATCAACCGCACCCCCACACCTCTCCTAAACTGTCTTACACCTCTCAACAAATTATACTCCAAAACACCTTCTCTTTCCCATCTCCGAGAGTTTGGTTGTCTTTGTTATGCCCACCATAAAGACCGATCACAGGATAAATTTGCCCCTCGCAGTCAACTGTGTGTTTTATTGGGATATCCTCATGGTAAAAAGGGATGGAAAGTTATGGACTTAGAAACCTATAAAGTTTTTATCTCCCGTGATGTTATGTTTGATGAAACCAATTTTCCTTTCTCACACCCTCAGCCGTCGCCTATTGCTTCTTCTCATTCTATTCCCCCTGTCAATGATTGTTCATGGGAGTATCCTGCTTGTAAGACCACACCTTCTACACATGTGGAGTCAGGGGGAGTCCCTTTAAATGACAATACCATGTTACCCCAGGGATCTTCCTCACCCACTGATTGTGAGCCTGATCTTGTTCTTTCTGGGCCAAATGTCTCGGCCCCAGAGCAGTGTATTACCGAGCAGCCCCTCGGTCGAGGATAGCGCGATCGAAAGCCGCCCGCACATCTTCATGATTATGTTTGTCACACAGCTCAGGTTTTACACCCCTCTTCGCCTCCTTCTTCCATCGGGTCCTCAGGTACGCGATTCCCTTTAGCTAATTATGTCACAACTTCTCACCTTCACATTCGAAATTTTTGGCGGCTATAACTGCAGGGGTTGAACCCCGATCATTTAATGAGGTTGTGCAGGATACAAATTGGCGTCAAGCATGCGGGAGGAAATAGATGCTCTGGAACTCAATGGTACTTGGACTATTACGGATTTACCTGCTAGCAAAAAGCCCATTGGTTGTAAATGGGTTTATAAATTGAAATATAAATCTGATGGGTCCGTTGAACGTTACAAGGCCCGGGTTGTGGTCCGCGGAGACACTCAAGTGGAAGGCATCGATTACGATGAGACTTTTGCCCCGGTGGCTAAATTGGTTAGTGTCCGCACATTTTTGGTCGTGGCTGTTATTAAAGGTTGGGAGTTGCACCAACTAGACGTGAACAACGCCTTTCTTCACGGTGACTTGCATGAGGAAGTTTACATGCGACTTCCACAGGGATTCTTCCTCTCATCCCCATAAGGTTTGTCGGCTTCGCAAGTCCCTTTATGGCCTTCGCCAATCTCTCCAAAACTGGTTTGCTAAGCTTGCTACAGCTCTTCGTAATTATGGTTTTCTGCAGTCTCATGCTGACCACACTTTATTTACTTGTCGGAAAGATGGTCGTTTTCTCTCTGTTATTGTGTATGTTGATGATATCATTGTGGCAGTAAATAATTCACAGGCTTGCAACTCATTCAAACAATACCTTAATGATTGTTTTCAGCTCAAAGATCTAGGGCCCCTGAAGTACTTCCTTGGCATTGAAGTCGCTCGCAATTCTTCTGGTCTTTTCCTCTGCCAAGGGAAGTATACTCTTGATATTTTAAAGGAAGTCGGTCTCTCCGGTGCTAAACCGGTTATCACACCTATGGAGCAGAATCACCACCTTGCTCGCGGTATGGGTCGCATCCTTCACGACCCAGGTCGTTACCGGCGCCTAGTGGGGCGCTTGGTTTATTTATCCATTACCCGTTCGGATATTTGCTACGCAGTCCACATTCTCACTCAATTCTTGCATGAGCCGCGACAAGAGCATTTTTTTTTTTGAAAGGCACGACAAGAGCATCTTGATGTCGTCTTACGGGTTCTTCGCTACCTAAAGGGTTATCCTGGTCAAGGTATATTGCTTCGGTCCGATAGTTCCCTCCAATTATTTGCCTATTGTGACTCCGACTGGGTTGCTTGCCCCATGACCCGCCATTCCCTCACGGCTTATTTTGTCCAACTCGGATCATCTCCTATCTCCTGGAAAACCAAGAAGCGCGCCACTGTTGCCCGTTCCTCCGTGGAGGCCGAATATCGCGCCATGGCGGTCACTACATGTGAACTTACTTGGTTGAATTCATTCATCTCTTCGCTTGGGATATTTCACACACAACCCATGCGATTGTTTTGTGATAATCAGGCGACACTTCACATCGCCTCGAATCCAATCTTCCACGAGCGTACAAAGCATATCGAAGTGGATTGTCACTATGTTCGGGAACAGTTACTCGCTGGGAATATTTCCACATCTTATGTTCCGTCTTCAAAGCAGCCTGCCGATATTTTCACTAAAGCCCTTGGTCATCAACAATTCCAGTTTCTACTTGGCAAGTTGGGTGTTCGAAATCTTCACTCTCCAACTTGAGAGGGAGTGTTAAAAGGAAAGAATTTGGTTCAATGAATTTGGTCTAATATTGTGATTGAAATGATTCTTGAATCTTAATATGCTTTAGCATGATTCTTGGATCTTAATATGCTTTGGCATGATTCTTGAATCTTGATAAGCATGTAATTATGTTAGCTTACTCTTGTATTACTCTTGTATAAATTCATAGTATACAAGCAAAACTTGGAGGAAAAAAAAAAAACTTGAGCTAGATTCTGCCAAAGATAGAATGGCAATTATAAACTCAACTGCAGCTAACATCTTGCAGCATCACAGTTTTTCTAATTCACATTAAAATTTTGCATGTGTTTCTTTTTACATTCACTTACATCTAGCTACTCTATATAACATGCATTCTCAAACACACTTGTACAACTGGAAAAAGAAACAATATGAGGTGCAATCCCACGGGCAGTCTAATAATCTAACGATCCAACCTTTATTGTGCTTTAAAAACTACATTATTATATGGTTTCGAAGCTAAAATCAGCAGTTGTGATGGCTCAGTGGTTGAGTACGTAGTGGCATAGTGGCGAATGATATTCACAGAGTCAAATCCAGCCAGCTGCATCTGGGGGTGAGAGGGGTTAAGGGATTAAAAACAAAATAATAAAAAATCAGCACAAATTTCCAATCAGGTGGGGGTTTGATGATGCTTTTGGTGGTGGATTTTCATGATTTCGCCACTGATTGCAGGTTCTAGGCACCGTAATCGTATGGAAGGTCTAGGAGGGTGAAGGTCTGTATACCTCGAACATGGCCGAGACCTATCCCTAAGGAGTTCTTCTTGGTGATCAAGGTTCTTCTTGGTGCAGGTCTGTTGGGCTTCTGGTTGTTTTTTTTTCCACCTGATTAATGGTTTAAGAGCATCCACAGTATGTATGTTCAAATGAAGTCCCATTCCAATATGAGAATGCCCATAGTTTGAATATAGGACTTTGATTTTGTTTTCGAGTTAATTTTTGTATCTGATTTTAAGAAATATTTCGGTGTGTAAAGAAAAAGTGTAAAAATTCCAAAGATACATTAAATATATAAGTAGAAGATATGATAATTAGAAAATTAGCGAGGTGATTTTAAAAATCAATAAATAATTATAAAAATAACTCCAAAATTTAAGGAAAACTTTCCAAAAAATATGTATTTTTGTATTTTTTTTTTTTTACGAAAAACGAAATTTACAGGAAAAAAACCTCAAAATTTTTGGAAAAAATGCAATTCTTTCTTTCACCATTTTTCTTTTTGTAATTTCAAAAAAACGAAAATTTCGAAAACCCAATCCTTATTTTGAATATCACTAATTACTTGGCTGCCACAATGAATTTTTGTAAACGGAGACAGCCTTCGAGATGAGGGTAAGATGCTGTTTGGGTGTGTATGACTTGATTTGAAACTCAGCGTTCAGGTATGCAACATTCGAGCGAGTGACACATAACATAATACATATATTATAGATAGATAATGGGATAGTAAATTTGCAACTTTATTGTACGTGGGGTTTTAAGGAAAATCACTTTAATGAATGTTGTTTTATATGATAATCCCAAAGGAGTTTAAAAATTCTATAGCAATGGATCAAGGAGAAAGAAAAGGGATATCAAGGCCAGTCTCACTCAGAATTGTGCACTTGACCATCATCGTTGGAGTCAAGATTGGAATTGTGCTGACACTGTCAGTCCTTTAACATGTGACTACACAGGTGCTGATCAACCAGCATTAGTCCTATTAACATATCCACAGTACCTGCGAAGATATATCAGACATAGCAACCATAACAAGGCTAGCTGTAGCAACAAACCTGTGGACTCCCAGCCCTCAGGAAAGCTATTTAAAAATGAGCCATATGTCCTAAAATCAATATCCATTGCTTTTCCGAAACTGGGATTTTGTCAACTCTGGAATTGTTCCAAAACAGCCGCCACTGGGGAGCTGAGAAGGAAAAAAATCATTCGGTTTTACCTTACAGGCAACCCGTATCCATTCAAACGGGATTCCAATTCAAGATTGGGTCTGTTGGGCTGTGCTGCTGTGGTGCGGACTTCTTGCAGCACAGCTTCCTTCTTATATAAGATGGTGTACACATTGCTTTACACCGACTGGAAACAAGAAGAGAGCCAAAGAACTGACTTATGGTATGCAGCAGAGCAAGAGAAGGATAATAGGAAAACTGCCTGTCTTCACTGATGTCTAAATAAAACAGTCGTATTACGGTAACAACTAACAAAACCGAGTAGAGAAAATTCTCATCTTGCAGCACTGCTAATTGAACAAATATTATGTAGACGAGGACTTCAGGATCACGCACATAACAATTCACTATAGCCCAGTAAATTCAAATTGGATGAACTGGTCATCTCACCGTGCAAGAATAACCCAGTAAAGAACACAAAAACATTTGTTAGAACACCAAGTTCAATAACACAAAATTTGCGTACTCACTGTGATTTTTTTAGTGTAAGTTCAAGAATTACATAACTTTAGCCTGATAAAAATGCGTCCTTAAAACCTTTACCAAGTAAGAACAGAGGGAGCCAAACAAATCATCTCTTTCCAGCATGCAGGAACATCCCACTGGACAAATCATCTAAAGGGATGGATGGATCACACTCACAAGACGAGAATGTTAGCACACCTAGTTCGTACAATGATGAAAAACAAAAAATTTGACAACAGGAAAAAAAATTGTTTATGCTTCCTACCAACTTTTAAATAGACGAGTATGGGTTGCTTCTAATCTAAACAAACCTACAGAAGCTGGGCAGGTGGCATGAGACTTTTCCCTTGCAGGAAACATCTTCTTCATTAGAACATTGCTACCACGTACACTTATAAGATTAAGGGCTTTATGCATGAAGATCTTTGTTTGAGCTCCATGACGGGACTTTTGGGCCCCCATCATTTACATTGCCAGGAGCATTTTCCACTTTTATGAGAGTTTCTGATTCAGCCTCCTTTGCCTAAAACCAGAGAGAAAATAGAGACTCAGTCCAAAATGTTGGGATACAGTTTTGCAGTTTACTAAAAAACTGAGGTAGAGGGCATTATTAATTAGCTTACATAACTTTTAACTACTACCATTTCAAATAAGCAAAAGAATACAGGAACATAGGCTCCACCTCAACTACAAATTTGCAGAATGCTTCTTAATCCCCTAGCGGTCACTTTCAATTGGATAAATTCAAGAGAGGGGGATAAATGGCTTCGGAAGTGAGAAAGGTAGATGAGGACAATCCCTTTTTGGACCTGTTCCATAAGTTTTCAACTATAACACTATGAAGAAAGGCATCTAGCTAAACTTCCATTATTTTATTTGGTCACTGATGTGGACAGTTTTCAACTGGGGAGGTTTGTCCCATAGAGGGATGCAAATTGATATTCTGTGCATGTTATGATGGTGTGTATTATGAAATGATATCGCAGTTGTTCCTCCATAGTAAGCAGTTTAGATGTATTTGGATTCACTTTTTCAACATTTTAGGTTGGAGTCCCTTTTGAGAAATTGGAGCTTAGACGACCTTACAATCAGCAGAATGATTTTATGGAAGACTCCTTGCGCTTTGCAGAGTTTAGAAAGAGAGAAAGAAATGTCATGGCTTCAACAATAAGACTTTAGATAGCTCAAGTTTGGTAATGGAGATAATGGTCTCTTGTGGCATCGGGGCAACCCCCTCTCCTTAAGAGGGTTTGACTCGTTTTTATGTAAATTGGATTAAGGCAGCCTGAGCCTGGGATGCTCTAGCTTGAGTTATGGTGTGTCAGTTCACACAACAACTGAAACTGGCTTCTTCGTTCACTTAAGTAATTGTAAAAGGAAGAATACTAGTCATTGAAATTCGGAAAAAAATAGCAGAAAATGAGAGACCTCAGTGTGATAACTGAGGAATAAGTCCTATTCAACGTACTACCTACATGATTAGCATGAACTTTTTACTCATCATCATCATCATCAAAGCCCATTCCCGAGATTTTCGGGGTCGGCTACATGGATTTTGGTTCTCCAAGCAATGCGATCTTCCCACATTTCCTCGCCTAATCCAAGCTCAATGATATCTTCATTCACCGTCTTCATCCAAGTTTTCAACGGTCGTCCCCTCCGTCTACACCTTCCATTAACTTGCCAATCTAAACATTTTCTAATTGGCGCCGTGCTTGGTCTCCTCCGCACATGACCAAATCAAGTTAAACGTCTTTCTCTAATTTTTTCCTCTATGGGCGCTACACCTAAGTATTTCCTAATTCTTTCATTTCTAATTTTATCCTTACGAGTTTTACCACACATCCATGATCCACCTTAACATACGCATTTCTGCTACTGCCATCCTATGCGTATGTTGTCCCGTAGTACCCAGCATGAACTTTTTACTATAGCATGATAAATGAAAATCAGGCATGTACTCAGCACGTACACATCCATGTATGCCTGAATATCCTAAACATGTGGAGCACTTCATTCCATACAATAAACCTTAAATGTGCTGATCTTTCCACCATTAATGGTCAGCTAATCCCTAATGAAATACCGAAATCATTAAAAAGAGAAAAAGAGGAAAGTGCAGGAGCTAACCTGGGATTGTGCAGATGCTTCACTAGCTTTTTGTTGGCTTTCTAGTGTGCAAAAGTAAGAATAAGTTATCATTCCAACTAAAGCAATCAGAATTCCAAGGATGTTCCGCCAGTTAAAAGGGTCATGAAGCAAAACATAACCAAAAGCCAAAACAAGACAGGTCTTCAGATGTCCTAGGACCTGATATGTGACAGGAGAGGTCTTCCCAATCACGAGAAATGTACTAAAGTTCACAGACACGGAGATTAGGCAAGACAGAACAATGAATACCTGCAACAAATTAACCGTAAGAACTGATTCAGTTAATTCTGTGCTTAATCTTAAAAGAAGAGAGCTATTGTTCACAATACTCAACACTTACCAGCACTTGAGGTGTATACTTGAATTTAAAAACGTTTTGATCAGTCAGAAGACCATCTAGAAATGGACCAACGATGAAAAGCGTCAATGCTTGATATGGGCAAGATTGATATAAAAGTTGGGTAGAAGAAACCTTAAATCTCTTTTGGATGGTATTGGTCATCTGAAATCAACTGGTTAAGATCTTACAGGAAAAAGAAGGGAAATTTTGACAAGTCAGAAGAAGAAAAAAAAAAAAAGGAGCAAATTTTCATACAGAAGCGCACCAATGCTGAACTTTAAACTCGTAATAAATAAATATAATTTCCTTCCTGCAGAGGCACCTCACCACAAGGTAAAATATTCATGTGCTTCCTGTATCAGTATCAAATACACTTGCAAAAGTTGAATCAGTTTACTTAACTCATTACTTTGGTAATAATGAGCTACCCTAATAATATATATAGATGCACATGTTCAATTGCAAATTAAAATTTCAATCATTTTTTTTTTTTTTTTGAACTGGTAATATCACATGATACCAAGTTACAACATAACCAAACAAAGATCATTTAATAGTTCAACAAATAAATAACCTCTACAAAACTCAGCTAAAGCGTGTGACTTGCTCGAAATAAAAAATAATGAAATGGTGGAAGGACTAATGGATCCGCACTTTTCAGATATTATGTATATATTTGTAATGGTTCACTTCATATTAGTGTCTCAAGTGATGGTACGTGTAAATCACAATATTCAAACTTGAAGTAGTGAGAAAACAGATTGATTCTGAAAAGATAGGTTTAACAGCAACATTAGACGTACAAGATTCTCTAGGCTAGTGGGCAGGTCAAGTAGTTAGAATAGAACTTCATTACTATAGAAACAGTAGAGTATTTGCAACATATCTAAAAGACATTATACGTCAGGATACAATTTGAGCAATGCATGTTGTGATAATTGCAAGCAAAGATAAAAAAGAACCCAGAGCATTCAGCTGCAAATCAGTGATTGTTGCAATGCCAACACCTAGAAGAAGGATTGATAGTGAGAACTGGATACTCCTACTGCAAGACGGATAAAGAAAGCGTCAGATCCACAGCTGTACAGAATAATATAGAAACAAAAGTCGTACAGACAGTAAAAAACGTCTGGGGGGGAGACACGTGCAAGCATAAATGAACTTTTTGGATAAGAAAAGATCATGACTTTGTCCCTAGTGAATCTATGCTCCGAACTGATTCAACAGTGGTATCAGATAATGTGGTAATATGGATAGGGTTTGGGCCCCAGTTGTGTTATCACTACAAAAAAATGTACCATCTCATTCAGATGGTAAAATCCCATGGAAATTGGTATGCCACAGTAATCAGATGATTCAGTAGGTGTTGCAAGATTCGAGAGATAAAAGACAACACAAAAGAACGACGCAGCAGGGGGAGGAGGACTGCGCTCATGAAAAACAGGAAGAAGAAATAACTGTCGCCTCAAACAAAATTTGAGGACCCCGCCTCTAAGCGCAAGCACAAATTTACAAAAGTCACCCTCCTCCCCATAATCACTCTCAATCCCCATGGCATGGAAACCAATGCTGTCATCAGCAGACTGCACCCTATCCAAAGACCCTTTAATCATGTCCATTTCACTGAAAAATATCTGCCTATCTATTATTGCCCGAAAGGGCCTATTGCATTGTTCCTCTTTGCTGCTTTGATCCCTAATGTCTTCAATTAGCCCGTTGAAAATACCCCTCTTGCCTTTGAACTTGACACCTATTAATCTAAACATATCAAATAGCTTTAATGCTCCTTGGACGCTTCATCACCAGAACTTGAACTTGTCCGACACGCGACTCCTAGTCCTTGTAAAACTTGCCAATGACCTTGCCACAGAGGCTATCCTGGCTCTCTTCTTAACCAGACGTTGTTCTAAGACAAAATTCAAAATGACGACAAAAGTAATAGAAGTGTCTTGGTGTTGACGTGGACAATGATGCGGAAAGTTTCAGCACCACCTGCAGACTGGGGGTAGGAGAAGGAACAGGTAGCTGAGATCTTAGAACCTGTTAAACCCATTAATATCTTCCCTTACAACCGGCACAGGTCCTTGGTGCAATGGGGTAGCAAAGTGAGGTGGAGAAATGGTTAGAGATTACTGGAGAATTGGGTATCCAAAGGGGTTTTTTATACAGGAATGTCTGATGGAGGAAATGGCGGAAAAAGCATTGGTAAACATGAGAGTAACTTCAGTATTGCACAGTCTGGGGGTATCTCGAGGAAACAAAGCTTAGGATCGGATAGGGGCTCTCAAGGATGGGTTGATCCTATGTGGACTGTTCAGCGACATGGAAAAGAGGGGTATTTACCGTATTGTAACCGAGGAATTTCTTTGAAGCATTTTCGGGAGGCGCTTACAATAACAGGATGACATCAGCTGCGCAGGGAGTAGGGAAAGGGCAGATCACGTGCCTATGCAAGGGGTTTTAGAGGGTTTAAGTATGATGGAGGTAAGACCAGAGAGAAATGACCATTCTATACCCCAAAAACTGTGAGTGGGAGGGATCATTGAGATTTGGGAGGGGGAGGGGGTGTATGAGGTGGCCAAGGTGGTGGAACCTGTAGAAGGAAATGGAAGTGGTAAAATATTTATTTGGTAGCTAGTCAGGCAAGATCAAGAAGATAAAGATAAGCAGAATTAAATAACTAAAATATGAGCCTGCTCCTAAGAACATAATGGAAACAAAACCATGAACATCGGTTAAAAGGTCTGACTAACAGACCTTAAACTAAAAGCTGAAAGCTAATCCTAACCTATATTTGAATAGAGAAACGAGTATGAAAAGACATTGAAACAAAATTATCCTAAGCGATATTTACAATTAACATAAAAAGAAGTACAAACATCCGGATGAAATATGTAGATGAACAAATCAAGATTTATGGTAGCAATTTTGAAGGGGTTTTATAAGACTGGCCTGAATCTCTTCCTAAAGAAAAGGGTCTCCAACAGGACAGTACAAGGGATGATTGCCAACTTTGTCATCTGAAATTCATAATAAACAAGCAAAGAGTCAGCATCTATGTTCTGCCACTTGATTTGATATGGATGTCAAACAGTTAAAAATAGAACCTTGTTCACGGACACGCACAAATATACATAAAAGTCAACAAACATATATTTCCTTCAATTGAATTTAGTTGATTTAGAGAACTCGCACCTATGTTGAATAATATTAATATATATCTGTTCACATAAATCATAAATGCAGGCAGGGTATCTATCAAACAAATCATGGTTTACTGGTAATATCAAGTCATATGTCTACAATAATTTCCTTATGACGACACAGTACAAAATTTCTCAAAAGTTCTCAGCATAATGAAATTAATGAATCTTTCCAACAAAACAAATAGCACTTGGAGAGTATTTATTAAGCTAAACACCGTTATGTAGAGAAGTGTGAAGACAACATAGGACAGACAAACTGAACACAGACAATCTTAAAATAGGGGAAGTGCCAAAAAAAAGATATGCAAATAGCATTATGCACCGAGACAAAGATTTCAGAGTTGAATATTCATACCTGATAGAATCCGACAGAGTTGAAACCCAAACTAAGATTCAGAAGTCCAATTGAAATTCCATTAAGTATGCCAAAGCCCATAACTGCTCTTGCATCAAAAGGTTTGTGCTCAAATAGTTTCATCCATAGTGCCACATGAAGTGAACAGAATGTGACCAGAAGATGCCAGCTTGTCAAAGTTGTAGCTGCACAAGGCAGATGGCATGTTAGGATATTTATATTTTATATACATACTAACGAATCACCTTGCTACGAACTAATAAAACAAAAATGAGAAATCTAACACATTTGCAATTACTACGGGGTGTTGAAATAATAGACAAAATCTGGATATGCAATTACAAGAAAATCGTTACATAAAATCTTGCCTACAGTCTATGAGATTGGCCAACAAGAGTGTTTGCCCTAATCCTACCAAATTTTAGTTTAATCATGTTCAATCTGCAGTATCTATAATTCCCGAAATTTAACCAAAAGCTCTTACCAATCTTTCAATTTATGCATCTTTAAGGCTTCACTCTCTACCAAATTTATGTCATTCTGTTTAAAACTTTACCTAAATTCACACTTAAGTCTCGCATAATCTCTTACATTTTAGCAAACAAATACCAAGAAACTAAAATTGACTTCACTACATATCAATCCGTGAGAGCATCTCAACAAAACAATCAACATTTCTATGGAAAGATCGTTTAACAAAATAGCAATGATAAAGACAATGATGACAATTGAATCAAGAAAGAAAAAAATTATAACTCACCGAAATGAAAACCTAATGTACTGATGAGAGCCTTATTGCAAATCACGATCGAGACAGAGGAGACCACAGAGAGACTCAATGCTCCAATGGTCCCCAACTGAAATCGCGCGCTCTCACCCATATTCTTCTTCTTCTTATTCTCTCCCTCCGATCTGGATCCACTGCTATTCCTCAGCAAGAATCCAAGAAAACCTCAAATTGCTTCTCATACCGACACTTTGAATCCAATCTGAATGCGGAATCAACTCAACTGCCAGATTATCAATAAATAAATCAAATCTTGGAGTTTAAACACAATCAAGCAATAAATATCCAAATTCAACATTTCAAAACCCTAGATCTGGTCCTTCTCCTCTACTACTGTGTTAGGAGAACTTCTTCAAATGCGTGTTCATTCAATAGAAAGAAAGATAGAAAGAAATAAATAAATAAAGAAAGAAAGAAAAGAAGATCCGAGAATCAAACCTCTCTTTTATCTTCTTGGAGAGAAAAAATTGCGAGAGCGAGCGATTCAGCTTTGAATCTTCGAAGATGGATTCCGTTTAATCTGTTGTTTTTGTTTTGACAAAATTGGAAGAGAGATAGTGAGTGATTGAGATAGACGAAGAAGAGCCCTTAATAATGCCGGCATACCACACATTTAGATTTCGCGAGACCGTTATAACGGCAAGTGGTCAGGGATCATTGGTTCTTGATTTGCTGTTGTGACGGACGTGTATATATATATACATATATGTAAGATTTGCTAAGGGAACCTTGTATTTTGTATGTACTTTTAAAAAATAATAGCGTTGAATATGATATCTTTTGTTTATATGTTGCAAGTCTAAAATAATTGTCTGCTTCTTGTGTCACATGAAAGATGGAGAAAGAAAGGGACGTGTAGGAATTTGGATGGAGTCGTGAGTCCATTTTTATATAAATAAAACAAAATTAAAAAAAAAAAAATTTAATCTGATTGGGATTTAGAGCATCTTTAATGGGATCAGGATTTACATGGGGTCAAGTGGGCACTTGTCCCCCACTGACTTTTGAAAAAAAAAATTGTATTTTTTCTCGATTTGCCTAACTTGCAATCGAGGATGCCATCCCGTCCCACCCCTTCTTCTCTTATACTATTTTCAGCGACGCTGACAACCCCGTTCCTCTATTTCTTCTTGTATTTACTGGTAAAAGTAAACTAGCTGAGTTAGTAAAGGTATAGCGCATTGAATCACACGTCACGAGTTCGAACTCGGCCGGAGGCATGGGTGGGGAAGGTTATGGGTAAAAAAAATGTTTATTACGAGAACAACAACCGCTCCGCCTCCACTTCTCTTCCTCTCATTCTCTCTCTGTTTGATTTATTTTCCTTTCCCACCATCGCCACCAGCGCCCCAACCTCTTTTGTCTTCTTTGAAGAAGAATAATGTTTTTTAAATATTTTTTTCGAAATAAATTTGCATATCAAGATCTAGTTTAGTATTTTATTCATAGGATTACTTCGAGAAATGACCCATTAGTATTTTTGGCCCTTAACTTTATACACCAAATGAATTGACCAGATCGATAGAATTGCACGATGCCAAGTTCTCTCCTTATTATATATATTTGAAAAACAAGTATGTCGTCGTCCTCTATATATTTATATCTTGTGCACCTACAATGTAGATAGTTGGATCAATTTTCCTCACCCATGGATTAGATGGAGTTTTGTTTAGCAATTGGTGTTTTGTATAGTTATTTATGTCTTGTTCAAAATTTAACAAAAATTATATTAAAGTACTTAATTATTATATTATCATTAGTTAAATATGATTCATCACTTTGCCCCCATTCAACGAAAATCCTGGCTCCGTCACTGAATGGGAGACCTAACTACAAAAATTAAGATTTAAGCTAAGGGATGGCGCGTCACATGAAATTTACATACTTTATATGGGTTAAGATCATGCGAGTAGAATTGTGCATTTATCTATGTCGAACAAAAAAACATTAATGTGAGTTTTGAGAGTATGATTTTATGGATGTTGTTAGAGATGTTCATAGTGCCTACGATCAAATATTTGTTTTAGATATTTAGAATCCTTAACAATTCGGGAATTACATAAGTGTTTGTTCTGTCATTTATTATTGGTGACTCCATTAATCCAAAGTATTCAATATTTCAAAAATTGCTAATAATTGTATTTTATTTAAAAGAAAATATGAAATATGGAATGTTGAGTGACTTGAGTGACCTAAGGGATTTAATCCCTTTTGAACCTTTCTAATGCGAGCAGGAAAAAATTAATAGGAGATCGAATCCTTTTAGAAATTTGAATTGTAGAGTTGTCCTAATCCAAGCCCAATTATTCAATGCCTAGTATCATAGACTAGATTGCAGAGATGGAGACAATATATTTCCTTCGATGGACTCTGACACTGTTTTAATTACTTATGAATTATGATGCTTCTAAACAAGGAACCGTTGTGGTTGATGTTCAGGGTCGGATTCAGGAACAAGTGGCCTTCAAAATTGCTGGAAAAAAGTCATTAACAGTGCCATGGCGGAATGCTATGCGGCTTAGGCAACTCTCCTCATTGTTCAAGCTCAAAGCTGGCACAAGGATTTACTCATGGGTGACTCTAGCAAGTTAAATGCAATCCTCCTGGACCACAACCAATGAGGCAACACAACTCATTCATAGTGGATTTGGCAGCCTTTGATCAACAACATGGAAAGACTGTTACTTATTAATCAAAATTGGTATTGTTATTATATTAGTATAAACCTCAATATAAAGTCTCATGATTTGGCAAATCTCGCTGGTTAGACTTTTGTAATAATCTGCCATAATGTTAAAAAACCATTTCCCAACCCTATTCCACAATGGTTTACATAAATCAAGGAAGAAGTTGCTACAAGTCCGTTTTTACAACGACTGGTCAAACTTTGTCATGAGGAAAATGTTATAGGCCCTTGGCGACACCAACAAGGTGTGTTGTTTTTCAAAAACCATTTAGATTTGTCCAACACCTCATTCCTGCTACCCACCACTATTGGCAATTTCATGGTGTTGCTCATGATGGTTATCGCAAAACATTACAACGCCTCAATAATGTCGTTTATTGGAAGGATATGAAACGCCAGGCCCAAGATTTTGTTCGTTGTTGTGATACATGCCAGAGATGCAAAAATTGAAATCTCCTTCCAGCGGGCCTCTTGCAACCTCTATCTATTCCCAAACAGGCATGGGCCTACATCTCTATGGATTTCATTGATGGACTCCCACCATCACACAGAGAAACAACTCATTGCCTACATCTCTATGGATTTCATTGATGGACTCTCACCATCACACAGAGAAACAACTCTATTTGTGGTTGTTGACCGTCTTTCAAACTATGCTCATTTCATACCTCTTTTTCATCCTTACAATGCAATAAAAGTGGCGCAACTGTTCTTTGAACAAAATTTTCAATTACATTGCACGTTGGAATAACTATATGCGACCGTGGTCCAATGTTCACCAATAGCTTATGGAAAACTTATTTTCGGTTACATGAGACTGACTTTAACTAAAACTCTACCTACCATCCATAAATAGACGAGCAAATATAAGTTGTCAACGAGGCGATTGAAATGTATCTTAGATGCCTTACTAGATATCCCAATAATTGGGCAAAATGTGTTCCTTGGACAAAATTTTGTTACAGCACGAGTCCCCACAGTTTATTCAATTCCACCCCATTTCAGGTATTGTATGGACACCCACCTCCTACATTCCTTTCTTATGTTCATTTGGTGCCACAAATATTGCAGTTGTAGACTCTGCCTTGCAAGATTGTGATCAATTCCTTGCATCTATTCGCCACCACCTTCAAGCTGCGCAAGACAAAATGAAACATTTTTATGATGATAAGCATTGGGAAAGATCAAGTTTATTTAAAGATGCAGCCATATAGACAGGTGACAGTCTATTTAAAGATGCAGCCATATAGACAGGTGACAGTCTAGTTTAGAAATAAGCAAAAGCTGGCACCAAATTTCTATGGGCCTGCCTTTTCTAGTCCAATCGCTTATCAATTGGCTTTATCGTTGGGATCAATAATTTATTTCGTTTTTCAGATCTCTCAACTTAAAAACCCATTGGCAGTGACTTTTAACTGATTAGCATAGAAGTTGGTACAAGAGTTATTCTTGTGCAGGTCTGCTCAGTTTTAATAAGTCAATCCTAAATTTAGGGTCGTGGAGCAGCTAGAGATATTGCAGTAGAAAAGGATGACTGGGAGGTTATGTTATATTTGTAAGCTCTATTTATAGAGTCTGAATTAATGAAACTATCATCTTCAAGTTTATATTTTGTGATTACTATTGGAGGTCGAGTCCCTCAAAGATCCCATAAACTATTAGTTCCTTATTTCTGAATTACCCAAGAAGGGTAGGGAAGTCAAGGGGTAAGTTTGTGAGCTCCTTAGTTGCTCAACTCTCCAACACTCGTTCTCAAACGTTGGTCCCTGTCAAAATATATGGAAAATGATGTTTATATATTCGCCAAAACATACAACCAGGTGTATAAATTCATACATCTAATCTTGTTAATCATCCAATTTTTGAGATGGATGATTGTCAGTGGCGTTTGAACTATTAAAGCCTCTAGGACATTGATCGTTAGTAGAGATTGCAAAGGTTTTGGGCCAAATAGAGGCCCATATGAACCCATAACACGATATGCATATGGACCTAAGAACTTATATGTTTCTAAGGCCCGATTTTTCACACCACCACATCCACTTTTTGACACCAATACCTTTTTCCCCCTTTTTTGGATGTGCTAAAGGACACCACAATGAAATGGTAATTTCTTCCTCTTATTTTCCTTTATTCCCCTTTCTTCATAGGAACAAGTAGCAATAGCTCACACCGCTGCCGATCCCACCACCCCGACCCCACTTTGCCCTTCCCCACCCTCACTTTATTCTCTTTTTATTTTTCTTTTCTGTTTTTTTCTCCGTGCCCTCGCACAGACCTCTGCGAGGATGGAATTGCAGTCGACGAGGTGGTTGTTGCTGCTTCGTTTTGTTTTTGTTTTTGGGAAGAAAAGAGAAAAAAATGAAATAGGAGAAGAGATAGAAAGGAAAAGAAGAAGAAGAAGAAGAATAGAGGAGAAGATGAATAAATAAGATAATCGATAGGGCAGTGCGGTGGTGTTCTTGAAAGAGAAAAGAGGAGGGGGATGGGGAAATAATTTTTTTAAATTTAAATTTATATTGGTGAAATAAAAAAAGTAGATAGTTGTGTTAGACATAAAGGTGGTAATGTTAGATAGAAAAGTAGGGGTGGGGGTGTCAAAAAATCAATATTTGCTCCCAAGTAGATGAACATATAAATTTGCACATATGTTATTTAATTTTCTTTTGTACACATATGTTATTGGAGATGATATGAAATCTAGAACTAGAATCACTAATCTTGGAAAACAAACATTTATAAAAATAAATAAAAAATTAATCCACCAAGGTGCAAAACATCCACCCATCAACCATGACCAACAAGAGAAGGCTGACTACTCAATATGTTAGTTTCAGATCAGGTGTCACTTTTAAACATTTTGACTCAGTTTGCAAACCAAGCATAAAACATATGAACCAAAAACCATAGTTATTATACTTTGCTATCTTACTTGTATTAAAAAATAACAATAAGTAAATTAAAGTCATTAGTATCACAATCAAACATGTATATCAAAACCAAATATAATAATAATTTTGTAAAAATCATAATCAATTATACCTTCCCTCCTATAAAATATTAACATATTCTATATACACAAGTAGTGATTTAGAAAAATATGTGAAGGAAAAGGAATTTGTTTGCCTCTCAGACGCGCGTGTTAAGACTGTTTGATTGCATTGATTAACAACCATTGGTTTTTTTTAGTTGAATTTTGTGGATATCATAACTTTCATTTTCACCAAAAAAAAAAAAAAAAAATACTTTATTGCCTCTAGCCGGCCTGTTGGCAGTACACACAGGGTCCGCCAAATGTTGAAACTCAGGACTCTAGTTGGACTGGACTGCCGACATTTTCTATCATATGGGATCCTCTTGGATACTAAAATTCTCATCACATCACAAACTAACACTCAATATAATGCAATAAAATGATCTTCCCATAATCTGATTATACTTTATTCTTCTCCAAACACCAATAAACAAATTAGGTCTTATCACTTAATGTATGATCTTAATTAACCCAACCAAGCTTTTAAGGATTTCCATCAACAAAGGCAGACTAATTAGGTTCACTAATACTACTCAAATCCAGTCCCCAAACGTGTCCGATAACTCCTGATGCTTGCTAACAGCATTCTAGAAACAAGAGAGTCATCAATGTTTATGAAAGAACCTCTGCCAATCAAGTCATTGTCAAATAAGCAAAGTTGATAAATTTACCAAACTTTATAGTCTCATGACTCACTAAGTTGATCCAAATATATTCAAGTCATCGAAAGGGATAATTGTTTCAGTACAAGTTTTTTTACCAAAGAAAGACGATGTTTGATGTATGTGGACCAACAAAAGTTTCACAAAATCAATTCACAATGATCATAAAGACACAAAAATGTGGGGTTTTGTAATCACCAAAGATACATTATTATGTGATTTGGATAAGTTGATCTAAAATTTGGCCTGTTCAGCAAACATGGCAAAAGAAGAACCTGCTAAACACGTGATGCACGAGATTAATTTATATATATATATTTGCTTTAATTGTTAGTTATTATTACTAAGTACTAACATCAATGCTTAACAATGCCAGACAGGTGAATATCAACTTTTTCCACAAATAATACAAGGCATATTTTCTTTGGACTTTATTGACTTCTTATTTGAAATAATATAGGTTGAGGGGCCATCGATGATTATGAGTTGGTACCGACAATAATGAAATGTGTGTTTATTCGTTTGTTTATATGATAGAAGTATGATTTGATCATAATCTGAGTGTTCATACTCTTAACATGTTTCTGACGGGCGAGTAGTTATGACGAGTAGTTATGGCGTAGGGTTCCTCATGTTCTCATGTGATGTGTGGAAAGAGAGATATAAGAGGAGTTTTGAATGGCTCAATAAATCAAAGCATTATATTTTTATCGAGATTAAGAAATTGTTGTGGAGGATGGGTTCGGTTTGTAATTTGTTCAGGGACTTAGTTTTTGACACTTTCATTAGGGCTGAACAAAAAACCGATCAAACCGATCAAACCGACCGAACCGATCAAAACCGAACCGATTGGTTCGGTTTAAATTCGGTTCGGATCGGTTTCGGTTTTAAAAAATGCAAAACCGAAGTGGTCGGTTCGGTTTTCGGTTTCTATGTGATTTTAACCGACCAAACCGAACCGAACCGAATATTTAAATATATTATATTATTTATATATAAAAATAAAATATATTTTATATATAAATAATATAATATGTTTAAATATTCGGTTCGGTTCGGTTTTATTTCGGTTTTGGTTCGATTTTAGTCGGTTCGGTTCGGTTACGTTTGCATAAATTAGAATCGGTTCGGTTTCGGATCGGTTTTGTTAATGGTCGGTTCGATTTCGGTTTGAAAATTTTAAAACCGACCTAAGTCGGTTCGGTTCACGGTTTAGGTGAAAAACCGAACCGTCGGTTCGGTTTTCAGCCCTAACTTTCATGGTGTCTTGTCATTTTTGATGTAGGAATGATTTCCTCTATCCTTTGTTTTCTTTCTTATTTTTAATAAACATCTTCGTGTTTGGCAAAAAAAAAAAACATTATAACAAGCGATATGTTGCATTATACATCTCAAGGCTAGCTGATCAATGGATGCACCCCAACCGTTAGTCATTTTATTTGAGAAATGTAATTCATTTATCTTGTTATGCAAATTTTTGCTGTTTTATTATTTATTTACTGACAGAAAATCGATTTTTCGCAAGACTATTTTTTCACTATTCATAGGAATCCAAGTCCGAGGATGAGGCTCTCGGAATTGAATTCACGACAGCGGTTTCAATTTTCATTCTATTTTCCGTGCAACCAAACAGACACCCTAATTACTATTATTTTTGTGTAAAATCACATGTATTATAAGGAATTTTAGGTGAAAAGTATTATATTTAATCACCACCCGCGCCTAATATTCAAATTCCCAACCTTACAAAAGAAATGAACCCTACACTGACTACTAGCTAATCAAGCAATTGCTCCCTTTAATGGAGTGGCAAGTATGTGGATAAATGATAAACAAATGGTTAATAACCTAGTTGATCCAAGTTTATCTCATAAATGCAATAATCAAATTTTATGAACTGATAGAGAATCATAAAGAATTTTTTTTCCTGCTTAGAAATTTAAAATTCATCCAATAAACTGGAGTTGGGAACTGAGGTCATTCCATTTGTATTATTTTAGTGATCCAAACACATTTAAAGTGTCAGGCGTGCATGCTTTGCTGCGCACCATCTCCACTAAGCTCATCTCATCCGTTGCTTGTTTGTTAGGGGCGCGGGAATGCAGGAGTGCTTTTTGATTGATGCACTTTTCATTTTCCGGGACGCTAACAAGCCGAACTCGCTAGAAGCTGTTAAAAAGAGTTTTTATCTATAAAAATACAGAAATTCTAGGCAGCCTGGGTATTGCTGTTTGGGGGCAAATTTTACATTTTTGCCCCACCCCTCTTTAAAACCTTTTCCAAAAAAATGTTTAAAAAGGGAGGGGGGTTGCCCCCGACAGCAAACCAGGCAGCAATATCCAGACTACCTAGAATTGCTCATAAAAATATAAAGAGAATATGGTGGTGATGATCACCACATGTCCATTCATTTTGTAACTCAAATTCCCAACCAATATGTTTTATTTTTGTTTATCAAAGGATGGTCAATTAGCTACAAAGCCGAATCAAATTGGACATCAATATTTTCAATATATTTCCAAAAAAAATGAAATACTACAAAGCGGAATCAAATTGGACATCAATATTATCAATATATTTCCAAAAAAATAAAATAAAATCCAAATGAACTTAAATAGATCGATAACACGAAAATATAATCCTCTAGGGCCTTGCACATTAGCAAGATCATAACTCTCATTATGGGACGATGATGACCCAAAATGTCTTTTAGTTAGAGGACCACTTCAATCCAATAATTTGTAGAAATGCGTAACATCACAAAGTTCAACATAATTTATGTGTGTTTTGGAACATGTCATGTACTTTACCCATCATCCATTGTATATGTATTTAGGGTGTGTTTGGTTGTATGAAATTCTATGCCATAAAAATTCATGATAGTCCCTACATTTTAGGCTAAATTGATGTATCACTTCATATTCACCATTTGATTTTGTAATTAATGGTGGGAATGAAAGTCCCATGAACATGAGAATCATATGCCTTAGAAGACCAATGAGTGAAATTCTAATGTTCACGGAACTTCAATTCCCACCAATGATCACAAAATCAAATAGTGGTCAAATAGTGGATGTAGAGTGATATATCAATTTAGCCTAAAATATAGGAGTCCCTCATGAATTATCATGACATATGATTCCATCCAACCAAACACACCCTTAAATTGAAGCGGTCATAAATAAATTAAAGCTTATGGACAAAAACATTTATGGATGTGTTTCTTTTCAAAATAGATTTTGTATGAACAGAAAATGCATGCATTTTAGTTTATTTCATCTTAATTATTTATTTTAAGTAAGTTTTAATTTGTGCTTCCTAATTATTGCAACCTAAATTACCTAATAATTAACAAAATGTTATTATAAACTTCTACAACATATAAATGGAGATTCATTGGTTGGGCAAAATTTTCAGGAAGGTTTTAATTAGGGGGAGCAGATGAAGAATGATATGTTTAGAGTTAGGATTGATGCAAGCTTTGATATTTTGACTATACATGTATTTACGACACAGACGTGGTTGATGGTATAGACAACATTCTGAATACAATTGGTGGTACGATAGAGATAAGAAAAAATATGGTGCAATTTTTTGATGCTAAATTAGTGGCGGTAAAAAACCATTATGTTAGGCTTTAGATAATGGATGACCTTTTTTTTTTTGAAAGGTAAAGCTCTAACCGTTGAGTTGTCATGTCATTGACGATAATGGGTGTCATTGCTTTACGATGGTAATGGAGATGGACTCTATGGACGTATTATAGGCTTTGAAGGGCTATACAAAACACTTAAGCTGGATGCAAAAGTTGTATTTCGAAAATCAATCAAATTTTTTTTTTTCTAGATACTTAGTATTTAGAAAATGTTTCTTTCCATTATATTAGGTGGTATCTTCTAATTAGCTAGCTCGTGCTTTGGCTCTAAGTTGTAGTAGGTCTTTTGATTTTGGACATACGTAGGAAATGACATATTTCTAGTTTCATTTTAAAGTTTGAATAGAATGCTCTTTTAACCAAAAAAAAAATATGATATTATTGATGAAGACGAGCCGGTTGATATCAACTTCATGGTTGAGAAAAATATCACAAAATCAGTCATCTCAAATCATCCTCAGAAAAAAGAAAGAAAAAAGGTAGTGGGTTGAATTTTCCCCTATGAGATTGACATCCAATATTTGGAATAATTGGTCGAGATGTTGACATTTAAATGTGATATAATTTTGATTCCATAACTCGAATGCACAAGACATGTGGTAGGATTAGAGCCCTTCTAGGGAGCGAAGGGATGGGTTGCTGTTTCCCTCGCCCCCTATAATTCCTGGATAGGTTATTGTGCACTAAGAAAAGGACAATTATTTTTAGGAGAATAAATCTTGGATTTAGGTGTGTTGATGGACATGTCTAGATGTTGCCAATTCTTCATTAGGCCAAATGGCAAAACCTGATCCCACAAAAGGTAAAACACAGAACTCGGATTAAGGGTTTACATTATGTAAATTTTGTGAAGTTTTCAGATTGACTCGTCAACTCGTTTAAGTAAAAAATGATGTATTTTGGTTTACTACCTCAATTAGCCCTGCCTTCTAGCTAGGTTATACTAGGTAAACATGACAAATAGACTAATTGCCCGTCTTGTTAGTAAAAAAAATTGTCGCGTTAGTAATAAACTTGTTCATACGTGTGGTTATCGTGTGATGGTTTTGGAGTGATTGTTGTCATCCAAACTATTCTACACATGATAATTTATATTACAAATCAAAAGATTTTTGAGGTTGGAAATAAAAGACGACTAAAATTTACTCAAACATAAAGATTTAACAGATCAAACAGAGGATAAGGCACGAGAAATACCCTTGACTAAAGTTAAAAATTATTCTCCTTTCAAACAATTTGAATACTGAAGACACGAGAAATATCCGAGTAACTAAATAGATTGCATATATGTAACTGTGAATGCTTGCATGAACTACTTAGTGATCTAGCAGCCTACCAGCTTACAATAACCCCGTCACAACCTACCCCATTGCTAGACCTACTCAAGATACAACCAACAAGGAAGTCAATCAAATATCCAAGCGCCATTTGACTCGTGCTTTACCTTTTATTAGATCGGATTGAGATCTCATTTTTTATTTAGCCTAGATATTTCTAACAAAATCAAACAAAATTCATGACCCCAGCATGGGTGAATGCTATTCAAAATTTTCCAATCTAGTGTAACATTTTTCTACCACCCCACCGCACCACAACTATGAACCATGTCATCTTTGACTTGCAATTCTAGAAAGAATGTGAACTTTCGATACAAAAAACAAAGAGAAATTCTAAGTGCGAGGAGCCAAGTGGAAGTGCGAGGAGCCAAGGAGAAGTGATTTTTGTCTCTTGGTGTATAGAAGGTCATATCAGCATCTCTCAACCAACAACATCCAAATCACCATTCTTTGTTGCTCTCCACGTGTCACTCACTTATTGGCCCCACTTCCCCTTCTTCTGCTTATCTCTCTCTCTCTCTCTAAAACACTTTCTCTCTCTTCTTCTCAGTCAGAGCTCTCTATCCCCACTCAATATTATTATAAAGCCACAGTCTCTAACAGATGCTCCGAATATAATCTCTTCGTTTTCGCAGAAGAGAAAGCCAGAAAGAACAAAAGAAAAAGAGACTGAGAAAGAAAGAAATTTTTTTCTTAGGGTTTTTTTTTTGAACTATTGAGTTAATTTTTACTTGTGATTTGAGTTGGTTTTCTTGATATGGGTTCGTATTTTAAATAAACTTTGTTTATTTATTGGTGTTTTGATTTTGTTTCAAGAGATTTTGAACAACTTAGATAATTTAATTTTTTCTGAGTAGTTCTAAAGAAAATTTTGCTCTTATTTAGTTTTCTTTATTGGTTAAGTAGTTTACGCGATTCGAGTTTCTGTTTCTTGAACAAATTTTCTTTTGACTATTCTTAAGAAATTTTGCTACAAAATATCTGCAGAGAATTTTGAAGAAGCTTGAGCGCAATTAACAATCGGTTTGAGTTCTGAAGAACTTTGATCACTGTAAGTTTCTTTCGCTTTCTCTCTCGTGAAAATCTTGAACTACAGAGGATTTGATATCGAATTCTTGATTTTATTTGAAGATTTCAATAAATTTTTAGCTTGAAAAGTAATTTTCTTTTGGTTTGTATCTTGTTATTGTAGTTCAGGTTGGTCAAACGAGAAGAGAAGCTTGAACAAGAAAAGGATTGTGGTTGATTTTCAGTGACTGTAAATCCTATTACAATTTTAAGGTCTTACAAGTTTAGATTGGCTGTAAGTTTCTTATCATCTTGTCATTTGATTAATTGAACTCGAAAACCTTGAAATCGAAAAGATTTTGTTTCTCTAGTCAATTGGTTAATATGCAATTCTAATGTAACAGTAGGAATTGGATTTGAGGGTTGAGAAGAACTCTGGCAATAAATGTGGTGGTTGATTAAAGGTTGGATGTTCAGTTTGGATTTTCGGTAGAGTTGAAGGCAGAAAAAACTATTCTGATTTGATACACATTAAAAAGAATGAAGTGCTCTATTCAATTTTAACACTACAACATGAGTTGCGTTGTGGAGAACAAAGAAATTAGTGAAGGTGGGGAGATTAAGTCAAATGGATCATCAAACTCTATTGTGGGTCTTGAGAATTCTGTGTCGCAGAACGGATCGGTTTCAGATTCCCAGTTCAATATTGATGATAAGCTGTTGATTGACCCGAGGTTATTGGCTGTTCGAACAAAGATTGGAGAAGGAGCCCATGGGAAAGTCTATGAAGGAAAGTAAGTGAAGAGTTTTTCCCATGGCTTTTAAGTTTTAACTAATGGCTTACTATTGTAGTTTAGATATTTTGTGCATCTATAAATGGAGTTTACATCCAATTGGCTTTTTGAATCTTCTGAAATATGTAATTGTTGACTTCAAGCAATGTGTTTTAGTTTACACAATGATACTTAATGTTGTGATAAAGAAAAATTTATGGGCACATGGTAGCTGTTTAATCTGGATACAAAGCTAGTTTATATGCCACTCCTTTCTAATTTGATTTTTTTGTCTAGTAGAAATCTGTCCAGATATACACTTGTTCATATCAATTCTTTTATTAACCGATCGTCTCCCCCCATCTCAGGAATTGTTTTAAGGCATTATCTGTGATTTTTTGCTTTTTTGTTGAAAAAAAAAGCATGTTTTTGGGTGTTCTAAGCCTTCTTTTATGAATTCGATCTTTCCTAATTGTTCCCTTCAGGTATGGTGATCAGGTTGTTGCAATCAAGGTTCTAAATTGTGGAAACACTCCTGTGGAAAGAGCTGTATTAGAAGGCCGGTTTGCCCGCGAAATCAATATGATGTGTAAAGTAAAACATGAGAACCTTGTGAAGGTGGGTTTCCTAGTTTGAAATGTGATTTTTAAGGGACTGTGCTTCTGTTCCCCAAACAAGAAGCAATCTCTTTCACTGTATAGGAACCATTTGTAGCTTGAAATGCTCTTTCATGTGATTTCATTTTTCAAAATTTTTACGCAATGTCTCTCATCTTAACCTGTGATTTTTAACGGCAAATAATGTGATTTTTTTCATTTTGTGACTCTTGATTTGTGCACTCCTTGCAGTTCATTGGAGCTTGTAAAGATCCGTACATGGTGATAGTTACAGAGCTTTTACCAGGGATGTCTCTCAGGAGATATTTGCTCAACATTCGCCCTGAACTGCTGGAGCTTCGAGTGGCCATAGGTTATGCCCTTGACATAGCGCGGGCCATGGAATGCCTACATGCCAATGGTATCATCCACAGAGATCTTAAACCTGGTACAGTTCAGCAGGTTGAGTTTTCATAGCAGTTATTCTATATTGATTGTGGTGCAGTCTTGTATGCTACATGTACATGAACATAGACATTTGCTTGTATTTTTTTTTTCCGTCCTACGGTATGCATTGCCTTCAATTCCTAGTATATTTATTTACTTTTGATTGAATGGTTTTATTGGAAACATTCTGTAGTTGCATGTAACTATTTTTAGGCGGCGGATAAACTAGCAAAACTGTTACCAAGTCATGAGTTTGTTGAGATCATACCAAGTTCTTTTGCGGAAGATATTAAAAAGATTGTATTTGATGATGCTAGAGGTAGGAAATATGCGCGAATGTAACCAATCTGTTCCTTACTTATTTTTTCCGTGGTCTGGGGAGCCCATATAAACCCCCACGCTTGCCTTTCAAAAAAAAAAAAAGAAAAAAAAAAAATCTATTTTTAGGATTTGGTCAAAGGGAGAAATTCTAAGAATTCTAGTAGAATTCTTTCCCTGAATCAAGCTTAAGTTCTAAACTATGTTCCAAATACGTAAAGTATAGGTGAAGGTTTGCTGACTAGGTGCTATACTTAAGGGTATGTGAGAGCGGATCTGACTACACCTATGTCATTTTTTTCATTATTGCATCAAGGACGAGGAGCTTAGGAAAGTGTCTGATGCAAAAAAGATGAGAGGAGCCAGGGAGAGGTGCAAGAAAGATCTAGTTTGTCAGTTTAGCACTGAAAATGTTCAGCCCCTGTTGTCCAAATGGATCAAACTGGATGATATGATCATATGACAGAACAGCCTCGTGACAATTTTCGCCCTCTTATTCGTGGCTTCGAATTGTTAATAGCATGAAGTTTTGGAATGCTATTGGTGTATGTTGTTTGTTCTGTAGCCCTGATGTACAGCACCCTCCAGGAATTTTTCAGGGAGTAGCTTTACTTGACAAATTTGACAGGATGTCTTGGTTTGTACTTTGTATTGTGATCGATGACTTGTTCAAGCGCCAAGCGGTATATATTGTGCTATTGGGAAAGGCTTGTATGAGTGCCAACTTATGATCAGAGGTAATTTGGTATATCACTACAAATAGGTAATGCACTATTCCCTTGTTGAAATTCTCCAGAGGTTCTTAAAACACTTTGGTTAGTTAACCATGTCAACTTAACAAGAACAACATGGGTGCGGACCAGTTAGACAAGTCCGTTGCATTTCACTTCACTTTTTGATTCCCCACATACGCAATCTAGTAAGCTCTAGGCCTTGTTCACAAACCATTTGTAATTTGAGTGTGCTTTATGTTATGATGCATGGTCGTGATTCTGTATACATATATAGTTAGATTGTTCTTTTTTAAGTTGGAAGTTCGTTACATCATTCTTTCTAGTGTTAGGCTGAAAACCAGAGTGAGAAAAATGAGATTTCTTTTGGCCATTTCTTACCCAAGGATTTGTATTGTTCATAACATATAATGTGGTTTGACTAATTATACTTGTAAATCTGAAATTTGTGATGCAGACAATTTGTTGCTTACAGAAAATCAGAAGTCAGTGAAGCTGGCTGATTTCGGTCTAGCAAGAGAGGAGTCAGTTACTGAAATGATGACGGCAGAGACTGGAACTTACCGTTGGATGGCTCCAGAGGTTTGTATTGTTACTTATTTACTTGTAGTCATATAGGATTCTTCTATATGTGGCATGGAGGAGTCACATAGCTCAAAAATACATATATTTCATTTCAAGAGTTGACTTGAGAAAATTGCATCCCAATTGAACGCTTACAAGTAAAATCAAGAAGTGAAAATATGGGCAAAAATATTGACCAAATACTGTATGGATTATGAAGACTCGGTGTGCGTATGTGGCAATGAATATTGATATTTATGCATTTCAAGTCTTTCAATAAATTTGGATGCTACAGTCCCAAGGAATCATAAATGTCGAACGCATTCTTTAAACTCTGTTTCACTGGGTTATTCTGCTGATAAGTTCGCTCTCTTAAAACTTTTACAATTAAATAGATTTAATTTGTGGTTTATTTCTTTTCTTTTTTAATTGTCATATACTGCTGTCTTAACTTTTACCAGGAATCGGAATGTGGCCTTGCAGTTATACAGCACTGTGACATTGCGGCGGGGGGAGAAGAAGCACTACAACAACAAAGTTGATGTTTACAGCTTTGGGATTGTCTTGTGGGAGTTGCTGACCAATCGAATGCCATTTGAAGGCATGTCCAATTTGCAAGCTGCTTATGCTGCTGCATTTAAGGTACCACAAACCTTCTTAGCATCTTTCCTACTCTTATGATTGCTGAATGCCCACAAAGAAAAAGACAGGAAAAAATCTCTTGTTTAGTTAATTAGATTGCATAATAAAAAACTTATCTTTATTGTAAACACTAGACACACTGCCCTGGTTCTCAACCCATGCAAGTCTCTGGTTGTTCAGCATGGAGTTTCTAGAACTCTCACTGATGTAGTTTGATCTGAATATTGTTGGATGGGAACTGCTGCATATTAAATTCAGTAGTCGTGACAGCCATTGTCAGACCAGTTGAAATTGCAATTTGGACATTTGATTGTCATGGTCACCAAGGATGCACGAACTCTTCGGAAAACTTGCTGCACCCGTGTCCAACACGTATCTGACACATACACTTGCTCAACATGCCTTCGATATGTATTAGACACTTGGTCATCGTGACGGTGGGGTTAGACACATGGTCAGTGTGGTCAACATGTCGGACACGCCACTAACACCCAAAACTCGATTAGGAAATAGTTTAAGACTCGACAACCAAATTTATTTTATTTTTTATTTTAATTGGACTCATATAACCACCTGATTTGAAGGTTGTTAGTCTATCAGAAGGGAGAAACATTCAATTGCGATTTAGGAATCAAGATAGAAAGGGCGATGTAAAGCCACTAAAGCATAGAGATAGTCTATGCTTCTTCCTAATCTTTGTTTATTCTTCTCTCCTTTGATTCTTCAATCCTCTACTTCTTTACTTGTTTTATTTATTTTTATCTTTGTATTTTTTATTTTTTATTATTTATTTATTTATTTTATTTTTACAGAATGTTATTTTCTTCTCCACTTTAATACCTTTTTTTTTTTTTTTTTCTCTATTGTTCTTTCTTCATGTTTTTTCTATTTATTTTTCCTACTTGCAATAGAAAGATGGATGCATTGTTTGTTTTTCTATTTAAACTCTTTCTCTATTGAATTGTTGTTTATCTTCATTTGATTTTATTGAAAAAAATGTATCATGTGTCACTGTGTCGCCGAGCCCTAATTTTTAGAAAATTGTGTTGGTGTGTCGTGTTCGACACGCGCGCGTCCGTGCATCCTTGATGGTCACACTTGCTTTTTTTTTTCTTGATGATTCACGAGGTCATGAATGCAAAAAATTTCTGGTTGGTTTTGAACTCAAATCTGGCTCTACTTTTCCGCAAAGGAAATAGAGAATTCTTCATGAATTACAAATTTTGCTTTTCCCAAATTCATATATAGGTGCAAGTGTTTGATTGGTAGTTAGGAAGATACCATACCTTATGATAATTAGGTTTCTTATTATTGTGTGTTAATTTGTTCAAACAAAGCATAAAAGGATAGGAGGTTGAAGGCTTGAACTTATCTACTAGACACCATGTCACCATCAAAAAGAGAAATGTTGTGTACTTCTCTTTTAATTCATATGACACTTTGGAAGCAAAACTGTCAATGGAAAGAGCTTTATAACTTCAAACAGATACTAGCACGTATCCTGATATTTCATGACAATCTAACACAAGTCCCAACCTTTCAAGTAAAGCCTCTTCTACTTGGCTCCAACCTGATGCTTTTCAGATTATCGTATAGGGAAGTGCGGAAGTGAGCTTCGAGAGATCTTTTCTCTCTGAAAAAAGACACCACAAACATTTCTTTAGAGTATTTCATAAATGGTTCCAGGTAAGTTCGAGAGGTCAAGACCTGAGTAAAAGGGGGCAAGGATTTAATTATGGTCGGCAATCGGGTAGTGAAGCTGAAAATGGAAAATTCCTCACTTTATTAACGACACAATGAAAGTTATATCAGGTATTTATTTCCTGAGGTTGTCATAGGAGATCAAGGATGGACGGATACGGACGCGCATGTCGTGTCGGATACGGAAACGACAAGCCGACTCGACAATTTTCCAAAAACTAGGACTCGGGAACACACATCAACACGTCATACTATTTTTTAATAAGTCATAAATATAAATAATAATCTAATAAAATGCCTTCTCAGAGTGTCTTGAAGAAGATGACACTCTTGCCAGAAAAAATTAAAGTAGCGAAAAAGTATAGTAAAGAAGAAGTAGAGGAGAGACAAAACAAATGAGAGAAAAATAAGAAGCATAGATTACCTCTTATGCTTTAGTGGTTTTTTGCCCTATTTATCTTAAATCTTAATTGAAATAGTCATTCACTTCAGATAGATCAACAACCATTATATTATGTGGTTATTTCAAACATTTAAAAGTAAAAAATAAAACAAAGTTGGTTTTCGAGTATTGATTGTGTCCTGACCAAGTTTCAGGTGTATCGGAGGCGTGTCCGACACGTTGACCACATTGACTATGTGTCTTACATCTGACGACACATTGACCAAGTGTCTGACGAGTGTTGGAGGCGTGTCGAGCGAGTGTCGTGTGTCGGATACGTGCCAGACACGGATACGACAAGTTTTCGAAGAGTCTGTGCTTCCTTGTAGGAGATCATAGGTGCAGCAAAAAAAACATCTTTACCCAAATGTAGATGGTACCATTTTCCATCTTTAGAGAAAATGACTCTGAAGATAATTAGAAAGTATATAGTCATGATTCTAAGATAGCACAGGATAGGCTCATTCTTGTCTGAAAGACGTTGTAGACATGTTTCATATCTGTGATTCTTCATAAAAAAATAAAATAAAATAATGCATGCTGCTTTCAAATCAGAATTTTCATACTTTTATAGTGTGAAGCATTGTGCATGATCCTTATTTTCACATTTGCTTTGTGAGATTAGGATACTAGTATTATTAGCGATAATAGTATTTTTGGCATATTAAGTATTTTAGTATTATTAGGACATTGTTTCCTATTAGGTTTATAGGGTTTGTTTTAAAAGTTAGGTTAGTTATAAATACGAGCATAGGTTAATCATTGTAATTAGGTTTTTGATGGAATAAAAGTTATTTTGTTTATTAGTTTTTTCTGTTTATAGTTAGAGGTGATCTGTAACGACCCACCTTGAAATGTCTGAATAAGGTCGATAACATTCCAGTCTCTATTAGTTCTAGGAGCTTGGAAGCTTTATCCTAATCCTTTCAGATTTACTACATGTGTTGAATTTCTCACAAGCGATTCAAAATGTTGGTTTCACTCTGTTATAGTTGTGCTACCTTATTGTGCCGTATAAGGGGATCATTTTCATAAAAGTCTTTAAAATTCTTATTGGTATGATGCAATATCTGTGTATAATATTGTGCTTTACCTCTGAAAACAGCAAATGAGACCAAATCTTCCAGAGGACATACATCCCGATCTTGCTTTCATCATACAATCGTGTTGGGTTGAAGATCCTAACGTGAGACCCAGCTTCAGCCAAATCATTCGCCTACTCAATACTTTCCGCTTCACAGTACTACCACCATCATCTTCTTTGCCAGAATCTGACACCATCCAACCGGAGGTGCAAAGCAATGGTGTCATCACTGAATCATCAGCACGTTCAAGAGGGAAATTCTCTTTCATTCGTCAGCTTTTCGCTGCAAAAAAGACAAAGAACAACACACAGTGAATGAATGGGTAAATTTGTAAAGCTTTTAGTGTTCCCAACTAAACAAAAATTCAGACTTAGAAGTGTCTAGCTGATTACTTACCTCATAATTTTTAGCAAAGAATGAAATGTGGAACAAAATGAAATTGAAGGAGAAAAAGAAAACAGAAGAAGAATGAAAGAGAATAGAGGAACCTCTTATCTCTTCTAATTTTATGTTGATACATAGAAGATTACCTTGTAATAGGATATTAGGATGTTTTAATACCATTCCTTCACTGGATACTGTTATTTCAACTTGTTTTTTTCCATATGATCTGAGTATTTTTAATCTGAATATCTCTGCAGAGCTTCCATTTGTATTTTTTTATTTATTTTTTTATTTTTGCAAAATTGAATAGTTGTTTGAATTTTAGGTTTCAAAGTTCTCAGTTAAAGCAGCAGTGTTGGAGTGGATGCCTTTAATTCACCTCTGTTGGCAAAATTTGAGCTCAAGCTCTGGCTGGGCATAAGTTTTTAACCCAATCCCAAATCAGAAGATACCTGAATCAGAATCAAATCCCAGCCAGTGTGCAAACACCTCAATAACAAAAAATGTAGATAGCCAGGCCCCTAGTGCCAGGTCTCTATGTGCATGTGATTGTGTTCGATTGGAGCATTATGAGCATCTCTAGGATGATGAAGGGTATTGGGTCTGGCCTGGAGTCAAATAGGTGCTCCACTGCAAATTTTTTTATGCAATCTCTGGGTCTAAGTAATATTCTTGCTGTGTCGATTTTTTCTCTCAAATTTGTGGAAATATGTAATTTCAGAGGTGTAGGATCAAGGATCATTTATAGGAACAACCCTAAAAAAGGATATAGTAATTGTGTTTGTTTGCGATTTTTGTTTTTTGTAAAATTCATTATTTTTCATAGTAAGCTGATTGAGTGGTAGGGAGAAAAAAAGGACCAGACAAAACAAGTTTTCAAATGTGACCAAACTCTCATTTAGATAAGTCAACATGTCTTTTTTAGAAGTTGTTCAACTTGGATACACATCATTTATTTATTATTGATATTGAACCTTTACTCATTCATCAAATGTGAAATCGTCAACCCAAATCATTTTTAGTCATTGGGGACAAAATTAGGGAAGTTCCCAATTTACTATTACATTACAAGTTTTCATTCCGTTCACACAATGCTACCAATGGGTTCTATATGATGACAATAATTGTATCATGAGCTGATAAGACATTGAGATGTCTCCTTGACAACCCTTGTGATCGATGATATCACAAGTTCAATAGTGTTATACTTTGTGAGTTTTGTAATCCTTACCATCTAATAATGTATTTCATTAGTGTGTTAAGATTAATGCGACAGAGATGATACAATGTCTTAAGAGTAGTGTTACGATCCAGGCCAGCCTAGACTATCTTTGGTGATGCATTGAAACATGTAAACACATTGTTACATGAAAATCGATTGAGGGAGTATATATAGCTGAGCTGATAAACTTGTGCTGAATGTTATCACAAATCCAGACTCGAATCCTCCCGATGACATTTGGGATAGGATGGGTTAAGGGATAAAAATACCAAAAAAAAATAAAAAAAAATCTCATTATGGATAAGTCTGAAACACACATGCAACTCACGTGCACAATAGTCAAAACATATGCAGACCAATGAGAGAATATAAATGGAAGGGCAAATCCAAGAAAAAGATGATAAAATCCCCATCAACCTCCTTAATGAAAAGACCACACAAAAGAAAGTCAATGGTTCTTCACAAACAACACTCAACAAGAAAGACTAATCGAAGACTCCAGCATCGAAGTGTGTAGACTCCATGTGTAAAGAGAGAGACAGAGACACGCAGAAGGATAGCTTAGCTTCTTCACCTTCACATGGAGGGTAGTAGTTGTGTACAAAGAGCACAGGCAAAGCAAAGAGAGAAGAAGAAGATCTGAAAGTATGATCCCTTTGTGAATTCTTCAGCTTATCCGAGCTGAACAAGCAGTGAATTTAGTATTCCAGCTGGGGGGGAAGTTGGGGCTTGATCTATTGAAGATAAAGATCCAATTTTTTTGTGTTTCTTGAAGGTTTACAAAATACCCAGAGAGGAATTTGAGTTCCAGTGAGTACCCCCACTTCTGAAATTCAAGAACCCCAGATGGGAATTTGTGTAAAAGTCCAATCTTGGAGCGTTTCTTGAGGATCTGAGAGAAACCCATATAGTGAATTGGGTTCTGATGATGGGGATTTGGCCATCTTGGTTTTGATTTGGTTCTTTGGGGGTGTTTGGGTTTTGATTAGGGGGGGTGATGAGAATGGAGGAAAATGGAAAGACAGCAGCTTTTGATACTGTTTTGAATTCTATACAAGCTTTAGGGAGGGGTTTTGATGTGAACTTTGACACAAGGTTGCTTTATTGCAAAGGGGTTCCAGGGTCTAGGATAGTTGAGGTCAATGAAGAACATACAAGAGATTTATCTGTATGTGATGGTATACTTGTTCCCAATGTTTCGAAGGACATCAAATGCTCTCAAGAGCTCAAGGAGCGTCAGAGTTCAGGCGTTTCTTCTTTCTATGAGGTATAGTTGTTGTTCGCAGTAGTTTACTGATTTATTTGAGCTCATGGTCTTTAATTTTTCTTAGTCATTAATTTCATGTTAGTGGTTAATAATGACATAGTGTTAATGAGAATGTCTTGAGACTTTAGGATTCATTCAGTAATTATGATAATGCTGTGATTTAGTGTTGGATAATAATACTCTAATTACATGTGATGTTATGTTATCCTTTCTCTAGTTAAAGTAAGCCTAAAATAGAAGAAATTTATGTTGTTATAGTGTTAGTATCATTCTTTCCTAAATAGAAAATATCAATCTAAGTGCTTAGGAGGCAATTGGGAACTCACTCAAAAGCTATATACCCAAGTAAGTTTGGGAACTCCAAAACTTTAAATTTCTGAGAAGTTAATTTTTTGCTCAAATCCGAAGCTAATTATTTTTCTTTTGACCTAAAAATATTATGGCTTCTGGAAATAAACTACCACTCTCTTATTTTTCCAGAGTCTCAACTTTTTATCTAGCCTCCACATGGGATCTAACCAAACTAACTCGTAAAATAACAACCCATTTTGTAGCACAAGTTCTACTAAGATAAAAAAAAGTTCTTCTACTTTTGGTTGCCAATAGCTCCCTTAGTAAATAAGTGAGTTGTTTGAAATTTGGTAATTTTGGTCCTAATTCACTTGCTATGATTTATGCTAAAATTTAGTACTTCATCTATTTTTTCCATATCTATCTGGTAGATTTCTATACTTCTACATAAGCAAATTAGAGAAAATTAAGCTTCAGTTGACTCCAGACAGACTGACATTAGACTAAGACAATAATCTTGTGAAATTTTCACCTGATTAATGACTCTTTGTAACCCTCCCCCTCAAAAAATAAAATAAAATAAAATAAAATAAAATAAAAATGTGCGATTTCGTAGACTACACAACTGATTAATGTTTTGCTTTCGGAGGATATCTCTGTATGGTGATGAAACCTACATGTATAAGTGACATATTGCCTTTGAGATGAGTAAGTGCTAACAATTTTTACTCTTGAAAACTTCACGTTGTTGAATGTTTAGCTTAGTTTGTAATAGTTAAAACTGAGAGGAGGATACTAGAGGGTTAGTTTGAGCATCTCCAATCTGATCAACTGTAAGGAGATATCAAGCATAGAGGTCAACATAAACTTCCACATTTACATTGTGTGTGTTTGTAAAACATTGGGTTGAACATATTGCTGTGGTGTCATCCCCATAATATAGTGGGGCGTCAGGAGTCAGGACAGAAATTATCAAATCCTTTATCGATTTTTGAATCTAAAGGATTTCAACAGTAGCTTTAGTCATGAATTTGCATTCGCTATTGATGTTAGACGGTGCAACTATACGCCGTTTGTCCGAGCTTCAAGAGATGAGACTGGGACTGAGATGAATCCGGTATGCTCCTGTAGAAATCAATTATCAGGTCACCCAATTGACTTAAGAGTTACGGGTGAATGGACTGGGATTAACAGAAAACAAGCAAATCAAACATGTTTTGCTTAAGGAAGTAAATATTTAGCAACCATCCAGCAATCAGTTTTTGGGATAAAACGTAAGTTAGCAAGTTTGTTATTGAAAACGAGATACCAACTGTTGTCAGTTGAAGCTACTGTTGGGCTCTCACCTCATTTCTGCACTTGGTGGCATAAGGCACACCGAATGATAATGCTGTTAAGTATGAACAATGAGGCCACATCAACGATCTGAGTGAAGCATGAAGTGGAACTGACGTGAAATTAAGATTCTAGAATCTTGGCCTTCAATTGCACTGAAAACTTGAAGTCTACATTTAACATGGTTGCAGTTTCAGAGGAAATTGATTGGTGACGATTATTTCAATGTTGAAGAGACCATGTTAATCAAATATATAAAGCCTTCGTAATGGCAAGTGGAAACATAATTTTCTCTGGACTGGATGGGTAAATACGTAGGAGGGAGCTGCAAGTATGTTGGATTCTAGCATTAATTGCTCCAGTCTGTTTTAAGAGTATCTGTTTAAGTTGTTTCAGTTTTATGCTCTCAGTTTCACCTACTTGGGCCATAACTTTGTCTTGGTGATTGACAACAGATGGTGGAGTATTTTAATGAAAAAGCCGATATATCAGAAAATATCACTCTTGGGAGTTTTAATTCTGCATTCAGTTTTACTGGCTCAAAGCAAGCTGATGCAGCAACTACAAAAAGTCTTGCCGTGGATGGATTATATATCCCACTTGGCAAGGTGCAACTTGCAAAAGTACCTACTGCGCTGCAAGAAAAAGTGAAGCAGGCCATTCCATCATCGTGGGAGCCATCAGCATTAGCTAGGTAAAATGTCTAGCTATCTTAAGATATTGATACAAGAGTCTTGAATGATCGCTTATCATCTTGTCTTGGCCAGCTTTATCGAGAACTTTGGAACACATATTATTACAGCTGTCACTATTGGTGGTAAGGATGTCATTTATGTAAAGCAGCATAGTTCATCGCCTTTGTCAACCATGGAGATCAAAACCTACATCCAGGATATTGGAGATCAGAGATTCTCTAATACAGAAAGTTATACGAGTTCGGGTCTATTAAAATCCAACGATAAGGTCAGTGCCTCAATTTTCAGCTTCTGCTAAACAGTTTAATCATCCCCTTGGCATATTTATGTTACATGTCTGCTTTAGTGATATATCTTTATAATTGGATTGGCAGGCTGTGGATCCTTATTTGTTCAACAATCAAGAGATATATCCTCAACCCTCTAGTGCTTCACCCTGTCTAACCAATAAAGAAGTATGTATTCAATATCTTCCCAAATATCTTTACTTGAAACAATTTTAGTTCATGCATGTTTTTTTTTCAGCATGCACTGCATAGATAATGGGTTACAAGTGGTGAACACCAAATAATTGTACGATAATGGGTTACAATTGTTCATTATATTTATAGCACGTCAATGGGTTACAACTTACAATTCTTCATTAAATTTATAACATGTTGCCTACATGTGCTTAGACCCCAGACACGTTTAAAAACACAGACCGGAGGCGATAACTGTATAAAACTAGAAATATTTGACCTATGCAGCACTAGATGATACCTTACAAAGGTTCTCTTTCACCTGCATTAGCGAGTTTGGTTACTTCTTTTGTTTGTTAACTACATCTAATCACCAAAATATACAATTAGGATCGTCTTGGATATCATGCAAACTTCTATAGGTGATCATCAAGGAAAAGAAGAGAATGACGCTACTACTATAATCTCAAGTGTAAAGGACTGCATCCTCTATATTATGATGAGTCTAGTTAGTAATTTGTTGATTCTTTCTATATAAATTTAAATTGTACTCTGGACTTTGACACAAATCCCGAAATTGTCCAATCTCCCAATTCAGCTTCAGGGTCTTCCATTTAGCTGTTTTGACTTGTAAAATTTGTCTAATCTTGAATGCATGGTAAACCATTCGACTGTCATGGTTTTTTTATTACCTTTTTGTTTCTATTTTTCTTCATTTTATCTTGGTTATAGGGATCATCTTGTACCCTGATTCAGTTTTGCACTTGGATGATCCATGTTGCGTAGAGAGTCTAATCATTTTGGAATAATTGATTGCTTTAGCATTGAAGTTCTTGAAGTAGAAACATCTTTTAAAAGTCAAAGAATTAGTTTGTTGTGAAATGTGCAACGTATAAAGCAGACAGACTGGAATGAAAGACCAGTATCTCTAGAACTGGGTAGTTTAATCACTACTTGGTCCATAATCAATCGAGGGGCGAATCACAAGTGAGCCGAAACTTGGGAGATTAATTGGAAATGGGCAATTTATCCAATTTTTTTTTTATCCACTCCTAGTAATACTTCACAAAAAGGATATCGTGTCATAATATCACTATTGTCAAGGAAGATGACAATTAAAAAGCATCACATAAACATCTCAAGCTGTCAAATATTGGTTATTAAGTACATAACGTAACATGACATCCAATCAAAACTCAAATAAATAAATAAATTCAAATTCCATAATTTCCAATATATGTTCACACCAAATTATTGGAAAATAAGAGTGACAATAAAACAAATAAGAGTGATAGTAAAACAGAGCAAGTGATTTGATTTCTAATTGATTGATTTGCAGCAGGAGGAGAAAGAGAGTTGTAGATGAAGGGAGAAAAAAAATAAATAAAAAGGAAAACAACAGACAAAAACGTCCAACTACTTTGGCAATTTTTACTTGGACCAATATTGTTTCTTGTGTGAAATTATCTTTAAGATCAATCTCAACTAGGGCAAACCAGTAGTATAAAATAAAATTTGGAATGACTGGCATTGATCGAAGGCCAGGCCACATGTATTTTGGTTCTTCAAGCAATGTGTTCTTCCTACATATCCTCGCCTAATCCAAGCTCAAGGATGTCTTCCTTCACCGCCTTCATCTAAGTTTTCAATGGTCGTTCCCTCCGTCTACACCCTCCATGTATTTTGGCTGTGATGGTATGACAAAAAAAAAAAAAAAATCCAATCAAGCAAAAGAGGATCAAGGAGAGGAAAAAAAGAGTGAGAGTGAGTAGTGAGAGTGACCTCAACTCACTGGAGATTCTTGCTCAATCAAGGAAATGAAAGAGAAATGCGTCGAATACTACATTTTTCTACAATTTCATCTTTACCGAATTTTAATATCGTAATGTCCTGAAGTCGTGATTTAGTGGGTTTAGGTCAACTTCCTTTTGTTGTTGTGTTTTTTTTTTTTTTGGAGTGGTGGGGGGTGTGATTTGATTTGTCATGATACATCTTCTCATATTTTGATCGTAAAATACACAAGTTTTAGGCTATTGTATTTGGCTCGTAGCTTTAGGTCAACTTCCTTTAGTTTTTTGGGGGGTGGGGGAGGGATTTGATTTCTCATCTTGACATGATGATACATCTTCTCATATTTTGATTGTAAAATACACCACTAGTTTTAGGCTATTGTATTTAGCTTGTAGCTTTACCGAGGCCTTATTGAGAGAACCAATGTCATCATAGTTTGCATCTTGAAATCTTGATTGAATGATATTATGTCATTTGTCAAAGGACCAAAAAGCACTTGAGCTCAAAACATTTTGAACATATATTGATGATGCAGGATGTTACAGTTATTTTCAGGCGGAGGGGGGGGGACGATCTAGTTCAAAGCCATAGTCAGTGGGCAAGAACTGTTCGGGAATCCCCAGATGTGATCGAGATGACTTTTTTCCCAATTACAGCTCTCCTTGATGGACTACCATGGAAAGATCACATCACTCGTGCAATAAGTCTATATCTTGAATGTAAGACATTACATTTCTAAATATACATCTCTTATTGTGTGGTGTAGATGCTCTTCTGATTTTATGTTATTTACGCTTGGAGGTTCTTTCTCTATATGTGCAGACAAGCCCCCAATCGAAGAATTGCGGTATTTCTTAGAGTTTCAGATTCCTCGAATATGGGCTCCAATACATGAGAATTTTCATGGGCACCAAAGAAAGGAACCTGTTTGCCAATCTTTGCAGTTCAGCTTAATGGGGCAAAGGCTTTATGTTAGCCAAGAGCAGGTATCAGTTGGACGTAAACCTGTAACAGGCTTAAGATTATACCTGGAGGGTGCTAAGCAGAACCGACTGAGTATCCACCTCCAGCATTTGGCATCACTTCCTAAGATCTTGAAGCCATACTGGGACATTCATGTTGCAATAGGTGCACCAAAGTGGCAGGGGCCTGAAGAACAAGATAGCCGATGGTTTGAGCCAGTGAAATGGAAGAACTTTTCTCACATAAGCACTGCACCCATCGAGAATAATGAGACCTTCATAGGTGACCTTTCTGGTGTGCATATAGTCACTGGAGCTCAATTAGGAGTATGGGACTTTGGATCAAGGAATGTATTACATATGAAACTTCTATATTCTAGGCTGCCGAACTGTACAATAAGAAGGTCATGTTGGGACCATATCCCGGCCTGTCAGAAAGACAAGTCAAAGAAAGATGCAGAAAACGGTAGTAAACCTGAGAACTCAAGTTCTGTTTTAAGAGACGTAGCAGGCAACAAGCTGGTAAAGTTTATTGATTTGTCCGAAATGAGTAAAGGGCCACAGAATTCCCCGGGACATTGGTTAGTTACTGGTGGAAAGCTGTGTGTGGAGAAAGGGAAGATTGTTTTGAGGGTGAAATATTCATTACTGAACTATTGAGTTATAACATCGCCTTACTGCTTTACGAGGGGTGTGTCTTGGATCTGTATTTGTTTTCTTGGGCTGTTCATCATGCATGTAAATTGTGACAGCTTGATGAACTCAATTGGTGAGCTGAGGATGTCTTCCTTGGTGGGTTCATTGAATTTCTTGTTTCATGTCTTTGAGAAGGGGACATCTTCAAAATGAGTAATATGTTTGATATCATAGGTTTCTTACAAATATGGGTACTACCTCGACCCTTGTTGTACAAAGCAATCGAATAATTTTGTGATTGAGCTCATGGACAGGTGGGTAATTCGGCGTAGTCATGTAATTGGATAGTGTTAGGCGTGCTGAATTGTAACACTTGCATTGAATCAGGATACATAAACACCTTAGAAAAGGTTCCTCAATCAGGATGATGTGGCATCTTAGATAAGGTTTTTTACAATCTCGAGATACACAATTCAGGTGGAGTTAACAGTCGAAAGAGTGATGTAAGCATATGGACAGTCCTAGTTTGCAAAGAACTTTATCATATATTTGGGATACATATAGTTATTGGTGGTAGAATCCATTGCGCTGGACCAGAGCTAACTAATGCAAAGGTGTATCTTTAATTCAGTACAAGTTGCTTGACATCTTTACCTTACATTCCCTGTGTCCATGTGACATGGACCACAATCAACCTGCCTTGCTCATGGTTAAATGAACCTTGCGTCCTATGAGCCACTAGTGTGAATTGATTAGCAGCGTTCTTCAGATAACTCTGGTTTTCATCGTCAGACAGAAGGGAAATCCAGCAGTTTCATAATTAATGTATTTCTAATGTACAACTTATGAATTCCACAGAGGGTATTACAATTCACCAGTCTATTTCCATTAGTTATATTAACAACTATTACCGGTTTTTATTTCCTGGTTTTGAAGACTGCAACTCAAACACTACTAAAAGACCTCACTCAGATTGAAACCTATATAGATGGTGAGCGCATGCACCAAACTTAAAACAAACCGTGAGCTTTCTCCACCCAAACTGTGTAAATGTCATCCGAGAAGAGTACAAAATGCACCTGTAGAAAAAACAAATCAAATTCATATGAAAATAATTTGCCGTGTAGTTACATTAAAAACATGCCTAGTAATCATTGCAAAATATACACTTGTATTCAATACTAATAAGTTAACCAGTGAAGTTAGGTTTTGGGAGGTTTTTATAGACAGTAAGCTTGACAGCTCGTACTATAGGTCATGTCCAAATGGTAGACAGATGTTCACAATGTTTAATGTGGGGAGATACATGATATGTTAAGATCTTAGAGAAATAGTGGTCAAAGACGGCCAACCCTCTAGAGAGAGACCAGTGGAGTGGACTACCAACTCAGATTAGGAGCTCACATACAGCTGCCATAATTTGTAGTTAACAAGGGTTTTTAAATTTTGTCTCGACACAAACATTGACATTGGTGAAAACACCGGTTTTAATATGCATTTCATAGACACTGTCGCTCTACAAAAAATTATGAAGAACAAGCTTCAATTACCAATAACCATAAACAGATTACTATATGAAATGTAAGACCCTTTACTACAAACACAGAAGACAATGCACATATATAACTTATAAGACATTGACATAAGGTACTAGGTGAAAATACCTCACCAAAGTTTTTTCATGTGGTTGGTGATGTAAGGTAAGATCCTCACCAAAGTTAACCTATTTAAGGAGTGCAAGTTGACAACAAGTTTGTCATGTGTGACAATGCTGAGGAGCCTGTGGATCACCTTACTTTCAACTGTGAGACAGCCAAGACAGTTTGGAACCATTTTATGATTGAGTCCTATGAACAATAGTTGATTCATGGCCACGTATGAATCAAAATAGCTTTTTGGGAAGTGGTTGTGGCTGATACTCCCACATGCCATAGTGTGAACTCTTTGGAAGGAGATGAGCAACATAATCTTTGAGCACATGTATAAACAGATTGATCATTTGATTTTGCAAGTCAAGTCCATGTTATGGCTTTGGACTCATTTGGACGGGATAGCAGGAAGGAGGATTGAGGATTTTATGTTTACTTGGGGTGATTTGATTTTTTTATGTAACTCAGCCCTTTTGTTTTGTTTTGTTTTGCTTTGGTGAAGCGTTTCCCTCACAAAGTCTTTCTTCTCTATTTTCAATAAATCTGTCTGTTTTGCTTGATCAAAATAAATAAATACCTCCTTCAAGTCTGCTGCAAACTCCTTCACTGTAGAAATAGCAATAATAGCAGCTTCATCGAAAGGATAGCTGAAACAAATTGCATAAATGAGCATAACCAGTGTTAGCTGAAACAAATTGCATAAATGAGCATAACCAGTCTCAGCAATAACAGCTGCTGCAACTAATATAATATTATAGCCAAAAGAAAGTTACTGGAGTCTAGTAAAATGAAAAGCAATCTCTAACATAGGTTAGTGAGTACTCACAAGTACTCACTAACCTTGAATAAAAAGCAATCTCTGGTAGAATTGAAAAACAATCTCTAAGTTTTCTAATCTCACATCGAAAATGGTGCAAGTATCATTTAGATTAGTCACATGTTGAAATATTTTTCTATTAGCATATAGACCACTTATCAAGTCCTAGTCAACGTCTGATCACAATCCATGCATAGACTCTTGAGTATTAGACTCGTATATTCATAGTAATACTCAATTATGGGACACGATTTAATTAATTTAATCTCCCTATGCTCAACAAGTTTTGCCGAACTTAGACCAAACATGAACAACATATGAATAAAGAGATTGATTAAGATAAACATAAAAACACTTCCATATATTAAATCTGCATGGACAAAACTGACCAATACCACAGCTGTAAAACTCACCCATAAACACCACACGATATGGCAGGGAAGGCGATATACTGAACATTGTTCTCTTTAGCAAGCCTCAAGCAGTTGCTGTGACCAGAAGGCATGTATTGGAATGTATTAGTTCCCTTCAGAACATCATACAAGTAATAACTAACAAAAACATTTAAAAAAAAAGTAATAATAATGATAAAGAAGAAAGACCTGTATGCATTTCTTAGGTACACCTCTGGCTGATCAACAGCATCATAAACAGGACCAACGGTGTGAATAACGTGAGCAACTGGCAACTTAAATGCTCTGCATGTTGCACAGTATCATTCAAACGGTTAAAAAGTCGTACCCCACACAGATTGGATATTTCAATACACGTTATGTAACATAAATCCACCAATATCACATACGGCGTAATCCTTGCTTCTCCTGTGGGACAACGAACCCCAGGACTGACCTCTGGAACATCGTAGCACGCTCCTTTAAGTTCTGGACCTGCAGCTCTATGTATGGCTAACAGAAAAGTTTCAAACCATTTAATGGGTTACACATATCAACTTTCCAAAAGAACGTCTAGAAACATGCATCATACTTGCAAAAGCTTACAACTTACTAAAATTAGTAATGAAACATTCATATATGCATTACCAATTTACCATCAACAGTATCTATCCACATTTGATGTACCCAAACACCCATCTATAAGATGGACTGTTCAGAATCAGACTTACAACTATAGCATTCAAGTGTTAATAAAGCCCGTTCTCAACGGATTCTGAAGTATACAACTACAACCAGGCTACAATTTCAGAATTTATATTACCTCCATCCACACCACCACCACCAAGCATTCGTTCATTAGCTGCATTTACCTGACAAGAAAATTATTCTCATCAGCAAACTACACCCTCAAGCAATTAAGAGATATAAAATATATACTAAACTAGCACGAAACAAATTAACAAAAACACATGTTTACTAAACTCGTCGCAAACACACCTACTCGACGTAGTGGTTGTTAGATAATACTAAGATCCTCAAGTTCATATCGAATTATAGCTACCTCTATTACTAACAAACATTAGGATCTTTCCGGCTATTCAAACTTTACTCTTCTAGGTATTCCAGTGTTTCGATTCGGGTTCCTATTACGACCCATTACGCATTTTAACCTAAACATCTAAATTCTGGATTACATATGGATAAAAAAATCTCTTTGGAAGAAAAAAAAAAACTCACAATGGCGTCGGAAGAACCATCAACGAACCAGCGCGTAATGTCGCCCTTTTGAATTTTGAGAAGACTGGAGGGTGACAATTGGAACTGAACTGTTTGATTGTCTCCTCCATTTGACGCCATTGAAACCCTACCACTAGTAGAATAGCTCGAAAAACCTGATGAGTGTTGCACAAGGACGCTGCTTTCTTCTTGATTGGTTGATGAAGGGAATGCAATTAGGGTTTTTAGAAATCTGAAATTAGGGTTTTTGAGAAATTGAAATCTAGGGTTTCGTATTGGGAGATTTTGGATATGTGTTGCTCGTTTGAAAGAAGAAATGCTCAACAACATTGGGAGACGAATTGGTGGACAAGTGGAGTGGAGTAGTATAGAAGGCCGTAAATGGGCTTTTAGAGGATCTGGGCTTTGTATCCGAACCTTTGGAGCCCTTTAAAGGAAATACAAGATTATAGACAAATTTTTTTATTTGTGGGATATAAATAGGAGTTGTATATTGAATGCGATGGCAGTTTTTGAATTGCAAAATTTGACGGACTTAAAAGGTTCCAGACTTCCAGTATGATATAGATAATTAAGGGTTTCAAATAAATTATGTTATAGATTTATGTATAATTTAAAAATGTTCGAGAGAGACTTTTTTATTATTATTTTAAAACGTGTGAAATGTGAAAGACAAAATAGAATATTCAAAAGTTATGTGTAAGGACGATAAATAACTGAGGGTTCAAATAAATTCTGATAGACTTATGCATAATTAACTAATGTTTGAGAAGGGTGGTTGTGATTGTAAATAGCCTGAGTTTATGAGGGCAAAATTGTAAAAAAATAAAAATGTAATAGTGCTTTTATTGAAATGACACAAATACCCTTTTTCACTATTCATCAAATATTGGTTTTTGGTGATTATGAATAATTATGGAGGGCATTTTCGGCATTCCAAATCACAGGCATCTAATTCCTTTGAAACTTTTGAAGATTCATAACAAAAGGTAGATGTTAATTTTTTTTATCCCTTAACCTTAAAACCCTCATCCCAAATGAGGTCGGCAGGATTTGAACCCTGGACTTGTAATTACGTTGTCATGGCTTCATATGTTGCTAGGTACTGTGACCTCTGCTGCTAACCATTACGTGTCTTTGCTTTGCATTCACGTTTGCATATTACACGATTGCTTGCTGTTTGAGCTATTGTGATGTAGGTCTAATAAAAACTCCGAATGCATGGTCTAGTATGGTTGGTGCTCTGAACTAGAACTAGAACATACAATTACGTCTCCAAATATGGTTCTAATTCTGAATGCCATTGCACCAAAAAGGACCTGCACCACAATTGATTGAAATTTCTTCCAAACAACGTAAGGATGATAAAATTGAATATGTTAAAATATGTAGGGTTTGCATGTCATATTTTGACTTTTTTTATTCAAATTGTGTCGTATTTTGACTTTCCTATTTTGATTTTTTTATTTGTGAATTTTCTATTATTGTATTTTATTTTTTTTGTAAAGGTGAATCAATCTTGAACTTGAATTTAACTATGTTGAGTGTAAACCTTCCATATTCTAACATAATAAAGATTTTCTATTTACCTGTCATACTCGTACAAAGAGTATTAAATACCAAATGATCCAGATGAACCCTTGAAAAAAAAAAAAAAACAGGAGGTCCCATGGAAGCTACAGTTTAGGAGACCACTTTGTTAAGCAAAACATCTGAAAGCAACCCTACCAAGACCCTGTTAGGTTTTGGTTGGTTGTCTATGGTCTGTTCATGTCGATATCCCTTAAATATCTATAAAAAAAACTCAGTTGAGAAAAACAGACAGTCCCACACAACATCATTAACACTCAAGAAACAATCTCACATGCCTTTTGTGGATACAAATCTGTTTTCAGCTCAACAATGGAAAGTGGTGGGAGACCTTGAGGTTTACACTACTTATCCTATACAAAACAGTTCCCACATTCACAAATAACAATCCCACATTTTTTGCTTTACTAATAGAGAAATTAAAGATGGTAATCTATCTGATTTTGTGGCTCAAAAATTCCATTGTGTATACGCACTGTTTGCAGTGGCATTCGCGTATGATAACACTAGCTTGTTCAATGAACATTTAGCTCTAATTGGGCAAAGTTGGACTTCTGACCTGCACCAACTTGAGATTTCAGTGGGAGGGCAGAGCTTATCATCTCAGGAGGTTCAGGTTGGTCACTGGTAAGAAGTTATGTAACTTGGAGACGTTGGAATGGTCATAGCAACCTGATAAATTTGATTGATAACTTCTGCATCATAGCAAATGATTTCAAACATGCACTCCCAACCCTAACAAATCTTCCTTTCTCTATCTGTTTAAATCCAAAAATATTAAGAAATCAGGTTTTGCAATTGGAATGACATGGTATGATATTAAAAGAATGATGAAAATTTCAAAATATTTATGTGTATCTCGAGGTTTTAAAAAACCTCCACTAATACTGGTTGCAAAACCTGATTCTCTAGCCTCACTAGCTAACCTCTCGGAATTTGTTCAGACTTTTTATGCATTAAATATGCAATACTAGGAAAACGTTTTCGAGATTAGGGAATCACTGTGGAGGATGGGTTCGGATTGTAATTTGTTTAGGGATTTGGTTTTTGACACTTTCATGATGTCTTGGCATTTCTTGATATAGAAATGTTTCTCTTTGTATTTTGTTTCCTTTTCTTTCTTTAATAAACATCTTCGTGTTTGGCAAAAAAAAAAACATTTTATCTAATTAATGTGGAATTCGACTTGCACAAAAACTTAGACAAATCAAAATATAAAATTATAATCCAATAAAATTATGTGCAATGCCAACGGTCATAATAAAAATATCATTAAACGATAAACAAGGTATCTTTGTCAACTTATCTAAGTACCTAATCGAGATTATTCCTTTTACAGAGGGGACCAAATCACATTTGGTGTGCAGGAATATTTTTCATGGAAAATGAAAGATATCAAATTATATTTATTTGTCTAGTAAATATGTCAATGTCACGTTGACCAATTATAGTCCGGTTGGTCGGATATTCACTTTCCTGGTGAGATATTACGGTCCACATTTTTGGCTAAAAAATAAACCGCAAAATTCGGAGGATTGCATTTGCATGTGCTAGTAACATGGTAGGGTTGGTTTCTAATCCCCACATTTTTGTTCCTTCGTGTATATATATGCTCACATAATTATTACAAATTTATAATTTCTTGAAATTGGCGAATCGGAAGGGGACACGTGTGCAGATGATTAGTCACCCACATGGTTATATATACTCGTGTATGGTATAATTTAAGTTAATGTATAGTTTTCAATGTAATGGGGACTAAGATTTGGAACTTTTATATACTCAAGTTAACAGACAAGGCAATATGATATTACTCTCCTTGTCTCCAATATATTGAATATATTTTTGATAGCTCCTCATCGATCTCTTATCTCATTCAACTAACTATGATTGGTATGGATGGATAATGCTTGAAAATTGACTTGTGAGTTCACTAATTAATGGTTTACGAAAATACTAGGAGACCAGGTTTTTGCAATCAGGTTTTGCAACTAGATGATGTAGCGTGATCTTGAAAGAATGATATAAAAAACCCTATAATAATATCACATTATACTGATTGCAAAACCTGATTTTCTAGTCACACTCATTTACGAAAATATGTTTAGATAATGAATCCATTAACCATGGAATGGAATGGATGTCATAATGTAAAAGTCGTAAGTTTCGCATCATACTTTTGCAATTTAAGGATTTTTTTTTTTTAGGGTTAAAATCGCACCCAGATTTCTGAATGCAAGTGAACTCAGAGGTGGATGTGCAAGTCATCAACATTACGAGCATTAGTGCATTGTCATTTATGGTTATGATCATCTAAAATAGCTTCCCAAATAGGAGCCTACATAGAAGTAGATTTATTGTAATCAAACATTCAAATATTAATCCACTATTAAACTCAAATAATTAAAAAAAGGTCTTAGTCCTCGCTACAAAATGTGATCTTATCAAGTCTCAACAAAATAGGAAGTTGTCAACATGGGGATTAGATAGTAGTTAAAACCTTTACCATAAACAAGGTCAGCAATGGCATGGGTGTGCTATGACATTCAATATCACATTCATTGTGTTGACACTTTTCTAAGTTTTTGGTATTTCATAAGAGTTGCTGCCCAGGGTTCGCGGTAGTACACGTTATTGTTGGGACTAGGGGTGAAGAAAGCAAAGCCACCTGGCACCACCTCACATGTGTCTCAAGCAACGATATCGTCCCCAATTTAGACACCCATTTTTTTAACAAACGGTCAACTGCTTGATATGAGACTATGTTGAGCCAGCATCTCCAACAATCTTCTGACCTGGGGTAAGCTCCACCAGAATATGCTATTATGCACTTCCAACTCAGATACATGTTCTATTCTTTAAGTGTAACCCTTTTAGCGAATGTGCACGATACCATCATTCACTAACCATATATGCATAATCAACGACAAATATTCATCCAGACCCCGCATATTCTGATTTCAAGTACTTTAGGAATGCAACCTGAACGGTTCATCGACATCCCTGCTAAGCAGTACCAATTTTATAACCAAACATGACACCAACAAATACTGGGCACAATTCACACAAATGATTCTGAGATCAAAACACTGGAACTCAACAATCGATTTTAAGTCCCTAATAAACTTTTGGGACCATGTGATGTGTACCCCCACCAGATTTTCTTCAACGGATAATAGCTAGGAAAAACAAAATATTGGAGAGGCCATTGAGAAGTGCAAGTGCATATGGGGGGGCCATGAGTTCAACAGTGGGTATCTCAAGTTCTCAGCTGAGAACAAATGCATTGAATTGGAATTGGACCTGTGTGTATATTTACTTTCAATCTCTCCCAACTTGGACTTCCTTACTTCTATATATACCACCACCCTCTCTTCACTCCTCATCTCAAACCAAGCCAACAAAACAAAACCAGCAGCAACATTTGTTCTCTTCTCAACCTTGCTCCTCATTTATCATTGCAATGGCCATTCAAGTGCTTTCTACTCTCATCTTTTTCTTCATTTGCTTTCAATCTGCTCTCGGCGACTATGGAGGCTGGGAAGGTGGCCACGCCACATTCTATGGTGGTGGTGATGCTTCTGGCACAATGGGTATGTATGTTCATTTTCATTCAAATTTGCAAATTCTAAAGCACCCAAAAAAACTACTACATGGGTGGTGGTGGTACACAGATATTTGTGTGACACTTAATAGTGTCATACATCTCGAGGCACATCACAATTGAGGTGGCTTAGATTAATTAGCTAAACATGTCAGCTTAATAACCAATTAAGTGTTCAATTGACTTATTTGTTTCAGGAGGGGCATGTGGATATGGGAACCTGTACAGCCAAGGCTATGGCACAAACACTGCAGCTTTGAGCACTGCCTTGTTCAACAATGGATTAAGTTGTGGATCTTGTTACGAAATGCGATGCAACGACGATCCAAGATGGTGCTTGACTAAAACAATTATTGTGACTGCAACAAATTTCTGCCCTCCTAATCTTGATCTCTCCAATGACAATGGTGGTTGGTGCAATCCTCCTCTACAACACTTCGATTTAGCAGAGCCAGCTTTCTTGCAAATTGCTCAGTACAGGGCCGGAATTGTCCCAGTCTCCTTCAGAAGGTAAAAAAAAAATGTTTCCACATGTAACTCTCATAAGAGTTTAGGTTGCTAAAAACTTTATCTTCTTTATATGTTTTTTTTTATTGATGTTGCATGTAAATTTGGTTTCAACAGGGTGCCATGCATGAAGAAAGGAGGAATAAGGTTCACAATCAATGGTCACTCATACTTCAACTTGGTGTTGATTACAAATGTTGGAGGTGCAGGGGATGTTCACTCAGTGTCCATTAAAGGGTCCAAAACAGGATGGCAAACCATGTCAAGAAATTGGGGTCAAAATTGGCAGAGCAACTCTTACCTCAATGGGCAAAGCCTCTCTTTTCAAGTCACTACAAGTGATGGAAAAACTATTACTAGCTTCGATGTTGCATCTGCTGGTTGGCAATTTGGCCAAACTTTTGAGGGTGCCCAGTTCTAATTATGAAGGATTTTATTGCAAGAGGATATTTTTAAAGGGTTTTTTTTTTTTTATAACAAAATTGTATGTAAAATATAGATAAGGAGTAGGTAAAAAGGTTCATCGCAGAGGGGTAGAACTAGCACCCGCTATGTAATTTGTGTTGTCTGTGAAAGGGTTGGTAATCGATTGATCAACTGATCTTACTGAAATTAATCAATTAATCCTTCCATAGAATATCATTGACTGACTTATTTTATCAGTTTATTATTATTATTTTTAATTATTTTTATATATTTTAATTCAACTCATTTGTGTGCAGGCTGCTACTGGTAATATAATAAATGAAATGGTTTCAAGTTTTCGTCTGAAGATTGATAATTTTGTCTGAACTCTGAATTGAGAGCTAGAGATGGATATATTAAGTTATCCACAAGGATGATGACTACAATCCTTATATTTCTGAAAGCACTTTTGATCACATCCTACAAATCTGCCCCCTGTTTTCTTCGTAAGTTAGAGTGTGTCAAGGCGCACACGTCAACATGGGTTACTACAATCAGTGTCTTTTGTAGGATGGAGGCAGAGCATCCATAAGTGAACAAGTTTAAAAGTTTTGAGGGTGCATTTTCTTGCTTTTCACCAAGGCATTTCACCTAGAGGTTTCAGCTCAAGCCATTGCTAGAAAAGAGTATGAACCTAGTTTAATTAGGCGGAGTCAGGCACACGTTTGTGAGGTTGAACTCTTAATTGGAGATGCAGGCTTTGCTCCGTAAAGGTTACTCCTGTAACATGTTATTCCCCCAAATTTTATTGTTTTATTGCCTATTGGAGATGCTCTGATCCTGCAACGCAAATACAGAAACGATCTAAAAAAAAAAAACCCTGATATTTTTTCTCAACAAATTTGTGGTGGTAGGCGCAACTTAATGAATCCTCAAGGGTCCTATGGTATCTAATCCACCAGCACCAAGGACCACTTTGCCTGAGTTCTTGAACCACAAGTCGAACTTTATTATCACCTGCATTTGAGTATGCATTTATCAGCAGATAATGCAAAGATTTATAAAAGGAACTTCTTCAAATAGACTATAAAAATCGAATTCAATTGCATCCACAAATCTTTATATTTCGTCTAGTCTATATGTTACGTTCATATCAAAATGCTCCATCAAATTGTTACAAAGTATTTCCAATCCAAAACTTCAAAATATGTTAAACTTCCAAGATGAATAATTAACATTGGCTAATGGCTAAGCAAGGAAATGGTTCTTGACACTTTGAAGAAGAGTCTCAATCTTATATATGCTCATAGCCAATATGTTTCTAATATTCAATATCCCATGGAACAATATCCTACCGCTGAAACGTGGAAGAATTGAAATCTTAGATCAAAAGAAAAACTAGAAATTTCACGGTTCATTTAAAATTTGCATTGAAAGCTTAAAAGTTAAAAGTGCAACATATGCATTGATAACAAGGGAGGTCACAATACCATTCAATATTTATCGACAGTGGTCCATGGATGGCTATATGCACCTGAAATTTTTAATGTCGCATTAGTAGACTCAAGGTCCCAAGATAATTGACAATTCGCCATTTTTAATTATTTTTTTGGTTATTTATTTATTTATCTATCTATCTTACCTTATTTATTTGGCTATTTCCTAACCAAAACTTTCTATAATATATATCAAACATTTCTTGATCAAAGCCTTTCCTTGGAAAAGAAAAGTTTGACTTTGTAAATTAAGGATAAGATTAGGATAATTACATGTAAACTAATTTGTGTCGTTAACCGTTAAATGGTTGAGTTGGTTAAGTTTACTTTCATAAGCTAAAGTTGATTTAAATGTCTTTTTTTCAATTCCTTCATTGAACCATACTCAAGCAAATATCTCTTGCTGAAAATATTTCCGTAAAAAGTTAAACTTGTTGAACTCTCCATTTATCTTTAAACAAGAAAACAACTTTTTTATGCTACAAATATCGGGTAATTTAATTAATTCACACTTTTTTCAAGGAAACTCAATTTTTTTTTCTGGAAGGCAAACAGAGTTTTTATAGGATTTTAGAACCCATTAAAGATCAGAACCGATCAACACACCATAAACTGATAAAGGTGTTGAGCTCATTACCTAGTAGTACCATCTGCCAAGCTGGAGTTAGTTAACCCTATTAGAAAGGGCACATTATTTCAAGTACACAAATTACATTTAACAAAATTCTCAATCATACAAAAAATAAATAATCATTGAACCAAACATCTTGATATTCTATGGGGGCTGAATCTGATTTGATTAATTCAATAAGCCGAACAACAAAATATGAAACCAATCGATCAACAATCATCGACCCTTTCACACACAGCATAAATTACATAGCGGGTGCTAGTTTTACACCTCAGCGACGAACCTTTTTACAGTCTTTATCTATAATTTACATACAAATTTGTTATTAAAAAAAAACCTTTAAAAATATCCTCTTGCAATAAAATCCTTCATAATTAGAACTGGGCACCCTCAAAAGTTTGGCCAAATTGCCAACCAGCAGGTGCAACATCGAAGCTAGTAATAGTTTTTCCATCACTTGTAGTGACTTGAAAAGAGAGGCTTTGCCCATTGAGGTAAGAGTTGCTCTGCCAATTTTGACCCCAATTTCTTGACATGGTTTGCCATCCTGTTTTGGACCCTTTAATGGACACTGAGTGAACATCACCTGCACCTCCAACATTTGTAATCAACACCAAGTTGAAGTATGAGTGACCATTGATTGTGAACCTTATTCCTCCTTTCTTCATGCATGGCACCCTGTTGAAACCAAATTTACATGCAACATCAATAAAAAAAACATATAAAGAAGATAAAGTTTTTAGCAACCTAAACTCTTATGAGAGTTACATGTGAAATTTTTTTTTTTTTTTTTTTTTACCTTCTGAAGGAGACTGGGACAATTCCGGCTCTGTACTGAGCAATTTGCAAGAAAGCTGGCTCTGCTAAATCGAAGTGTTGTAGAGGAGGATTGCACCAACCACCATTGTCATTGGAGAGACCAGGATTAGGAGGGCAGAAATTTGTTGCAGTCACAATAATTGTTTTAGTCAAGCACCATCTTGGATCGTCGTTGCATCGCATTTCGTAACAAGATCCACAACTTAATCCATTGTTGAACAAGGCAGTGCTCAAAGCTGCAGTGTTTGTGCCATAGCCTTGGCTGTACAGGTTTCCATATCCACATGCTCCCCCTGCAAACCAAATAAGTAAAATTTTCAACACTGTTAGAACATTGGGTTATTTAATATGATGATCTAGCTAATTAACCAGAACTAGAATAATTAACCTCCATTGGGCTTTGCCTCGAGATACGAGACACTAAATGGTCTCACACAAATGTCTGTGTACAACCACCATCACCATATGTGTGTTCTAATATTAGTAATTAGAATCAAAGTGAACATACATACCCATTGTGCCAGTAGCATCACCACCACCATAGAATGTGGCATGGCCACCTTCCCAGCCTCCATAGTCGCCGAAAGCAGATCGAAAGCAAAGGAAGAAAAAGATGAGAGTAGAAAGCACTTGAATGGCCATTGCAATGATAAATGAGGAGCAAGGTTGAGAAGAGAACAAGTGTTGCTGCTGGTTTTGGTTTGTTGGCTTTGTTTGAGATGAGGAGTGAAGAGAGGGTGGTGGTATATATAGAAGTAAGGAAGTCCAAGTTGGGAGAGAGAGAAATGACACTTGATTGTGTAAAAAATACAAGTTTAGCTATCCGATTCTTCTACATGAAACGGATTGTCGTAAATATGCACACGAGTCCAATTCAATGCACATGCATTTGTTCTCAGCTGAGAACTTGAGATACCAACCGCTAGACTCATGGGACCCCATTTGCACATGCATTTCTCACCGGCATCTCCAATATTATATATTATTTTAATTATCCGTAAAAAAAAAAAAAAAAAAAAAAAAAAATCAGTGTATCAATTATGCCAACTATACACTTTTCACATAACATGTACCCGTGCGGTTCATTGTTGGATGATCATATCATATGCCAAAATGTATTTATATCATTCAAAGCAACTGTGGAATGAGTAAACATGGTGTTTATTTTTGTTTTCTAAGGGTGTATTTGGTTGCATGGAATTTATGTCATGAGAATCTATGAGGGAACACCTATATTTTAGGCTAAATTGATGTATAACTCCACATCCACCATTTGATTTTGTGATCAATGGTGGGAATGGAAGTCCTAATTCTCATATTCATGGGACTTCCATTCCCACCATAGATCACAAAATCAAATGATGGTCAAATGGTAGATGTTGAATGATATATTAATATAGCCTAAAATGTAGGAGTCCCCTCATGAATTTTCATGGCATATGATTCCATGCAACCAAACACACCCTAAAAGGAAATACTGAACAAGCTACCTTAATTTTATTTTCTTATTTTATTCTTTTCAGCAGTAATGTATATATATTAGTCTATTCTCCAACGGACTCATCAAACGCATATCACTGCGATTGATCTGCAGAGACTTTTAGCATTTTTCTTCTTATGAAAACTACTACTTTTTGATTAATACCCCTGTAATTATGGAGATGATGTTGGGGAGTAAGTGAGGGGAAGGTATTGCAGGTTTAATGGGCGGATTGAACGGTACAGAAAATTTAAGAGAACCACAAGCAAATGCTGACCATTTTGGTTCATCGTTGGATTGTTAAAAGCCTTCACATGAAGTTGGCTGACCATGTGTATTATTGGTCACCTACTGACCTACTTGTTGTTGTGCCACCACATACCACGATTAAACCCCATTTCTTAGGTCTTTGCATGAAACACACACTAATAGTTTAGAACAGCAGTAGCAGGAATAACTGTTGCCAAAAACTTACAAGTATATTACCGAAGAACTACCATTTGGATGGGCTCCAATACGGAAAAGCTACTTTAGATGATTAATAGCTGACGACTCCCTAATGCTAGTTACATAGAATTTTACATCTTTTAAATTTTTTTGACTAATGGAGATGCATTGTCTAAAGCAAATAAACCAATAATTATGCACTCACAAGTCAATTTTCCGACATTATCTATTCATACAATTACAAATCATAGTTAGTTTGAATATAAGAGATCGATAAGGAGGAGCTATCAACAACAACATACATAGTAATATATTGGAGATAAGGAGAGCAATCTCCCATTACCATGTCTGTTCATTTAACTTAAACTATACGTTACGCAAGTATATATATCAATATCAGTGACTAATCATCTGCACTCGTGTCCCTTTCTGATTCATCGAAATCTCATTTAATCATGCTTAATTTGTTTATTAAATTTTATTTTGTTTTATGTAAGCAATACATGAGTGCAGTTTGTTTAGTTGGTAAAAAGTCTTAATTAATAAATTAGGGAGAAACAAAAATATGGGGATTAGTCACCAACCCTACCATGTTACTGGCACATGCAATCCTCCGAGATTTATGGTTTTGTATATATCATTTTCAATACAAATTGTGAAAGACAATTGACATATTGATATGTTTATTAGAAAAATAAATAATTACAAGTTTGAACAATTTGATTCTTTTATATTTATTTTGTTTGCTTCATCTTTCATTTTCCTTGAGAATTTCCTGCCCACCAAATGTGCTTTTGTTTTGTCTACTCTGTGAAAGAAAAAATGTTGATTAGGTACTAAAAAAAAGTTGACAAAGATAGCTTGTTTATCGTTATGGTACTTTATACGATCCATGGTTGTATGTATAATTTATCTAATTTTAATTTGTTTATAGTTTATTTTTGTCCAAGTTTCGGCGCAAGTCAAACTTTTAACAATTTGTTCATATATTTTTATGTTACATAAATTGTTGCCCATCACCAACCTAAACTTCATTTTTTTTCTCCGTTTCTCACCTGAATCTCAGGTTCTGAGGGTATAGTTCAATTTACCCAAGTCGTAAACCTAAGAAAACAATTTAAAACATCATACTCAAACTCAATCGTATTGCATGAGTAGGTACTAAACTAATGTTCACAGTATGAACAACAAACTATAGTGCTATGCCAAAGGTAGTCAGATTAGTTAGCTAAGGCTGTGGTGGTTTGACACTATGTCTTAGATTCGCTATCATGCTACTAGGACATATAGAATGAGCCTTTTGAGTCACAAAATCAGACAGATATGCATCTTTATCTCCTCTGTTAGGAAAGCAAAAGCATCTGGTGGGCTTGTTATTTGTGAATGTAAGAACTGTTTTGTAGGATAAGTAGGGTAACTTTCAAGGTCTCCCACCCCACCTTCCATTAAGGAGGACATTATTGGGGTGAAAGTGAACAGATTTGTATCAACAAAAGGCATGTGAGATTGTTTCTTGGGTGCTAAAGATGTAGTGTGGGATTGTCTCTTGTTCTCAACTGGGGATTTAGTTTGGATAGGAGGATATGATCTCACCATGGACATGAACATGAACATGAACATGGACCTTCAAAACAAACCCAACATAGTTTTGGCACAGTCGCTTTCTGATGTTTGCAGAATAACGTGGTCTCCTAAACTGTAGCTTGAGGAACTTTCGGTGAGATGTTTTGTTGATCTTGTTGTTTTCGAGGGGTTCATTTTGATAATATGGTATTAAATTATCTTTGACCGGGTGTGATTGGTGATACGTCCAAAATCCAGTCTCCAATAAGCAAGACTTGTAAAACAAATGTTAGATTGTCAAAGACCATATTTTTTGTGGCCGAATGCATTCCGATGCTTAAGTCAGTAACTCAGTTGGAGATGAGGGTAAAATTAGACAGAACTCAGTTAAAATTGCATCCCTTTGTCGAATGTTCCATTTTACCTTTTATAATGGTCGATGTTAATTCCATGCGTGATTTGAGCATATGAGGCGCAAAGGGGCGAGACGTTATCTGTAACAATCTTTTCCTTTATGAAGATGCGTTCATGGATGCGTAACTCCCTCCACGACTCTCTTTCTATGTAACATTCCTTTCCCTTGAGGGATAATTTTATTGGGCTTGGATTTGAGTCTCTCATTATGATTTATTCTGACAGACCCTGTTTGGGCTTTCATGATTGGAGTCATCCTCTTTGGGTTTTTTTTAATTAGCTTGGTCTTGACATACTTGATTTTCACGATAGACGATTTTTACCAGGTGTGTGACTACGATGACTGTCTTATTTGATGTATTATCAATTGGTAAAATAAACTTATTCAGTTTCATCTTCCTCACGTTGTTGGAAGAAATTTCAATAAATTGTAGTGTAAGTCTTTTTTGGTGCAATTACCTTTTTTGGACAGTCTTTCATTCTCAATTTTAAAGCCTATAAAGAATGAAATTAATAAAACAAAACTATCTCTGGGCTTCTTGGGCCTATGCCCAGGGCCAGTACTGGGCTTGATGTAATGAAACAGGGAGTTATACCTGAGATGGTGAGGAAAACTGTTGAGTAGAACTCCATTTGGATGACAGGGATCTTGCCACATAAGTTTTAGTTGTTAGATCAAAGGTCGAATTGACACTTTCAGTATTAAGCAAGGTTGCTTTAGATTTGGAGGTCATCAACCTCTGTTACATATCTGTAAGTATTGGTTGCTGAAGTTTTCTATTTTTTATAAGTGATATGCTTAAATGGTTAACATGCATGAAGTATTCCAGTGGGTTAGGCTAATAAGTCGTTAATCCAAATTGATCATGATCCTTAAATGTCTAGACCGGAAACATGTACATTTTTGTGATCTTAAGCCTGGATATGATGATTGTGGTGAAGGCCTGACAAGGGAGGAGTCACAACTCGACGAGTGTTTGATTTTGATGTGGTTTCAACTTTCATGTTATGTTTGTGTGAAGATGATTTATTTCTCATGTTTTTATTTTTTGTAACTTTACTTAGGATTAAAATGTGAAGAACTTTGTCATTGATCTTCATGTTTCCTATGCAAAATGTAGTTTTCATTGTGATACCTCACTCATAGCTTCTCTTAGTTATATGTGTGAGGGCAAGAAGTGGAGGATAACTAAGACCAGAGATATTTCAAATCAGAACCGGCAAGTCGTTTTATTTTCAAGTGCATGAACATATTTGTCACCAATAGAGAATTTCAAAAGAGTGCTACTTAAATTCTTAACTGAAAAAATGTTGCCTGTGAACAACTATGAAATCTATGACACTATCCGGTAATCAGTTCGGCAGTAGTTCAAAATCATATACCCTATCTGTGTGTTTTGTGCACTAGCATTTGTAAAGCGATGGCAGATGATTCTCATTTGCGTGGCTTGTGGTGACTCTAGCTATTTGCTTGTTTCCGGTATTTCCCCATAGTTGCAAGCTAATAGTACTCTACACGTGCTGGGATTCTGCTAGTCATAATTCTCCCTTCTTAATCCTTGTTTTTCTGTAGTTTTGACTAAAATGCTTGGTGCTCCAGCAGACATTCATTGGCAACTGAAAACATGTAATTCTAGTTAGGGGCATAGATTATAGTCCGAGCCAATTGTAATGTTGAGTTTTGGTTATTGGCTTGCACTTGGGTTAGGCTTGATTGTCAGTCTTACTAGACTTAGAGTTTTGGTTGTTTGATCAAAGGTATCAGCACTTAAGGTGGGCTTTGATCGAAAAAATTCACTTTTATGTGAGTTTGTTTCAGATCTGGAGGTCATCCTCTGGTACATTTCTTAAGAATTTGTTCTTTTATACGTGATTTAGTAAATGGTTAATGCTCAATACAACGTAAGTCTGTTGTACCTATGACGGAATGTAGTTTGAGTTAAGTTTATCCTGCAATTGGGCTAATACAAAATTAAATTTGAACCCAACCTGTGGAAAGCATATGCGAGTGTGTACCTAACCCCAGGCTGCACTGTGCCTGAAATATTTTATTCAAGTTCATACCTGATACAACTTGTACATTTTGTGATCCTAAGTATTGTTGGGCATTTTCAGTGTACACTCAAACATCAGATATAAAGGATGGGATGAGAAAATGACTTTTTGGAAGGTGTTACCGTTTGTACCCTTTGTACATTATGTAAACCTAAGTTTGGGATTAGAAAAGGAAGGATGACTGTGTCGAAGGACTCATTCTGCATTCCATATGGTATGAAATTTTTTGATGCGGTTTACTTTCATGTTTGTCTGAAGATTTTTTTATGTTGTTTTGAATTGTTTTGTGGTGTTAATCTATCTTGGTGCTTCTTTTTAAAGGTTAAAATCTACGATCTTCAAGTTTTTCAGGGTGTGTGTTAATGTAAATACTGTGATATACATATAACAATCGTTTACTAGTTAATGTACGAACAATTTCACTTTGAAGTTTCCTTTCTGGTCCAATATCTTAGATACACTCCGCATTCAGTACCTTCTCTGCTCCCATTACTGAACTATGAAAGTGATCGAAGAAGACGATGACAATAAACAAGAGCGATGAAGCCATAGTGGCTCCTGTTGGACAAATCCAATAATGTGGGCACACATATGTAATATAATATGTATTGCTATCTTAAAGTGTAGTCCATTTAAATATGTGATCTAATAGGGGTATTGGACTATAAGGTATTAATAAATAACATGGTGTAAATAAGGATGTAATTTCTAATTCAATGAGGGGCAGAATTGGAAATTCACAGCCCGTAAGTTGAAGGGTTATGACTTATGGGCATTATAAATAGGATTGGTCCCCGATTGAGCGTTGTGCGTTAAACTGAGATACCCTTTGGCATTGTCTTCTGTATCCTCTCAACAGAGAATCTAAGGAAACGCTTGAATCAATCGGAAGATCCAATCACAATCAAAAGGGAAAAACGCTATGGATTAAGGTATGTTTCTATTCTTCTTGTTTCCATTGAATCAACTAGAGTCTTAAGTTTTGGTTTAAAAACAACAATTGGTATCAGAGCATCTCCTGTTGATTCCATGTGAAACTATAAAGAAGAGAACGTTTTCCTTATTTTCATAGAACAACAATTTCATTATTGATTCATGAACAGTGATATGCGATTTCGTGAACAGTGAACAACGATTTCACTGTTACAGTGAACAGTGATATGCGATTTCATGAACAGTGAAAAACGATTTCACTGTTACAGTGAACAGTGATATGCGATTATGCACTATTATGATCACATGATTATGCACTGTTATGGGATGATTATATTGCTTATTCACTGTCATGTGATTATGTGATTATGCACTGTTATGCGATGCATCTATTGCTTATTCACTGTTACGTGATTATGCGATTATCCATTGTTATGCAATTATATTGTGATGCTGATTATTGATTTGGTTATTTAGATTTGTGATGCTCATATAATATGCTTATGTCGATAGCATATAATCTATATCGACCCTGAAAATTGTAGGATTCTTATTTGATTTGGACTAGGCTTAGTAATGAACCAATCCATTTCATTAGTTGGACTCCAAGAAGGACTCCAAGTTGGACCATGGTAACTGTTGGACTTTGGGTCTGGTGACTGTTCACTGTATGGTGATTGTTCACTGTTGGGCCTATATGGTGCATGTTCACTATTGGGCCTGTATGGTGACTGTTCACTGTTGGGCCTGTTAGAAAATTTTGCTTTATCCTGTTTTATTGGGACCTATTTAATTTTTGGCTACATTTATTTAGACCCATGTTTTAATACAAATTGTATTAAGGTGATAATTTAGTTAATACTCCAAATTTATACATAGATTATAATTTTGGTTTCATGTATCACTATTGTGTTCCTTATTTAAAATTTACACAATTTAACTAATAGGTTGCCAAAGCAACCACTGTTAGGAAAATTGGTTGATTTTAAATAAGTGAGCATGCTACATCCATGTGAAACAATCGGCCCAAAGGAAGATTGTTTTGACCGGATAATCCCTAGTCTTACATGTGTGACAAAGTTTACTTTACCATGCTTTTATTATGTCAGTCCAAAGAAAGGCATAATATTAGGCCGGTTTCGTTGTGTACAAAGAGTACCACTTACAGATTGATATTTCTGTCAAAAGACTAAATAACAATGCTGTGCTAGGTATCTTGATATGGGCTTATTTATTTATTTACCTATTGTATGAATTTAAAAGTTTATGCAATTGAATAATGATGTGAATATGTTATTTATGTAATTTATTCTCTGTAGAGCTACTATGTCTGCTACTAGTATATCTGCTGGTGTAAATAATATTTTCATGCTTAATGGGACAAACTTCAAGGACTGGAAAGAGAACGTGTTAATCGTTCTTGGATGTATGGATCTGGACCTTGCCTTAAGGATTGAGCAACCCGTTCCTCTTACAGATGCAAGTACTCCTGATGCCAGGAAATACTTTGAGAAGTGGGAACGCTCCAATCTTATGAGTCTCATGCTCATCAAGCGAGGTATTCCAGAAGCCTTTAGGGGTGCAATATCCGCAGGGGTGACCAATGCCAGTGAGTTCCTTACTGAACTTGAAAAGCGTTTTGCTAAAAACGATAAGGCTGAAACAAACACACTTTTAGCTAGCTTGATTTCATTAAAGTATAAAGGCAAAGGGAACATTAGAGAGTACATCATGGAGATGTTTCATCTTGCTTCAAAACTTAAAGCACTGAAGCTTGAGTTGTCTGAGGACTTTCTTGTGCATCTAGTTTTGATATCACTTCCTCCACAGTACAGTCAGTTTAAGGTTAGTTACAACTGTCAGAAGGAGAAATGGACTCTTAATTCGCTCATTTCATACTGTGTGTAAGAGGAAGACAGGTTGAAGCAAGACAGAACGGAAAGTGCTCATTTTGCAAGCATCTCTAAAGTTAATGGCACAAAACGAAAGAAGGAGAATGAAGTTGCTAAGGGTCCAACACAAAAGAAACAGAAAGGCAATGAGGGTTGTTTCTTTTGTAAAAAACCTGGACATGTAAAGAAGGAATGTACCAAGTATTACGCTTGGCGTGCTAAAAAGGGTATGTTTCTTGTTTTGGTCTGTTCTGAGGTTAACTTAGCTTCAGTACCTAGAAACACTTGGTGGTTAGATTCCGGTGCTACTACTCACATAACTGTTTCTATGCAGGGTTGTTTGAGCTATCGAAAGCCAAATGATGCTGAAAGACGCATCTTTGTGGGCGATGGAAAATCGGTAGACGTGGAAGCAATAGGAAACTTTAGGTTACTCTTAGGAACTGGTTGTTATTTGGAACTGAAAGACACTTTTGTAGTACCGTCATTTAGACGAAATTTGGTTTCTATTTCCTTGTTGGACAAATTTGGATATTGTTGTTCATTTGAAAATAATCAATTTAGTCTTTCATTAAATTCCAATATTATTGGTACTGGTTCATTAAACACATTTGATAACCTATATCTTCTTGATACTATTGCCTCATATAATGAAACCTTGCATGTGGAATCACGTGGTATTAAGCGTAAGCTAAATGAAGGAAATTCATCAAAACTGTGGCACAAACGTTTAGGACATATCTCGAAAACGAGAATGGAGAGACTTGTGTCAGATGGCATAATAGATTCTCTTGATTTTTCAGACTTTGATGTCTGTATTGAGTGTATCAAGGGAAAACAGACCAAACAAAAGAGATTGGGTGCAAACAGAACTTCAGACGTCTTAGAATTGATCCACACAGATATTTGTGGACCATTCCCTTCAGCTTCTTGGAATGGTCAACAATATTTTATATCATTCATAGACGATTACTCACGCTATGGGTACCTTTATCTCATTCATGAGAAATCTGAGTCACTGGAATGTTCAAAGCTTTCAAAGCTGAGGTTGAGAACCAACTCAACAAACGAATTAAAAGTGTCAGGTCTGACCGTGGTGGTGAGTATTACGACAGATATGACGGTTCCGGTGAACAACGTCAAGGACCATTTGCTAAATTCCTAGAGGAATGTGGAATCGTCCCACAGTACACCATGCCGGGATCACCTAGCATGAATGGTGTAGCTGAAAGACGAAACCGAACTCTTAAGGACATGATAAGGAGTATGATCAGTCATTCTACCTTACCTGAATCACTCTGGGGAGAATCACTAAAGACTGCAACTTACATCCTTAATAGAGTACCAACTAAAGCAGCTGCCAAAACACCTTATGAACTTTGGACAGGCAGAAGACCTAGTCTAAAGCATTTTCACATTTTGGGGATGTCCAGCTGAAGCAAGGCCTTATCGGCCTAATGAAAATAAATTGGACTCCAAAACAGTGAGCAACTACTTCATTGGCTACTCTGAACGATCAAGGGGCTACAAGTTCTATAATCCCACTATTAAGTCCATTTTTGAAACGGGGACAACAACGTTTTTTTGAGGATGTCGAGTTTGGGGGGGGGGAAATAAGGTAAGAGACAGTGTCTTTGAGGAGGAATCAATTTCGACTCCCACTACTGTTGTTGACAATGTACATGTTCCAATACCTGTCATTGATCAAGAAACAGATCTGGAACTTCAACAGGACAATGTTGAACTACTCCCTGCTCCAATTGAAGTAAATATTCCAGAAGAACAAACTCAACAACCTCAAGATCAAATGCCATTAAAGAGATCCACGAGAGAAAATAGAAGAGCTATTCCGGATGATTATATGGTCTTTCTCGAAGAACATGCGAAAAATGATCCAATCAACTTCAATCAAGCCATGCAGGATTCTAACTCTCAAAAGTGGATAGATGCTATGAATGAGGAGTACAAGTCTATGCAAGACAATCAAGTTTGAGATCTTGTCCCATTACCTGAAAATACAAAGCCTATTGGTTGTAAATGGATATTCAAAACCAAGAAGGACTCAAAAGGTAATGTGAAAAGATATAAAGCTCGTCTTGTAGCTAAAGGCTTCACTCAAAAGGAAGGCATCGACTATAAAAAGACTTTCTCTCCGGTGTCAAAGAAAGACTCATTTAGGACAATCATGACTCTTATTGCACATTTTGACTTTGAGTTGCATCAGATGGATGTTAAAACAACATTTCTCAATGGTGACATTGATGAAACAATTTATATGGTGCAACCAGAAAACTTTGTGTCTGGAGACCCAAAGAATATGGTTTGCAGACTAAAGAAATCCATCTATGGGCTCAAGCAAGCTTCCCGTCAGTGATACTACAAATTTCATCAAGTAATTGTCTCTTTTGGTTTTGAGACAAATGTTGTTGATAATTGTGTGTATCATAAGTTCAGTGGGAGTAAGCATATCTTCTTGGTTTTGTATGTTGATGACATATTGCTTGCCACTAATAATATAGATATGTTGCACGAAACCAAGAGATTTCTATCAAAGAAATTTGAAATGAAAGATCTTGGTGAAGCTTCTTTTGTCTTAGGGATTCAGATATACCGGGATCGATTTCGGGGTATTCTTGGATTATCACAAAAGGGCTATATAGAAAAAGTGCTTAAAAGGTTTGGCATGCAAGATTGTAAACCAGGAGATACCCCCATATCTAAAGGAGACAAATTCAGTCTTAAACAGTGTCCTAGGAATAAACTTGAAGTTGTAGAGATGCAAAAGATCCCCTATGCATCCGCTGTTGGGAGTCTTATGTATGCTCAAGTATGTACACGTCTAGACATAGCATTCATTGTTGGAATGCTTGGCAGATATTTGGATAACCCTGGGATGAGTCACTGGAAAACAGCTAAACGAGTTATGAGATATTTACAGAGAACTAAGGATTACATGCTCACATACAAGAGATCAAATCAGTTGGAGATCATAGGATATTCTGATTCTGATTTTGCTGGATGCCAAGATAGTAGAAAATCTACATCAGGCTACATTTATCTGTTAACTGGAGGAGCTATTTCTTGGAGAAGTGCTAAGCAGACACTCATAACTTCTTCCACCATGGAAGCAGAATATGTGGCGTGTTTTGAGGCCTCAAACCACGGATTATGGCTGCGTTATTTTGTCACTGGGCTGCGCATTTTGAATGACATAGAAAGACTACTAAAGTTATATTGTGACAATAAGTCAACAATTTTATATGCCTACAACAACAAGAGCTCGTCTAGGTCAAATCATATTGACATAAAGTTCCTGGTTGTGAAGGAGAGAGTAGAGAATAAACAGATTTTCATAGAGCATATTGGGACACACTCCATGATTGCGGATCCGCTTACTAAGGGATTACCACCCAAGGTCGCTCATATGGGTGTTATGTCACATGAGGATATCATGGTTTAGTGGGAGTTTTGTTGTTCTATGATGGATTTTTTTGGACACATTGGTGTAATTTAGTATTTTCTGCAGAAATAAAGTCTTCAGTCAATTGTCTGTTTATTATATGTTTGATCTCATTAAAAATTAAAGTTAGACCGGTTGGAAATAGACATGTTTGGATCACATCACATGTAATTTCCATGCTCTACATTCATGTTTGATCTATGTCATTTGATTATATTGGTATATGTGACTATTGATGGATTTCGTTACGCTAAATGTGACGCACATCGCTTTAATCATATATCAGTATAGTCAATGGACGAGATTGTTTCGGAATACTTTTACTTGTGATAGCAAGTTTTGAGCTCATAAGGTTATACACATTAAAGGTAACATATGTGGCCCAAGTGGGAGATTGTTGGACAAATCCAATAATGTGGGCACACATATGTAATATAATATGTATTGTTATCTTAAAGTGTAGTCCATTTAAATATGTGATCTAATAGGGGTATTGGACTATAAGGTATTAATAAATAACATGGTGTAAATAAGGATGTAATTTCTAATTCAATGAGGGGCAAAATTGGAAATTCACAACTCATAAGTTGAAGGGTTATGACTTATGGGCATTATAAATAGGATTGGTCCCCGATTGAGCGTTGTGCGTTAAACTGAGATACCCTTTGGCATTGTCTTCTGTATCCTCTCAACAGAGAATCTAAGGAAACACTTGAATCAATCGGAAGATCCAATCACAATCAAAAGGGGAAAGCGCTATGGATCAAGGTATGTTTCTATTCTTATTGTTTCCATTGAATCAACTAGAGTCTTAAGTTTTGGTTTAAAAACAACAACTCCCACTATACTTTCGTCTCAACCATTCATCAAAGAGCCCCAGTTCTTTGCTTTCATTGGAGATGTTACGATATGATGCAGAATTGGTTGGTCCAAGTTCATGTTATCTGCTACATTAGTAGTACTCTCTTCCTTGCATCCCATCTCCATGTAAATTAGACAAAATTCATAAATGTGGCCTGGCCCTAGTTTTTGGTCACTAGCAGCGTCAAGTTCTCAAGAATATGTTGAGGTTCAGTCCATTAGGGTGGATCCAACTTTGGTAATTAATCAAATATAATTTCAAGTTTGGTTGAATAAGGACAAATGTTTTGTAATACCCGCCTAATTAAATAAATATAAAAATTTCTTATTTATTAATTGTGGCATATGTTGTAATCTCAATTATTGGGAAAAAGATTTGTTTTGTTTGTCATTGCTAAATAGAATAAGGTGTGTGTGTGTGTGTTTAGCCAAAATTTGAAAACCCAAAAATAAGACATTTGCCCTAAGTAAACTAATTAGTCACACTCTAAAAAAAAGGTGCACATATAATTTAGTTAAACCCTAATCTTGATGGGTTTTATTCAATTTTCTTGGGCTTGGGTTTGGGCTTTCATGAAAGAAATGGTTAGGGTATTGGTTAGAGAGAAATAAAGGTTAAAAGAATAAGAGATGAGTGATGATTGTGTTTAACCAAATAAACCCTAATTAAAAACTCATTTAAGCCTTAGCCTCATTTTTTCTCTCTGGATACACACAGAAGAAAAGAAAAACTTACGTTGAAAAAGGTGGGAGGTGCTGAAGGAAGAAATTTGCTCAAATCTTGGGATTCTTGCAAAAAGATGCGAGTAAAACTCTATCTCTCTTAAATATATTTTTTTCAATGTAAATACAATTCCCTAGACATTTTGATTTGATTTACATCTTTAATGGAGGAAAAATTGATTTGACATTGTTGGTTTGATTTATATTTTTAATGAAAAATCGATTTGAAACCTTGAATGAAAAAAAAAAAAAAAACCCCGAATTGACATCACTGTTAATGTTGATATTACTGTTTCTGTTCCTGTTTGATATCACTGTTCACTGTTCATGTTCCTGTTTGACATCACTGTTTCTTGTTCCTGTTTGACGTCACTGTTCAAAAAAAAAAAAAAAATGAAAGTTATTGTCCTTATAGGGATAGTTTGCATGACATCATATGAGTATGTGGCTATTCCTACTACTCTGTGTACATTTTAATATTAGTTCATTTTATTTTATTTTTGATAGAGTAATATATATTTGTGCATAATAATATTATTTGCTTTATTAGTATAACAATCTAGTTTGTTTGATGTATGGTGTAAATTCCTTATGGATCACAAATACACTTTGGTTGAACCTACCCCCTGTATTTCAACATTCCTAATTTACGGTACAGAAAAAAAAAAGGATGGGAACCCATACTAGTTTTATCCATAGGGGATAATTTATCTTTCCATTGGTGTATAAGGTACATAAACATATTTATCAATCTAAGTCACTGTGCATGTAGTAATTGAAGTTCAATACGGTTGAGTTCCTAACATTTCATTTTTTAATGTTATAATATCTATTATTTTTATAAGCTTATAATGTTATGAACTGAACAGAGGTATGGACTTGGATGTAAGTTGATCCTTATGTGATTGGTTTTCTAAAAAAAAACAAAAACGACACATAATCTTCTTCACTGTGATGGGTGAGCGTGGTCAGGAGTCATATTGTGAGTTTTCTTCATTCTCCCTTTTATATATATTTTTGTATGAATTTAACAATGTTGAGTTTGTTGATTAGATATGAAATTTGTGAGTGTCTTTCTGAGAAATGAGTTTGGTTTAATTTATTCTCTGATTATGATTTATTCTAGTTAGGGGCATAGATTATAGTCCGAGCCAATTGTAATGTTGAGTTTTGGTTATTGGCTTGCACTTGGGTTAGGCTTGATTGTCAGTCTTACTAGACTTAGAGTTTTGGTTGTTTGATCAAAGGTATCAGCACTTGAGGTGGGCTTTGATCGAAAAAATTCACTTTTATGTGAGTTTGTTTCAGATCTGGAGGTCATCCTCTGGTACATTTCTTAAAAATTTGTTCTTTTATACGTGATTTAGTAAATGGTTAATGCTCAATACAACGTAAGTCTGTTGTACCTATGACGGAATGTAGTTTGAGTTAAGTTTATCCTGCAATTGGGCTAATACAAAATTAAATTCGAACCCAACCTGTGGAAAGCATATGCGAGTGTGTACCTAACCCCAGGCTGCACTGTGCCTGAAATATCTTATTCAAGTTCATACCTGATACAACTTGTACATTTTGTGATCCTAAGTATTGTTGGGCATTTTCAGTGTACACTCAAACATCAGATATAAAGGATGGGATGAGAAAATGACTTTTTGGAAGGTGTTACTGTTTATACCCTTTGAGATAAAATTGTATGAACAAACTGAATCTCTGTTTTTGCTTAACTAGCAATACAGAGTATATTGTATCTATTTATATTGATGCATCAGATTACAGACTGAGTTCAAGAAACAGATTACAACTAATACTAACAAACTACAGCTCATCATTACAGCCCATCATAATACACTAACAAACAACAGCTCATACTAACAAACTAGCTGGGATTCTTTCTATCACCCCCCCTCAAGTGCAAGGGGCAAGGAACAAGACCAAGGTGGGACTTGAGATGGCCAAACCTTGCACTTGTAAGATGTTTGGTGAGAAGATCCGCAAACTGCTTAGTAGTAGGAACAAAACTGAGAAGCAAAGCACCCCGAAGAACATGATCACGGATGAAATGTAGATCAATTTCAATATGTTTGGTCCTTGCATGAAAAACTGGATTCTTAGCAAGGTGATAAGCACTGACATTGTCATACCAGAGAATGGGAGGACCAGGAAGAGAAACACAAAGCTATTTCAATAAGGCTTGTATCCAGATGACCTCAGAAGTAGCAAGAACAAGACCACGATACTCAGATTCAGCACTACTTCTGGAGACTACACGCTGTTTGGATGCAGACCAAGAAATCAGATTGCCTCCTAAATAGACCAAGTAGCCACTGGAACTTCGTCTGTCATCAGGGTCAGAGCCCCAGTCAGCATCGGAGAAGGCTTCAATAGCAAGATCACGAGCAGGTTGTAAGAGCAATCCATCATGAGAAGAGCCCTTCAGATAACGCAGAATGCGCTTGACAGCCAACCAGTGAGATGTGGTAGGTGCCTGCATAAACTGACAAGCCTTATTGACTGCAAAGGCAATGTCCGGCCTGGTCATGGTGACATATTGAAGGGCACCAACTATGCTGCGATAGACAGTAGCATTCACAAGAGGAGAGCCATCAGACTGGGACAAGAGTTTGCCAACTGCCCCTGGAGTTGGAGAAGACTTGCAATCCAACATAGGAGTACGAGTAAGCAGATCAACAATATACTTTGCTTGGCTGAGATGAAGTGCACCATTATATTGATGAACTTCAATACCCAAGAAATATGATAAAGGCCCCAAGTCTCGAAGAGCAAAGACAGAGTTTAAATGAGCAATCAGAGAAGAAATGTGCTGCGAAGAACTGCCTGTAACAATGATGTCATCCACATAGATCAACATAATAAGAATATAATTTCGATCAAACTTGACAAACATGGAACTGTCAGTCCGAGAGGCAGTGAAACCCCAGCTGAGAAGAGCACAACTAAGTTTGGAAAACCAAGCACGAGGAGATTGTTTCAAGCCATACAATGATTTCCTGAGTTGACAAACTTTGGAAGGAAATTGTTTGTCTAAAAAACCAAGAGGTTGAGCCATGAAGACCTGTTCTTTAAGATCACCATTCAAGAAGGCATTATGAACATCAAGTTGGCGAATGTCCCATTTGAAACTGACAGCAAGTGTGAGAACAATACGGATAGTAGCAGTCTTGACAACGGGACTGAATGTCTCAAAATAATCCAAACCATAGGTTTGATTGAAACCCTTGGCAACAAGGCGAGCTTTGTATCTGTCAATGCTCCCATCAGGTTTGTATTTGAGTTTATACACCCATTTACAACCTATAATATTCACATCAGTAGGTGGATCAACCAAAGTCCAAGTGCCATTTTTATGCAAGGCAGAAATCTCTTGTTCCATGGCTTAAACCCAGCTTGGATCCTTAAGAGCTTGTCGTAAAGTAGTAGGTTCAGAAATTTTAACAACAGATAAATCAAGAATATGTTTCCTCTTTGAAATGCCAGCCATAGAACGAGTAACCATGCGAGTAGGAAGAAAAGGACTAGCAGTAGGAGGAATATCAGCTGGAAGCAAAGGACTAGCAGTAGGAGTAATATCAGCTGGAAGCAAAGGACTAGCAGTAGTAGAAGATAGAGCAGGAGATGGAAGAACAGAAGAATGAACTGAGCTAGGAGAGGACTGAGGAAGAGGAACAAAAGAAGTGATCGAAGTGGGCAACTGATTGGACGTGGAAACTGATGAATGCAATGAAGAAGAATGGTGCATAGGAAACCTGTTTTCATCAAACACTACATTAGGAGAAACATAGACTCGACCAGAAACTTGATCTAGACACAAAAATCCCTTATGATCTAAGCTATAACCCAGAAAGACACAAGCAACAGATCTAAATTGAAGTTTATGCTTATTATATGGACGAATGAAGGGAAAGCATAAGCAACCAAATACATGAAGACCACGATAGTCAGGAAAACGATTAAGAAGAACCTGATAAGGAGACTTATGATGAAGTACTTTAGTTGGCATGCGATTGATAAGAAAGACAGCAGCTTGAAAAACATACTGCCAAAACTGGAAAGGCATATGAGCATGAGCCAACAAAGCAAGACCTGTTTCAACAACATGTCTATGTTTACGTTCCACTCGACCATTCTGGGAAGAAGAATGTGGACAAGAAAATCGATGTCCAATACCAGAATCCAATAAAAACGATTTAAAAACCTTGAATTCACCACCATTATCAGATTGAAGACATTTAATAGAGGTGTTAAATTGGTTTTCAACACGAAGTTTGAACAATTTGAACATAGGCAAGGCCTGATCTTTGGTCTGTAGTGGAAAAAACCAAGTAAACCTGGAAAAGTCATCGACAAACAGGATAAAAAAAAACGAGCACCAGATGTGAATTTAACAAATGCAGGACCCCAGATGTCCGTATGAATAAGTTCCAAGGGACGAGAAGCATGAGAAGAAGATAAAGTTGTTCGTAAACGATGACTTTTAGCCAGTTGACAGGAAGAACAAACAGAGGACTGAGATTTATTGAATGGCAGATTACAAAGATTCAATACATGATGAACAACATCTACTGAAGGATGTCCTAGTCTAAAATGCCATAATTGCTCATTGTTAGCAAGACAAGAAGTACTAGAAAAACTAGACAGATCAGACATGCTGGAACTGGACGCACTGCTGGAACTGGAAGCAATGCTGGAACCACTGCTGGAACTGGAACTGGATGCAATGCTGGAACTGAGTGCAATGCTGGAACTAGGGGCAGGAAGAATTGGAAGAACGGGCAACTTGTATAAGCCATTTTCAAGTGTGCCTTGAGCTAGAACCCTCCTCGAATGTGGTTCCTTCACAAAGAAATGATTAGACCAAAATTCAATAAAGACATTGTTATCAGCACAGAACTGAGCAACACTGATCAGATTAGTAGATAAGGAAGGAACATGAAAAATTTGTTTAAGAAGGAAAGAAAAGGATGGACGATGAGAAGAAGAAGAAGAAAATGATAAAGAACCAACATTAGCAATGGGTAGAGAAGTACCATTACCAACTGTGACCTTGTCTGAACCCATGTATGGAGAAGAATTGGTAATGCCAGATTGATCATTAGTCAAATGATGACTTGCTCCTGAATCCAAGTACCACCCTTCATTATGAAAAGGACTTGAAACTGCTGCTAAGGCTGGTATGGTTGGTTTGAAGTCAGTTGAAGATCCAGAAGACGAAGAACCCACTGAATTCTGAAAGTTAATATCAAAGCGATGATAACAAGCAAGCGCTACATGTCCATATTTACCACACAACTGACATTGTGGCCGATCATTGGACTGTCTACTGTTGTGAGTATATGAATGGCCACTGTGATGGTTATGATTGGAGCCATAGGAAGTACCATATTGTTGTCCATATTGTTGTCCATGGGAGTTTCTTGCACGACCTCGTCCCCTATTAGACTGGTCACCATAGTTCCTGCCTCTGCCATGACTAAAACCTCGACCAAAAGACTGACCAAACTGCTGTCCACTACTATGTTTATGACTAGAACTAGCCAAGTTTGCTGTAACAGGAGAAATACTATCCACAGAGCTTTGTTGCTCAAGTCGATTCTCAAAAGATAACAACATGCTATGTATTGATTCAAGTGAGATCTGATCATCTCGGACATTAATTTCTGTGACTACTGAGTTATATTCAGTACCTAAACCATTTAAGAGATTCATTATATGATCTTGATCAGAGACTAACTCACCAATGGCAGCTAAATTGTCTGCTGCACTTTTGATTTTCATGATGTAGTCAATCATGGACAGTGAACCCTTCTTGGTAGACTGTAAATCTAATCGTAGTTGCATAATCCTAGCTCTTGAAGAAGATGAAAATATTTGTTCTAAAGCTTTTCAAGCTGAAAAAGAGGTGTTGTGACCAATAATCTGAGCCATTATGGCTGGTGTAAGAGAAGCATAAATCCAACTTAGAATTGTACGATCTTGTCTTCTCCAAGCAACAAAGGCAGGATTGATGACTCCTGTACTTAATTCTTTTGTTGGACAAACTGAAATTCCTTCAATAAAATCTTCAAATCCATTTGCATATATCACATTCTCAATTTGTGATTTCCAAAGTATATAATTTGTTCTATCTAGTTTCACTGGCAGAGTATGATTCAACACTTGATAAGAGGGAGCAGAAGACATAGAAGAAGTCTGACCTGTATTGAGAGAACCAGAAGATGATGAGGACTGTGGGGGTTGAGTCGCCATTGATTCAAGAAGAGGAGCTCAAAAGCTCTGATACCAAGATAAAATTGTATGAACAAACTGAATCTCTGCTTTTGCTTAACTAGCAATACAGAGTATATTGTATCGATTTATATTGATGTATCAGATTACAGACTGAGTTCAAGAAACAGATTACAACTAATACTAACAAACTACAGCTCATCATTACAGCCTATCATAATACACTAACAAACAACAGCTCATACTAACAAACTAGCTGGGATTCTTTCTATCACTTTGTACATTATGTAAACCTAAGTTTGGGATTAGAAAAGGAAGGATGACTGTGTCGAAGGACTCATTTTGCATTCCATCTTTTTAATGGTGAGAAATTTTTTGATGCGGTTTACTTTCATGTTTGTCTGAAGATTTTTTTATGTTGTTTTGAATTGTTTTGTGGTGTTAATCTATCTTGGTGCTTCTTTTTAAAGGTTAAAACCTACGATCTTCAAGTTTTTCAGGGTGTGTGTGAATGTAAATACTGTGATATACATATAACAATCGTTTGCTAGTTAATGTACGAACAATTTCACTTTGAAGTTTCCTTTCTGGTCCAATACCGCAGTCAGTACCTTCTCTGCTCCCATTACTGAACTATGAAAGTGAAGAAGACAAATGACAATAAACAAGAGCGATGAAGCCATAGTGGCTCCCACTATACTTTCGTCTCAACCATTCATCAAAGAGCCCCAATTCTTTGCTTTCATTGGAGACGTTACGATATGATGCAGAATTGGTTGGTTCAAGTTCATGTTATCTGCTGCATTAATATTACTCTCTTCCTTGCATCCCATCTCCATGTAAATTAGACAAACTTCATAAATGTGGCCTGGCCCTAATTTTTGGTCACTAGCAGCGTCGAGTTCTCAAGAATTCACTAATAGCAATCTTGTGTAAATCATGTGACACTGCTATTTGCTGTTTTAGCTGTTTAATTAAATGAAATTTTGTAAACTCTACGCTTTGATCTTTTGACTGTTGTGTATAGATGCTGCAAAACAACATAAGTTCCTGCAGATTATAAACACCAGGCAGCCATGGTTATTAAGCAATCCATGTCAGTGTACAAAAATTCATTTTAATAAATAGTGAACTGTGTACTTTGCCATACATAGATTATGCTTACTGGTTAATTTCTATTCTTTTAAGTTACTTTCATGTTAATTTTGATTGCCTTATAAGAAAATGTTGAGCCCTAGTGAAATCTGAAAAATTGATTCGACCATGGTGCCTGAAGCAGCACATGTCCAAGGCGTTGTTTGGCCATTTTCACACTTAATGTGACTGGACACAATGCATCACGGGAATGGTTGATTTTCGACAATATCACTATCAAATGTCATTGTACATTTTACATGAGGCCACATCCCAATCCCTGTCAGGAAATTTTTGGACCTCTCTTACAATATCTGATCTACATTTGTCGAAAAGCTGGACCAACAAAACTGTAAATATTCAAATACGTTGCCATAACCACAGATTCATCGACAAGAGTCTTTATAGGTACTATTCCATTGACTAACACTTGATACATCCACCAGATGGTAAGTTTGATCAGGTTTTAGGTTTAGGTTGGATGCCAAGTTTACCTATATAACTGATACTTGTTTGACCTTAGAACCAGCAAATGTATCTGATAGCACTGCTATAAAATACCTTATATAACGCAAAACATGATTGTAAAGTTAGAATTACAGATCACCTAATTGCATGTTAATGCAAACAACATAAATTACTTGAGGAACCCAACTTATAAGCGGCATTAAATAATTTGCCATCGACCATCTAACACCATCTTAAATTAAATTGCCTCAACTACATATAATTAATTAACATGACTAGATGAAATGTCATTTTCATATAATCTCTACTCTGCTTGGAATAACTATTCAGTGATCATCCATAGATCAGACAGTCAATTTAGCCATTAAGTAGCGCGGTAGTTGAGAGGATGACACGCGTTGCCACCAGCTATTCTAAACCCTAAATGCTTGAGGGATATATTCACCAAATCTTCACATGGATTTGTGTAATTAAGACCAGTGACGTGCCTTAACTTAGGTGCATGTCATTTTCAGTTACTTCAATACTTCCATCTAGTTCTTTGTTTCCAGGTCCTTTCTCTGGTCTGCATTTTATCAGTATATGCATATCTAGATCAATATTGGTCAATCCCTGTATGAGCTAGGTAGTTCATAAATTTTAGTAAGCTCAATTGATGAATTTGTCAAAATAAATCTCAAGGAATTTTTTTCTTCTTCTTATTTTGTGTAATTGATGGGATGCTTACATTACAATTGTAAGCTCAAAGGGCAAGCGGACGGATTTAGTGTGCCATGAGTTTTGAGCAACTGAAACACGAGTAAAACAATTGTCACGACTCAACGTATTAGATTTTAGGGTCTTAGTCTTTGGTTGTTTGAAGGTATTGATTTTAAATCCCTTCATCAAACCATATTCGATTTTAAATATTCTTATATTTCTAATATATCATGACTTTTATCATAAAATCAAGTGAACAATATGATCAATACGAAAATCATATATACATGGAGTGTATCAATCTTGCCCTAAATTAATCAATAAAGTTATTTGTAGTATGAAATTCTGCCCATATGTGTCACTATAGCATGGCTGTGTGTGAAACAAATTTCTTAAGGGGTTGGCCTTTGTAAACTTGAGAGGATGGGAGTGGAAATTTGAGGGTAATTTTTTCATTATAAAAATAGCAAAGGTGTCAAATTTTGTTTTTCATCTTATCAATAAGTAATCTATACATCAAGCCATTAAAAACTCTCAACTACCATGCATCATCATCCTCTCGTACCATCAAAATATGGTGCATTCATTGATTGGCATGGCCAATGACTCTGTTGTCATTTTTCTAGCCTCTCCTCCTATATAAACACCATCTTGGCTTCCACTTTTTTTCACCAAGCAAGCTTTCAAGTAATTAAAGAGTGTTAAAAGAGAAAGAGAGAGCATATATATTAGCAAAAACAATGGCCAACTCCATGGTTTTGAAACTGGTTGCAGTGGTGCTTACATGCATGGTAGCTGGTGCCCCCATTGCTGAGGCAGCAATATCATGCGGACAAGTGGTTTCGGCTTTGACACCATGCCTTGGGTACCTCCAAAAGGGTGGTGCACCACCACCAAACTGTTGTGCCGGGGTGAGGTCCCTTAACTCTGCTGCTAAAACCACCCCAGACCGTCAGGCTGCCTGCGGGTGCTTGAAGCAAGCTGCTGGTAGTATCTCTGGGCTCAACCCCTCTTCTGCCACCTCTCTCCCTGGAAAATGTGGTGTCAAAATTGGCTACCCCATCAGCCCCAGCGTCGATTGCTCCAAGTATATTACCTACTCTCTTCAACCCTCCTCTATTTTCTAGCTAAAACAAATTGATAGGTGCATTATATTCATATGGACCGGCATGGACATCATTTGGGCACGAACATTATTACCCCACAAATTTATTGGACAATATGGCCTAAGACATATACAAAAATAAAATATGTAAATGAAAAAAAAGAGAGAGTAAAGATTAACAAAATGTGTTTATTGACTCGTTGAGCTATAAGAATTGAATGCTAATTTGATTGTTTGATTATAATGTGTTGCAGGGTGAAGTAAAGTGAATCAAGTTGAAGAAGATGAGGAGTTAGGGTTTTACCATGTAGTAGTCAGTAATAGTAGTGTTTGTGCATGGTGAATAAAGGGTGGTGAGGGTGAATGTTGTGTATGTTATCAACTCATCCCACTTCAGCTTAAGTAGCAGTGTCTGTTTATTGTGAGTCGCAACTTCTGTTTAGAAGTCAGTCAGTATTTTCGAGTTTCTTGATATTTTTGTAATTGTAATGGGACGGTAATATATATGTTGTAAGAATCGCGTCCATGCGGTTTGTTTTTAAGCTCTGCTTTACCTTTTTTTTTTTTGGTCGAAATTTCCATCTTTGAATTTCTCGTTTTCATCTAATAACAGATCTGAACTACTGATCAAGAGAAGACATGTATACAAAGTTTAGCCTAAAAAGAAAATTGGAAGAAAAAAAAAAAATCAAAAGGTTTCATAAAAAATGAATGAATGGGTTTTGGCTTATGGGGCCTCATGGCCTTTCTAGAGGACCAAATAAATCCAAGCCTTCATTAGTTGTTGCAGACAAGGACATATGGGCAAATGCTCTGATAAATGGGTACTATGGCTCAATAATTTTAATGTGGCTGTTGGAACCAAATTTGCAACAGTGGCCATATCCAAAATTTCTTTGGAACTAAAAGGACTATAGTGGTCAACTAGAAGATGCCTTTTTAGCACTTTTGATCCTTCTTTCGAGTATGTTTGGTGCATTAAAAATAGACATGAAAATTGAAATTGTTTTTGTGAATCCGATTTTGAGGTCTCCTTCTCGAACTTGGATTCTCATGAATATTGGAAAAACAATCTTATGAATAATCGATTTTCTGTCAATAAATAAACAATCAGGCAACGAAAATATGAATAACAAGGAAATTGATTCCGTTTCCCAAACAAAATGACTAACCAAACGTATCCTTCTTTTTCTAGTATCGAGGATTTATGGCACATTATGCATTTATGGTAACCTCTAGCAACCCCAAGGGCCACATTTAGTGAAGGACAATTTGATATACATGATGCATAACTAACTGGCTTAATCTATGTTCTATGATGGTAAATTGAGCCTATGGATAAATTGATAATAAAGTCTGTATATATTAAAGTGTACTTGGTTGCGGTCCTTTATTTAAACCTAACTTGTTGAAATTAAGACGAGCTTTAATTAATGCCGTATAGTTTGCAGCAAATTAATTAGCTCTTATGTGTTTTGAGTCTGAACTCACTCCTACAAATAATAATATTAATGTACGAGATGTAGCTCAATTTGAGCGTGTAATTAGTCTCACATGATTATGGAGCCGCATCGTGTGAAATTAATAAGAATTGAACATGTCTTTCACTAGCGATGAGGCCTTTTGAAGGCGGTAGAGCTATATTGGTAAAAAAAATCACACAATTAATGCTAAACTGCATAATATACATGCTTACGAAAACAAAACAATAAAAAACTACGGGTTGTGCTATTATCGAACCATTTATCCAAAAGTTGATAAATAAGTTTCACAATGCAATATTATCGGAGTCTCATTTGTTAACTGTGTAAAATCATCATATACAATACAATAGAATTGCCAAACAAACAAAATAGCTTTCTCAGTGAAAAAGTGACAAAATGTTTTGTAAACCTCAATTATTTTGCTACTTAGTGAATTTATATTTTTCCATTTTGGTAGAGTTTGGATTTATATTCACATTAAAGTCATTTTCTTATCGTTAATTGCAATAGGTATGATTGAGGATAGGGAACTAGGTTTTGCAATCACGATGATGTGGCATCATCAGAGAAGGTTTTTTTATAACCTCGAGATACACATAAACATTTTAAGAATTTCATTGTTCTTTCAAGATCACGCCAGGTCACCTTAATTACAAAACATAGCTGTAAAAACATGATTTCCTAACATTTTTTATATCTTCGTCCTAGCTTAATTGCAATAAGTATGCAAATATCAAACTGTGATAGTATGTGATATTCCAACTTCCCTTCTTTCTTCAACATGTAACATTTTTCAATTAAACTGTGATAGACTTACTTGTTTGTAGCAGAGCATAAGTATCTACAATGTTTGTGGTCTTAGTAAAAAGTGCTTCCAATATAATAAAGGGTTATTTGCATTTCCCCCTCTATAATACATGTCTTATTTAGTTTTGTTTCCAATTATTATTCGTATTGTATTTTCCCCCTAAGACTAGCAGTCAATGTGCCATGATTGTCAGCACGTGGTAGTTTTAAAAATGTCATATTTTACTGCCCAAAATACTCTTTAATGATTTGAAGGCTAAGATTCAAAGTTGATGCAGAGGGTTGAGATTCACACTTTCCCTTAGACATTGGGATAATCCGCCTACTCTTCTTTCACAACCACACTCTCCACTTCACCACCAATAACAATCGTCTCTGCTTCTACTACTACATCTACATGTTATTTCACTGTAGATTAAATATTCAAGCATCAATAAGTGAAAAAGTTTGCCAAGTTTTGATGTTAAACTTGAGTTGCAGGTCATCTTCATCATCTATTAGGTTTGTTCTGTTTCAGGGAGCAAAATTAAATTCAAATTTATTTTAAGGGGTTAAGTTATTGCCAGTAATTTATTATATGGGGCAATTAACAACACTTAATTGATTTTCTTGCAGATCCCATGGTGTCACAAACACAATCAAACAAATGAATATGAAGTTTGAAGTAGGCAAGATTTTGAAGGATTACATGTAAAACACAATGTAAATTCATTTAATATTCATTGGATGTTCTTGCAATTGCAACAAAGTTTGACATAACACATTGTAATCAAATGCCTTCACATCTTTGTAAAAACTTGATATAGCACAATGCAATTCAAATGACACAACATCCTTGCAGAACCTGACATAGCAATGTTACTTTCAAATGCCTTAAACCTGAATTTACAAACATCAATAAGCTTGACATCCTTGCATCCTTGCACAAAACCAATATGAATTTACAAGCATTCAATATCATTCAATACCTAACAACCTGAAGTGTACCGTACCAGCAAGCATTCAATACCGTACCATACCAACAAGCATTCAATACCATACCATACTAACCTGAAATGCAATCCATTTAACATAACTTGCAACCAACATAAGTGTATCATACCAACACAAGTCTGACATAACATAAGTGTATCATTTAGTGTACCATACCAACACAAGTCTGACATAACACAAGTCTAAGATAATATTCCATCAGACAACACAAAATGAGAATGTCAATAAACAAAAAAGAATAGTCTTCTTCTAACGTATATGTAGGTCATCTCCAGGGCCCCTTAGGTCTCCAAGTGATTTGTCCTATTGCAAATTGAGTTTGTCCCCTCCCGCCCCTATCATTTCCATGCTGAAACACTGGATTAATTGGTGACCTCATTGGTGGGGCCGAACTCCTTGTGCAAAGGGCTGAGTTGTGAACATGGTACTCTGATTGTTGTGTATAGTTGGAGTTGTAGGCATCTCAGGCTGAAAATTTGGTGGTTGTGGAGGACATATGAGCATTTCCTTTGGAGGTTCCTAGTTTCCTCTTCCAAAACCACTAGCAGTCTTTGCACCCATTGGCTTGTTGTTCCTTGCCCTCGTGCTTTTAGGCTCTTAGATGTCTCTCCATCCTCAGTAGTCTGCTCCCTAGGACGATTTTTATAGGTTCTACTGTTATGACCCTCCCTTTCACGCCTTTTGCAACTTCTGGGTTCCTTGTGAACAACCTCATCTTCATCTCTTTTCCTTTGTCTCTTAGGTTTTCCTGGACTTCTTTTCACTAAAGGTGGCAACACTAAGTATCTTGGCTACCACATCAAAACCCTAATCAGACATGGAAATAAACAAAGGGTTGTAGTACACACAATCAATGAAGATAAAATTTACTTAATCCCATTCACGCATATTTCTTATGCTCACAATGCCCCTAGAGTATGTTTCCAAATAGGCCTTCACGGAGTGATGGGGCTGCAGTACCTGCATCAAATGGAAATAAGTATGAGAACAAGATTATATAAGTAGATATGGTCACTGAGAAAACTTATACTCACTCTGTCCACTGAGGTCTCTTATTAACTAGATTCAAGACTCCATGCACATATATGATCCACGTGAGCTCCCATTGTCTACAGTCACAATATCTAATAGATGTCTTGACTCTAAACCTGTCACCAGTGTCATTGTGTTGCACTGTGATGAAGCCATCACTAGACCCAAACATCCTGAATTGGTTCTTCATTTCCTTGTACTTGTCAATTAGCTTCTGAGCCCTAGGTACTAACCCATTGATGTCCCAAGTGCTACTTTTTACCCTTCTATCATACATAAGCCTCATAACAAGCATGCGATAGTCATCAATGAACTTGTTAGTGAACTTGCCCCTTAGGTGAATGATCCAGTTATTGAAGTTTTCACTAAAATTGTTAGTGATGTGCTCTGAGCATAGCTTAGTGTCAAAATAGGTCATGCACTAACTCTTTATATCCTTATCAACCGACCACTTATGAGCCCTTGGATTAGCTTCCTTAATTTCTTTTAAGTGGGAGACACACTCAAATTCTTTGTATGCCGTAGCAACCTTCCAACTTAGTTTCATTAAGAAAGTCCCTCCAAAATCAGCCTTCTTGAAGTTCTTGTACATATGCCTAAAACAAAATCTATGATCTGAATCTAGAAAGAGCTGCTTCACTGCTTCAATCAAGCCTTTTTGCTGGTTAGAGATAAATGCCAGCTTCCTTGCATGCATCTTCAAGTGCATCTCAATTATACTCAAGAAGGTGTATCAAGTTTGGTAGCATTCTGACTGGCAACTGTAGATTGCCAATGGAAACATACCATTGTTGCTATCTAAAGCTGTAGCCAACAAACAACTACCCCCATATTTGGTCTTGAAAAAGAACCCATCCAACCCCGCCAAGGGTTTACAACCATGCTGCCAACCAAGTAGACTAGCAAAAAAATGCCAAACACAGGCCTGTGAATCGTTGATCATCATTATTTGTTGAGCATGTAGCGGTGCTTCCTGGGTTGCTGTCAACAACTTTATGCAACAAGAAGGGGTGATCTTGTAATTGTCCTCATAACTACCAATTACTTTTACCATCAATTTTTGTTGTGCCCTCCACCCTACATGGTAGCTAACATCAACAGTGTGTTCCTTCCATGTCTGTTTGATAAGGAAGTCAGGTGTGAGAGATTGGAAGTGTGTATTAAAAGTAGACTCACACTCCTTAGCAACAAACCTAGTGTGACGACCCCCTCCCGCACTGTACCGATATTGTTCGCTTTGAGCTACCATCCGGCCCTCACGACTTTAAAAGGCCTCGATACAATGGGGAGCTAACCCCGCACATATAAAGATCATCCTCCTCCCCTACTCAGGCGATATGGGACTCTGATTCCCCTTGTAGCTCGTCCAACCTCTCTGGGCCTATTGAGCCTATTGGGCCTGTTGGGCTCCAACCCCCACCCTCACCTTCACCTCAGGTCCGCCCACTCAGGGTCTCACACCTAGCATCCGCCATTGAGTGCTTCCCATCAACAATCCCCAGACATGTGTGTTCTGGCCCCATGGTCCTAACACTGATGGTGCGCCCATATTTGTTTCTTGCTGCATAGCAAAGCCATTTGCAGTCTTCATCCGTACACTTCACTAAAAGTCTATCAGAATCATTCTTCTTAAATCTCATCAGAAACTTTTTTTTTACTACATATTTCTTCAACCAAAATCTAGCATCATCTTCTGTGGGCCATTCCTTCCCAACCTCCAAGACCCATTCCTCAGGGTGAGCCTCATTATCACTCTCATCACCATAAACATTCTTAGTTTCAGCAACAAAACCAGCATGCACACTTGGAGGTGCCTCATTCTCATCTTTAGTGTTATGGCCCGAATGGTACTTTTCTTCTATTGGAAGATCATCTAGTTCAGCAAACTCATTTTCAGTGTGTTGGGCTTCAAATGGACCTCCTGGCTGGCCTTGGGCTTGTTCATGGGTTGGTTCCTCATCAGGTACCTGTGGTACTACATCAGGTATGTCTTCATATAGCTCTTATTCATTCAACTCATCATATAACTTCACTCTTGTCTTACTTAACTTTATCCATTTTTTGCTACTTTCTTTATTAACCCGGCCTTCCCCCTTGTTCTTTTCTTGGCACAACTACCATATTTCCTTTGAGAATACCAATCACTAGGTTTACTCTTCCTTGAAGTTGGAACCTTCCTCATGGTCCAAGGCCTTCTGGCCCTGTATTTAGACCTCAAACGAATTTTATTAGGATGGGTGGGTTGTGTAGGTTTTGTTACAGGGGCAGGGTCTACATCAACAATAGGTGGGGTTGAAATGAGTTCAAAGTTCATTAAACTAATCCCAGGAGTGTTGCTTTCATGAAGTTGTGCTGCCACTTTAACCTCAACAAACACATGCAAAACATCCTTGCCATGAATTATGTATGGGTCCAAAAATACATTTAAGTCTTCATCATTGGTAATGTCCATCCTCACCCCATTCTCCACAAATGTATGTAGTGTTTCAAAGGTTAAGGCATGCTTATGTGGGTTGGGATAGCTTCAAGGATACTCTTGTTTAACGTATCCTAATTAAGGTAATCACCATGCACTTGTACAAAGTCTATAGATAACTCATCTTTATAATCACTAACCTTCCACATATCAGGGACCTCTACAATCTTACTCCACTTTCTATCGTAATGGATCACTAAGTTTCAAACCTTCAGTTTTTGTCCCCATTTTCCATTGCTACAATGACACTAATAAAAACGGATTGATGAATACTATAGGAAACAAACAAAACCATGTAATTTAACATGAATAATAAACTGAAAACAGAAGACAAGTGCAACACATATAACAACAAAAATCCATGGACATATGTGCATTACCCTAATCAACATTATGTGAACATTGTGATTGATCCATGGAAGCACCAACCAGTATCAATACTAAACCACCCAACAAAATTCAGTTTCAGAATAAACATTGTCACTTATCCATGAAAGCATCAACCACTAGCAACACTAATCACTTTCAGAAAGAACATTTTCGCTGATGCAAGCATCAACCACCAAATAAACAGTGGAGAAATCCAAATTTATGCAAATGAACAAAATACTAACAAAATTCACATCATTCATTAAAACATGCATTACATATAGAAGCACCAAAATGAAAATCCTAAAATAGCAAAGAAGACTTACAATATATCACGCCAATAAACATGAGGAGGTTTCACGTCTTCATCAGTGTCTGAAGGAGTAAAATCTAGCTTCGGATTTGGTTCCTCATCGCTTGGAATTTGAACGAACTACCATTGTCCCAGTGTATGTTAGAAGTAGTGCTCCCATCGTCATTGATGCTACTAATAGTGACTTGGACACCGAATACAACCTTCTTCTCCTTCTTCGTTTTGGTTCAAAACCAGAAAGAGTGAAAACGAAGGGAAAGATGAGAAACGAACCAAAGATGATGAAAATGGAGGGAGTTTTCCCTCCACTTTCCGTCTCTTCAATGGTACGAACAGTCAGGAGTAAACCCTAGTTGTTCACGTGCCTGGTTTAGGTAATAGACGGTTGAGATTAACATGCTATCACATCAGGTGTTATAAGCACGTGAATGACATTTTCGTCATCCAAAATGGGCGGAATGATGGCACATGAGGTGTTTGACAGTCAAGATACGTTGACTACTAGTCTTTGGGGGGGGGGGGGGGGGGGGATGTAATACGAATAATAATTTGGGCAAAACTGAATAATGGATGTATTATAGGGGGGAAATGCAAATAACCCTATAATAAATTTTATGCATTATTAAAAAAATTATTGTCAATACATGTTACTCAAAAACACAGTAATGCCTGTTAAACATGGTTTCAACCATAAGTTAATACATTTCATACAGAATTTGGACCCTCCATGCTGCAACTGAAGGTTTCCACGGATCTTATTTTCATTTTTGTCTTTATAGTTTTTTTTTTTCTTTTAACCACAACAACAATATCAACATCTTCAATTCAAAGCAAACTTTCCGAAAAAACTCTAATAATTTATTTCCAACACTACCAAAACACATAAATTCAATTCAGAATGATTTCCTCATCATGATAAACTACGGATAAGCTAGGTTTATGCTTGTAGGCTAATGTTTTCTTCCTTAATCACTTTCAACTTACCAGAGATCAACCCAAATTGTTTAGTTTAGCTTATTTAAATAAAATTTCCTTGAATTGGCCATGTCATATAGTCCATAGACATTTGAAGATTAAAACCAATAAATACTTAGCTCTCTGAATCCATTAATCAATTCCAAGTTGATGTATGGTTTTATTTAACATACAAGTTGATGCATTAACTAATAACTCAAAAGAAGAAGAAAACTTTATTGATTGTATATCTTACAAGAGACTCAAGATGGGTTTATATAACCTAAACTAAAAATACATTTAGAAATAAATACAAATCATATCAAATAGAATAAACGTAGAATTAAAGAATATCCTGGCAAATATTATGCTAGGATATCCTAGCAGATATTATGCTAGGATATTCTGATTGTGACTTTATTTTGTTCATTCTCTAACAGATTATTGTCTATTTTCTTCATTCTCTAACATGATTGTTGTTTATTTCCTTCATTCTCTAACAAATTGTTGTTTATTTCCTTCATTCTCTAATCCTCTCCCTCAAGTTGGAGTGTATGTTGATTACACCCAACTTGCCAAGCAAGAATGTGAACTGAGATGACCCTAGCGGCTTTGTGAAATTGTCTGTTGGTTGTGACTTTGTTCGCACGTGCATTGTTTTGATTGTGCCATCCATAATCTTTTCGTGAATGAGGTGGCAATCAATCTCAATGTGCTTTGTGCACTCATGAAACACCGGGTTGGAGGCGATATGAAGCGCCGCTTGATTGCACAAATTAGTTGAACCGGCTGAGGATGTGGTATGTTCAAATCTTTGAGAAGATACTTAAGCCAAGTAACTTCACAACATGTAGATGCCATGAACGGTATTCTGCCTCGGTTGATGATCATGATATTGTTGTTTGCCTTTTGGTTTTCCAATAGATTGGTGATTGACCAAGCATAACACAATACCCAGTAACTAAACGTCTTGTATCTTTGCACTTTGCCCAATCAACATCACAAAAAGCTTGCAATTGAAGTAACTTGTGGTGGAGAAAAGAATACCTTGGCCTGATGTCTGTTTGATATACCTCAAGACCCTGTGAGCTGCATCAAGATGAGGCGTTCTTGGTTTGTCCATGAGATGGCTAGGAACATGGATAGAGTAGACCAAATTAGGCTTGGTGATGGTTAAGTAAACAGCCAGCCAACCAGTCTTCTATATGTGGAAGGACTGCTAAGTAAGTAAATTTCATCTCGTGTAAGTTGGACATTTTGTTCCATGGGAAAATCAATCGACTTTGCACCTAAAAATTTGGTGTCCTCCAAAATTTCAAGAGCATATTTTCTCTGCGATAGTGAAATCCCTTTTCATGAACGGGCCACTTTTAACCCCAAGAAATATTTCAGCTTGCCCATGTCTTTGAGTTTGAATTTTCCAGCTAAGAATTGCCTGATTGCCTCAATGTGTTTCAAGTTGTTGTCTGCTAAAATAACATCATCAACCTATACCAAAACAATTGTGAAATAATGACCTTGGTTTCAGGCGAACATGGAATAATCTGCCTTGATAGTACCCAGAAGATTTTATGGTGGTGAACAACTTCAAAAACCATTGGCGAGATGCTTGTTTAATTGAGACCGTAAAGGGACTTGTGATTTGCAGACATGAGTCTCCCCCTTTTCCGAAACTGGGTGGTAAGGATATGTACACGTCTTCATGGATATCACCATGCAAGAAGGCGTTTGTTGCGGGTTTAACCGGCCTAAATAAACAGGCTAATTTGACCCACTTGTAATAACTGCAAGTGCACGGTGTCTAACTAGTAGACAACGGCAAGTACGGGTCGATCCCACGAGGAAAGTGGATTAAATTGAATTTAATAATTTACCTAAACTAATTTGGAGAAAATGGGGGTTACAGTGTTTAAAAATCCGAGTTAAACAAAAGTAATAAAAATAACAATAAATAAAAGAAAAGAGTTGGAGGGAAACCACAATTTGCAAAATATTTTTCAAGCTCCTAAAATTATATTCAATTTTTCTTATTATTCCAATTTCAAATAAATGACTCTAGGAATGTATAAACTCCTAGCATTAATTGTCTTTTTAGGGCACAATTAATCACAAGTTTAATTATTCGATTAAAACATGCTTGATTTATAACATAATATTTTTCTAACAACCTAAGATGCATGACATATTAGGTGAAAGTAAAATATTATAAATCGCAAATCAATTAATATTAATCATGGAATAATAAAGTAAAATGAAATTAATTCTAGAGTTTGAGACTTAATTCACTGTGGTGTTACTGAGCATTCAGCAGGGTGCAAATAGTTCTGATCTTTCTCAGCCGAGGTGCTCTCAGCAAGGTCCACTGGGTGCCAGTAGTGTCAACTTGATTTAAGTCTCTGTGATGGCACTGTTGTGATGCGTGGTGGTGGTGTAGCCGGTGACGGTGGTTGAAAATGAAGTGAAACAGGGTTGTCACGCCCCTGTTTCGGTGGAGTAAAGGAGAGGAAACAGAGATGGATTGGCTGTGGGTGGTGATTTTGCTTGGTTGGGATGGTGATGAGAATCACAAATTGTGAAGAAGAGGTTTTGGTATTCTGTATTTTTTTTTCTTTCCCTTCTCTTCTTCCCCTTTCTTATTCATTTCTATTGTATTTATAGAGAATCAAGAAAATGAACTTGGACAAGTTAAGGGGAGGGTTCAATGAGTGATTTAAGGCTTAAATCAAACTAGAATCTTGGATAATTAAGAGAATATGCTTTGGGTTTGAGAAAATGAACTTGTACAAGTTAAGGGGAGGGTTCAATGAGTGATTTAAGGCTTAAATCAAACTAGAATCTTGGATAATTAAGAGAACATGCTTTGGGTTTGATTGAGTTTGGCATTGGGTTTGGGTTTACGGATTTGGTTTTGGGTTTGGTTTTGAGTTTAGGTTATGGGCTTAGGCTATTCTCACCTCCACTTCCTCTGAAGTCACCGTCTGTGATTTATTCATTGCATTTTTCTTTGATTTCTTCGTTATTGCTCCGAATTCTACAAAAACACAAAAATTTAATAATTAATTTAAAATAAAATAAAACAAGGATTAACAAAAATATAATAAGAGGTAATAAATTTTATAATTATGTGATTATCAAATACCCCCAAATCTATATTTTGCTAGTCCTCGAGCAAAACAAAGAAGAAAACTGAAAAGAAAATCCTAACTCACTTTGAAAACGTGCAACAAGGCTTTGAACCCTTAGATTACCTCTACGGGACGAGTTATAGTCTCGTGGGAGTTTCCAGAAAATGTTACCCACAAACATTATTGACTCAACAAAATTTGGTCAAACAGTGTTTATTTTAAAACTTCAAGATATGCAAGAAACCACAGTGTCATTTTCGTGTATCAACAAATCTCCAAATAATTTAATATTCTCCAAAAGTTAGAAAAAATTCATAATCATCCTCAACTCAATGTGTGTGTGTGAAAAGCACTACCAACATAACTTTTCATTTCAAAGTAAAATAATGACTAAATCTCCTGTAGAAAGTTTGTTTTGACTTCAAACCTCTCATGTCACTCACAATAAAGAGATTTGGTATTTCACTCAGTTTATATGCGAGGAAAGAGTAAATAATGGAAAACAATCATCTCACATATAGTATTATGAAGAACGGACTTTTCAAGAATGGAATGAACATGATCTCATGGACAGGAATATCAATTACTTTTGGGAATGTTGAATCAAACACCATAGGTCTTGGTTATTAAATCTCCACATCTACGGAACCAACCTTTACCTAAGATCAACTAGGACTTGGTTGGGTTGTAACGGGGCTTGGGTAATGGTAAATAATGAATGTCAAAGGATTCTAACAAAAATTTATAGGAATGTATACACCCATTCAACAAACAACTACGGCTGTCAATAAGAAACCAATGTTGCGCACCATCAATTTCTTCATTCTCACATCTTTATCCTCATTGAAGAATCATTTTTTTTTCACATAGAGGATTTATGCAATATCTCATATTTTGCTCTTTAATGCCCTTTTTACACCAAGTATATTCATCCATACACATTCCCAGAAAAGTTGGGTAAAGGTTAATGGGTTAACAAATAAAAGTTATTCTAAGGCTCAAAAGGCTACAAAAAGGTTAATGTTATGGGTAAGTTAAAAGGCTAGTTAATGGTCTAAAGAAAGAAAAGGAAAAAAAAATGCCTAGATCATTTCCTAAGTTCGGGTCAGTATTATGACATCTCAATTGAATAAGCCAAGAAGTTCTAGTGTAATAATTCAATTTTGATGTCATTTCCAAAGCAATTGATCAGAAAAATGAGAATAATGAGATCATCAACGAGATAGTACGGACTCAAGAAAAATCAGAGTTTATGTATAACCCTCGGAAAAATAGAAAAGTTCAAAACTTTCAGGGTTAAGTCTCCACTATTATTCTAAGGTTTTCTAGTATATACTTCACTCATCAACTTCAAGTTATGCTAACATGGCTCATGGTGCAAAGATAATCGAGTTGAAAAATCTTATGAACTAGATCTAACTTAAGGATCATACTAAACTTTCACTCTTTATCAATATACCAATATGTCAAGTTGGCTTGCATTTTCTTGAGCATAAAACATTTAAAATTCATTTTCATAATCGCAAAATACCAAGTTTTCTTGACAGAAAAGCACAATTTTATTTTTATTTTTTATTTTTATTTTTATTTTTTTAAGAATAAGAAAAGAAAACACTACAAAAAATTCACCGACTCATGTACCTTACCCCCAAACCTAATCCAAACATTGTCCTCAATGTTTAACAAAATAATTCTGACAAATGAATGAAATAAGTACATGAGAGGAGGTTAAAACAGTATTACCGCGGTGAAGATTTTACCAATTTCCACAAGTAATCCACCGATGAGAGCTCAGAGACAAAAGAATTGTGGATTAGTTAATAGAAATAGATAAAATACACACTCAACATGCACTCTTACAACAAAAGGTGGGTTGCCTCCCAGTAGCGCTTGGTTTAACGTCATCAGCTCGACAAAACCCAAAAGATCATCAATTCTGATACACAGGGTCCTCTAATAGAATCACATCAACCTCGACTGCTAATCGAGGTAACTCTAAGAATGGCTTAAGTCATTGACCATTTACCTTAAATACATGGTCATCCTTAGGGTTAATGATCTCCACAGCTCCATGTGGGAACACTGCTTTCACAATATAAGGTCCAGACCACCGAGATCTCAACTTTTCAGGAAAAAGTCGTAACCGAGAGTTGAACAACAAAAATTTTGAGACGGTTCAAAGGACTTACGAAGAATGGATTTATCATGAAATATCTTCGTTCGTTCTTTGTAGATTTTGGCATTGTGGTACACATCATTTCGGATCTCTTCCAACTCATTAAGTTGAAGCTTACGATGCGATCCATCCTTGACCATATCAAAATTGAACGTCTTGATGGCCCAATATGCACGATGTTCCAATTTCACAGGCAAATGACATGCTTTTCCAAAAACAAGCCTATATGGAAACATTCCAATCGGGGTCTTAAATGTTGTTCTATAAGCCCAGAGAGCATCACTCAGACGTTGAGACCAATCTTTACGATCTGGTCTAACTGTCTTCTCTAGAATGTTTTTAATCTCCCGATTGGAAATCTCAACTTGCCCACTTGTTTGTGGATGATAGGGGGTGCCAACTTTATGAGTGATGGAGTATTTTTTTTACTAATAGCTCGAACGGTCTATTGCAAAAATGAGAATCACCGTCACTTATAATGGCACGCGGAATACCAAAACGAGAAAATATATTATCTTTCAAGAATCTTACCACAACCCTGTGATCATTTGTTTTACATGGTATCGCTGCTACCCATTTGGACACATAATCCACAACAATAAGGATGAAAAGATTGCCAAACGAAGGCGGGAATGGTCCCATGAAATCAATACCCCAAACATCAAAAATTTCAACAACAAGAATATTAGTAAGGGGCATCATGTTGCGACGAGAAATGGAACCCATTTGTTGGCATCAATCACAAGTGGTGCAAAAGGCATGAGTATCTCGAAAAAGGATAGGCCAATAAAAACCACTCTGCAAAACTTTTGCAGCTGTCTTTCTAGAGCTAAAATGACCACCACAAGCTTGCTCATTACAAAATGAGATGATGCTGTGAAATTCACTCTCAGGAACACATCTCCTGATAACCTGATCAGGACAATACTTGAACAAGTATGGATCATCCTAGAAGAAATGTCTAACCTCAGCAAGAAATTTGGATCTATCTTGTTTAGACCACTTAAAAGGAAGTTGACCTGTAACAAGACAGTTCACGATATCTGCATACCAAGGTAATTGGGAGAGAGCAAATAATTGCTCATCAGGAAATGACTCATTCAATGGTAAATATTTGCTAGATGACTCTACCAGAAGTCAAGATAAATGGTCAGCTACAACGTTTTTCGAACCTTTCTTGTCCCGAATTTCAATATCAAACTCTTGTAGCAATAGGACCCATCGAGTTAAGCGAGGTTTAGCATCTTTTTTTAGATAAAAGATACTTTAACGCCGCATGATCAGTAACAATAATTACTTTGGATCCTATAAGGTAAGACCGAAATTTGTCTAGAGCAAAGACTACAGCTAATAACTCTTTCTCAGTGGTGGAGTAATTAAGTTGTGCGTCTTGTAGAGTTCTACTAGCGTAATAAATGACATGTGGCTTTTTGTCCAATCGTTGTCCTAGGACAGCTCCGAGTGCAAAGTAGGAAGCATCACACATAAGCTCAAAGGGAAAGTTTCAATTAGGAGATTGGATGATTGGAGCTGAAGTCAATAATTGTTTAAGCTTCTCAAAAGCTTTCAAACAATCTTCATCAAAAACAAAAACCGCATCTTTAACAAGTAAATTGCATAAAGGACGAGCGATTTTGCTAGTCTTTGATGAATCTCCGATAAAATCCAACATGGCCTAGAAAAGATCTAATTTCCTTAACCGTCTTTGGAGGCGGAAGACTAGAAATTAAATCAATTTTGGCTTTGTCGACTTCAATTCCCTTGTGTGAAATTACATGTCCAAGAACAATGCCCTGTCGTATCATAAAATGACATTTCTCCCAATTTAAGACAAGATTTTTCTCCACACATCTATTTAACACTAAAGTTAAATGATTTAGACATTCATCAAATGAATCACCAAATATTGAGAAATCATCCATAAACACCTCAAGGAACCTCTCAACCATATCGGAAAAAACACTAAGCATGCACCGCTGAAAAGTATCGGATGCGTTACACAATCCAAAGGGCATTCTCCGATATGCGAAAGTACCAAAGGGACAAGTGAATGTGGTATTCACTTGATCCTCGGGTGCAATGGGGATTTGGTTATAACCGGAATACCCATCAAGAAAACAATAGTAATCATGTCCGGCTAACCTTTCAAGCATCTGATCAATGAAAGGAAGAGAAAGTGATCCTTCCTTGTGATCAAGTTCAACTTACGGTAATCAATACATACTCGCCACCCTGTGGTCATGCGGGTTGGTACTAATTCATTCTTGTCATTCTTGATTACCGTTACCCCTGACTTCTTTGGGACAACTTGAACATGACTGACCCAAGGACTATCCGAAATTGGGTAGATTATACCCACATCCAACAATTTGAGCACTTATTTGGCTTGGAAAACTTCCTTTAGATTAGGATTAAGTCTACGTTGCATTTCACGCGATACTTTGGCATTATCTTCGATATGAATGCGATGCATGCAAACGATTGGACTTATTCCTTTAATATCCGCGATAGTCCACCCAAGTGCTGTTTTATGTTCTTTTAAAACATCTAACAATTTTCCTTCATGTTCTTCAGTCAATGCAGATGCAATAATAACAGGTAAGGTATTGTCAACACCTAAAAATGCATACTTGAGGTTGTCAAGTAATACTTTTAGGTCGAGCTTGGGTGGTTTTTCAACGGAAGGGACTTGTTTTGACTCACTGAGTGGAAGAGGTTTCACCCTAGGCTTCCATTTATAACTGGTTTCCATTATAGGGGTAGAGTCAAGCAAAACATTGACTTCCTTGATGGAATCATTAATATCGAAGTCTAAATTAAAATGACTCAAACAAGCCTCTAAAGGATCATTAAACTGAGGAAATGAATGTTCCGCCAAACTCTCAATCATGTTAACCTCAAAGGAATCCTCAGACTCGGGAGGTTGTTGACTTACATTGAATACGTTGAGTTCGACGGTCATGTTACCAAATGATAATTTCATGATTCCATTTCGGTAGTTAATGATAGCATTGGATGTGGCAAAAAATAGACGACAAAAAATAACTAAAATGTGACTAGAGGGATTGTGAACAGATTGCGTGTCAAGGACTATGAAGTCCACAGGGAAATAAAATTTTTCAACCTTAATGATCACATCCTTTATCACACCGCGGGGGAATTAGACAGATCTGTCTGCCAATTGCAGTGTCACTTGAGTTGGTTTCAACTCACCAAGACCCAATTGCACATATACTGAATATGGCAATAGATTAACACTTGCCCCTAAATCTAACAGTGCCTTCCCAATCATATGATCACCAATCACATGAAATAGTCGGGCAATCAGGATCTCTGTACTTAGGTGGGGTTTTGTGTTGAAGGATGGAACTGACTTGCTCAGTTAGGAAGGCTCTTTTGTGCACATTCAGTTTTCGCTTTTGTGTACACAAATCCTTCAAAAACTTGGCATAAGAGGGAACTTGCTTAATGGCCTCGAGTAATGGAATATTGATTTGAACTTGTTTAAAAATTTACATTATATAGTTGGCATTTGTTCCTTTCTTCGCCGGAACTAACCTCGATGGAAATGGTGTTCTAGGCATATAGGATGCCTTAGTGGGATCAGAGTCAAGATGATGATCCTCTTGAGAAGATGAGGCTTTATCGGCCTACTTCTCAGATGGAGGTGTGACTTGCTTTGGCGTGAATTGGGATTCAGGATCAATCAAATCAGGCATTCTAATTTGGTTTTCAACTTGTTTTTCCACTCCTAAGGGTGATGATAGATTTGACATCTTCATTGCGTGGCTGAGATGCACTGCCTATTTCGAATTGGCCCTTAGGATTTTGAAGGGGTTGACAAGGGAATCTTCCTGCTTCTCTTTCAGGAAAGGATTTTTCTATTTGACTCACAGTCATCTCAAGCTTTTGGATGGCTTGAGATTGTTGTTAAGAAGTACTTCTTAGTTCGGTGATAGCCTGAGAGTTTTGTTCGAGCATCTCCTGTTCTATGCATAAATTGGTTCAATGTATTCTGTAAACTCTGAGTGTTAGAGGGAGGTACATCTTGATTGAATTGAGGCCTATTAGCAGGAATTGGAGCTCGAGGAGCTTGAGGGATAACAACTGGGCCTCTTTGATGTTGACCATGGACCCATGAGAGATTAGGGTGTTTGGCTAAACTTGGATTATAAAAATTTGAGTGTGGACTATAACCAGATTGCCTAAAGGTATTGAATGCATTGACTTGCTCAGCAAAATAAGCAGGGTACTCATTTTTCAAGTGACTGTCTGATGTGGAATGACTAGAACTTGAACATGAAGCACAAACCTCGGATGGAACATTGGTTTGGACTGATGGCTGAGACTTTTCCAAATATGCATCAATCTTCTGTGCCATTGTCATTACAACTGCTTCCCACCTTGAAGAAGGAGGAAGATGATGTATCCCTTACTTCATACAAACCACCCTTTCGCCTATCCGAGTCTTTTATTGAATAATCCCATTGTTGAGAATTTTCAGAAATAGCTTCAAAAAATTCCCAAATCTCATTAGCACCCATCTTCATAAGTGACCCACCACTAGTGGCGTCAATCATTCGACGGTTTTGAGAGGTTAACGCGTCTTGAAAGTATTGAACCAAGCGCCACTTTTCAAAGTTGTGATGGGGACACCTAGCAATGAGTTCATTGAATCTTTTCCAACATTCATAGAAATGCTCACCCTCTTTCTGTTGAAAATTAGATATACCTCTTCGGATGGCATTTGTTTTATGAATAGGAAAATATTTTGTCAAAATTTTTCCTGATAGGGCATCCCAAGTTTCGATGGTTCCAGTTTCTAAGGAGTTTAACCATGACTTCGCCCTATCTTTCAAAGAAAAGGGGAACAACCTAAGACGAACTGAATCATCAGAAAAATTGGGGTATTTCAGAGTAGCACAAATGTCAAGAAACTCTTTGACATGAAGATAGGGATCCTCTTTTTCTAGACCATAAAAGGAAGGCAAAAGGTGGATAATTGATGGTTTTAGCTCAAAGCTACTTGCAGTGGTCTCGGGTAAGACAATGCAAGATGGGGTGTTATTGGAACGTGGAGAGAAATAATCCTTAAATGCTCTCTCCCCAGCCATTTCAGTGGTCTCACTCGACAAGGAGAAAGATTCTAGAAGGTCAATGGGGACTTCAAACAACTCTACAGGATACTCTCGAATTAGTCTACCTCTCGAATCCCATTCCCAAATACGCATAAACAGGTCTACACCAAGTGAGGTTTGAAATGTTTACTAACCTTAAAAAAATCACACATAGACTCAAACACAATCAACAACCAATTGATGCACAAGAAAAAATGCCTCCCTAAGCAATCAGTGTTTTTGAGATTAATTATCTTTTTATCTTTGGGGGAACAGATTATTTCTTATGTAATCTTTATATCAGAGCAATGGGTGCTACAAGATGATTATAAGAGTGTATACTTTACACCACAAAGTTCAAAATTAGTAGGCTAGAGTTTTGTTTCAAAGAAACCGGATTATCGCACAAGAGAATGAGGTCACAATGGTCCAATTAAGTACTTCCTTGTGCTACCGCTCTGTAAGCCAATAGATGTGATAACGAAGTGATGTTAAATGTATACTTGAGGCTTGTGTTCCTAACCCAAAACTGTTAGTTACACGAATTCTTCTTGTGGATCGTAGCTTACTTATGACTCGGCGTACCGGGTAAATTACCCTTGTGGCAGTGGCCTCTCGGAGTTCATTGAATGATTAAACCCACCGTCACTTTTAGCTTTGGTCAACACAAAAATTATTGGATTCACCTTGGTCTTGGTTGTCCTATGAACACCGTACCTAAAAGATGGCTCTATCTAACTTGCTAACTGATTTTAATTATGTTTGGCTATTGGTTGCACACAGCTGGAGTGATAAGGTGGGGATATCAAGTCCCACCAGTTTCTATTTAGAAGTTGGGTCTGCTAATTATGAATTACTAAAGTTTAGCATCCACAATTACAGAAATTAAACAACCAATCACACAATTTCAAACAATTACACAAAGCACCTGGGTCGCTAATACATTGCGTGTGATAGAAGTACTTACAGTGTGTGTATTCTGTTCTGCACAAAAAGTTAGCACAAAACAAATGTCCGACTTCTTTTTATCCGTTTCAATCAGCACACAAGCATATGCAATCAAATTACAGGTCTTGGTCTTAGAAGTCGGATTTCTAAATCATAAAAAAAATTATTGGGTAACAATTAAAATTAATTCCCTATAATTTCTTTTGACCTGGAAAATTTTGGGTTTTTTTTAGGTGATTAAAAATGGAAAACAATAGAGTTTACAAAAATTATTACACCACACACTCGTAAAACGAGGTGAAAATAAAATTAAAACTCTCCTCGCAAAATTTTTTTTTTAATTAAAATTAAAACTTGCTTGATGTTTGCAGGATAGTCCAATTTCCTCAAGAAGCGTGTATTCTGCAAAATTAAACAAATAACACGAAATGAGTGTAAAAAGAACTTAACAAAATAAAAATAAAATTTTGTTTTTTTTCTAAAATTTTTTTTTAATTAGTGAAAATAAATGAAGACTGAATTAGTGCCACAGAAGTGAGAGAAGCTTTAAAAAAAATGAAGACAGGGAAGGCCGTTGGATCGGATGATATACCAATTGAAGCATGGAAATGTCTGGGAGAAGTTGGGATTCAATGGCTAACTAAGCTCTTTAATAGGATTTTGGAAACTAGAAAAATGTCAGATTCATGGAGGCATAGCATTGTGGTACCAATTTATAAGAACAAAGGGGATATCCAGAATTGCTCGAACTATAGAGGGATAAAGCTTATGAGTCATACGATGAAACTTTGGGAGAGGGTTATAGAACGAAGACTTAGGAGTTTAACCACGGTTTCGGAGAATCAATTTGGATTTATGCCGGGTAGGTCTACTACGGAAGCCATCTTTCTGCTTAGGCAAACTATAGAAAAATATCGAGAGGCACGTAAGAGTTTGCATATGGTTTTTATTGATCTGGAGAAAGCATATGATAGGGTACCCAGGGAGTTAATTTGGTGGGTGCTTGAAAGGAAGAAAGTGTCTCAATGTTATGTTGATATCATTAAGGATATGTATGAAGGGGCTGTAACAAGTGTTCGCTCAGTAAGTGGGATGTCCAATGAATTTTTAGTGTCAGTAGGACTACATCAAGGGTCGGCGTTAAGTCCATATCTCTTTGCTTTGGTCATGGATGAGTTGACGAGACATCTGCAAGAAGATGTACCTTGGTGCATGTTATTTGCAAATGATATTGTCTTAATGGATGAGACTAGTGCAAGTGTAGGCCAGAAATTAGTTAAGTGGCGGGAGGCTTTAGAGAGTAAATGTTTTAGAATTAGTCGTTCGAAGACGGAGTATCTAGTGTGCAACTTTGGTTGTGAACCAAGAGGGAGAAGTAATGCAATTGAGATCGAAGGTGTAGAGGTCCCAGAGTGTGAGGCTTTTCGATATCTAGGATCTATAATTCAAAAGAATAGGGCTATTGGAGCAGATGTAGACCATAGGATTAAAGCTGGTTGGTTGAAATGGAGAATGGCGTCAGGAGTATTATGCGATAGAAGGATGCCTGCAAGGCTAAAAGGGAAATGCTATAAGACAATTGTTCGGCCAGCCATGCTATACGGTTCAGAATGTTGGGCTACTACGGGACAACATACGCATAAGATGGCAGTAGCAGAAATGCGTATGTTAAGGTGGATGTGTGGTAAAACTCGTAAGGATAAAATTAGAAATGAAAGAATTAGGAGATACTTAGGTGTAGCGCCCATAGAGGACAAAATTAGAGAAAGACGTTTAACTTGGTTTGGTCATGTGCGGAGGAGACCAAGCACGACGCCAATTAGAAAATGTCTAGATTGACAAGTTAATGGAGGGTGTAGACGGAGGGGACGACCGTTGAAAACTTGGATGAAGGCGGTGAATGAAGATATCATTGAGCTTGAATTAGGCGAGGATATGTGGGAAGATCGCATTGCTTGGAGAACCAAAATCCATCTAGCCGACCCCGAAAATCTCGGGAATGGGCTTTGATGATGATGATGATGAGTGAAAATAACTCTTAAATTCAATTACACCGCTATCTTCATCGGCAACGGCGCCAAAAACTTGTTGCGAATTTAACCGGCCTAAATAAACAGGCTAATTTGACCCACTTGTAATAACCGCAAGTGCACGATGTCTAACTGGTAGACAATGGCAAGTACGGGTCGATCCCACGAGGAAGGTGGATTAAATTGAATTTAATAATTTACCTAAACTAATTTGGAGAAAATGGGAGTTACAGTGTTTTAAAATCCGAGTTAAACAAAAGTAATAAAAATAACAATAAATAAAAGAAAAGAGTTGGAGGGAAACCACAATTTGCAAAATATTTTTTAAGCTCCTAAAATTATATTCAATTTTTCTTATTATTAAAATTTCAAATAAATAACTCTAGCAATGTATAAACTCCTTGCATTAATTGTCTTTTTAAGGCACAATTAATCACAAGGTTAATTATTCAATTAAAACATGTTTGATTTATAACATAATATTTTTCTAACAACCTAAGATGCAAGACATATTAGGTGAAAGTAAAATATTATAAATCACAAATTAATTAATATTAATCATGAAATAATAAAGTAAAATGAAATTAATTCTAGAGCTTGAGACTTAATTCACGGTGGTGTTACTGAGCATTCAGCAAATAGTTCTGATCTTTCTCAGCCGAGGTGCTCTCAGCAAGATCCACTGGGTGCCAGTAGTGTCAACTTGATTTAAGTCTCTGTGATGGCACTGTTATGATGCGTGGTGGTGGTGTAGCCGGTGACGGTGGTTGAAGATGAAGTGAAACAGAGTTGTCACGCCCCTGTTTCGGTGGAGTGAATGAGAGAAAACAAAGATGGATAGGCTGTGGGTGGTGATTTTGCTTGGTTGGGATGGTGATAAGAATCACAAATTGTGAAGAAGAGGTTTTGGTATTCTGTATTTTTTTCTTCCCCTTCTCTTTTTTCCCTTTTGTATTCATTTCTATTGTATTTATAGAGAATTAAGAAAATGAACTTGGACAAGTTAAGGGGAGGGTTCAATAAGTGATTTAAGGCTTAAATCAAACTAGAATCTTGGATAATTAAGAGAATATGCTTTGGGTTTGATTGGGTTCGAGAAAATGAACTTGGACAAGTTATGGGGAAGGTTCAATGAGTGATTTAAGGCTTAAATCAAACTAGAATCTTGGATAATTAAGAGAATATGCTTTGGGTTTGATTGGGTTTGGGTTTACGAATTTGGTTTTGGGTTTGGTTTTGAGTTTAGGTTATGGGCTTAGGCTATTCTCACCTCCACTTCCTCTGAAGTCACCGTCTGTGATTTATTCATTGCATTTTTCTTTGATTTCTTCGTTATTGCTCCGAATTCTACAAAAACACAAAAATTTAATAATTAATTTAAAATAAAATAAAACAAGGATTAACAAAAATATAATAAGAGGTAAAAAATGTTATAATTATGTGATTATCAGTGTTGTTGACATTTAGTTGGTGAAGATGTCAGCCTTTGATGGCAGCAATAACGAGCAGAAATTGAACACTCACTAACTTGGCCACTGGTGCAAACGTTTTGCCATAGTTGAGTCCTTCTACTTGACTGTAGCCTTTGGCGACAAGGTGGACTTTGTGACGTTCAATCGTGCCATTCGGATGGAGTTTTGTTTTGAATACCCATTTACAACCAATTGGTTTCTTCCTGGGGGCAGAGTCTGGAAGGACCAAGTGTGGTTGGACTCAAGGGCATCTCAGCTCTCATGGTCTTCCGCCAGTGCTCAAACTACATGGCTTGCATAAATGACATGGGATCCTTGACAGTAGATAAGTGAGTAGTAAAAGCACTGTGGCTATCAGATAATTGAGCATAAGAAAGGAATTTGGAAATGGGGGTGATTTGTACCTAGATCCAGAACCACATTGGAGATGAGAGGGGCGGGAGCGATAGGGTAGGGAGTCATCCACATGATAGTTGAGCAGGTGGGATGGAATGCATGTGGGCTTGGAGGGACGAGTAGGCCTCGGTGAGGAAAGGTCTACAGAGGCTGAGGAAAGATAAACAGGTGAATTTGGAGTCTGTGAGTCAGTTGGTGAGGTGACAATTGGCGTAGAAGGCTAGGGCACGTTGGTTTGCTGATGGTCGGAGGTTGGTAAGTTGTTGGACTTGACGACAATCTCTATTGGCAGTGGCGGACCTAGGATTTTAGTCGGGGGGGGGGGGGGGGGGCGAAATGAAAAATAATTATTAGTTGACAATCGTAGTTGTCAATGGCAGAGCCAAAAACCCGAGCTACTCACTAATAAAGAAAATATAACTATCAAAAGTACATTGCATATACCAAATTGAGTTCAGTGTAGGCCAAGAGAAAATGAGCATAATAGCTAGAATATATAACTAAAGTCACAAAATAATTAGAATAAATATCTAGTTGAAGCTTAAAAATCGGTAATTTGCTAACAGAATAAGATCTTACTACAATTTCATAGAAAAAATGGTTTATATGAGCCTCAAACTTTGTAGGAGTTGGCTAATGGTATATGTTTTTATTGAATTATATAGTTATTATTTTAGATATTAATTTCAAATATATTGTTGGAGGTTTTATACCACTTGTGAACAAATAATTCTTTTTTTAATGTTTGCAATTACATATAAAATTGCATTGAAAAAAAAAGTAGGGGGCATGTCACAATGACAGATAGTAATTGTCAATCACCATAAAGAAATTATACGCTCCAATAGGACCAAAAATAAGTTTTTATTAAATTAAACAATTTTTTTATGTTTGCAATTACTAATAAAATTGCAGTGAAAAAAAAATTAGGCGAGCTCCACCTTTTGTCATTTTTAAAAATGTTAAACTTCCAACCACTACATCAACAAAGACATATAGAAATAGTTGAATGAACAATTATCATATTGTATTATACATAATAAAATTGATTTTTTTTGTAAGGCAAGTATTTTCTAACAAAAAATTGAAAGTTGGGGGGGGGGGGGGGGGGGGCAGCATCCCCCTTCACCCCTTAGTAGATCCGCCCCTATCTATTGGTGCGTCAGGAAAAGCGTTGTCAAGAGGAAAAGTAGTGGTGGGAAAATAGGTAGGACTGAGTGGTGTTGACGTAGAAGGTGCAGCAGAAGCAATCAAGAAAGGGAAATAATTTTTTTGGAAAATTACATCACGAGACATACAAACCTTCCCAGTCCAAGATCAAAACATTTGTAAGCTTTTTTCCCATAAGGGTATCCAAGTAAAATGCATCGAGTGGCCCAAGAGTCAAATTTGGAAGGTCGTTAGGCATGTGTAGAGGCAAAACAAAGACAGCCAAACACACGCAAATGTGAGTAATTTGGCATTTGTTGGTAAAGCATTTCAAAAGGGATTTTACCTTGAATAACTGGGGTAGGTGTGTGGTTTATTAAGTATGCAGTAGTGAGGATGGCTTCACCCCAAAAACATTTTGGTAAACTTGCTTGGTACAAGAGGGCTCGGACCACTTGCAACAAATGGCGGTGTTTTCTTTTAGCTACAATGTTTTGTTGTGGAGTGGAAACACAACTAGTTTGATGACCAATACCCTTTTGAGAATATAAAGTATGAAGTTTAAACTCTATGCCATTATCACTTCGAATTGTTTTGATGGAAGTAGAAAATAGTGTGCGAACAAAATTGATACAAGAAATTAACAAATCTCGTGTATCAGACTTGTGTTTCATCAAATAGATTCAAGTGCATGCATCGTGTGTAATCATCACCGATTGTCATAAAATAACGTGCACCACTAAGAGAAGGGACGTGATACCCTCCCAAATGTTAACATGCAATAAGGCAAAAGGAACAACGCTTTTTATTGAACTAATTGGAAATGACAATCGAGTTTGTTTTGCAAGAGGACTTATGGTGCATGAAAAATCAGTGCAAGATGCAATAGGAAAAGGTAAATGAAGTAATACTTTATTTGAGGGGTTCCCGAGACGCTTGTGCCAAAGAGGATAAGAGATGAGTGTTTGGACAGTGTGAACCGAAGATGAAGTAGTCAAGTGGTTGAGGAAGTAGAGGCCACCCTTCTCAGTTCCTGTCTCAATCGTCGTCCCTAAATGTAGGTCCTAAATGACACAAAAGCGATCGAAAAAAATGGTGAGACAAAGTGATTGATAAACAAGCTTGCTAACAGATATTATATTCAATTGAAATGATGGAATGCAAAGGACATTCTTAAGGATAAAATTTGGTGAGAATACCATGGTGCCAATGTGAGTGTCAACGGCATGAGTACCATTGGGTAACTTCAGTGTGTGATTAAATACTGGCTTACAGGAAGTGAGAACTGTGTGGGATGAAATCATGTGGTTTGTGGCACCATTGTCAATGATCCATATCATCGATGCATTAAGCAATTTGATGGAAGAAACTTTATGAGGATCATGTAGGGTTGAAAACCAAACCGACAGTTCGGTTTTTCACCTAAACCGTGAACCGAACTGACTCTGGTCGGTTTCAAAATTTTCAAACCGACCATTAACAAAATTGAACCGATTCTAATTTATGTAAACCGTAACCGAATCGAACTGACCAACTATTTTAAACATATTATATTATTTTTATATTAAATGTATATTATTTATTATATATATTCGGTCAGTTTGGTTTTATCAGTTAAAATCGCATTGAAATCGAAAATCGAACCGACTACTATTCAAAATCGAAACCAAACCGATCGGTTCGATTTTGATATGTTCGGTCGGTTTAATCGGTTTGGTCGTTTTTTGTTCAACCCTAGGATCATGTCAAGTTGGTTTGAGTGGTTCAGATGGTATAGATGATTGGGGTTGTCAAAGGGGGTGGTACCTGATTTGTTCATGGTGTCCTTGGATGATTCTGTCTTGCTCATGCTGATGAATTGGGTTTGTGTTTAGGTCACCAGAATTGCTCTGATACCATAATAAGTTTAGAAGAAGAAGAAAACTTTATTGATTGTATATCTTAGGAGAGACCCAATATGGATTTATATAGCCTAAACTAAAAATACATTTAGAAATAAATACAAATCATATCAAACAGAATAAACCTAGAATAAAGAATATCCTGGCAGATATTATGCTAGGATATTCTGATTGTGACTTTATTTCTTTCATTCTTTAATAGATTGTTGTCTATTTCCTTTATTTTCTAGATTGTTGTTTGTTTCCTTCATTCTCTAATAGATTGTTGTTTATTTCGTTCTTTCTCTATTTTATTTTATTTTTTTTTTGAAAAGCAATGCATAAAGAGTCTCCAATAGCTTGGTCAAAACATTAATCACAAATTAATCAGGTTTAACGAATCCGAAAATGCTAGAAAACCAGGTTTTTTGCAATTAGGTTTTGCAACCAGGGTGATGGGGCATAATCTTGAAGTAATGATGAAATCTCTAAAGTATTTGTGTATCTCGAGCTTGTAAAATACGTCATCTCTAATAATGTCACATCATCCTGGTTGCAAAACTTTGTTCCCTAGCCTCACTCAAAGGAATCACACCAAGTCAGCAGCTATGACTCTCAACGAGTCATTCTCCGCTAGATTTTCTAAAAAGATCAAATTCACCCACCTAGTTTTGCTTGTCTGAACAGACTTGCCTTTAAAGGATTCCTAATTCTAACTATCTGACTTAATTTCCTGCCTAACTCGCATTAGGGTTAAGTGCTAAAATAGTGGACTTTGAATTAATGTTTAGCCAAGGGTCAATCAAAAAAATTCTAACCCCATTTGTGGTTTAGGTTTGATGGTCTGTTGAAGAATGATTGTTCTTATGAAAGCTGTTTTACTGCAAATTTCTATACATTGGATTGTCCAAGCACTTCGAAAGTGTGTTAGTTAATAATACGGTATTGTGTCTGGTTGTTTGCACTAAGGCTTAAAGATTCAACCTCTACTATGTAAGAAATAAACCGTAAGCTTTTTTTTATAGTTAATTTTTTAGTCTCTACTCCTATATAAACACCACCTTGGCTTCCACTTTTTTCACCAAGCTAGCAAGCTTTCAAGTAAAGAGTGTCAAAGAGAAAGAGCATATTAGCAAAAACAATGGCCAACTCCATGGTTTTGAAACTGGTTGCAGTGGTGCTTACATGCATGGTGGCTGGTGCCCCCATTGCGGAGGCAGCAATATCATGCGGACAAGTGGTTTCCACCTTGACACCATGCCTTGGATACCTCCTACAGGGTGGCGCACCACCACCAAACTGTTGTGCCGGGGTGAAGTCCCTCAACTCTGCTGCTAAAACCACCCCAGACCGTCAAGCTGTCTGTGGGTGCTTGAAGCAAGCTGCTGGTGGTGTGTCTGGCCTCGACACCTCTTCTGCCGTCTCTCTCCCAGGAAAATGTGGTGTTAACATTGGCAACCCCATCAGCCCCAACGTTGACTGCTCCAAGTATATATATTACCTATTCTCTTCAACCCTCCTATATTTTATAGCTAAAACATAATAATAATTGATAAGTGCAGGATTGTCAAGGTTAAATTATTCATATGGACCAATTTCGATCTTACCATTGAATTTTTCTTACTTTATCCTCAAATAATAGTGGACGTTCACTAAACTTTTGGGGGGCATTTGGGTAAGTAATAACAAGGACATCATATGGGCATGCACATTATCTTTCGAACTTATTGGACCATATGGCCTAAAACATACAAAAATAACATATGTAAATGAGAAAAAATAATAATAAGATTAACAAAATGTATTTATTGACTCGATGAGCTATAAGAATTGACTGCTAATTTGGTTGTTGGTTATTCTGCAGGATGAAGTAAAGTGAATCAAGATGAGGAGTTAGGGTTTACCATGGAGTCGTCAGTAATAGTAGTGTTTGTGCATGGTGAATAAAGGGTGGTGAGGGTGAATGTTGTGTATGTTATCAACTCATCCCACTTCAGCTTAAGTAGCAGTGTCTGTTTATTGTGAGTCGCAACTTCTGTTTAGAAGTCAGTCAGTATTTTCGTGTTTCTTGATATTTTTGTAATTGTAATGGGACGATAATATATATGTTGTAAGAATCGCGTCCATGGTTTGTTTTTAAGCTCTGCTTTTCCTTTTCTTATTTTTTTTTTTTGGTCAACATTTCCATCTTTGAATTTCTCGTTTTCATCTAATAACAGATCTGAACTACTGATCAAGAGAAGACATGTATACAAAGTTTAGCCTAAAAAGAAAATTGGAAGAAAAAAAAATAAAAATCAAAAGGTTTCATAAAAAATGAATGAATGGGTTTTGGCTTATGGGGCCTCATGGCCTATCTAGAGGACCAAATAAATCCAAGCCCTTCATTAGTTGTTGCAGACAAGGACATATAATTCATTATGACTTACCAATGGACAAATGATCTGATGGTACTATGGCTCAATAATTTTAATGTGGCCATATCCAAAAGTTCTTTGGAACTAAAAGGACTATAGTGGTCAACTAGAGGATGCCTTTTTTGTACTTTTGATCCTTCTTTCGAGTATGTTTGGTGCATTAAAAATAGACATGAAAATTGAAATTGTTTTCGTGAATCCGATTTTGAGGTTTCCTCCTTGAACTTGAATTCTCATGAATATTGGAAAAACAATCTTATGAATAATCAATTTTTTGTCAGTAAATAAACAACTAGACAACGAAAATCTGAATAACAAAGAAATTGATTCCGTTTCCAAAAAAAATGACTAACCAAACATATCCTTCTTTTTCTAGTATTGAGGATTTATGGTACATTATGCATTTATGGTAACCTCTAGCAACCCCGAGAGCCACATTTAGTGAAGGACGATGATATACATCATGCATAACTAACTGGCCTAATCTATGTTCTATATTTAAACCTAACTTGTTGAAATTAAGATGAGCTTTATTTAATGCCGTATAGTTTGCAGCAAAGTAATTAGCTCTTATGTGTTTTGAGTCTGAATTCACTCCTACAAATAATAATATTAATGTCGGAGATGTGGCTCAATTTGAGCATGTAATTAGTCTCACATGATTATGAAGCCGCATCGTGTGAAATTAATATGAATGGGACATGTCTTTCACTAGCGATGAGGCCTTTTGAAGGCGGTAGAGCTATATTGGTAAAAAAAAAAAAAAAAAAAAAATCACACAATTAATGCAAAACTGCATTATATATATGCTTACGAAAAAAAAACTACGGGTTGTACTATTATCGAACCATTTATCCAAAAGTTGATAAATAAGTTTCACAATGCAATATTATCGGAGTCTCGTTTTTTAACTGTGTAAAATCATCATATACAATACAATAGAATTGCCAAACAAACAAAATAGCTTTCTGAGTGAAAAAAGTGACAAAATGTTTTGTAAACCTCAATTATTTTGCTACTTAGTGAATTTATATTTTTCCATTTTGGTAGAGTTTGGATTTATGGTTCCAGTTAAAACCAAATAATACATTTTTCAATTATAGTGATTCACATTAATGTCATTTTCTTATCGTTAATTGCAATAGGTATGAGTGAGGCTAGGGAATTAAGTTTTGCAACCAGGATGATGTGGCATCATCAGAGAAAGTTTTTTATAACCTCGAAATACACATAAATATTTTGGAAATTTCATTATTCTTTCAAGATCACACCAGGTCACCCTGATTACAAAACATGACTGTAAAAACTTGATTTCCTAGCATTTTTAATATCTTCGTCCTAGCTTTATTGCAATAAGTACGCCAATATCAAACTGTGATAGTATGTGATATTCCAACTTCCCTTCTTTCTTCACCATGTAACATTTTTCAATTAAACTGTGATAGACTTACTTGTTTGTAGCAGAGCATAAGTATCTACAATGTTTGTGGGCTTATTCAAACATCAATAAGTGGAAAAGTTTGCCAAGTTTTGATGTTAAGCTTGAGTTGCAGGTCATCTTCATCATTTATTAGGTCTGTTCTGTTTCAGGGAGCAAAATTAAATTCAAATTTATTTTAAGGGGTTAAATTACTGCCAGTAATTTATTATATGGGGCAATTAACAACACTTAATTGATTTTCTTGCAGATCTCATGGTGTCACAAGCACAATCAAACAAATGAATAGGAGGTTTGAAGTAGGCAAGATTTTGAAGGATTACATGTAAAGCACAATGTAAATTCATTTAATGTTCATTGGATGCTTTTGCAACAAGGTTTGACATAACACATTGTAATCAAATGCCTTAACATCTTTGTCCCCCCCCCCCCCCCCCCCGCCCCTATCATTTCCTTGCTGAAACACTGGATTAATTGGTGGCCTCATTGGTGGAGCCGAACTCTTTGTGCAAAGGGCTGAGTTGTGAACATGGTACTCTGATTATTGTGTATAGTTGGAGTTGTAGGCATCTCAGGCTGAAAATTTGGTGGTTGTGGAGGACATATGAGCATTTCTTTTGAAGGTTCCCTATTTCCTCTTCCAAAACCACTAGCAGTCTTTGCACCCAATCGCTTGTTGTTCCTTGCCCTCGTGCATTTAGGTCTTTTAGATGTCTTTCCATCCTCAGTAGTCTGCTCCCTAAGACGGTTTTTACAGGTTCTTTTGTTATGACCCTCCCCTTTCACACCTTTTGCAACTTCTGGGTTCCGTATGAACAACTTCATCTTCATCTTCATCTCTTTTCCTCTGTCTCTTAGGTCTTCCTGGACCTCTTTTCACTAGAGGTGGCAACACTAAGTATCTTGGCTACCACATCAAAACCCTAATCAGACATGGAAATAAACAAAGGGTTGTAGTACACACAAACAATGAAGATAAAATTTACTTCATCCCATTCATGCATATTTCTTATACTCACAATGCCCCTAGAGTATGTTTCCACATAGGCCTTTACAGAGTGATAGGGCTGCAGTACCTGCATCAACTGGAAATAAGTATGAGAACAAGATTATATAAGTAGATATGGTCACTGAGAAAACTTATACTCACTCTGCCCACTGAGGTCTTTGATTAACTAGAGTCAAGACTCCATGCACATATATGATGCATGTGAGCTCCCATTGTCTACAGTCACGATATCTAATAGATGTCTTGACTCTAAACCTATCACCAATGTCATTGTGTTGCAATGTGATGAAGCCATCACTGGACCCAAACATCCTGAATTGGTTCTTCATTTCCTTGTACTTGTCAATTAGCTTCTAAGCCCTAGGTACTAACCCATTGATGTCCCAAGTGCTACTTTTTACCCTTCTGCCATACATAAGCCTCATGACAAGCATGCGATAGTCATCAATGAACTTGCAAATTGGTTTGTCCCTTAGGTGAATGATCCAGTTATTGAAGTTTTCACTAAAATTGTTAGTGATGTGCTCTGAGCATAGCCTAGTATTGAAATAGGTCACGCGCAAACTCTTTATATCCTTATCAACCAGCCACTTATGAGCCCTTGGATTAGCTTCCTTAATCTCTTTTAAGTGGGAGACACACTCAAACTCTTTGTATGCCCTAGCAACCTTCCAACTTAGTTTCATCAAGAAAGTCCCTCCAAAATCAGCCTTCTTGAAGTTCTTGTACATATGCCTAAAACAAAATCTATGATCTGAATCTAGAAAGAGTTGCTTCACTGCTTCAATCAAGCCTTTTTGCTGGTCAGAGATAAATGTCAGCTTCCTTGCATGCATCTTCAAGTACATCTCAATTATACTCAAGAAGGTGTACCAAGTTTGGTAGCATTCTGACTGGCAAATGTAGATTGACAATGGAAACAGACCATTGTTACTATCTAAAGCTGTAACCAACAAAAAACTGCCCCCATATTTGGTCTTGAAAAAGAACCCATCCAACCCCATCAAGGGTTTACAACCATGCTGCCAACCAAGTAGACTAGCAAAAAAATGCCAAACACAGGTATGTGAATCGTTGATCATCATTATTTGTTGAGCATGTAGCAGTGCTTCCTGGGTTTGTTGTCAACAACTCCATGCAACAAGAAGGGGTCATCTTGTAATTGTCCTCATAACTACCAATTACTTTTACCATCAATTTCTGTTGTGCCCTCCACCCTACATGGTAGCTAACATCAACATTGTGTTCCTTCCATGTATGTTTGATAAGGAAGTCAGGTGTGAGAGATTGGAAGTGTGTATTAAACATAGACTCACATTCCTTAGCAACAAACCTAGCATCCACCATTGGGTGCTTCCCATCAACAATTCCCAGACATGTGTGTTCTGTCCCCATGGTCCTAACACTGATGGTGTGCCCATATTTGTTTCTTGCTGCATAGCAAATCCATTTGCAGTCTTCATACGTACACTTCACTAAAAGTTTGTCAAAACCATTCTTCTTAAATCTCATCATAAACTTTTTTTTTACTGCATATTTCTTCAACCAAAATCTAGCATCATCTACTGTGGGCCATTCTTTCCCAACCTCCAAGACCCATTCCTCATGGTGAGCCTCATTATCACTATCATCACCATAAACATTCTCAGTTTCAGCAACAAAACCAGCATGCACACTTGGAGGTGCCTCATGCTCATCTTCGGTGCTATGGCCTGAATGGTACTTCTCTTCTACTGGAAGATCATCTAGTTCAGCAAACTCATTTTCAGTGTGTTGGGCTTCAAATGGACCTCCTGGCTGGCCTTAGCACTACAACACAAATGGTCATTAATAGCATATGACCATAGAATTTTTTCATAAAGTGCTATGAAAAGGCAAAACTTAATTTGTTAATATTTGTAAAATGCTATCAAAGGCCAAACTTTGTTCATTTGTAAAATGCTATGAAAGGGTAGGCGGGAGTTGTAATTCGCAGGGCGCCAAAGTGCCCGCTCGAATCGAAAAAAAAAAAAACAAATAAAGAAGGAAACAGGAAGTTCCTCTCCTTCTCTGTCTCACTCTTTGACTGCTTTCATCTCCCTCTCCCTCTCCGATCGCTCTCCCTGTAGCTGTCAACCACCTCTCCGACTACCTATTTCGTCGTGCTCTCCCTCTCCAACGTGCTCTATTTCTCGCCGTACGTGTTCTCGTTATAAGTTTCAAGTCAGTCTTTGATTCTCAACACACTCACTTTCTCTTGCTTTGCTTTCACGGCAAACCCTAACGATTTTTTTTATATCAGTTTTTGAAGTAATGGATGTTATGGATTGGTAGATTGAAGGCTTTGAAGGATCAAATTTTCAGAGAGGTAATTGTGGAATTGTAATTTTTTCTTTTTCCTCTTTGATTTCCTTATTAGAGTATTAATTTGGTTGAGTTGTGTTGTTCTTCATTTTTGAGTTGTGTTGTTCTTCAATTTAGGACTTTTGTATTCATCAGATTCATAACCTTGTTCTTCAATTTTAACTGGGTCATAATTTTACAGACCTTATTGACCTAAAATCACGTTGTTCCTACTATTGAAGATGGCATGGTGCAAGTTGGCATCATAAACACTGGTATACCAGATAGAGATGTTTAGAGATGTATTTTCTTTTTTGAAACTCTTGGCATGTTGTTAACTCTATCAATACTAGGTTCTATTTGGTTTAAAACATTATTTTGATTTTATAATCAGTTGGGAGAATTTTCTACCACACTCTACCGCAGTTGGTGTTTTTTTTATACATTTTGGACAGAATATCCATCCAAAATTTTGAACTTGGGCATCCCTCTATTCGTCTAGACATTGTTTTTTAAGCCTATTAAAGGTGTTGGGAAACACTTAAAGTGTTGTTAGCATCTTATACATTTTTTTAGATTTTTGGACAGACCCCATGATGTTGCGGTATATTAAAAAAGTGGTATTGTAAGTGTCATCTGACACAAATTGTCCAAAACATTGTATGCACCAGCAGCCCCTTTTAAGAGGTTTAGTCTAAAACCTAAAACGAGCAGCAAATAGATATATAACAAAGAAATACATGCAGTAATTTCTCTGGAAAAAGTTGTTCCCTTTTTCATCATTACTGGATTTTGAGAGATATTATTGTGTTTTGACCACATTCCCTTTGATTTTCTTGAAATTTGGGGGTGATTTGCATGCTTTATCTTGAAAAAAAAAGGAAGACAATATTTGTCTCAATCCTACTGAATTTTGGGAGTTTTTGTTCATTATGAGCACATTTTGATGAAATTTTGAGGGTTTTAAAACCATTTGCCTTATTTAAAAATCTTGTCTTTCCTCTTCATTTTGGCTTTGAAGAGAGGCTTTTGTGAAAGTTGGGGAAAACCCTTTGATTTTTTTTTTCCTTGGGTTTGTTTGAGTAAAATTCCTGCATTTCTCTTGAAATTTCTTAGGGTTCTATGTTTCCTTCTCATTCTGATTTCTGGGTGTTCTTGTTGTTTTGCGGGTGTTAAAGGAAGAGTCTTTTTTGGTGTGAAATTCTCCATTTTTACAAGTTGAGTTTTTGCTCCTCTTTAAGCTCTCATTCTCTTTTGCATATTTGCCCTTTAGCACAATTCTAAAGAGATAATTTCTTTGTATGTCTTTGTAACATATTGTCATTGAAAATACAGAAGCTGTGGGTTTTGAAGGATAAAGCTTTGGACTTAGTTTTGTTGTAGAGAGGAAGAAAGTTAGTTCTGCAAACACTTATTAAGGTTTGGATCAAATTCAACCTCATTTCCCTTTTGAATGTAATGTTTGAAACAAAAATTTTGAATTTGAACTTATGGTGTATGACCTGAAAATTTGCTAAATCACTGAAGTGTACCAATATTCACTGTTGAGTCCTACTTGTTTCATCCCCTTTATTTGAAGGCAACATCACCAAAATAATTTCAGGAATACCTGGTCCTGACTTGGACATATTGTCTGTATGGTAATTCGTCGGTGCTTTGTATCATTCGATATAATCACCACGACAATTGCTTAAGCACATCAATTACAAATCTTAAGAAAATGTTAAATGTGACACACCATCAATCATACCTATTATGGGTACGTCGGGTAGGACCACCAACTGTTGGAACATAGGTAGGCCAAGTCGGGACGTGGACTTTACATGGGTGGGTGAGACAACCCATGGGGGACCCAATTATATGTCTTCGTGATGACATAATCAAGTTTTTATGTTTGAGTACGATGCACTCATTTAGACGTTTTCAGCTGCTGCTTGCTTGAATTAGTCGTGTTAGTTACTCACCAATTGTTATTTAATAAGTAATTATCTTTTCATCTTGAATGTCTTTCTTGAATTGCTCTTATTCGACCCAAGAATGAATGCAACACTCTAATATGGTTTTCTCTTTATGCTTAAACTTTATTGGAAGGTAATTTCATTGTTCATATCTTTATTTTTATATTTCAATGTGGAGATAATCTTCTGATATTGTTTTCTTTTTTCTTCTCATTGTTCGCAAGAACTCCTATATCATCTGATTTAGGCAGTCATTCAGTGTGGTCCATGTAAGAAATGTCATATGTACTCTCTGGCTAAACCCACATCATGTGTGAAATGAAGTTATTTGGAAATTTTATATTGTTTCGTTTGTCTAATGCTAGGGTTGTCAAAGACGATTATACTATTGACATTATTTGGACAGAAAAATAAGTAATAACCTAGAAAATAAAGAAGGAATGGTTCTTCTTTCATGAAAAGTAAAATATAGAAACAATGACGTTTTCTTACATTTTCATATTGAGCAAATGGGTGCTTGCTAAGGAGTTAGTCTGATGACAGATTAGCAAAAGACCTAAAATTTTCATTTGTAATAGTCTTATCCTCGTGTATGGTGGTATTTGAAACATATGAACTAACATATTGATGTCCGACCAAGAGACTGAGGTGTTTCAACAAGAACAAATTTACGATCCTCCAAGTAACAATATGGAACTTTTGAATAGTCTAAAACTGCATGTAGTTCCTTGCCTTGAATGTTTTAGTACACATCCGAGCCAGGACATATTAAGGGTTGGCACTCTAATAATTTTTCATTTTACAATGTGTCTTTGATCTACTTTATTTTCCCACCAATAGATTTTTGCAAATTAGAAAGATAGGCTCTTACCCCCTTTAAATGTATTACTCCCAAACAAAAAGAGATAGTATGATTAACAAATTAGGTGGAGTTTGAGTTTTACCATGTTCAGACTCATTCCCAAGAGCATTGGAGCCAGTTTTGAGAATGGTTTATCACTGAAATGGCTTAATCTACTTTCCAAATGATTTACACTATACACTAGGTTAATGCTCTTGGCAATGGGATTTTTTAATTTATTTTCTTTGATTGTTATGTTGTTGTAATCCATTTGTGTTTTCCATTGTGTTTTACTAGTGTGGTCTATTCAACTATTGAAAGCAATAAGCCTTCAACATAACCTACAAGGGACGTCACCCTAGACACCAATGCTTAAATTAATATAGAAAAATAGAGATATTTCTTTATCATTCTTTTTTATCTAGATGCTCATTAGTTTCAACTATCCCTACTATATGTAATTTCTGCTTAGTAACAAACTCCCTGACTTCCTGCTGCTTGAGGGAGTCGTTAAGACCTCTAATGTTCCAACAACCGAACTTAATCATTGACCACATTTCACTACTACAAATATTAGCTTAGGTAACGCCACTTAGATAGCGCTTTTTTAAAGAGCTATCCAAGTGGGCGCTAGGATAGCGCTTATTTGTCTTTAAAAAAAAAATAATAAAAAAAAACGCTACAATAGCGCTTTTAAATTTTTTTTTCAATTAAGCGCTATCTTAATTATGTCTTAGATAGCGCTTTAAAAAACGCTATGTGAAAAAACGTTACCAAAACTACCATAGCGCTTTTAAAGTGCTTGCATAGCGCTTTGAAAGCGCTATGCTACTTTCCTCTTGTATAGCGCTTCAAATATCAAATTAAATCTCGTTTTTTAAGATCTTGATATGATCGGACGGTTAATATCAAAAGCCCTAATAAAAACCTAAATCTCGACCACATGTATTTTGGTTTTGCTTTTGCCATTTTTTCAAACACAGAGAGAGGAGGGACGGAACAGAGGCGAGGAGGCGAGGAACCAGATCGAGGAGGCGAGGAACCGAGGAAGGACGCGAGGAAGGAGGCTACTCAGGCGAGGAACCGAGGAAGGAGGCGACTCAGGCGAGGAACCAGAGGAGGCGAGGAGGCGAGGAACCGAGGAGTCGGAAGCTCATTTAAATCTGGGTATTTTGTTTCAAGTTTATATCTTTAGAACCGGGTTGGTTAAGCATGCTTTGATTTTGAATGGGTTTTCATTAGTTTGGTTTTGATTTGCCTTTTGTGCCCTAATTTTTTGATTTTCTGAAACGAAATTGAATCATGTTTATTGATTGTTTTGGTTTATTTTTATGAAATTGACAATGGACTTTGATTATGGTGCTTAAATTTGTGATTTTTTGTGAAACAGACTTGAACAATTTTGACCTAATGAATTGGGAATCTAATTTACAATGGGTTTCTTCTTATCAGGTGTTGGAGTTAGCAGGAAAAGCAGCGAGAGACAACAAGCAATCCAGAATTGAGGTGGAAGATGACCATATGTCTTGAGAAAATATTGTTTGCTCCCATCCTAACAAAACATTTTCCACAACTTCGTCGAAAACATGAGGGTAGGGACTATCATTAAATTCATGTTTTGCATTTTCTCTCCCTTTTTTCTCTTCTATTTTCTCACTTTTGGCAAGTTTTCTTGGAGAAAGTTTCTTTTAAACATAGCCTAAGAGATGAATGTCCTGTCTTGTTATACGACTAACTAAGTTTTTACATGATCGACCAAGTTATATGCTTATACATACTCATGATATACTCAAGGATACAGAAGTAAGCATGCCAAACCATCTAATATATCCTTCAGTACAATCGGAAACTAACTAATCAAATTAATAAAAAATAGTTGAATCCAATTGTTTTCCCATGTATGGCTGTGGCTACTTTCTTTGTTAATAAATATTGGTATACGAGTATTGAGATTCAGGAGTGTTTTGCATTAGATATGGTTTGTCACTGCTGTTTGTAGTGCAACTTTCAGGCAGTTCTTCTTGTTTAATAGATATTATTAAGTCACAGGCTTAGCTGGGTTTAGTATCTTAGTATGGTTGAAGTCTCAAGATTGCTAATTACATTCAGCAATATGGTATTGCTATTTTGTCAGGTTGCGGAGATGGAAGCTTGTTTGCAGGAATCCAATCTTACAGTTCCAACTCGTGAAGTTCTCTACTCTATTGCTATTGTTAACTGTGTCACCTATGCCTCGTGATGATTTGGCTCCAATGAGGAATGTGACTCAAACTGCTCCTGTTCCGTCAGGTTGTTATTTTACCAGTTGCCTTTGCTTTTACGTTGTTCTGGTCACGTTTTGTCAAGTAAGGTTCTTATTTGGTTGATCTGAGTGCTTTAATGCTTTTATCTTGTACTAGTTTTTATTTGACCTTGCTTGGCGACAAAACTTAGGTTGTGTTTTTGGAGTCGAAAGTAAATGCACTTGTACTTCTCATAGAAGCACTAGGCTATAGTGATAAGTTATGGTTGTATTAGTATGGTCAACCAGACTTCTAAGTTTTGGAAATTGAGTTAGTTATTGAGACTCTGAGAGATAGAGATAGTGGTCGTTAGTTATTTCTGGAAGTTAAACTATTTGCAAGTTACTGGGCCAGGAATTTTTGCAAGAAAATAATTGCTGGTAGTTTTACGTGGCTATATCCAATAAGTAACTTCACAATGTGTTGTGTAACGCAGCCTTAGTCTAAACTTCAAGCGTGACAACTATTTGCGCTATGCACACTCAGATAATCCAATTGTTCAGCTGAAATGATCCTCTTCCTAACTCCTTAAATCATTTTTAAGCTGATGATAAAACTATGGTTTGAAGTTATACTAAGATGTAGAAAGTGTTGTTTTCTTTATGTTTGTGATTAAATTGTTGAATCTAAAAGAGGGTACAATGTAACCTTGAGTTAGTTTGCGTTTCTATAGCTTTGATTGGGCTATACTGGTTGCTTTGATTTATGTAAACGTTTGATTGGGCCGTAGTTTTATTTATTAAGGATTCATCTTATAAGATTTGTAGATAGATTTTCATTAAAAAAGAAGTTGATGCATCAGATATGAGAATATGGCGAGGCCGATTGTTGTTGAACTGAATGTGCCTCAAAATTTGTATTTCATTTCTAATATTAGTGAATGCAGGAAGGAGTGCTTTGGATAACCCTCATCATATGGAATTTGAAGCCAAATCTGCTAGAGATGGGGCATGGTAACTTCTAACTTGCAGGTATGATGTTGCAACTTTTATCTCTCATAGGTTGTTTAACACACATGATTCGGTAATTATCAGCTCATATTGAATATGACTGATCTTTGATATAATTGATTAGCTTGCTTCACTTCATTTTCTGGGTTGATTTGTTTCTTGATTGTGATCATTGTTTGAGTTCTTTTCATTGTAAGACATCTCACAGGACTGCACCTTCTTGTTTCCAATTTTTTTAGGCTCGTGAAGTTGACATTTTTTAATGAATGAAAGAATGAATACACACCTGATAAACTTCAGGGACAATCTGCTTCATGTTAGCCATATCAAGTTTGATTTGCTGTCAAAGGTGTATTATTAGATGATGCTCCTTGGTGCTCTAAACTTTGACAGTACACTACTCAAAACCTTTGCTAGCTTGACATTTTCAATGAGTTAGGTAAGCTATAATAATATAAAAAATATCAACTATATTAGTGTTCTATTCTTTGTTCCAAACCTTTGTCTCAAATGACTCAGTATAAATAGTGAGCTCTACAAGCTTATCTTTCACAGCTAGAGCTCCTACTACTTCAGTTTAGTTATAAAGTACTGAAATTGTGAGGAGATAGCTATAATGGCAAACATCATTATCTTATTTGCTCTAATAACCATGGTGTTCACCTACTCTCCTACCTTTGCCTTTGATCCAAGTCCCCTGCAAGATTTCTGCGTAGCTGACCGTGCCAACTCAGGTACATTTCCATTCAGTTTCTGATACATGGAATTCTTGCATTAAATGTTTGAGAATGTTGTCAGTTCTCGTTGGCTAATTTTTGTGTCATTATGGATCTGACGGTAATTTGTTATATATCCTTGATTAAATAGTGGTTTGTGTTTCTGGTGCATTGCAGTAAAAGTTAACGGCTCTGTCTGCAAGGACCCGAACATGGCTAAACCAAGTGATTTCTCTTTCTCGGGCCTAGACAAGGTTGGAAACATTTCAAAAACCACAGGATCTGCTGTGACTCCTGTCAATGTAGCTCATATAGCAGGGCTCAACACTCAAGGAATTTCACTGGCTCGTATTGACTTTGCACCCTATGGGATCAACCCTCCACACACGCACCCACGAGGCAGTGAGATCTTGACTGTACTAGAAGGTACTCTCTATGTTGGCTTTGTCACCTCCAACACCGAGAATCGCCTAATTACCAAGGTACTTAAGAAGGGAGATGCATTTGTCTTCCCAATAGGCCTCATTCACTTTCAAGCCAATGTTGGACATGGAAACGCAGTTGCACTCGCTGCATTGAGCAGTCAGAATCCTGGTATGATCACTATAATGGGAATTTTTTTTCCACCACTCATTACTAGTTTACTACCACTTTTACATAGAAAGAAAACTTAGCTCTTCTTCTCATGAAATTTATATCATGTTGTTCTTTACCTCACCCTGCAAAACCACACATTCAGTAAATATTTGATCAAAGTATGAAAACATGGGTTAAAATAGTAACAAGAACAAGTTGAATGGCTTACTTGGAGCAGTCAGTGGAGGGGCTGATTTGGTAAGGAATGTTAACACCACACTTCCCTAGGAGACTCGCGCTAAGAGCGGGCTTGAACCCAGGGACGCTGCTTGTGGCTGCTTTCAAGCAGCCGCAAACAGTCTGGCGGTCTGGGGTGGTTTTTACTAGTGCATTTAGTGATCTCACCCCAGCGCAACAGGGTGACAGCCCCACGCTCTACGTATGGGATGCAAGGGGAAACCTTGCTGACCACTGTAGTGCAGGAAATGACAGCTTCAGCTTTTGGTGTAAACACCACAATGTAAGCTAGTAGTGCACAGGAAAGCTTGAGGATTAGTGATGCTGCCATTGTTGTTTCTTCTCTGTTACTACGACTCACTTGAGATTTTGCAGTGAATTGTTGTGTGTTTTTTTTGATTTGCCTTTTGTATAAGCTCAAATCATCTTCACTGTTGTTTTAGATTTGATTTGGCCTTTACCTTTATGTTTTGAAATTTGTGAGTCATCTGCTAATAATTCTTCTTCGGTTCTGTTGCAACAGGGAAGCATGCTTGCGGTTTGTCCATCGGCTGTTGATATACACATAATTCATACATTTTATACTCCTTAATTTATATATGTTAGTGTTTCGATTATTATATTTTATAATAATTACTTCGTTTTTATTTCTTTTCAGGAATTTGCGCTTAAACGATGAAATCATATTAAGGCGACGATGTAAGGAATTGCACTTGGTGGTACAAAGCAAAGAGAGAATCCATAAACCAAAACTCTAAACCAAATCCTTTAAACCAAAACCTATAAACCTAAACCTAAGCCTACCCATAAACCAAAACCTAATCCATAAACCCATAAACCAAAGCCCAAACCCAATCAACCCATATTCTCCCAACATCAAGAATATTCTCCACCCACTAAACATCCACCACATCTCCCAAAACATTCCATATTCTCCACCCACTAAACACATCTCCCAAAACATTCCATATTCTCCACCCACTAAACATCCACCACCTCTCCATATTCTCTAAACATCCACCCTCTATTCATTTAAAAACCAATCAAGAGGATAGCAATAAGGGGAGGAAGAGAAGGGAAAAGAACCTAATTGAAAATCAAAACCTCTCCTCCCTCACAAGTGATTCTCTCAAATTGATTCACAAACACCATCACCAATCACCATTCCATACTCCTCTCCACTGTCCACACTGTCACCTCACCACCACCTCCGCCGGATAGCACAACAGAGCACGAACCAGCCGCGACAGAGCGCCATCCTCGCCGCGGAACAGAGTCGTACCACAAGTCTGTTTCATCTTGCAACAGAGCATTTTCTTCCGCTCTTTCGGCCGCAAATCGTCTCGAGTTCCTTCTCTCACAACCACCTCACGACCAGGCCAATCATCACCGCCACCACCTCGCGATAGAGGCCGCAACCGAGCGAAAACGGACTGAAAACAGGGAGTTTCCTCTCCCTGTTTCTCGCTCTGAATTCGTTTGTTTATTTAGTTTTTCTTCACCATTGCAGGTTCTAGGATTAATTGGATTCGAGGGAGGCCGAGAGGAGCGAAGAACCGCCGCAGGAACAGCCGCGACATCACGCAAAACAGGGACGAAACAGGCCCTGAAACAGGGAGTTTTCGTCTCGAATTTCTTCCATTTTTCTTGCTGTTTTCTTGGTTTTCTTCACTCTATTTCTCATTTTCAGGATCTAGCATCACTAGGGAGTCGAGGGGAGCCGCGAGGAGCGAGAACCAGGCCGCGAAAGCCGTCGTCTCGCTGGAGAAGAAACCTGAAATCGCGTGGTTACTGTAGCACTGTAACAGTACTGTAGCAGGGCGCGAATTTTGTTTAAATCTGATTTTTCTGGCTATTTCCACCGCCAGAACTGCTCTGTACCACCACAGAGCGTTTTGGGCCCTTTTGTCTCGGGATTCGTGCACACCGATTTGCTGTTTGACACCCTATCGAGCTTGTGACAAGCCGAAGGAGTTTTTGTAATTTTTATTTTAAATTTATTTTACTGAATTATGTGCTAAATTACTAATTACACGTTATTTCTGAAACTGATAATTTGCTTTCACCTTGCATGTTCAAATAGTTAAATTTGATATGCTTGGTAGTTAGAAGTACTCTTTGTCAAGTTTGAAATAATTTGTTAAAGTTTAAAAGAACATGTTTTAATTTAAATTGGATTTTAACGATCATATTTTCGGTGTAAGCAAGGGATTCTCATCCCTAAGCTTCTCGTATTTAAATTCAGTAATCTAGATTTAGATAATTTTGCAAACTCATTGGTGAATCCAAGCCCACCAAACCCATTTCATTCCATCCATCTCATTTCATTTTATCATTTTATTTTATTTTTCTTATCTTTAATTTAGTTTTCTTTTAAAACACTGTAACCCCCATTTTTCATATAAATTAGTTTAGATAATTTCTTAAATTCAATTTAATTCACCTTCTTCGTGGGATCGACCCGTACTTGCCGTTGTCTACCAGTTAGGCACCGTGCACTTGCGGTATTACAAGTTGGTTTAATTAACCTATTAATTTGGGTTAGTTAAATTTGCATCAGCTGTTGCTGCTGATGCGCAGTGCAGAGCTGTTGCTGCTTTGCTGCTTGCTGCCTGTTGTTGTGCCTATTGCTGTTGCAGTGCAGAGCTGTTGCTGCTTTACTGCCTGTTGCTGTGCCTATTGTTGTGCCGGTGTTGTGGTGCTGGGCTGTTGCGGAGATTCAGTGTTGAGGCTGCCGTGTTAACGTTGTTTTGGTGGTGCTTGAGCTTGTTTTTAAACTGTAGAAAAGGTTTTTACAATAGTATATTAGAAGACTACAATTATTATTCTTTTTTCTTGTTTGATGTCACTTCCATATCTATATTCTCTGTGATTATAACTCTAGGCTTAGTAACTCAAAGAGTATAACGATAGTCATCTTTACCTTGTGCTTGCTGAAAAATACAACTGATCTATTTAGCTATTTCTTTCACAGAGATTCTGATTCTTGGAACTGGGAGGTGTGTGGATCCTGAAGTTCGACGCTTCGTTCGTTCGTTCGACTGGCATGAAATTAGAAGAGATAGATTCGGTATACTCTTATTAGCCTACCCAAGTTTTTTTGGTTTTTGGTTTTTGGTTTTTTTAGCTAGTCTCCTAGTTGCTCATTTCTAATTATTTTGATTTCCGAGTCTGTAAGAGCATCTTCAGTAATAGTCCATCCTCAAACACAAAGGGCTTGAATTGAGGGACTTCTTTTGAGTTTTAGCAGGACCTCCTCCATTGGTGAAATTGACATATATGTTTGATATTGTTGTTGAGAGCTTCCTACGCCATCAATATGCTATTTAGCACGGGTAGCTCCACCCATATTATTGACGTGGATTATTTGATTCATGGAAGTATTGACAAAAGGAGGGCCTTATGACATATCCTGAATTGTTTCCTTTTCTCATCTACTTTCAACATATTGAACGAGGAAGGAAGGATCACAGCTGCTGCACTTCTTCCCTATGGTGTTTCTTCATAACTTGAGGTAAAGTACCAATCGAAAACTCCCTACTACTTGTACATTTCTTTCAATTCTTGGCCACTAACTGCATTTTCAATGCCACATATTTGTGTATTTATTCATTTAATGTGTATGCCACGACTTCACTTGTAGTTGCTGGTGGAGTTGCTCTATGGGGCTCTACAGGGATGATTTCTGTGAGCATAAAATCTTTCTAATATTTACTGCCCTTCAGATTTCATTGCAGTTAAAAGATTAATACTGATCATATCTGTTATATGCGAGCTTAAGAGTTGTTGATAGCTTGTATGATATTTATTGAACGAAAGTTTAATTTGTGCATTCTGTTTCTGCAGGCCATTGATAGGCTTCCTTTAGTTCCCGGAGTTCTTGAGCTCGTTGGAATTGGTTATTCTGGGGTAAGTTCCACACCTATTACTGCTACTATATATATATATATTAGTTGAGAAGGCTGTTATCAAGAAAACCCTTTGTGTTTGGCAGTGGTTTGCATATATATAGTAGCAGTAATAGGTGTGTTCTTGTATTTCAGGTTAAGATTTATATACCGACTTAGTGTGTGTGTGTGTGTTGTTATACTTATACAATGCCATGATGCAATTTCAGGTTATGCGAGGATACAATTTGAAGTGGCGGTGGAATCTGAGAAACATTCAGCGGTGCCGCAATGTACAGACGAAGTTAGGACTGTAGGAGAAGCTGTTGGCCATTTCATTTCGTGGCCAAAAAAGCTGGTGTATATATATAATAGCATATTAACAATTTTGTATGAATGCTTAAATTATATTTTGAATGAATGAAAAACAATTAGTTATCATGTTGTGTCTTTATTGATTGATTGAACGTTGTCATTATTATATTAAATATTATATAAAAAAATATTATATGGTAGTTAATAAAAAAAATTCACCGAAATTAAATAGCGCTTTAGAAGCTAATTAAAAAAAAAAAAAAAAATTTAAAAAAAAATCAACAAAATTAAATAGCGCTCATAAAAGCGCTATGCAAGCTAATTTAAAAAAAAAAATTTAGCGCTTACATAGCGCTTAATAAAGCGCTATTCAAGTACGCGCCTTGCATAGCGCTTTTTTGAGCGCTATCTAAGCTACCATAGCGGTAGCTTAGATAGCGCTAAAAAGCGCTATCTAAGCCTATTTTTAAGCGCTATGCAAGCCTATATTTGTAGTAGTGTTTGGGTTAGAGAGCTGCTTGACTCTCATGGCACTTACTTCTGTGTTCATGGACACTTGGTCAGCTACGTTCTTAGTCTCACAATTTAACACATTAGTATTACCTAACTGATGTTTGGTTCGCAAATCTTCTTGTTCATTCCTTTTTTCTTTGGAGTGTGGTATATCCATGTACTTCTTGTTCGCTTTCCGACATCTCTTTGTATATATAGGTAATTCCCAAGGATTACTAGATTCGGATGACAAACAAAACAATTCAATATTTCCCAAGGGAGATATTGAATCTGCTCAAGCTGTTATTGCAGCTCTCAACATTTTCAAAAGAGCAACAGGTCTCACGGTTAAATATTAACAAGAGCAATCTCTTTGCTTCAGGAATGTGCTTTAGAGAAAAAAAAAAATAAGATAGCAAATGTTCTTGGTTTTCCTTTGGAAACTTTGCCAGTGAGATATTTGGGCCTTCCACTCATCTCTACCTCTTCCACTCATCTCTACCTGATTGAGATATATGATTGCCTTCAGTAGCATTGGAAAAAAAAAACGTAAACTCATGGAAAGGGTGTTTCTTATCCTACGCAGGGAGAGTAATTATTAGAGCGTATAGTTCTTAACATTATGGTGTTCTGGACCTCATTATTCATGCTACCAGTGGAAATTCATGATAAAATTCAGTATATTTGCAGAAGACTTTTATGGAGCAATACAGGTGACAATAAGAAACAAGCGATGGTGGATTGGAATCAAATTTGCAAACTATTCAAGGAAGGAGGGCTTGCAAACAGAAATCTTAGAATTTGCAGTATAGCTGCTAACCTGAGACATATTTGAAACCTATTTCACCATCCAGATAACTTATGGTCGACATGGGTTACTAAAAACCCTAGGAAAAAAGAATGTTGTTCTATGGAGCCACCCCAAAATTGCTTTTGGTGTTGGAGGAATATTTTTAAGAGATAGGACTAACACTAGTATGGCAAAAAATGTTAATTAGTAATGGAGCTGAGAGAACCAATTTTTGGCACGATTTCTTTTTAACTAAACCTCCAGTGTTGAGGGGCAACTTTGGATACTAGACCTTTATTACTTCTCCAAAAAAAGAATATATATAACGGAGGTACATTACGACTTTGGCATCCACTTGGTGTATTAAAAGACAGATTTTTGCAACGCCTCACTTATAATTTCACCCTTGATAAAGAAGCCAAGGTCTCAACCATTATTGATAATGGACAGTGTCCCTCCGACAATTCAGCCTTATATATAGTGAAGATATAGTTGCTCGGTTGGAAGAGGTAGAAATTGAGGTGGGTTAACACCATGGGTTGGACAGTTGAATGCACTTATAAATACACATTAAAAGCAAATTACAATGCTTTATATATGCCCTCAACTTCCATGCCTTAGTATAGTCTTATATGGTTAATCATAATTTTTTTAAACCTCTAGGATGGAGGCGCAACTATGGGATGTCAGACCTTTATTAATTGATCAAAAGATTTTACACAAGTCGGGGGTACATTACGACTTTACCCGAAAGAAAGACAAAAACCTAGTATCTAGGCCTAAATCACCAAAAAACTAACAAAGAAATCCTTCAAGAACCTTAAGAAAAAAAACCAAGACCATAGGCCTAATTCACCAAAGGCTTTAGGCATCAAGAAACTACTCAGATAGACTACATGCTACTCAGCAGGAACCTACTTCACCAAAGCTAGACCTTATTCACCAAGTGAATACATTCCCAAAACATACTCTGCCCAATTCTTGCAAGACTCTTCCAAGCATCAAACATTGTAAAAAAATAACGTATAACAAGACTGAAATAGAACCTGCAACCTGCCTGAGTTACATGTGCCACAACCAGCAGAAATAGAACTTGCTCCAAATCCCCTCCAGCTCCCAACACGAGACAGCAACAAGGTACACGAACTGCAGCTGAGCATGCAACATCCCTGTCCCCTGCAGCTGAATTCTACTCTGTCAGATGAAACAGAGTTGGAACAACCTGTATACCATCCCCTGCATATTGCAGAACCAAAATATCTGCATACGCCTGCAACCACCACTACAACACAAGTGCTTATTAATAGCACATGCACATAGTGTTTTTTAGACTTGTGCTATCAAAAATTAAGTTTAATTTCGTTACCCTTTTAAAACTCTAAGGAAAACAGTGAGCGGGAGAGCGATATTTATTTATTTAGGCTCCGGAGCCAATTTTTGTACCTCATTAATTTATTTATGCAAACATACATACCATATTAACACTCTGAATCCAAAACAAACAACAGAACATGAAAATTGCCATATTAACACTCTGCAAGTGATCCTTTAAGAAAAAAAATGCACACACACACACACACTCAGCAAGTGATCACTAGGAGATAGGTGTAAAAAAATTTTAGGTCAATTATATATGCATGGAAATGATATTGTAAAGGGAATACTATTCAAAAGTTACGTAAATTGTGTTATTTGAGTAATACAAATTTTTTATTATTTGAAAGATGGTGTTTTTATTCATTTTCTTGGTTGATCTAGTTATAGTTTTTAGGTCACTGTCATGTATGCAAGGAAATGATGTCGTAGCGGGTATCATTCAAAGATATATTCTGAACGCATTATAATTACGATTTCTTTGAAAAGATGGCATTCACTACTACACAACAATTGCTCATTAATAGCATATGACAATAACATTTTTTCACTTAGTGCTATGAAAAGGCCAAAATTTGTCCAATTTGTACCCCATCATCACATTTATGTTGTAGCGTTGTCTGAATTTAATTTATGTCTTTATGTTTAACATTTATGCTGCCAGTTTGTAATGCTTTCAGAACGGATATGAATATCTATTTAGTATGAAATTGGACTTGCCTTCAAGTACTGCTTATATATGATAGTATGAAATTGGACTTGCCTTCAAGTACTGCTTATATATATATGAAACTTTCAATTACCCCCTGAAGATTTAAGTAGTTATTTGTTTGAATTTTAGAATTTGTTGGGTTGAGTACTACAAGAATATATGATGCTGGATAAAGGTTGGGTGGGTCTTCACAGGTACAAAATTAGTTGTGTGTAGTTAGATATTTATTATAGAATTAGAAATGTCACAGGTCTTAGAGCAATAGATTTTTCTTATCTTTCTTGTCATAGAGTTGATCCTGAGTACGAGAAAGGAGCATGGAATTTTGCGAAAATGGTTACAAACAACTTGGGAAATCCTAAAATGATCTTATGTCCTTGCATAGATTGTCACAATGTAGAGCAGCAGTGTGGCAGTACTGTTGTTGAACATTTGGTTACAAGGGGGATGGATGCGAAGTACAAACAAAGTAAAAATTGGTATGAGCATGGGGAACAGATAATTATTGATGACAACTTTCCTGAAAAAATGTGGAACGACGAGACATATAACTTATATAGAGCTGCCCACTTTTTTGATGAAGAATATATGAAGCCTACTCAGTTGGTTAATGAAGACTACATTGAGCCTACTAAATACATACATGCTGATGATTTTATTGCGTAATGCTATAATGTTATGGAATACTGTTAAATGTTAGTTTATGTATTGCATAATAAGATGTTTCACTGCTTCAGATGTCAATTGATTTTGCATTTTAGGGAGTTGTATACATCTAAATAGGTTTTTATTGAGTTTTGAGAGATAGATATGAGGAGATTGGTTGGAATAATATGAGGAGATTTCTCCAAAATGTTTAGAGTGTTTTATTAAGCGCTTAACTTCAAAGGATGATGAGAGAGACAAATTGCAAAAGGAAATCAGGACACCATCTGAAGATTGGAGACTGAAAAATCAGCAGTTGGAATCACAGGTCCACTTTTCCTATTGAGATTTTTTACTTTTTAAATGCATTTGGTCATTTTGCCACTGATTAGTCCCTACTGTTCAAGTACTTACAATTGGGTATGCTTGCATGGGTATGTAGCAATTGACTATGCTTAGCTTTTCTACTTCAGCTTCAATTTGAGTATGAAATTCGGGACTAAATCAACTAATGATCGGAGGCAGGTATTGAGGTATGCTTCAATTTTAGTATAAATGCAGCTCCGGAGTCAGATATTGAGGTATGGTTTATGTCAAAATATCATGATTAGCCTGTTTTTACTTGGGGTACAGCTGAATGGTAGGCATAGTGAACTCCATTTTATTTCACTTCTGAGTTTCCTTTTTTCTTCACCATTCAATTTTGAATAGAAAGCTTTCATTTTTGTGGGAAGCTATGGAGCTAATGGTTGCTTGAGCTGCCATGGCAATGTTAAAAAATGGTGATCAAGATAAAGAACACAAAGAGGATGATCCCAAATCTTCGGAAACCTCATGGGATAGTTGGAAACGTGGACGCTGCATTGGTGCCGCTGCATTGACTGGGGCGGTATGCCATATCTAACAGTGTTTCTAGGATTTAGCAAATTGGTAATTTCAACTTGATAATAAATTTTTAATGGTACCGTGGTTTTTTTATCATTATGTACATCTTTCTTTCACAGGTCTGGCTGCTCCAGCAATAGCTGCAGGATTCAGTGCTTTAGCACCTACATTAGGAACTCCGATCCCCATGATTGGAGCAATTGGGTTTGCAGCTGCAGCAAGTGCTGCAGGATCAGTGGCTGGCTTTATTGTTGTCACTGCGTCGTTTGGAGGTGAATGGTTGGTCTACTTTGCTTTGGCTAAGTTTTGTATAATGTACTGTGTACCCAAAGTTTTAAAGTTGTTCAAGCTTTAGATGGAAGTCTATTCTAAGTTTCAGTGATCATTCATCCCAACTATTTACCCATATTCATTCCATATGAAAGTAGCTGCTATAATGAGATAAGCTAGTAATCTTAATCAGCAGTGAATTTATGATCTTGTAAATATTGTATGGAAGAAGATCTTGTAAATATTGTATGGAATTTATGGTCAGAGCACGAGCAAACAGATAACAATTCCAAATGGAAAGGTAACAGTTTATCCAACTATGTCCTGCCTTTTTCATTCTTAGCATTCATTTGGTTCTCTCTGCTCATGGTTTGGAATGATGTCATACAGGTTGGCGTTATTATTGGTAAAGGGGGTGAGACCATCAAGAACATGCAAAGCAGGTATGGAGCTCGTATTCAGGTTGGTAGCGATTTTTTAATAGAAATTGATATGCACTGTGATATTTTTGCATGCTTTATGATGAATATGCACTGTGATACTTTTTTCTTGTTCAATTCTCTTTGATTTAGTAGTTTTGCTTCATGGATTAGTTTTCCCCATCAGGATTTGTTTTCATATTCCTTAACAGGTTTTTTTCCATTGATTTTGTGTTTCTTCTGTACTAGTACAAGATGGTTCAATCAAATCCAATGACAGACTATTGTTTAGACGTTAAGGCGTGATGTGAGGCATTTAAGCCCTCTATGCCTTGAGGTGTAACCCTTTAATGTAAAGTTAGAGAACATATGAACATAATATATCAAATCTACATCTCATAAGCCTTTTGATTGGATAAAATGAGATTGCTTCAGCTAAGGTGTGCTCCTTGTTCCTGAAGTGTAAATATGCCATAGAGGCGCAAATCTGTGATGTATATAAGTCATGGTGTGAGCATTTAGGGTGTTGCAAATAATCCTTGCCTGGAGGCGTAAGCCTCCCACGCTCTTCAAGCCATTGATACCTACATAACTGATTCCTCATTTTGTAAAATTGTGCATTATTTTGATTGCTAATATTTAAAACGTTAATATAGTGTAAGAGATTAAATTTGTTTTTGCATTTCTACTAATAGAAAGTACTTACAGTTTGATTTCCATGGAAAGGGTTCAGATGGAAGAAACCACTTCCTGTTTGTTACAAATTTGACTCCTTGTTCTGGAGTTAGACTTCATCTATGGCCTGAGAAAGGAAATATAACATCAGAAGTACTTATAGATAAAAGAGTTGTAGATGTTACACCCAAGATGGTACGCCTTCCAGCACCAAGGCAAGTATTATGTTTACTTGATAAAGATGTATGTTAAATACTTCAGTCATATTTGTTGCATCTCACCAAAAGTAGAGTAGCCAAATTCTGAATTTACATTGAGCAATGATTCATTTTAGTCTGCTGGGTTTGGTATAAAAACTATTATAGTTGGTTGATATGAAATGTTGATCTACCAGATTGAACCAGGCAGCCTGACTCAACAAGCACCTCCATCCTCTGTACTTTGGTTGGGTCCTGACGACATCCATGCCTTCAAGTTCCTGACTATCTCAGTTGCGACAACTCTGGTACTAAGCTTTTAAATAATGATCTTTTGTCATGGTGGCATTCTTTTGAATGCTTGTTAGTAGTGCATTTTATTACAGTGAACTGTTTTCATATCGTTGATCCTCTTTTTTCCTGTTCTTTGAGTGGATACATCCATGGAAGAGGTTTAACTTGAGTATTGAATCTGATATATACTTGCCTTTTCTTTTGCAGGATGGATTAAATAAGCCTCCATCTACAATAGCGACGGCAGTTGGCCAGTTCTTTAATCCATATAAGGCGAGGAAAGAGTTTTCTCAAATGTCCTTGCTACTTTCCAGTTTCGCTCAACAGGTCAATTTTTTGGTGTCATCTGTTGAGATTCTGAAATTTCAAAATCATGTGTTTCTGGTTATCAGATACTTCATTTGGTTGTGCTTGTCGGTTGCTCATTAGTTGATTTTTTTTCATGATACGAGCATTGAAAAGTGAAGTTTTGGATCTGAAACCATAGTTCATTGAATAAAATTGCCAATCTTCAAAATGTCTTCATCGTCTTCATCTCTACTTTTGCTTCAGCCAAGAGTTTACGTCTTGTAATGCTTATTTTAGCGACTTGAATTTGCATGTCCTGTAGGAACTCTTTCTGATGGAGGATCGCCCTCTTTCTTTGAATCTATCCTTCTCTATAATTGAGATATTTCTACTGTTGATGCAGTTGATTCTGATGAAAAGAGGAGGAAAGATAATCTATTCAGGACCGTTGGGGCAGCATTCAAATCTACGTCTAGTTTTTGCTTGGAATATCTTTATTGAGTCATAGATCTTGCTAATGTGGACATTAAGATTGTGATTGCTTAGATCTTATTATGTTTCGTATTGTCCGACTGGTAATTGTGTTTTGGTGAAACTACGTGCTAACTCCTTCACAATCCTGTAATAAGCTCGCGACTTAAAGGATTTTTGTGGTTTCTTCTTGACAGGACTAAACATTCACTTATCTTAGGTACTGATTAGGTGTGACATGAATCTGTATAGTTTATAGGACTTTCCATTAAAAAACGTAAATTTTTCTAATGAAACTTTTTAGCATTCAGCCAAGATTACTTATTGGCTTCTTTTGGCAGATTGTTGACTATTTTGTTTGATATAGGAGATTAATGGGAAGCAAGTTCAAATCCAGATTACTGGATTCATGGAGAAAAATACTGGAAAGTTCATGAAAGAGCTTTGGCGTCTCCTCCTTAGTGCTCAGAGTAATGCTAGTGGTGTCCCTCAGCAGTTCTTAGATGCCAAAGAAGAGGAAAATCGAAAGAATAAGGTTTAACTTCTTGTAACTCTTACTGTTTTATGTTGGATGATTATAACTGCAATTTTAACTTACCACCTGTGTGGTTTGTTATTCAGGCTGAATCAGATCGAATTAATAGTGAGATTCAGAAGAAGAAAGAGCTTGAACAGGAGAAGTCTAAGATGGTAACTTGTTCATTCTATGCCAACTTCTCTTTGATGTTGTTGGGACTTTCTGTTTTGACTGTCATTTGTGTTCAGTCAGATGGATGGCATGTGATCCATTAGCTTGGGGTTGAAAAGCTGGAGAGTAGGAATATTTCATGAAGGTGATTCGGGTCAGCTAGAACAGATGTAGGTGGTCTCACTAATGGGATCCTAACAGGATTTTGAAAGGCACTGAAGCATGTTTTATGCTAAATGATTTTCTGGTATGAAAGTTTGTGTTGCAATGTTATCGCTCAGACTCGAAAGCATGAGTGTTATATCAGTGACAATACCACCTTTGAGTAATGACGTGGTATGTTTTTCTCTCCATTGGAACAATAGGAAAGTTATGCTCCTTATTTGTTCGGGTACTAATATATAAACACCGATGCCAACTAGGTAAACTCTCGTTTTATCTTATTCTTGTTCTAATTTAACTATCTAATCTGCCACAACTTTGTTTCTTGTAGCGGGCACTTCTACAACATCACTCACAGCTTAAAAAGATGCACTGGCAGCCTTGTCCCAGATATCATTGATCCTGATTTCGGAACAAACATTGTTTCATGCGGGTTTGTGAAAGATATGAATATTGAAGATGCCTTGGGAGAGGTAAGTAATGAAAACCATGAAATTTTTTTTGCCTCAATTATGTTGAAAAAATTACATACTTTGCAGATGGCAGAGAAGATCAACACCTAATTGAGGCCCTTACGCAAGAGATAACGGATTTGTTGAAAAGATCTGAGAAGGAATTACAAAGACTTTCTGCAAGCGAGCCTTCTGATAGGGCTGAACAAAAAATCGATCAAACCGATTAAACCGACCGAACCGATCTAAACCGAACCAATCGGTTCGGTTTAAATTCGGTTCGAATCGGTTTCGGTTTAAAAAAATTCAAAACCGAAGTGATCGGTTCGATTTTCGGTTTCTATGTGATTTTAACCGACCAAACCGAACCGACCGAATATATATAATAAATAATATATATTTTATATATAAGTAATACAATATGTTTAAAATAGTCGGTCGGTTCGGTTTTATTTCGGTTTTGGTTTGATTTTAGTCGGTTCGGTTCGGTTACGGTTTGCATAAATTATAATCGGTTCGGTTTCGGATCGGTTTTGTTAATGGTCGGTTCGGTTTCGGTTTGAAAATTTTAAAACCGATCTAAGTCGGCTCGGTTCACGGTTTAGGTGAAAAACCGAACCGTCGGTTCGGTTTTCAGCCCGACCTTCTGAGGATTCAAATGTTAGGAAAAATGTACAGGTATAACGATGATCATTACTTATTGCCTCTTGCACATTCATTTTAAACTGATGATTTTGATAGTTAAGAATTAGAATATCTAGTGATTGGATCTCATTTTCCTTGCATCCTTCAGTGGTGGATTTTGATTGCATCTTCATTTTTCTTGTACAACGTTCTCTTGCTACTGACCTTCAGAATCTTTCAGTGGAGCTACAAAAGAAACAATCTACTTACTTGAAGCCTCCGGCAGCAAAAAGGGGTCTACATTACCTTTTTCTTAATATTGTTTGTAACGTTAGTAGCATAAGTAGTTCCATATGACCTGGTCAGAAAGTTTTCTACATAGCATATGATTACCTTGCCATTTTCAAAATGAAAATGTATGGTTTGCTCTTTGGAATAAGACTGCAGTTATTTTATTCATAAATACTTTAATTAATTTACAATCTAGGTGCCTCTTTCAAATACTCAACATGTTCAAGTGCTTGGAGCAAGATGGGGTTGACATCGAGATGAATTTGAATGGAAGTAAATCTACAATGGAAGTGGATGACTTCAGTGACATGGTATGTTCCCACCACCCCCCTTTTTAACATCTTAGTTTAGGTATCTCCAACATCCAAAAATGTGATCTCAATCTGATGAAAGTGAAATTTTTTAGATAATTCATTGAGATAAAATAGATAAAATTCTGATTTGGTTGGTGTATATTTCTGTTTAGAGATTTAATGAGCACCAAATGTCAAGGTTGAAGAAAAGTGAGGCATTCACAGCAGAGAGGGAGAGAGAGATAACTCAGGCAAGCTTAAATGATTCTCCTTTCAGCTCCATTTTCGAATTAAAAATAAAAAGTCCTCAATTAACCTGCCTGATATCTGTTTGTAGGTTGTGGAATCAGTGAATGAGCTTGCTCAAATCATGAAAGATCTTTAGGTTCTGGTGGTAGACCAGGTTTGTATCTGAGTCTTTCATACTAGTCTACATGCTTCTACACAAAACCAGTTTTGCTAACTGAGCTTTGTGTGGAACAGTGACTTCAAACATTCAGTATCTGATATGGAGTTAGCAGTCACAACTAGTCTTACTGGGAGAAGGATGTCAATGCAGTTTATCTATGAAACAAAGCTAGTGCCTTACGTGCCGTAAAAGATATGGAGAATGGCAACTTGAGTAAGGCATTTCAAGACATTGTCCAAGATGTAGTTATCTGTAGAATGGAAAGGGAGATTGGGAGAGCCATGGGGTTTGCTGCTAGCATGGTCAATGTCATCGTTGCAACTGATCCAAGGACGAGCCTAGTGAATGAACTATCACTGCAACAACATGTTGTGCCCCAAGCTTCGACAAATCTCAGTCATATTTTCTTTCATGCAAAACACTTCTTTTCTAAGTTCAACTCTATATCAGTTCTAATTTGACAAAGAGAGCAGTTGATACGTAGACATGGCAATCGAAGAGGATGTAGAAAACAACAGTGTACAGTTCTAATTATAGAATTGGTATGGTGTGACCATACTTCAACTGAAATAAATGTAGTCTGATCTTTATTATTTGATAGATTTTGTGACTCGATGTAATACATTATCTTATTAATTACATTACTTTGCCTCCATTCACGGAAATGTTTAAGTTTAGCACATTTAGATTTTTGTTATCTAGAAATAAAACTTATAAGATGTTATAAAAAGTCATTTGATAGCACTTGATGAGTACTATAGAAAAAAAAAAAAGAGCATTGAGAAACGCTATAGAAACTAATACAATAGCATTTGTTAAATGCTACGTGAGAGAAGACAATAGCGTTTCTGAAACGCTATAGTAACTGTACAATAGCATTTCTAAAATGCTATTGTATAGTATACAATAGCTGTTATGAAACGCTATAAATATTGTTACTATAGCGTTTCAGAAACGCTATAAATAGTCAACTTACATTAGCGTTTTTAAAACGCTATAATAGACTTACTATAGCGTTTCAGAAACGCTATAAATATTGTTACTATAGCGTTTCAGAAACGCTATAAATAGTCAACTTACAATAGCATTTTTAAAACGCTATAATAGACTTACTATAACGTTTCAGAAATGTTATAATAGTCAATTAACAATAGCGTTTTTAAAACGCTATAATAGACAGTGTATCTATTATAGCTCTGGCAGACACAACGTTTTTGAAACACTATTAATGAGCATTTTTCTTGTAGTGTTAGGCTTGTTCATGGGTTGGTTCCTCATCAAGTACCTGTGGTACTACATCAGGTATGTCTTCATATAGCTCTTCTTCATTCAACTCATCATATAACTTCACTCTTGTCTTACTCAACTTTATCCATTTTTTGCTACTTTCTTTATTACCCCGATTTTCCCTCTCCTTCTTTTCTTGGCACAACTACCATATTTCCTTTTAGAGTACCAATCACTAGGTTTACTCTTCCTTGGAGTTGGAACCTTTCTCATGGTCCAAGGCCTTCTGGCCTTGTATTTAGACCTCAAACGAATTTTATTAGGATGGGTGGGTTGTGTAGGTTTTGTTACAGGGGCAGGGTCTACATCAACAATAGGTGGGGTTGAAATGAGTTCAAAGTTCATTAAACTAATCCCAGGAGTGTTGCTTTCATGAACTTGTGCTGCCACTTTAACCTCAACAAACACATGCAAAACATCATTGCCATCAATGTCAGTATGGGTCCAAAAATACATTTAAGTCTTCATCATTGGTAATGTCCATCCTCACCCCATTCTCCACAAATGTATGTGTTGTTCCAAGGGTTAAGGCATGCTTATGTGGGTTGGGATAGCTTCAAGGATACTCTTGTTTAACATATCCTAATTAAGGTAATCACCATGCAATTGTACAAAGTCTATAGATAACTCATCTTTATAATCACTAACCTTCCACATATCAGGGACCTCTACAATCTTACTCCACTTTCTATCGTAATGGATCACTAAGTTTCAAACCTTCAATTTTTGTCCCCATTTTCCATTGCTACAATGACACTAATTAAAACGGATTGATGAATACTATAGGAAACAAACAAAACCATGTAATCTAACATGAATAATAAACTGAAAACAGAAGACAAGTGCAACACATATAACAACAAAAATCCATGGACATATGTGCATTACCCTAATCAACATTATGTGAACACTGTGACTGATCCATGGAAGCACCAACCAGTATCAACACTAAACCACCCAAAAAAATTCAGTTTCAGAATAAACATTGTCACTTATCCATGGAAACATCAACTACTAGCAACACTAAATCACTTTCAGAAAGAATAATTTCGCTGATGCAAGCATCAACCACCAAATAAACAGTGGAGAAATCCAAATTTATGCAAATGAACAAAATACTAACAAAATTATATCATTCACATCATTCATTAAAACATGCATTACATATAGAAGCACCAAAATGAAAACCCTAAAATAGCAAAGAAGACTTACAATATATCACGCCAATAAACATGAGTAGGTTTCACGTCTTCATTAGTGTCTGAAGGAGTAAAATCTTGTTTCAGATTTGGTTCCTCATCGCTTGGAATCTGACCGAAGAAGTGACTAAAATCATTGAACGAACTACCATTGTCCCAGTGTATGTTAGAAGCAGTGCTCCCATCATCATCGATGCTACAGATAGTGACTTGGAGACCGAATACAACCTTCTTCTCCTTCTTCGTTTTAGTTTTCTCCTTCTTCGCTTTGGTATTTCCCTACTTCATTTTGGTTCAAAACCAGAGAGAGTGAAAACGAAGGGAGAGAGGAGAAACAAACCAGAAATCATGAAAATAGAGGGAGTTTTCCCTCCACTGTCTGTCTCTTCAATGGTACGAGCAGTCAGGAGTAAACCCTAGTTGTTCACGTGCCTGGTTTAGGTAATAGATGGTTGAGATTAACATGCTATGACATCAAGGGTGATAAGCACGTGAATGACATTTTCGTCATCCAAAATGGGCGGAATGATGGCACATGAGGTGTTTGACAGTCAAAACACGTTGACTGCTAGTCTTTGGGGGGGGGGGGGGGGGGGGGATGTAATACGAATAATAATTGGGGCAAAATTGAATAAGGCATGCATTATAGGGAGGAAATGCAAATAACCCTATAATAAATTTTCTGCATTATTAAAAAAATTATTGTCAATACATGTTACTCAAAAACACAGTAATGCCTGTTAAACATGGTTTCAACCATAAGTTAATACATTTCATACGGAATTTGGACCCTCCATGCTGCAAATGAAGGTTTCCGCGGATCTTGATTTTCATTTTTTTTATAGTTTTTTTTCTTTTAACCACAACAACAATATCAACATCTACAATTATTCCATTCAAAGCAAACTTTCCAAAAAAAACACTAATAATTTATTTCCAACACTACCAAAACACATAAATTCAATTCAGAATGATTTCCTCATCATGATAAACTACGGATAAGCTAGGTTTATGCTTGTAGGCTAATGTTTTCTTCCGTAATCACTTTCAACTTACCAAAGATCAACCCAAAATGTTTAGTTTAGCTTCTTTATATAAAAATTTCCTTGAATTGGCCATGTCATATAGTCCATAGACATTTGAAGATTAAAACCAATAAATACTTAGCTCTCTGAATCCATTAATCAATTCCAAGTTGATGTATGGTTTTGTTTAACATACAAGTTGATGCATTAACTAATAACTCAGAAGAAGAAGAAAACTTTATTGATTGTATATCTTACAAGAGACTCAAGATGGGTTTATATAACCTAAACTAAAAATACATTTAGAAATAAATACAAATCATATCAAATAGAATAAACCTAGAATTAAATAATATCCTGGCAAATATTATGCTAGGATATCCCGGCAGATATTATGCTAGGATATTCTAATTGTGACTTTATTTCGTTCATTCTCTAACAGATTATTGTTTATTTTCTTCATTCTCTAACATGATTGTTGTTTATTTCCTTCCTTCTCTAACAGATTATTGTTTATTTCCTTCATCTCTAATATTCTCCCTCAAGTTGGAGTGTATGTTGATTACACCCAACTTGCCAAGCAAGAATGTGAACTGAGATGACCCTAGCAGCTTTGTGAAATTGTCTGTTGGTTGTGACTTTGTTTGCACGTGCGTTGTTTAGATTGTGCCATCCATAATGTTTTCGTGAATGAGGTGGCAATCAATCTCAATGTGCTTTGTGCACTCGTGAAACACCGGGTTGGAGGCGATATGTAGCGCCGCTTGATTGCACAAATTAGTTGAACTGGTTGAGGATGTGGTATGTTCAAATCTTTGAGAAGATACTTAAGCCAAGTAACTTCACAACATGTAGATGCCATTAAACGATATTCTGCCTCGGTTGATGATCGTGATATAGTTGTTTGCCTTTTGGTTTTCCAAGAGATTGGCGATTGACCAAGCATAACACAATATCCAGTGACTGAACGTCTTGTATCTTTGCACTTTGCCCAATCAACATCACAAAAAGCTTGCAATTGAAGTAAACTTGTTGTGGAGAAAAGAATACCTTGGCCTGATATCTGTTTGATATACCTCAAGACCCTATGAGCTGCATCAAGATGAGGCGTTCTTGATTTGTCCATGAATTGGCTAAGAACATGGACAGAGTAGGCCAAATCAGGCTTGGTGATTGTTAAGTAAACAGCCAGCCAACCAGTCTTCTATATGTGGAAGGATTGCTAAGTAAGTCACCTTCATCTCGTGTAAGTTGTACATTTTGTTCCATGGGAAAATCAGTCGACTTTGCACCTAAAAATTTGGTGTCCTCCAAAATTTCAAGAGCATATTTTCTCTACGATAGCGAAATCCCTTTTAATGAACGAGCCACTTTTAACCCCAAGAAATATTTCAGCTTGGCCATGTCCTTGAATTTGAATTTCCAGCTAAGAATTATATGGTTGCTTCAATGTGTTTCAAATTGTTGTCTGCTAAAATAACATCATCAATCTATACCAAAACAACTGTGAAACAATGACCTTGGTATCAGACGAACATGGAATAGTCTGCCTTGGATTGATAGTACCCAACAAATTTTAGGGTGGTGAATAACTTCAAAAACCATTGGCGAAATGCTTGTTTGAGACCGTAAAGGGACTTGTGAAGTTTGCAGACATGAGTCTCCCCCTTTTCGTTTGAAACTGGGTGGTAAGGATATGTACACGTTTTCAAGGAGATCACCATGCAAGAAGGCGTTGTTGACATTTAGTTGGTGAAGATGTCAGCCTTTGATAGCAGAAATTGAACAGTCACTAACTTGGCCACTGGTGCAAACATTTCGCCATAGTTGAGTCCTTCTACTTGACTGCAGCCTTTGGCCACAAGGTGGACTTTGTGACGTTCAATTGTGCCATTCGGATGGAGTTTTGTTTTGAATATCCATTTACAACCAATTGGTTTGTCACGCCCCGATTTTCGAAGAAAATGAAAATTTCCAAAATCCACGTAGGATTATCCATTTCCCCAAAACTTGGGACATGAAATTCAATAACAACAGAAACATTTAGCAGCAACAACAACTTAAACATGATTTAATTACTGAAATATATAAAAACTCTAACCAGGAAAAACTGACGTTGCTAGCCCCACTAGCGGAACTCCAGAAACGTTGCTCAAAAGTCTAAACCTGAAAGGCTAATCGGCTACATTCCCAAAGGAATGTACCCAAGAAGCAAAAGCTCACTTGGGTCAGCAATAAAGCTGGTGTGAGTAATCTTCATCCCAAAATCAATATATTCACACGTGATAAACGTCAAGCTAAACACAAACAACAAACCATCACACCAATAGGTAGTTCCTCAACGAGGCAATCATATCATCATCCCAATTAAGTAAAAATGCATTTACTTATACTTACACGGTAGAAGTTGATTATGGTAAGTCTGACCTGCAGAAATATTAGTGGACTTGCCATCCTGCAAGAAAAGAGTTAGAAACAATATAAACGTAATTTATTCATTTTTATTTGAATTTGATTCATCTTTTAACGGATTGATCACTTAGACAATACCACATTCGCACCACCTCCGTGCCGAACATACATGCTCGTATGCCTCTCTCATATAAAGGAGGACTTCTCCGTCATCCATGCCCAAGTGGGGACACATCACATACAGGCATGCATCACCGGATACTCCTAACTATATGAGTACGTAACAAAATCCACTCTTGGGGTATCAATGCGCATAAACTCACGTCACATTTTTTACGGATAAATATCAAAGCCTATCTTAGGCATAAAAATTTACCTCATTTCCGCAAGACTAACCCGAAGGTTATTTTAGTTTCTCTAGTAGGAAATAGGCGCCCCAACTCCGCAAGACGACCCGCAGGTTATTTAGTTTCTCTAGTAAGATAGGGGAAATAATAAACAAAAAAGGTGTGGTAGTTCTAAGTGATACAAGTCCAAGTGATTAAATTTTCAGGAATCAAAATTTACAAATATCATTCATTTTTTATATTTCAGAATTTCTCCACAATGACATTTTGTCATTCATAAAATGATTCACAATTGTATCCACCCACATTTTTGGGGAAACATAGCATTTGGCTCATTGCCATATCATAAACAATGTCATCAGGATATCCTCCCATTGTTTTGGGGAAATGTAACCATTTCAGATGCATACATTCAGTGTTGGCAACAACATGAGACACACACTCACCATTCTATAACAACATAACTAAAATATTAACCAATAGATTAGTATGACTTAACGCAACAATAGATTCGGATGTACAATGGTAATTTTTAAACAAGACAGTGGTATGCAATGAAATCTACATACAAAAGATGACGGAATTTACACGAACACATGCATAAGAGTTCAACCGAAATGACCATAAAGTCAAACACAGATTCACAGCTAATCACAACCCCCATGTAGTCCCCATAGGCTGAATCCAACAAATCCACATCATTCAAATCTCCGAAAATACAATTTCAACACATAAACATGAAAGTGCATGACAGTCATGGGTGGACACTACCTTACACCAAAGCAAACATCCTACAGAAACTCGCATTCAATCTTCTGACATGTTTTGGAATGGAAACTACAAAATTTCAGCTTTCATCAGGAAATACTACCACCTAGTTTATTCCTCTAAGTTCAGTCACCCCTAACCCATTTCAATAATTACGGAATTAGAGCCCAAAAGATAATCATCCATTGTTCAACAATCAAAGCTTCCTCAAATTACATCACCCATACAAAATACAGACATCGCTCATCTACAAGGGCAAATTCTCACCATTTCCATCGTGCATGTGGGTGACAGATATGAGCACCCATAATCAACTTAACATATAGTTTTTCCCCAAATTCAAACCAACAATTTATTTTTATTTTTACAAATGAAATTTGTTTTAGTGGTACCATTTTCTAAAAACATTCTCCTACCAGCATACTGGACCACCTGAAGTTCATAATGTTGTGCAGACCTTAGTTCTCAGCTTTCGATACTAAAATTCCACCACACCCAAAACTGAAATAGTAAGTAACCATCTCCACAATGGCAGTAAATGACCCTTCTTCAAGTCCACACTATGACTCCATAGATGCGACTGATAATTTCTCCAATACAAATGATACCACCCGACTAGCTAATCCAATAACACGCAGAAGACAGAGAGATTCTTCACTCACAAATTCAAAGCACAAGATACAACATCTACACCCCCAAATATCCACTGCTCACATGCACATTTGACCATCCAACTCAATTGGAAATGAAAAATAGATGCAGAACTTCAATGCCTAAATTGCAATACTGAAGTGAGTAAATTTAAACACATTTACCTCAAAAAGTGCTAACACAACAGAAACCCAATCACCAACCCTGTCAAACCAAACATACTCAAACGCATAGCAGAAACCCTAATTATGTGCAAACAAAGCATGAAAGCACTAAAAGGGAAGATTTTGAGCAACACCCAGAGCTCAAAATCGAAAACCCATTAAGGTAAACCGAAATCAGACCAAAATTATGCAACCCCACGGATCAAATCAACACAGATAATCGTAAATTAACCCTAGAAGAAGCGCAAAAACAACACAAATGTAGCAATAACAAACATTTTTCCTAGGATGTGAAGAATCCGAGCAAAGCAGAAAACTTACATCCAAGTCCATATTACGCAAATACCACATTAAACAAATGTGGTAGTTTGAAATCAACAAAAATCTCCATCAAGAAATCAAACCCAAACAAGTGGAAATCACCAACAGAAATTGAGATTTGGAAACAAGAAAACTCACAAACCTCAGATCTAATCATTCAACTCAATACAAAAATTTGAAGAGGAAAAAGAAGAAAACTCACAGGTCAGTAGCACATAGCCCTCGGCACACAAGACCTCTCTCTCATCACAACAATCATCTCGCCAGACCACCACCACATCGCCAGCAACCCAGCCATCTCGCTCTTATTTCCTCTCCATCTCTTGAGACAAAGAGAGCATCCACCATCGCCACATAGTTCTCACGATCTCCCTCGCCTCCCCTTCTCCATCTCTGCTCTCGTCCATTACAAACACCCATCGCACAACACACCGTTCCAAGCGCCACCAGAAGAAAATGTGGAGAAGGAAGGAGAAAATAAGAAGGAAAAAGGAAGAAAGAAAGGGTTTTTCTTTATAAGGTGGGTGGCTATTCGCCCCCACTGAACTTTCAAGGGCACCCACCCTCTAAACACACTAAATAAAACCCTAAATTTGAAATTTAATTTTGATTAAATGTAACTTTATTTTATTTCATTCAAAATAAAATAAATTAGTTTTATGAATTTTAGGGGTGTTACATGGTTTCTTCCTGGGAGCAGCAACTGAAAGGACCAAGTGTGGTTGGACTCAAGGGCATCTATTTCAACTCTCATGGTCTTCCGCTATTGCTCAAACTACATGGCTTGCATAAATGACGTGGGATCCTTGACAGTAGATAAGTGAGTAGTAAAAGCACGATGACTATCAGATAATTGAGCATAAGAAAGGAATTTGGAAATGGGGTGATTTGTACCTAGATGGAGACGAGCGAGGGGCGGGAGTGATAGGGTAGGGAGCCGTCCACATGATAGTTGAGCAGGTGGGATGGAACACATGTGGGCCTGGAGGGACGAGTAGGCCTCGGTGAGGAAAGGTCTACAGAGGCTGACAAAAGAGAAACAAGTGAATTTGGAGTCTGTGAGTCAGTTGGTGAGGTGACAATTGGCGTGGAAGGCTAGGGCATGTTGGTTTGCTGATGATCAAAGGTTGGTAAGTTGTTGGACTCGACGACAATCTCTATTGGCAGTGGCGGACCCAGGATTTTAGTCGAGGGGGCGAAATGACAAATAATTATTAATTGAAAATTATAGTTGTCAAGGGCGGAGCCAAAAACCCGAGCTAGTAACTAATAAAGAAAATATAACTATCAAAAGTACATTGCATATACCAAATTGAGTTCAGTGTAGGCCAAGGGAAAATGAGCATAATAGCTAGAATATATAACTAAACTCACAAAATAATTACAATAAGTATCTAGTTGAAGCTTAAAAATCGGTAATTTGCCAACAGAATAAGATCTTACTACAATTTCATAGAAAAAACGGTTTATATGAGCCTCAAACTTTGTATGAGTTGGCTAATGGTATATATTTTTATTGAATTATATAGTTATTATTTTAGATATTAATTTCAAATATATTGTTGGAGGTTTTATACCACTTGTGAACAAATAATTCATTTTTTAATGTTTGCAATTACATATAAAATTGCATTGAAAAAAAAAAGTAGGGAGCATGTCACAATGACAGATAGTAATTGTTAATCACCATAAAGAAATTATACGCTCTAATAGGACCGAAAATAATTTTTTATTAAATAAAACAATCTTTTTATGTTTGCAATTACTAATAAAATTGCAGTGAAAAAAAAATTAGGCGAACTCCACGATTATCGATCTTTTGTCATTTTTAAAAATGTTAAACTTCCAACCACTACATCAACAAAGACATAGAAATAGTTGAATGAACAATTATTATATTGTATTATACATTATAAAATTGATTTCTTTTATAAGGCAAGTATTTTCTAAAAAAATTTGAAAGTTGGGGGGGAAGGATCCCACTTCACCCCTTAGTAAATCCACCCCTATCTATTGGTGCGTCAGGAAAAGCATTGTCAAAAGGAAAAGTAGTGGTGGGAAAATAGGTAGGACTGAGTGGTGTTGACGTAGAAGGTGCAGCGGAAGCAGTAAGGAAAGGGAAATAATTTTTGTGGAAAATTAAATCACGAGACATAAAAACCTTCCCAATCCAAGATCAAAAACTTTGTAAGCTTTTTGCCCGTAAGGGTATCCAAGTAAAATGCATCGAGTGGCCCAAGAGTCAAATTTGGAAGGTCGTTAGGCATGTGTAGAGGCAAAACAAAGACAGCCAAACACACGCAAATGTGAGTAGTTTGGCATTCGTTGGTAAAGCATTTCAAAAGGGATTTTACCTTGAATAACTGGGGTAGGTGTGTGGTTTATTAAGTATGCACCAGTGAGGATGGCTTCACCCCAAAAACATTTTTATAAACTTGCTTGGTAGAAGAGAGCTCGGACCACTTGCAACAACTGGCGGTGTTTTCTTTTAGCTACCACATTTTGTTGTGGAGTGGCAACACAACTAGTTTGATGATCAATACCCTTTTGAGAATAGAAAGTATGAAGTTTAAACTTTATGTCGTTATCACTTCGAATTGTTTTGATGGAAGTAGAACATAGTGTGCGAACAAAATTGATAAAAGAAATTAACAAATCTCATGTATCAGACTTGTGTTTCATCAAGTAGATCCAAGTGCATCGTGTGTAATCATCAACAATTGTCAGAAAATAACGTGCACCACTGAAAGAAGGGATGTGATACCGTCCCAAATGTTAACATGCAATAAGGCAAAAGGAACAACGCTTTTTATTGAACTAATTGGAAATGACAATCGAGTTTTTTTTGCAAGAGGACTTATGGTGCAAAAAAAATCAGTGCAAGATGCAACAAAAAATAGTAAATGAAGTAATACTTTATTTGAGGGGTTCTCGAGACGCTTGTGCCAAAGAGGATAAGAGACGAGTTTTTGGACAGTGTGAACCGAAGATGAAGTAGTCGAGTGGTTGAGGAAGTAGAGGCCACCCTTCTCAGTTCCTATCTCAATCGTCGTCCCTAAATGTAGGTCCTATATGAAACAAAAACGATCGAAAAAATCGTGAGACAAATATACTGATAAACAAGCTTGCGGACAGATATTAGATTCAATTGAAATGATGGAATGCAGAGGACATTCTTAAGGATAAAATTTCGTGAGAATACCATGGTGCCAATGTGAGTGACAACGGCATGAATACCATTGGGTAACTTCAGTATGCGATTAAATACTGGCTTACAGGAAGTGAGAGATGTGTGGGATGAAATCATGTGGTCTATGGCACCATTGTCAAGGATCCATATCATCGTTGCATTAAGCAATTTGATGGAAGAAACTTTATCTGAGAGATCAGAGAGGGTAGAGGCATTACCCATGTTATTCGCCTTGCTCGTAGTGGTTTGAGCATCAGGCTCTGTGACTAATCTGACCTCCACGATACACAGTTTGTTCTTGGCGTTTAACGCCATGGTCATGGAAGGTTTCCATGTGCCATAATTATCTTCACTCAATGGTTGTGAAATGAGGATCATGTAGGATTGAAAATCAAACCGACAGTTCGGTTTTTCACCTAAACCGTAAACCGAATTGACTCTGGTCGGTTTCAAAATTTTCAAACCATAATCAAACCGACCATTAACAAAATCGAACCAATTCTAATTTATGCAAACCGTAACCGAATCAAACTGACCGACTATTTCAAACATATTATATTATTTTTATATTAAATGTATATTATTTATTATATATATTTGGTCCATTTGGTTTTGTCAGTTAAAATCACATTGAAATCGAAAATCGAACCGACTACTATTCAAAATCGAAACCGAACCGATCGGTTCGATTTTGATATGTTCGGTCGGTTTAATCAGTTTGGTCATTTTTTGTTTAACCCTAGGATCATGTTAGGCTGGTCTGAGTGGTTCAGATGGTATGGATGATTAGGGTTGTCAAAGGGGGTGGCGCATGATTTGTTCATGGCGTCGCTCATGCTGATGAATTGGGTTTGTGTTTAGGTCACCAGAATTGCTCTGATACCATAATAAGTTTAGAAGAAGAAGAAAACTTTATTGATTGTATATCTTACAAGAGACCCAAGATGGATTTATATAGCCTAAATTAAAAATACATTTAGAAATAAATACAAATCATATCAAACAGAATAAACCTAGAATAAAGAATATCCTGGCAAATATTATGCTAGGATATTCTGATTGTGACTTTATTTCCTTCATTCTTTAATAGATTGTTGTCTATTTCCTTCATTCTCTAACATGATTGTTGTTTGTTTCCTTCATTCTCTAATAGATTCTTGGTTATTTCGTTCTTTCTCTAATATTAACAATGCATAAAGAGTCTCTAATAGCTTGGTCAAAACATTAATCACAAAGTAATTAGGTTTAATGAATTCGAAAATGCTAGGAAATCAGGTTTTTTGCAACCAGGGTGATGGGGCATGATCTTGAAAGAATGATGAAATCTCTAAAGTGTTTATATGTATCTCGAGCTTGTAAAATACCTCATCTCTAATAATGTCACATCATCTTGGTTGCAAAACTTCGTTCCCTAGCCTCAGTCAAAGGAATCACACCAAATCAGCAGCTATGACTCTCAACGAGTCATTCTCCACTATATTTTCTAGAAAGATCAAATTCACCCACCTAGCTTTGCTTGTCTGAACAGACTTGCTTTTAAAGGACTCCTAATTCTAACTATCTGACTTAATTTCCTGCCTAACTCTCATTAGGGTTAAGTGCTAAAATAATGGACTTTGAATTAATGGTTAGCCAAGGGTCAATCAAAAAAATTTCTAACCCAATTTGTGGTTTAGGTTTGGTGATCTGTTGAAGAATGATTGTTCTTATGAAAGCTGTTTTACTGCAAATTTCTATACATTGGATTGTCCAAGCACTTCGAAAGTGTGTTAGTTAATAATACGGTATTGTGTCTGGTTGTTTGCACTAAGGCTTAAAGATTCAACCTCTACTATGTAAGAAATAAACCGTAAGCTTTTTTTTTATAGTTAATTTTCTAGTCTCTACTCCTATATAAACACCACCTTGGCTTCCACTTTTTTCACCAAGCTAGCAAGCTTTCAAGTAAAGAGTGTCAAAGAGAAAGAGCATATTAGCAAAAACAATGGCCAACTCCATGGTTTTGAAACTGGTTGCAGTGGTGCTTACATGCATGGTGGCCGGTGCCCCCATTGCGGAGGCCGCAATATCATGCGGACAAGTGGTTTCCACCTTGACACCATGCCTTGGGTACCTCAAAAAGGGTGGTGCACCACCACCAAACTGTTGTGCCGGGGTGAAGTCCCTCAGCTCTGCTGCTAAAACCACCCCAGACCGTCAAGCTGTCTGTGGGTGCTTGAAGCAAGCTGCTGGTGGTGTGTCTGGCCTCGACGCCTCTTCTGCTGTCTCTCTCCCTGGAAAATGTGGTGTTAACATTGGCAACCCCATCAGCCCCAACGTTGACTGCTCCAAGTATATATATTACCTATTATCTTCAACCCTTCTATATTTTCTAGCTAAAACATAATTAAAATTGATAGGTACCTATTTCGAGGGATTGTCAAGGTTAAATATTCATATGGACCAATTTCGATCTTACCATTGAATTTTTCTTACTTTATCCTCAAATAATAGTGGACGTTGGCTAAACTTTTGGGGGGCATTTGGGTAAGTCATAACAAGGACATCATATGGGCATGCACATTATCTTTCGAACTTATTGGACCATATGGCCTAAAACATACAAAAATAACATATGTAAATGAGAAAAAATAATAATAAGATTAACAAAATGTATTTATTGACTCGATGAGCTATAAGAATTGACTGCTAATTTGGTTGTTGGTTATTCTGCAGGATGAAGTAAAGTGAATCAAGATGATGGAGATGAAGAGTTAGGGTTTACCATGGAGTCGTCAGTAATAGTAGTGTTTGTGCATGGTGAATAAAGGGTGGCGGGGTTGGATGTTGAGTATGTTATCAACTCGTGATCCCACTTCAGCTTAAGTATCAGAGTCTGTTTATTGCGCGAGTCGCAACTTTTGTTTAGAAGTCGGTCGGTACTTTCGTGTTTTGATGAAATATTAGACACAAAAGAATTGATTTTGTGTGTATTGTGTTCTGTCTTTCTCATTCCATTCTCCTGTTTATATACAAACTAATCAAGAAAATATTGTGAGAATATTCACAATATAATCTGCTAACTTCCTTAAAAACTATTATACAATCTTGACTCAATAAGCAACCTTCCTAATACAAATATTCCCAATCAATCAGAATATTCTCAATACCCCCCCCCCCCCCCCCCTCAAGTTGGTGCATGGAGATCCCGTATGCCCAACTTGCGAAGTAGATACTCATATTGTCGTTTGCCCAATGCTTTTGTGAAAATAACAGCGAGTTGCTCATTGGATGGGACAAATGTGGGATTGATATGTCCAGCAACAATGTCATCACGGACAAAGTGACAATCGACCTCAATATGTTTTGTCCGTTCATGAAATACGGGATTTTGAGATATATGGAGAGCCGCCTGACTATCGCAATGAAGAGACATAGGACGTGTGTGAGGCATCCCGAGGCTAGCTAAAATAGCTTTAAGCCATTTCAACTCACATGTAGTCATAGCCATAGACCGATATTCCGCCTCTGCGGAGGAGCGGGATACTGTATGTTGCTTCTTTGTCTTCCAAGATACCGGCGAGTTCCCAAGGAACACCAACCAACCAGTGAGGGACCTCCGAGTCAAAGGGCATCCGGCCCAGTCAGTGTCACACCACCCATGTAACTGCATGTCACACTTACTACTCAAATGTATACCTTGACCTGGATTACCTTTTAAGTACCGAACCACCCGCAAAGCAGCTTCCCATTGGTCCGCCCGAGGATGTTGCATAAATTGAGATAAAACATGAACACTATAAGATAACTCGGGTCGAGTGAAACACAAATAAATTAGCCGTCCCACCAAGCGACGGTAAGGCTCCGGGTCAGTGAGCTCTGGATACTTGGACAAGGCGAGTCGATGATTCTGTTCCAATGGCACCGCCGCGGGCCGTGCCCCTAGCAATCCGGCCTCAGAGATGATATCTAGCGCGTATTTGCGTTGACAAAGCACAAACCCATCTGGTCCGCGTGCCACTTCGACCCCCAAGAAATACTTTAAAGGACCCAGATCTTTTATATGGAAACAAACACTGAGGTAACCCTTGAATTTCTGTATATCCCCCGGATTACGCCCAGAGATGATAAGGTCGTCGACATAGACAAGAACATTGAGCTGAACCGCACCTCTTTGTAGAGTAAACAAAGAATAATCTGAATAAGATTGCCGAAAACCATAATTCTTCAAAGCAGTTGACAGTTTAGCAAACCAGCATCGGGGTGCCTGCTTCAGCCCATATAATGATTTCCTAAGCTTGCACACCTTTCCAGAAGTCCCTACCTGAAAACCGGGTGGTAATTTCATGTATACCTCCTCCGTAAGGTCACCATGTAGAAATGCATTATGAACATCCATCTGATGGACTTCCCAATTCATGGCAGCCGCAACGGCAAGAAAGACCCTTACTGTAACCATCTTAGCTACTGGAGCAAAAGTCTCTGTATAATCAACTCCTTCAATTTGATGATTCCCAAGAATAACCAGCCGAGCCTTCAATCGCTCAATGGTACCATCAGAGTTATACTTGATCTTGTATACCCACTTGCATCCTAGAGCTTTCTTTCCTGGTGGCAAGTCTGCTACAACCCAGGTTTCATTAATCTCAAGAGCCTCAATTTCTCGTCGCATGGCATCCCTCCAGCGGCTGTCTTTCGCGGCCTCATAATAGCACACAGGTTCCCGATTTGCTGTCAAGGCTGCAAGAAAATGTCTATGTCGCATAGAAAAATTATCACAATTCACATAATGTGCTATAGGATAGGGTGTACCTGAGGAATGCCGTGGTATGGGTGAAGCTGGTACGGATGGACTCATTTTTCGAATGGTATGAGTAACATAATCACGGAGTCGTACCGAGGCTTGCCTTCTGCGTTGACCCCTGCCCAACACATCTTCCTGACTTGCGTCCAGGTTGTCCTCCTGGTTCGCACAAGCCGGCTGCCCAGCAGCCTCATCTGGCTGTACAATCACCTCGGCACCAGCATTTGCCCCATCCTCGGCACACGCCGACTGCCCAACAGCCCTATTTGGCTGAACAAACTCCTTGGCACATGTCGGCTGCCCAGCATCCCCATCTGGTTGTACAAACTCCTCAGCACCCCCCCTCAAAACAGCAGTAGATGTCCCCTCAAAGTCCTCGTGAACCGCCTCAATATTAGGCAGACCATCGTGGTCTAAATTAAAATGATCTGCAAAGGGAAAAACTCCTTCCGAGAATACAACATGACGAGAAACAAAGAAGTCTCGTTTCTCCAAGTCATACAAACGCCATCCCTTTTTTCCATAAGGGTACCCAACAAAGATGCATCTTCGACTTCTACTGGCAAACTTATCCCACGTTTGTACATGCGCATAACACAAGGACCCCAAAATGCGCAAGTGATCATAAGTGAGTGTGCTGCCATATAGAACACTATAGGGTGTTTTCCCATTCAAGACCAAGGAGGTAGTCCTATTTATCAAGTATCCAGCCGTCAACACACACTCTCCCCAAAACTCAATAGGAAGAGAGCCCTGAAAACGCAGCGCCCGAGCTACGTTCAAAATATGTTGGTGTTTCCGTTCAACCCGCCCATTTTGTTGAGGTGTTCCCACACAAGATGTTTGAAAAACAATCCCGTGATCAAGAAAATATTGTCGCAGGCAAGTGAATTCAGTGCCGTTATCACTCCGCAAGATTTTTACCTCTTTATCAAATTGTCTCTTAACCATCGAAAAAAACATTTGAAGAGTATGAGAGACCTCTTTCTTATCAACAAGTAAGTAAATCCATACAGCACGGGAAAAATCATCAACAATGGTCAAAAAATAAGAAGTACCACAAGAAGAAGGTGTTCTATAAGGTCCTGATATTCACATAATTATTACATAATATATCCATTAATTTATACATGTTAGTGTTTCGATTATTATATTTTATAGTAATTAATTCGTTTTCATGTCTTTGTAGGAATTTGAGCGTAAACGATGAAATCATATTAAGGCGACAAGTTAAGGAACGACAATTAGTCGATTCCAACGGTGGTATAAAGCAGTCACAAACCTAAACCCATAACCTAATCCATAACCTAAACCCAAACCTAATGCCAAGCCCAATCCTTCTCCAAATTATACATTGATGAATCATTCCCTCATTTCATCCCTATTCATATAGGGTGAGAAAAGGGGGAGGAAGAGAAGGGAAGAAAAAGAATTAGAAAAATATCAAAACCTCTTCCTCTCTCAAAGTGATTCACAATCACCCTCACCACTCATCCATCTCTCACTCACTCAGCAATCACCTCCATCCTTCACCTCGCCACCACCATCACCCGAGCACCACCACCACCTCTAGACAGCACAACCGCCACCATCACCACCGTGAAACAGGGGCGTGACAACCCTGTTTCACATCAAATTTCCACCTCGCGACCCAGACAGACCGTCCACACCACCGAGTTCCGCCATCACGGCCCTCTCTTCTTCTCTGCCTCCCTCTCTTCGCCACTGTCCAGCCACCACAACCACCGCGAAACAGAGCCTCACCGCGGCTCTGTTCCGCCTCGCCACAGCGTCCCTGTTCCTTCTCTTCTCTTGACCTCTCTTCGGCTCGAGCTCCTTCCTGCCTCCCTCTCTCGCGACCACCGTTAAAATTGGACCGAGCACCACTGCCACCACCTCGCGAGACAGAGCTCGCAAGTAGAAACAGGGAGTCCCTGTCCTCGTCCTCCTTCATTTTTGTTGTGGTTTTCTCACTGTTTCCTCACCTTCTCTATTCTTTTGCAGGTTCTTGAACCATTTGGAGGTCGAGGAGACTCGCGACGAGCACGGAGGAAGGCGGAGCAGCGCCGCTGCTCGCTGGAGAAGACGAGCGGTACTGTAGAAGTACTATAGCAGCACTGTAGCAGAGGCGGGAGACTGAGTCAAATTCAGTTTTTCACTATTCACACCCCCGGTTCTGCTCTGTACCACCACAGAGCGTTTTGGGACCATTTGTCTCGGGATTCGTGTTTGGACCACCTGCTGATCTGCTGAGTGCCACCACATCGAGTTTGTGACAAACTAAATGGGTTGTATAAGTTATTTTGATTTATTTTACTGAATTGTGTGCTTAATTATTAATTACAATTTATTTCTGAATTTTTGATAAATTGTTTTCACCTTTCATGTTCGAAAAATTAAACTTGATATGTTTGGTAGTTAGAATTACCCTTTATCAATATTCAAAGCATGTGCTAAAAATATTAAGCTTAAACTTTGATTAAGTGTGCCCTAAAAAGACACTTAATACTTGGTAAGAGCGTATTTGTTTGAAATAATTTGTTAATGTTTGATAGAAACATGATATAAGTTGAATTGGATTTTAACGATCACATATTCGGTGTAAGCAAGGGATTCTCATCCCTAAAGCTTCTCGTTTAAATTTTCAGTAATTTATATTTAAATAATTTTACTAACTCATTGGTGAGCCCAAGCCCACAAAACCCATCTCATCTATCTTTTATTTTATTTTTCTTATTTTTAATTTATTTTTAGTTTAGCTTTAAAAATGTTGTAACCCCATTTTCCATTTAAATTAGTTTAGATAATTTCTAAATTTCAATTGCATCCACCTTCTTCGTGGGATCGACCCGTACTTGCCGTTGTCTACCAGTTAGGCACCGTGCACATGCGGTTATTACAAGTGGGTTAAATTAACCTATTAATTTAGGTTAGTTAAATCTCCATCAGGTCCCCATAAATCAGTGTGAATAAGTTCAAAAATAGTCGAAGCTTTATGTTCACTAACAGGAAACTTATCTCTACTTTGCTTTGCCCTCTGACAGACATCACAATTTTTATTCAAGCGATTTTTCGTTTCACTAAAACTTACTTCGGGAACTAACTTTGTTACTTGTAGAGATGGATGACCCAGTCGCTGGTGCCATACATCAAGAGACACCACATTATTGGCCTTTATTGCGTGAACCTGTGGCAGCCCCCTGAAGAAATAGAGTCCATCCCGTCGTTCACCCGCACCAATCAGCATCCTCGAAGTGCGGTCCTGTATAACACACAGATCATTAGTGAATTGGACAAAACAGTTATAGTGATCAGTCAATTGCGACACAGAAATTAAATTGCAAGTTAGCCCTGGCACATAAAGAACATTTTTCAAACAGAAATTTCTTTCAAGAGTGACCGTCCCCTCTTTAGTGGCGATAGTGTTACTCCCATCTGGCAATCCCACGGGACATTGAGCAATCGCCCTTAAGTCACGAAAATCCCCGATCGTGCCAGTCATGTGATTCGAGGCTCCCGTGTCAATAATCCAAGGCTTACCAGTCATCTTATCGGTCGTTGCGAATTTTGACCCGCCCAGAATTTGGAGAAGTGTCTGCCACTGATCGGTATTCAGCCCAGGCAGTGGAGATGTATCTGTCTCGGTCACTCCTGCCCCAGCAGAACCTGTTTGAGCAACGTTGGCACGATGTGTACCCTTGGTTCCTCGACCACGGCCTCGAAGACTTGACTGCCCTCTACCGCGACCAGCACCAGTACTTTTCCCATCGCTTCGGGGTCGGTCACCCCACCACTCTGGATATCCGTGCAAGGCAAAACAATTGTTAGATTCATGCCCCGTCCTTCTACAGTGGGAACACACCATACTAGATTTATCCTTTTCGTCAAGACGGGTTCGTGTGGCGAGGGCCACAATTTCCCCGCGTTCTTCCTTGCCGCGAGCGATTTTCTTTACTCGCTCCTCTTGAATGAGAATTGAGTATACCTTGTTCATGTTTGGCAACGGATCTTGAGCCAATATATTGGATCTCACTGTTCCGTACAAATTGTCATCCAAACCCATAAGAAACAAATGTACTTTTTCTTCCTCCCGTTTTTTCTCCAGAATTGAAGCGAGATTGCATGTACACTTCCCGCACTTGCACGTCGGTAATTGTTCAAAATTACCTAGTTCATCCCAAAGTTGCTTGAGTCGCCCATAGTAGTCCATTATGGTCAGCCCCTTCTGTTTACAATCTGCAAGATCTGATTTCAGTTCTTGAATCCGTGGTCCGTTAGTAATGGAGAATCGATCCTTGATATCATTCCAGAGATCCTGCGCTATTTCCACATGAGAGATAGTGGAGCGTAGCGTAGGTTCGATGGTATTTCGGATCCAGGACACCAAAAGCGAGTTGATAGTCCACCAGTCTTCGAGGTCTCGTGACTGCTCGCCAGGTTGTGTGATAGTTTCGTCAATGAACCCGAATTTCTTCCTGGCCCTCAAGGCCGTTCGAAACGAACGAGCCCATTCATCATAATTGTCCCCTTTCAATTGAACCTGAGTAATTGAAAGTCCGGGATTATCAAGAGAAGTGATGTCGTAAGGTGAAATCGTCTTCCGAGTTTCACCAGTAGAGACTTCACCGCCAGCCATGATCGGTGTTCAAAGAGAAATCTCAAAATGCTGTAGAAAGAATTAAAGCTGCAGCTCTGACTGCTCCTCACGCAGAGAAACTGAGATTTTTTTTTTTTTTTCTTTTCTTTTACATATTCATTTCACAAACATAAACAGAGAAACAAAGGTTCTTAACCAAACAAGAGAGGAGGAGAGATTTCTTCTTCGTCTTCTTCGATCAAAAGTTCGATGAAGGGTGATCGGAGCACAGCGTAAGGGAGCAGGATGTTCAAATCACACACCCACCATCGCAAGGGTTCAACTCAGAGGTTCCTGCTTCGTCACAAGTGCCCACTCTTCAGCCCTTTTCTGCTTCTTCAAGACAACCTGATCAGCTCCTTTTGCTGCTCCTCATATTCAACAGCATACTTCTTAGCTCTGTTGAAGAAAATCTTGCGATTCTCAGTGTTCTTCTTCTTAGCAGCCTCTGTTTCCTGCTTCTTGCGATTCTCAGTGTTCTTCTTCTTCGATCAAAAATTCGATCAGAACTTCTTCGATCAGAAGTTCGATCAGAGGTTCGATCAGATGATCCTTCGTCTTCTTCTTCGTTCCTTCTTATTCGATCAGGCCAGAGGTTCGATCAGGTTTGATCAGAGGTTCGATCAGCAGTTCGATCAGGTTCAATCAGAGATTCGATCAGGTTCGATCAGAGAATCACACAGGCCAGAGGTTCGATCAGATCTGAATCAGGCTAGATCTGAATCGCACAGGCCAGATGTTCGATCCTTCTTCTTCTTCTTCGTTCCTTCTTATTCAAAGAGGTTTCGATCAGGTACCTTTTCTCCCTTTATGATACTCTTATGATATGCTCTGATACCATGATGAAATATTAGACACAAAAGAATTGATTTTGTGTGTATTGTGTTCTGTCTTTCTCATTCCATTCTCCTGTTTATATACAAACTAATCAAGAGAATATTGTGAGAATATTCACAATATAATCTGCTAACTTCCTTAAAAACTATTATACAATCTTGACTCAATAAGCAACCTTCCTAATACAAATATTCCCAATCAATCAGAATATTCTCAATATGTTTCTTGATATTTCTGTAATTGTAATGGAACGGTAATATATATTGTAAGAATCGAGTTAATGGTTTGTTTTTAAGCTCTGTGTGCTTTTTTTTTTCTTTCTTTTGGTCGAATTTTTCATCTTTGAATTTCTGGTTTTTATCTAATAACATATTCAACATCCAACCTATTTTTCCACTTTCTAGCTCAAAGTGAAATGCCAATTCAAGAACTATTTCCAAATGGTACATGTTCCTTCACTCGACAACTTTAAGCTATCAAACGTCCTAAAAGGGTTCCTATGAGTGTCACACCAGTCCTAAATAATTATCTTGCTACAAATTTTAAATAGTGAAGGCCTAGGTTCCTAACCCTAAAATAGATGGTAATTAACCTATCTGCGGGAGAGGGCACGAAAATTTCAACTCAATCCTGCCACTATTCAAATTTGCATGCAATATTACCTAGAACAAGCTAAACACAAGTGATCACACAGAAACCGCGTGCAGATGCGGTGGGTAGAAGTTACCTTTGGCGTGAACCTCTTTCGGGTTACTTGCGACGGCGGGTAGAAGTCGATTTCTGAGAGTTTCCTCACGAATCACAATATTTTACTTCGTTCCCACTTGAGCTCCTATGTGTGTAATCACCTGCAAAACAAATGCAAAAAAAAAAAAAAAATTCAAACTCAAACAAATAAAACCAATAAGAAAGTGACTCGTAACACTATTCCTAAAAAGAAAATTAAACATAATTTATAAAGTAGCAAAAACAACCCTAGATTTTGATTGTACCGTTACAATCCCCGGCAACGGCGCCAAAAACTTGATGGAGATTTTATTAACCTAAATTAATAAGTTAATAAACCCCACTTGTAACACCGCAAGTGCACGGCTGTTTAACTAGTAGACAGTGACAAATACGGGTCGATCCCACGAGGATTGACGAGACAGTCAAATTCTGAGACTTATTTAAACTAATTTAGAGTTAGGGGTTGCAGCAGATGAAAATTACTAATTTAAGAGATTTAAATTGGCAACTAAAATTAAACTAGTAAGATGATATGAGAGTGGACCGAGACATCGAATCCACCACAGGTTCTTCGAGATTTGTATAATCCAAATTATTGTTTTCAATAATCAACACGACTAACCTAAAGATTAATCTAAGTTCGCAATCACTACAAGAAAATTGTATTTTAGCCACGGTTTTCAGCAACCGCTGGCATAACCGTCGCTAACAAACATATAGCGACAGTTGTCCACAACCGCTTGCAAAACCGTCGCTATATGCTATTTAGCGACGGTTATAGCCGTCGGCAAAACCTGCTTAACCATATTTATTTATGATTTTTAGCAGCAGTTTCCATGAGCACATTGCGACGGTTGTAACCGCCACCAAAAAGGTCGAACACATTGCGACGGTTGCACCCGCCTCTAATTCATTTTGATATTCAATTTTTTTTTACCAAAAAAACCACATGTTTCAACCTTCAGTACTCTCTTTTCATAGGGTGCAATCTATCCAACACGTGCACAACTTCTAGGCTTAAATAAAAAAACAAATATAAATGACACTATACTCAATTTATACCATCATCATACATGAAGAAAGACCTTAATTTCATTTCAAAATCAATATTACATGATCTAGGGGGAAACTACAAATTAAATTATTACATATTGTCAATGCTCACATCTAACAACCAAAATCGAAGTTGTAGAATGACTAAATAGTTAGATTAAAATAAACTAAAGTACGAAATGCTCCACAAGCTTTGGTGCTCATCACTGATCATGTTCTTCCTACATTGGGTAATCACAAAAAAATATGAGAACATTTCACCACAAAACCAAAACAAAAGAATCCAAGAACAATGAATTAAAAATAAGATCATATTTCAATTCTCTATGCCCCATATGGTCATATTATCATTTGGTTAAACATTGTCTACGAGCTATAACATTCACAATTGAACTGACAATTATTGATAAAATCCACAACTAGAACCGTTGATAACGAAAAAGGTGAATATGGCTGCAATGGAAAGGAGATCCGAATTCATTACAAACTTATGAACAAAATTGCAGTGAATTTATTGATGATATACTTACCAAGTAAAAATAGGTTCCAAGGCCATCTCCATGAGAGTAAGAAAAGAGTAAAGCAGAAAACAATTCTTTCATAACTGATACTTGGTTTTTTGTGTGTTTCCATTCTTTAATGAAAGTCAAGATGGACCCTAAATAAATATCATCTTATTACTTATTAGTATTAAACCCCTAATTTTCATAGTGCGTTTTTCTCTTATAAAGTGAAACGATCCCAATACAACAATGCTAAACCTATCTTTTCTCATGGAAACCCTTGTAAACATAACTTCATCTCCTTCGTAACTTCATATATATAATAATAATAATTAACAAATCTTACGATTTACGATTAAATCTAAATCTTACGATTTACGATTAAATCTAAATCTTACATGTTACGATTTACAATACAATTCACTAACACTGATCTAGCATAGCATGTATGTAAGATAGCATAGTATGTATGTAAGAAGAACCAAAAAAGCTAGGAGAATTAAGTAACAGAAAATATCCTTACCTCTTGTGTGTCTCTCCTATTTGTTACTGGTATATATTCATTGTTCTCTAGTATGATGCGCCTAAAGTTAGAGTTCGGCACATCCTTTACTATATGCCACTTGACAGGGAAGCTACCATTCCATTTGTCATGTTGCCAGCAACCCATATCCTTGTGAAAGTCAACAGGACCAATCATCTCTGCAACACCACAAAACTGCCCACTTGCATTAACCTGCATCTGAGAACACTGTTTCAGCCAAACGGAACACAAAGGGAAATGTGGTACATAAAAATAAATCATGCAAAGCAGGGCATTAAAACGAGCAGGTCAGTATCTGATCACGCTGCTTAGAACAGCCAGTATAGTCTGTCTGTTTACTACCATAACATTGAAGGACACAAAACATATCACATGACCATGAAAGTCAAGAACTGAAATTTCTACACGCAATTGGAAAAGCAAGATACTCACAGAGAAGAACAAGAAAATAGGGCAGCCACTTGGTTTCCCAGAAGCTATTTGCTTTCTCCTTTAGAAAGTTGCTTTTAGATCAACTGTCCCCATGTTCGTCTGCCAAGTCAATCTTCTCCCTGTGTGTGTGGCTAGATAGTATGCTCGGAACTTCTCGCAGACCCCCAAAATCTCAGATGGCAGGTTGCAAGTGGTGCTAGGTTGGGTTGGCCAAGACCCAGTTGTGAGCACCTGAACAGCCAAGGTAGGGTTGTCAGCAGCCTCAACAGCTTGGTTTGCATAGAACCCTTGCATCGTATCATGAGAGGTTTTCATGTCTGTGAACATGCCTTCCAACTTAGAAGTAAACTGATACCCACATTCAGTCTTAAGCTTAACAATCAAACTTCTCTCTGCATCATCGAAAACGGATTTTCCTGATAGAAGTCATTTAGCTAGATGTTGCTTGTAGTACTTTTCGAAAACATCTTTCTCTTGCAGATACCGGAATAGCATCATCACCTTGTCCAAAACATTTTCCACGTCCTCCTCACTAACCCCCTTCAGGCCTTTACGGAGCTTGTCATCCACAAACAATGAGATAAACTCAGGGGACCTAGGATTCAGATTGATGAAATACTCAAAAGATGAATTCAAAGCATTTTGGAACGTCTTATCGTTATTGAAGGCTGAAAGAATAATCTTATCATGTTTATCCTTTTCATCCAAAAGTCGTTGTACAAAATCAACAGGATCCTTCAACCTCTCTGGATCAGTAACTAACTGTTTGCCAATTTCCCGAAGATGAGAAGTCATCACGTCTCTTATAGTTAAAAGCCCATCAGGGACCCGACGGAACAAGTTGTACATCCTTTTCAGATCTTCATACTTGTCATCCAGAAGCATGCTAACCAAGCCTGAGTTATCCTTGTGGACTAATCTCTGCATGTGATTTGCAACCATCTCTTTCTCCATCACACTAGTTATCTTGGCTTCCGTTTTGGGATCCAAGTAGTGTGACACTCTCTCCATTTCTTCATTGAGAAGCTTCTCGGCTTTCTTTAAGTAATCCCCACAATCATAGCACTCAATGAACTGTTGAGACTCAACACTATAGAAATTGGCCGAGACATCAATAAAAGGCTTCTCAAAGTCCTCTTGGTAAACAGAAGAACCCAAATCCATGAGCATCTTTATAACATTCTGCATCAACCCTCTATTTATAACTTCACCAGTTCGTTTTTTTTGTACGAGATCAAGAAGTGTGTTTAAAAGCCTTGCCTGGATTTTGCTGGAGTGGATAATGTTATCCCTCCAGAGGTTCAGTCCAAGGTCATGAACTGGTGTTTTGTGGGTACTTGGAATGAAAGTTTTGTCCATGTACATCAATATGTCCCGGATCATTTACAATGCCTTGTTATGATCTGGCCATTTCCTGTTTAGCTCTTCTAGAAACAAACCTCCCTGAGCAGCTTCTATTAGTTTAGATATTTCTTTCAGGTGCATTGTCATTGTCGTGACTAAACCTGAGTACAACTTATCTCCAAATTTGTGCAAAACCATATTTCTAGGCACACACAAAAAACACAAATTATGAAAGGAAAAGAAATGCAGAAAACAATTCTTTCTAAAGGAGAATTGCTTTGATCATCTTACTTTATCCAGTCTTTGTTCTCTTGTGTGTACTAAGTACCCGTCAGCATTAAAGCGGGCACAAGAAACTGCAGCTTCATGATGTAAAGCCCAATCATGAATATGATTTTAACTGCTGTCATTGTCCAGCTGAGAGATGATGCTCACAAATACTTGGAAACTTTGGCACATATCAGAGAAAAGGCAGTACTCGTTCTTTGCATGGTATGTAGCCATTAGACCGTATCCTGTAGTTTGAACATCAAAGCCTTCATTCTGCAAGTCTCGAACTAATGGTAAACTGCCAGTAATCGAGTACGGCTTCACATGTCCAACAACATCTTTAGTTGCTTTGCATAACACATGGAAGCCACGTGAATCAAGATCACAATTCAAACTACATTGTTGATCAAACTGAAAACAGCTGCCAAAACACAATCAAGCAAAAGCAAAACACATTGGAGACAAACTTATCCCAATGCCACTATTCCTTCAATTGTTAAGGGAGATATGGATATGGATATGTACGTTGTTTTTAAGTATTTGTTTTGAGTGCTTGCAATTTGTTGTTTTTGTTTTTATATAAAAGGTTGGCTTGAGTATAAATAGTTCGATCTACATGACTCAACTTCACCTAGAACTTAAGGGCAAAAGCTTGTTCATGTCTACTGCATGAGCCAAAACATATATACCAAAGCCAGTCTTCTTTAAGCACTCCAAATGAAATTTGTGTAGAAAAACACATCGATGCCAATTAAGTTCACAACAGTATACATGCAAGTGACATTATTTGTCCAATTAAGTTTTGTTTGTCCTTGCATCATCCATATTGTTATTGAGTAAATTTAAGTTCACAACAGTATATATGTAAGTGACATTATTTGTCAAACACCCAAGGCAAGATTTTAGTCTTGAGAACCAAAACTGAATTTCAGAAATTGCGAATATAAGTAACACTATAAAACCACAAAAATAAAACCGTAAAATACTAAAGAAAACTACTCAACACAACAAATTCAATAACACAAATCCACTAAATCAGTGAAACAAGAAGACATACCGCTTCCTTAATAAACACGGACGAAGCAACGCCTTTCCACTTGGGATCATTATCCGGAAAAATATGAGATTGCTACTGAAAGGTCCCTTCACAACTCAGCTTGACCTAAAACTGAATCATCAAGGCTCCCATCCATGTGAGTGGGTATGTAAATGACCCATTGGGAAATAAATATGAAATCACCCCATTAGTAGATATGGTTTCACCTTCACTAAGTGCTACAATTTGCAACCTTAGTCACAATTTGCAGCCAATTTAAACATGAAAATTTAGATTACATCGAGAACTCCAATCAATTTGATCTCTAAAACAAATTGTCAAAGACCTAATGGGCACTTTAGAATACAAGAATTTGACCCTAAGCACTTCACAAAACAAACCCAAATCTGAAACATACATACCTGAGACTTCCAATTGGCTTCTGCATCCTTTTTCTGCCTACTAAGTGTGGAATCATCCTTAGAAAAAGAAAATTGATTGGGGATTTAGAACAAAACAAAAACCCAAATTGAAAATACAACAAAATTTGTTGAGGATGATTCAGTTGTGGATGATTCAGTTGATGAGCATGATTCAGGTAATGAGGATTCATTTGTGGATGATTCAATTGATGAGGATGATTCAGTTGTGGAATCATCCTCATCCTCAAAAAAAAACCCAAATCGAAAATACAACAAAAATTGTTTTTACATAAAATTGATTGGGGATTCAGAAAAAGAATAAGAAAGATGGATAAAATTTGACCTTGGGAAGCAATAGTGTAGCCGAGAGGATCTGAGATCTTTCAAATCGAAAGAGAAGATATGTCGATACCCCATTTTCATGAGTAAACACTTCCCTGAATATGAAGAACATAACAACAGAAGAAGAAAAAAGTCGATGAAGAAGAAGTAAATAACTCACCTGATGAAGAAGACGCACACAGCAGATGATAGTGGTTGGAGCGAGCGGAGGCGACTAGCGAGCGGACGCACGTAGAAGAAGTTGAAGCTTAAAGAGCTAAAATTTGTTTTGGGGTTGGTGGTGGTGGGTCGGATTCTGATCGGGTTTCAAATCATAAAAACAGTGGCAGGAGGTGGTGATAGTGGTGGTGTGGTGTGCGGTGGACGAGCAGACGAGGAGGGGAGGAGTGAGAGTAGAGATTGAGAAAATAAGGGATAGGTTTTTTCAAGTTTTGCTTAAAAATGATTTTTATTAATGACGATGTTTAAAAACAGTCGCAAATAACTATAACCGTCGCTAAATAATATTATTCTGCGACTGCTGTTCAACCGTCGTTAGATAAAAGTATTTAGCGACGGGTTTTCAAAAACGTCGCTAAATAACTGCCGCTATTTTATGAATTTCTTGTAGTGAATTGATTTCAGCAAAGGCATAAACCCCTAGCATTGCATGTCTTTCTACAGCACATACAATCACAGGTTTATTTTAACTAATTCTAAACCCCTAGCATTGCATGCCTTCTTACGGCACACACAATCACAGATTCAGATTAATTGATTAAAGCAGGCTTTGAATATCAATAAAGGGTACTTCTAACTACCGATTAGTCTAGATAATTATTCCGGATATAATCGGTGAAAGCAAATTATTGAAATTCAGAAATCAACTGTATTTAATATTCAAGCATATGGAAAATAATAAATTCAGATACGACAAACTCTAGAAAACCCTGTGGTTTCATCTTCGCCTCGGCGCGGGGTCTAGAAGATCATGGTGGACGTGGTCACAGCATCAGTGGAATCCATCTCAGCACGAACACGCATCTCGAGAAACTATTACAAATGCTCTGTGGTGGTTCTGACAAAAACTGGGGTGCGAACAACCTAATTTGGAATAGTTACTGTGCGGTGGTACAGAGCAGAAACGCACGGTGCGAATAACTAGACCAATTTGAAAATCAGTTTTCTCCTGCCAGAAATTCGTGTTCTCTGTCTCTAGCGAGCCGCGTCCTACGTCTCGCGAGTTGCTCGTCATTCGTCTTCTCCGTTTGGCTCCGATACCTGCACGAGAGAGGGTAACGAGGGGGAAGAACGAAAGAGTGGGTGGTGGTGACGGCTGGCTGGACGGTGGCATGGAAGCAAAAAGGAGAAGGGACTGCCCTGTTTTCATGGTGCTGTGACTCGGCCGCAAGACAGAGTGGGGGGAGAGAGAGGTGGTGAATGGAAGAATGAGAAGAACATGGTGCAAGAGAAAGATGGATGAGGAAGGAAGGCAAGGTGGCGGCTGATGGTGGTGGTCGGCGGTGTTGTTTGATGTGGTGGAACAGGGAGGAGCAAGAGAGAGGAACAGGGGACGGTGTGAGCGGTGGTGTTATGGTGGTTTGCGACAAAGATGGTGGTCGTGCGTGGGTTGTCCAGTAGACAGTGATATTGTGGAAGAAGAGGGACAGGGAGGAGAACGACAAGGAAATGGTGATGGCGGGATGATCGCACTGCCAGTTCTCCTATCGAGCAAGGATCGCCGACAGGGTGGATGTGGCGTGATAGCTGGAAAAGAGAGGAGGAAAAAAACAACATGGAAGAAGAACCTCAAGAGAAAAGAAGAAAAAAACCTAAATAGGGTTCTTCTCTTTCCTTGTTAGGTTGGGCTTGGGTTTCTAGGTTAGCTTTTTGGGCTTGAGCTTGGGCTTATGTTAAATTAGGTGGACCTAGGCTTGTTTGGGTTAGGTTTAGATATGTGACCCGCTACTTTGTACCACCACTAGAATCAACCAATTAATCTTTCCTCAAATTGTCGCCTTAATGCGATTTCATCGTTCACGCTCAAATTCCTACAATGACATGAAAACGAAATAATTAGAATAAAATATAATAATCGAAACATTAACATATATAAATTAAGGGATATATTATGTAATAATTACGTGACTATCACTAGGGAATTAGGTTTTGCAACCAGGATGATGTGGCATTATCAGAGAAATCCCTTAATCATCGTGTGTAATCATCAACGATTGTCAGAAAATAACGTGCACCACTGAGAGAAGGGACGTGATACCCTCCCAAATGTTAACATGCAATAAGGCAAAAGGAACAACACTTTTTATTGAACTAATTGGAAATGACAATCGAGTTTTTTTTTTTTTTGCAAGAGGACTTATGGTGCAAGAAAAATCAGTGCAAGATGCAACAAAAAAAGGTAAATGAAGTAATACTTTATTTGAGGGGTTCCCGAGACGCTTGTGCCAAAGAGGATAAGAGACGAGTGTTTGGACAGTGTGAACCGAAGATGAAGTAGTCGTGTGGTTGAGGAAGTAGAGGCCACCCTTCTCAGTTCCTGTCTCAATCGTCGTCCCTAAATGTAGGTCCTATATGACACAAAAATGATGAAAAAAATGGTGAGACTGAGAAACTGATAAACAAGTTTGCTGATAGATATTAGATTCAATTGAAATGATGGAACGCAGCAGACATTCTTAAGGATAAAATTTCGTGAGAATACCATGGTGCCAATGTGAGTGACAACGGCATGAATACCATTGGGTAACTTCAGTGTGCGATTAAATACTGGCTTACGGGAAGTGAGAGTTGTGTGGGATGAAATCATGTGGTCTGTAGCACCATTGTCAAGGATCCATATCATCGATGCATTAAGCAATTTGATGGATGAAACTTTATCTGAGAGATCAGAGAGGGTAGAGGCATTACCCATGTTATTCGCCTTACTCTTAGTGGTTAGAGCATCAGGCTCTGTGACTGATCTGACCTCCACGATACACAGTTTGTTCTTGGCGCTTAACGCCAAGGTCATAGAAGGTTTCCATGTGCCATAATTATCTTCACCCAATGGTTGTGATATGAGGATCATGTAGGGTTGAAAACCAAACCGACGGTTCGGTTTTTCACCTAAACCGTGAATCGAACTGACTCTGGTCGGTTTCAAAATTTTCAAATCGTAATCAAACCGACCATTAACAAAATCGAACCGATTCTAATTTATGTAAACCGTAACCGAATCAAACTGACCAACTATTTTAAACATATTATATTATTTTTATATTAAATGTATATTATATATTATATATATTCGGTCAGTTTGGTTTTGTCAGTTAAAATCGCATTGAAATCGAAAATCGAACCGACTACTATTCAAAATCGAAACCAAACCGATCGGTTCGATTTTGATATGTTCGGTCGGTTTAATCAGTTTGGTCGTTTTTTGTTCAACCCTAGGATCATGTCAAGTTGGTTTGAGTGGTTAAGATGGTATAGATGATTGGGGTTGTCAAAGGGGGTGGCACCTGATTTGTTCATGGCGTCCTTGGATGATTATGTCTCGCTCATGCTGATGAATTGGGTTTGTGTTTAGGTCACCAGAATTGCTTTGATACCATAATAAGTTTAGAAGAAGAAGAAAACTGTATTGATTGTATATCTTACGAGAGACCCAATATGGATTTATATAGCCTAAACTAAAAATACATTTTGAAATAAATACAAATCATATCAAACAGAATAAACCTAGAATAAAGAATATCCTGGCAGATATTATGCTAGGATATTCTTATTGTGACTTTATTTCTTTCATTCTTTAATAGATTGTTGTCTATTTCCTTTATTCTCTAACATGATTGTTGTTTGTTTCCTTCATTCTCTAATAGATTGTTGTTTATTTCGTTCTTTCTCTAATATTAACAATGCATAAAGAGTCTCCAATAGCTTGGTCAAAACATTAATCACAAATTAATTAGGTTTAACGAATCCGAAAATGCTAGGAAACCAGGTTTTTTGCAATTAGGTTTTGCAACCAGGGTGATGGGGCATAATCTTGAAATAATGATGAAATCTCTAAAGTATTTACGTGTATCTCGAGCTTGTAAAATACCTCATCTCTAATAATATCACATCATCCTGGTTGCAAAACTTCGTTCCCTAACCTCACTCAAAGGAATTACACCAAGTCAGCAGCTATGACTCTCAACGAGTCATTCTCCGCTAGATTTTCTAAAAAGATCAAATTCACCCACCTAGTTTTGCTTGTCCGAACAGACTTGCCTTTGAAGGACTCCTAATTCTAACTATGTGACTTAATTTCCTGCCTAACTCTCATTAGGGTTAAGTGCTAAAATAATGGACTTTGAATTAATGGTTAGCCAAGGGTCAATCAAAAAAATTTCTAACCCCATTTGTGGTTTAGGTTTGGTGATCTGTTGAAGAATGATTGTTCTTATGAAAGCTGTTTTACTGCAAATTTCTATACATTGGATTGTCCAAGCACTTCGAAAGTGTGTTAGTTAATAATACGGTATTGTGTCTGGTTGTTTGCACTAAGGCTTAAAGATTCAACCTCTACTATGTAAGAAATAAACCGTAAGCTTTTTTTTATAGTTAATTTTCTAGTCTCTACTCCTATATAAACACCAACTTGGCTTCCACTTTTTTCACCAAGCTTTCAAGTAAAGAGTGTCAAAGAGAGAGCATATTAGCAAAAACAATGGCCAACTCCATGGTTTTGAAACTGGTTGCAGTGGTGCTTACATGCATGGTGGCCGGTGCCCCCATTGCGGAGGCAGCAATATCATGCGGACAAGTGGTTTCCACCTTGACACCATGCCTTGGGTACCTCAAAAAGGGTGGTGCACCACCACCAAACTGTTGTGCCGGGGTGAAGTCCCTCAACTCTGCTGCTAAAACCACCCCAGACCGTCAAGCTGTCTGTGGGTGCTTGAAGCAAGCTGCTGGTGGTGTGTCTGGCCTCGACGCCTCTTCTGCTGTCTCTCTCCCTGGAAAATGTGGTGTTAACATTGGCAACCCCATCAGCCCCAACGTTGACTGCTCCAAGTATATATATTACCTATTATCTTCAACCCTTCTATATTTTCTAGCTAAAACATAATTAAAATTGATAGGTACCTATTTCGAGGGATTGTCAAGGTTAAATATTCATATGGACCAATTTCGATCTTACCATTGAAATTTTCTTACTTTATCCTCAAATAATAGTGGACGTTGGCTAAACTTTTGGGGGGCATTTGGGTAAGTCATAACAAGGACATCATATGGGCATGCACATTATCTTTCGAACTTATTGGACCATATGGCCTAAAACATACAAAAATAACATATGTAAATGAGAAAAAATAATAATAAGATTAACAAAATGTATTTATTGACTCAATGAGCTATAAGAATTGACTGCTAATTTGGTTGTTGGTTATTCTGCAGGATGAAGTAAAGTGAATCAAGATGATGGAGATGAGGAGTTAGGGTTTACCATGGAGTCGTCAGTAATAGTAGTGTTTTGTGCATGGTGAATAAAGGGTGGCGGGGTTGGATGTTGAGTATGTTATCAACTCGTGATCCCACTTCAGCTTAAGTATCAGAGTCTGTTTATTGCGAGTCGCAACTTCTGTTTAGAAGTCAGTCAGTACTTTCGTGTTTCTTGATATTTCTGTAATTGTAATGGAACGGTAATATATATGTTGTAAGAATCGAGTCCATGGTTTGTTTTTAAGCTCAGCTGTGTGCTTTTCCTTTTTCTTTTGGTCGAATTTTTCATCTTTGAATTTCTGGTTTTCATCTAATAACATATCTGAATAACTGATCAAGAGAAGACATGCATACAAAGTTTAGTCTTAAAAGGAAATTGGAAGGAAAAAAATTAAATTAAAAGTTTATTCATAAGGACATATAATTCGTTCTGATTTACCAATGGGTAAATGCTCTGGTAAATGGGTACTATGACTCAATAATTTTAGTGTGGCCAGCCATATCCAATTAAAATGAAATTTTCTCAGATGATTAACTTTTTTAACAAGCTTTATCAAGTGTTACTTCCTAACTTAAAAACCACGAATGCGTAAAATTAACCCATAAGAAATAGCTCCTAGTCCTCCCTCATGACCCCTTCCATCTAAGAGACACCCTTTAGACCCTTTCATTTGGAGCATACAAATGTAGTATTGAGGATTTCCTGTACATTTTGCATTTTTTTTGGGTCCTTTTTTCTTTTTTTTCATTGTTTCTCATACCATCAAAAATACCACTTTCTCTATCGTATTGGACATCCAAAAAGCACAACACTATAACAAAGAGCACATTGTAAGAGCTAAATCAATGGCCAACTCTAAGGTTTTAACGCTGGTTACAATGGTGTTTACAGACATGGTGATTGGTGCACTGATTGCTGAAGCAACAATAGAATGCGATCAACTCATTAGCTCTGCATGCATTGTGTACCTTGGGGGTAGTTGCTAAGAGCACTGCAGCCCATAAAGCGGCAGCCTATAGGTGTTTGATGCAACATTATATCAAATTGGCATTTTTGTAACAACTCTCAAAATAATAATACTTTTGAGCTATAACAATCCACAAAGTAATTTTACACATTTTCACAAACAAAGTGATACAATAATTGTATCACCATGAAGAGTATAGTCCTACAAGTGATATTATTCATGGTGATCTAATTTATTGTATCACTTTTTTTTTTGTAACTGTTTTTCATTTTTTGACTAAATTTAGTTTTGACTTAAAATTGTTTGGTGAACTGTTATAGCTAAAAAATATTTGTGTTTTAGGAGTTGTTACAAAATATGTCAATTTGGTGTAGTGCAAGCCGTTACCATATGGTATGAGCTCACCCCTGTACTGTTGTGGCTTTCCTTGTTGAGTGTGGTGTCTCCCTTAATTATCCCATCACTACCTAAGTAAGTTGGTTAATACTCTCTTTAAACCTCTAATTAAAAGGCATTGAGCCACATTCAATAGTGTTGGGTAAATTATGAAGGACGCTTATATATGTGATGCATAATTAACTAGCCTAATCTATATCCTGCTATGATCCTATAGGGCTAACCAAACCAAATTTAAAGGCTACAATATTATTGTCACTTAATGTCCTCGTTGCCTCCATCTCATATTATCACTTAATGTCCCCGTCGCCTCCATCTCGTATTTAGAATTTCTTTCACTCCGGTCCATCACCTCTAGCTCACATGAAGACTTGGTTTCGCTCTGGTCCAGTTTATTTAGCAGCTACATTCAATACTCGAAGGTTTATCAACGACGGTGTACTCCTAATAATCGGGCAAAAATTTACAAAATCCTAACTGGTGGGTTCGATAGTGATGGGTAAATTATGAAGGACGCTTATATATGTGATGCATAATTAACTGGCCTAATCTATATCCTATGATCCTATAGGGCTAACCAAACTAGATTCAAAGGCTACAATATTATTGTCACTTAATGTCCTCGTCGCCTCCATCTCGTAGTGAGACTTTCTTTCACTCCAGTCCATCACCTCCAGCTCGCATGAAGACTTGGTTTCGCTCTGATCCAATTTATCTAAACAGCTACATTCAATACTCGAAGGCTTATCAACGACGGTGTACTCCTAATAATCGGCCGAAAATTTACAAAAATTTACAAAATCCTAACTGGTGAGTGTCGAACCCGTGACCTCTCATAAGAATAGTGAATGTTCAACAAACTGAGCTACAATTGGTGGACCTCTTGTATGTTTTGAGTTTGAACTCACTCATACAAATAATCTAAACCTTAAATGAGAGTCGAACTTAGCAGCAGTGTTTTTGTGTGCCTTCAACCTAATTTTTGGATTGCTCAAAATGCTCTCCTAATTTTATCATACTTACAAGAAAAATCAATACATAGGTAAATAGTAGGGCTAGGCAATTTAGATCGAAAAACTGAACCGAATCGGGAATCGACCCGATCCGAACCGAACCGGTCAGTTCGGTTTTATAATAGATTTTTAATCTTCGGTTCGGTTTTTAGGCCCGGCTCGAAAATTTCAGTCTGGTCCTCGGTTCCAGCAATCCTAAACAGTCAGTTAATCAGGCACGGCCCGAATGTTTAAATAGAGTACCAATTTGTTCCAAAGTCCAACCCAAACTATCCCCACCAACATCAAAACCCAACCCAAACTTACCCCTCTAATATCAAAAACTCAACCCAAACTATGCTAGTACAACCTAACCTACCCCTAAAACCCAACTTATTCTACCCATGTGACATTGACACAATTTGTGGGTATCACCCATTACACTCACTCAAACAATAGAGAGAGAGGAGTTGAGATCATTATTTGCAAAACAAAACCAAGGGATGATTATGAAACCAATAGTGGTTTTGGTTTTGGATAGGAATGTTACGATGGATTGGAGGATTAGAGTTTAGATGTATTGGAGTTTAGATTGGATATGAAACAAACATACATCATGGTCATGATGGATGGGATTGGCGTTTAGATGGGATCAAAGAAATGGACGTTTGAGTCACTTGTCATTCTTTTTCTTCTCTTCTAATAGAAATCATTAAGCTTAAAAAACTGGGCTTGAGAAAATTGGGCTGAAAAACTGGTTGGACCGACCCGGCCCGGTCTGAAAAATCGGCCCTCGGTTAACCAGCTAACCCAGTCCGGGCTCGGTCCTTAAAATTTCGTACTTTCAAATGTCGGGCTGGTTAATCGGACCTACCCAGCCCTAGTAAATAGTGATCAGGGTTTTTTTCATTTTAAATGAAAAGCTATTACACATATGTACCATTTTTTACCCTCCTAAATTCAGATTATTTACAATAAAAAAACATGCCCTCTCAAATATTGTTAATTATACCTAAGCCTCTAATATAATTTATTTGAAGCTTCCAATTATTTATAAACTATACATAGGCCCTTAAATGTTTAGAATTTCGTTACAATTTTTATTTCACCCTCCCAAACTCATACTATTTACATTTAAATTCAGCCCTTTAAACATTTATTAATTACACTTAGGCCTTAACATAATTTATTTAAAGCCCTTCAATCATCAATAAATTATTAAAAATGCCCTAACAACTATTTTTTATTTTCAATCAAAGTTAGTCTCTATAAACATTCATTAGTTATATTTAAGCCCCTACCATAATTTATTTTAAGCTCTTCAATTATTTATTATAAAAAGACTCTTACATCTAACATTTGATTTTCCATTTTGCTCTCTACATGTCATATTTATACAATCAAACCCAACCCATCTTAGATTAATGAACAATAAAATATGTAACCTGGTTTTTAGTTTTCAATTTTGCCCTCGTCCAAATTAGACAATGTTCATCATATCTCCATCCTCTCCCTCCCTCTTCGTTCTCCTCCTCTTCTCCACTGTCGCTGGCCCTCTTCTTCCTCATTTTCCCGCCTTCATCTTTCTTTGTTTCGCAACCACCCCGCCTATTTCTTCCTCCCTCTTTATAATCTCCACCTCTACTAAACGTGTCTCTCACTAGCGATGAGGCCCTTTGGAGGCGGTAGAGTCATATTGGTTTAAAAAAAAAACTTGTTGTGCTATTATGGAACCATTTATTCAAAAGTTGATAAATAAGTTTCGCAATGTAATAATTGTAAGCTTGTAACTTTTGGTGGTTTTACTTTGTAGGTTCATTTGCTTTTGAACTTTCAGAATCTCGGTGGGCTACAAAACCCAATGTTAATTTGGCACAGAGTCAACATTTCAAATCATCCCTACTGTCAAAGAGCAGGCCGGTTTTGCTGACTTGCCTATGTAAATTGTATGGTTATAACTTAATATTTCAATGGATTAGCTATGGAGAGGGTATCATTTTGTCTGAGCTGCTGAGTAAAATCTTTCTAACCTAATACTTTCTGACAGAACATGATGGAAAGGTGAATGAGGTCTACTGTGTGGGTTTGGATTGAGAATTTTGCCCAATTCAAATATGAACCATCATTATCGGAGTCTCATGTTGTAAATTCATCGTTTACAATTCAATACAGTATAAGTGCTAAACAAACAAAAAAACTTACAAAATGTATTGTAAATCTCAGTTATGTTGCTACGTTTGGATTTTATAGTTCCTATTAAAACCAAATAATAGATACAGTTTTCAATTTTTTTCATAGCTATAAGATGGAACAAATCATGGCTTGAAGGCTAAAAACACTGAAACCCATTCACAGTATAGTGTTTTGCAACCAGGGTGACTGGGATGAAATCTTCAAAATATTTCTGTATATCTAGAGGTTGTAAAAAATCACTTCTAATGAAGACACATCATCTTGATTGTAAAACCATACTTCCAAGCCTCCTTTCTTTCCCATTATATTTGGTAACATCGTGCTAGTTCAACTTATGCCAATATATGCTATAGTATGCGATATTCCAACTTCCCTTCTTTGTTCAATATTACATTTTTCAATTTACTCTAATATCTCATCATTATAACATTTAATTCAAACTCTCTAATGATTTAGGGGGTGATTAGTGCTTTGTACCAATGGATTGGATCCAAAATTTTTGCTTATACAATTTAATTACCAAATATATTTGGCTATGTTCATTGTTTTATAGAATGCTTGTCACACACAATATGTTCACACACTAAAATATTCAAAATGTGCTCATTTTGGTTGCTAAGAGCATACAAAATGCATTCACCAAGTTTTTTTTTTTTTTCAGAGAGACGTTTTAGAATTCATAAAATTTGAATGAAGCGAAAATTTACTTTATTCTACATATTGATTTCACCGCATTTTAGGTAAACAAACTGCATGCCAATCCAAACCTAATCTTTTTTTTCCCACAAGTAGATAGTATCATTTGAAACAGGGCAACATTTCCATTTAGTTCAACTTTATAGTTTGTCTAAGCCGATTAGTAACCCCTAATATAAACACATGTAACTCACTCATGTCATGTGAACAATTTAATTAAGAAAAACAGGAAATTTTCATAAATTTTTGCTGCAAAAACAAGTGAATATGCTCGTCCGAAGATGGCGACTGTGGATGAAAAGCAGAAATATTTTTAGTGTCGGCAACAGTCACATAAGAACACAACAAATAACCATAATTCCAAGATTTCTCCATCTCTGTAGGGTTAAGGATGCAGAAAATGCTCAAATCCATTAATGAGAGTGGTTGGAAATTCAGAGGAGAAACGGAAGTGTCTGCATTTAAGTTTAGGAAAGGTGGTCTAGGTAGATTTCATTATCATCCAATCTCCAATCCATTATTTATGAGTTAATATGACTTCCATTAATTATAATAACTCTACCTATTCTGACTAGCTCAGTTTAGATCTCTGCTAATATTTCCATACTATTTTCACTTCCTGGGCCACAGTGGGTATAGCTAAGATTAGGTTTAGGCACATTACTCCCTTTGTCCTCTAAATATCGATCGACAATTTGATTTTACAGGTTAGAATGTACGAGGCGACATCTACTTAATTAAGAAATTTGTACTCCATACTTTTTGTTACAGTTTCTAGAAGAAAAACATATAATTTTTCCTTGGATCAAATCAAAATTGGGTTTTACTTTTTTCGGACAGCGAGAGTTAAAATTCTAAACTTTTTACTGTCACCACAAGTCTTATCAACTAAGTAGCACTCGATAAAACATTGTTATATCTCATGTAATCTACTAGTTGTTAAAACATAAACTATAATGTAAACATTAAACTCCTAAATAGGAAAGGGAATTCAATGGAAAAGAAAAAGGCAATGTCCTTCTCAAAGATTAGGTTTCAGCCTCTGTAGGCCTTTAAAAGTTCCAAAAAAACATGTCACAAGTTACAGTGGATTGAGACAACAGAGAATGGGTCTTCATTCTGGCTCCCATATGGAACAAATTAGCCAGTCCATCACTGCACATAATTTTCTTCATATGTGTAAAAATACAAGCATATTCCACATCAAAACCTAGTATCAAAATTTACCAATCACAAAAACCACAGATATGCACATCGGCATGGTTAACAAATCCGTAACGTTTGTTATTTCTGTAAGATCCTTTGCCTGTTACGCTGAATAGATACGACAATGTATGTATTTCAGAGAAATTTTTAGGCAATTTGAAAGCACAACTTTAGGCAATGAACAATTTAGGTACAAAACATGAACTTAGATTGGAAAATTAGGTACAAATTGAACCTAATTAAACTCACAAACTCACTCTTTACATGACTATAGTAAAACAATCCAATGACCTAATTCAATCCCATCAGTGAACATATGAGCATGCATGAACATATGAGCTAAATGTCATCTTCATGTTGAATTGAGCACCACCCATTAATACATTAATACCTCCAACTACTAACCATACCCTCTAAACACCTTTCAATCCCTATATAAGGAGGTCCCCCTCAGTGAACAAAACACACAACAATTCAGTCTTAAAGTTGAGTCTTAGTAACAGAGAAGCAATAACAATGGTAGCATCACTAGTCTTCAAGCTTTCCTGTGCACTACTAGCTTGCATTGTGGTGTTTGCACCACAAGCTGAAGCTGCCATTTCCTGCGGTACAGTGATCAACAAGGTTTCTCCTTGCATCCCGTACCTACAGGGTAAGGGAGGTCTACCTCCATCCTGTTGCGCTGGGGTGAGGTCGCTAAATGCACTAGCGAGAACCACCCCAGATCGTCAGGCTGCTTGCGGGTGCTTAAAATCAGCCGCAGGCAGCGTCCCTGGGATCAATCCCGCTCTTACCGGCGGTCTCCCAGGGAAGTGTGGTGTTAACATTCCTTACAAGATCAGCCCTACAACTGACTGCTCCAAGTAAGCCATTCAACATACTATTATTGTTGTTGTTGTTGTAGACAGTTTTTTCACATTTTTTATTAAATATTTACTCAATTAATTTGTGGTTTCATTCTTTGTTCTGCAGGGTGAGGTGAAGAACAACAACAGAATATGAACATGAGAAGTGGAGCTAGTTTTCTTTCCATGTAAAAGTAGTAATAATGAGGAGTAATAAAATAAGGAAGACCTTTGGTGATCCCATTTTAGTTTGTTATCAATCCACCTGTTGAGAACCTACTTGTATTATGTGATTTGCTGTTTTCATGTAATGGCAAAATCTCTATCTCTATTATAGTAATTGTTCCTATTTTTCTATAATCTCTCTATTTCTCCATACTGTTAACAAAACTCTATGCTATATTAAGCCATTTTTATTAAAACACCATTTTTTGCTGATTACACTCCACTGTTGGGGATAAGTTTGTACCTTTTAACAAGGATATTTTTCAGGGCACACTACAAAGCAAGGATTGTGATTTTGTTTTTCGATATAGATTTTCAGTAATATAGAGTTTCAGTAAGTTGATTTTAAAAAATATTTCAGTGTCTAAAAAAACATAAAAATTTCAATTATAATTTTGAAGTTATCAATAAAATTTAAGCATTTTAAATTTTGTATATATACTGTAAAGAGTAACACAGGACTATTATTCATGGGTTTGTCTAAATGTCGAGGGAATGGATGAGGAAACCAGTGAGGGAGGGGGTGAAGATGTCTCGAGGCGCTTTCACGCATCTTGATGAGAATGAACGGCTTCACCGGCCCCCTCTCTCGTTGATTTCCTCGTTGTTTCCCTCGACCTTTAGAATTTCCCATTATTCATTCACCTATTTTTTTGTTTGGGTGGAGATGTCAGTGTAGTACAGAATTTGAAAGCACTTTTTAATTTTTATTGACTTTGGAGGCCAAAATAAAGCGACAAGCACATTTAATTTTCGACTAGTGGATGATCTAGTGTGACAAAATGTTGGTAAAATAGATTTGTTAGGTTGGCAATAAATAAACAAACAAACTAATCGATACGATTTAATTGACCCCTTCAATACCTCTATATAAACACCACAATCAGAATGCAAAGATGCAACAAAAACACTGTAGTTTGTTCAAGAGTTTTGGCAATGTAGAGCAAAACTTTTATGGCAACAAGGTTTGTTCATGGTTCCAGACTTTGCAAGTGTTTACGCTTGCAAAGACAAAACCACAAGAAGTGTGATGTCCTTCCATGCCGTAGAGGAGTTATAATCATCACAACTTGATATTGTCTTCTTTGGGCTTAACCACTCTCACAGCTTTACTTTAAGTAGTTTATTCTCTTCCGTCACTTGAGTGATACGAGACTATAATACCTAAGTAACTTGTTAAGCCTATCTGCCCACCCATAAGGTACCCTGCCAGCCTCACAACCCTATACACAAGGTGTTGTTACATCCGTTGATTGATTATTACATAACGAAAATTCTAGCCGGCTTAGTATTCGCGATTGGTTTGCATGCCTGATTGACTAGAATTCCTCTTCTGTCGCTCTTCTTTAAAGTGTTTGTGGTTGTGTTTAAAATAAAAGGGACAAAAAGTGTAACTCGCCAATCAAGCATGCAAACCAGGCCAGCAAACCAGACCGGCTAGAAGTACTCTATTACATAATATTGTTTTCGCAGAGTCTATTGAGATGGAAAGGCTACAAGTGTGGAGCGTCTCGAGTACATGAGAATAATTTGGAGCCCTTGTGTGGTTCTCCTACAATGTGATTTGCCCTTCCAAGGCTGTAATTATATCACTTTCCTCAATAAAAGATTATTAAAATTTTCTATTTTTGCTTCCATTATTTTTGGTAAAAGTAAAATTCCACTAAAATACTTTACACGTTTTATTACAATATAAAATGAAAAAGATAAGAATTACAAATTTTAACATATTTCAAAATAAGAAATATTTGGTGAAATTTGGACATATTTTGAAAAATCACATTCCTTGATTATGACACTAAATGAAATGGTGTTCGTAATTATCCTCCACCGGTAACGCTTCCACTGAAAATTTCAATGGTATCGCCTTGCTTTACATCGTGCCATCGAAAGGATCGATCATCATCCATCACATTTTGTTTATAAATAAAGAAATATCCTTCTGGAGGAAGTTGAAAATTAACCTGTTGTTGCAATCTCTGAAGTTCCTTTTTTAGATCACCCACATTTTCACCTGGGTTTACCTCCACCTGAATTTTTTGTCCTCCAGTTTTCGGTAGCACCATCAATTTTAGTTTCTTCAAATTCATCGAGTTTGACCCTCCGCCTCCACCACTAGAGCAACTGCTACCACCACCAGCCATCACTGGTGGAGATGACGAAGGAGGACAAGACCGAAGAACCACCATAACTTCAGAATAATTACTAATCCCATAATCACCTACAACCTGATTTTCGCCTAGTTCATTCCCATTGAATGAAACCGAAAACCTATTCAATAGCATTGTTTCAACCTCAACTATCCTCTCTTTTAACCTGGCAATTGTATCATTTACCTCAACTTCAATAGAAAATTGTTTCTTGTACCCTGGTATCTTCACTTGAACTTGTAATTTGCCCTGTGCAACCGGCTCTGCTGTCTGCTGTAAAGGCGGAGATGATTTTGCTGATGGTTTTTCAGGATCCTGTTCAATCCTCAGCTGAATGCATGACTCATGTAATACATTGTAGAATTCAGTATCGCGTTCATCAACCATGACTTCACCATTCATCATTAATGTTTGCCTTGCTACTGGGATGTGTTGGTACTTCTCAATCTTCTCTTTGATCTCAAGAACTGTGTCAAAATAACCGATTTCAATATCAAATTTCCTCTCTGGTGTTTCAAATGTTACGTCCATTGCAGAAGAAATATAATTAAAGAGATATAATTGTAATTTTTTTACAGAAAAATTATGTCATTTTTTTTACTGTGGTTCAAGTATTTGAATTATGTTTTGACACGTGTCAAATAAAAATCTGGTAGAGAGAACTCCTGGAGAATCTGAGATTTTGTTAGACTTATAATCCGGCAAAGAAGAAGGATAGATTTTCTCTTTATCAGATTTTATAACTGAAATGAAATCTCTCTCTATCTGATTATAACCACTAGAAATTCAAATTCTTGGGCCTCGGACTAATTAGCCTGACCCAATAACAAATTAGACCCAGCCCAAAGTTTTATCGACAAAGCCTGTTCGCCGGTTATCGAACTATGCTCAAACGGCCAAAGGCTTCCCTATCCCAGATGAGGTGATACCGAAAGCGGTTTCTAGCCCTATCATTTGAATTGGAAATTTAAAATAAAAAATAAATAAATAAATAAAAATGCTAGGAAACCAGGTTTTTGCAACCAGGGTGACGTGGCGTGATCTTGAAAGAATGATGAAATCCCTAAAGATTTTATGTGTATCTCGAGGTTGTAAAAAAAAACTCCTCTAACAATGCCACGTCATCTTGATTGATAAACCTAGTTCCCTAGCCTCACTCATTGAGAAAATATCTCAAAATACTCGCAAGTAGAGATTCCTTTGAAAAAATAAAATGAGAACTCTACTACTTTATATAGAGGTTTCTACAATTTGCAGGTCTAACAAAAGAAACAAACATCCACAGGTCCTCCATTTAGTCCAATTGAATTCGACATTTCAACAAGAAAGTTGTATGTTAGGTTTCTACATGTAATCATTTAGTTGATGAGTAAAGCATGTACACAAATACTAAGTTAATTAGTTCTCAAAGAAATCTAATTACAATTCTATCTTTTATAAAACAGTAAGGTCTGGTGCAATGTACATGAAAGTTTAAAGAGAAAATACTAGGTTTAGTTGATCGCCTATATGAAAAAACAATGCAGGAGAATGACAGTAAAAGTAAGGTGTAAGACATTTGGAAATACGAGTTGATTATTTTACAATGGCAAGAGTCTTACATGCAGCTTTTCGTTGGCAATCTTTATGCTTGCAGTTCTGTGTCTGGCCAGCACCAACAGGTGTGCAATGAAACAGAATATATAGTATCCCACAGCATCCAGTATGGTAGGATTGGTGATTGGTAGCAATATGGAACCTGAATGCTGTCAAGGGGTTCGGCATGTAAAGTTCACTATTAAAGCAAGACCTGACCTTCGAGCAATCTGCAGTTGCTTGAAGGGTTTTCTGACTGGAACCCCAGGTTTAAAGCCTGAATTTGTTGCATCAATTCCATTAAAATGTAAAATCAATATTCCTTACAATATTCCCCGTTACAGAGACTGCTCCGAGTAAGCTCTCCCTGCATCCTTGACCAAAATAATCACAATGAAAAGTATATATCTTTGACAAATATGAACAAATTTCTTGAACTACAAGTATGTAAATCAAAGTTCTTCCTGGATTTAACATTAGATTAGAGTTCTAATCGATTGATCTTTCCGTACACATGCAGGATCGATTGAGATGCAAAAAAGAGGTGATGCCGTTACTACTAGAGCTGGGTTCACAAGAATAATTTGGACTCCAAATATGGATCCCTCAAATGAGATTCCTCAATAAAAGATTGTTGAGGAAACTAGTTTCACTTTTATTATTTTGCTTATAAAGAAATTTTCTCTAACCAAAGAGCAATTCCTGTTACATTTCTCCATAAAAAATGGTCACTGGAAAATAAAAAGGTAATAAAAGCAAACAAAATTAAATGCACAATGTGAGATAACTTGATTTTTCTATAAATGCACAATAACCTTGGAATTTCTTGGTGTTGTACCATACAAGGCATTGAGGAATAGTATACATGCAAAACAATGACATGGTAATTCAACCTAATGAGTAGCAAGGTTTGTGATGATCTAACAGCTCAGATTACGTTATCGGTGGGTGCAAGAGTGAAAACTTTTGTCTGCAAAAAATAAAACAAAATCTACTATAGCTTTTCAGCAATCATGTAAGTTGATTTCCCAACACATCAATTTGTCAAGGATAAAAGGAAATGTCTATTCTAGTAGAATGTAGCATCGGGTTCATGCTTTCAACACCGCAAACGAAAAAAAAATAAAAATTTAACAGAAAAAAGAGACTTTGGTATTATATTTGGCATATGAGCTTGCAGTCATAAAGTAGCTTTGAGAATCAATAAAAACAGTTTAAGCTAAGTTTATTAGAAGAGTTCTTACATACATTGAGTGCCGAGAGCATGTGAAATTGTGAATGTAGCATTATTCCACTCGCAGATAGTATGAAGTTGTTCTCTTTCTGCAGAATTGAACAAACAAATTTAGGTTACAAAAATGTCGAATATGTAACTTGTGAGTCACCAGCTCCAACTCATAACCATATTGTGCAACATAACTGTACATCTCAGTTAAGCTACCACTTCTTTTGCTCATATACATTTATAAGGATCACAAATGGTTAGCTACCAGTTCTTTAACACATTATATTATATATGCCGAAAAAAGGGGATCAAATCACGAAATTTTTGTCAGATTTGAAATGCATTGTTTACAATGCTGCATGGCCCAACTAAAGGTTACTATAGTTGAGTCATGCCTCTCATGCTGTGATGCTAGGCACATCTCAGTTGTCCCTCTGACCAAATTATTTCTGGTGGATCGGTTATTAGGGACCTGATATCATACATTGGCAAACTGAACTACTAGTAGTAGTAATAATAATAATATGTCTTTCATATGTTTCCGAGTCTTCTTAAAGAAACAAGCCTTCCATATGAGTTTTCCAAGTCTTCTATCAATTTCGACATCCATTAAAACCACACACATCCATTAAAACCATCATTTAGTTAAATGATTTTGACATTTGAACGCTAATGAAAGCAATATGCTACATTGCTATATCACACACTTTCTGTAAAAAAAATTTATCAATTCTTTATCAAGTATAAGAACATACAAGGTTTGGTGCAACTTACATAACTTTTCGCAAAAGAAATAGAGAAAGCAAGCATTAGTTTTACCACATGAAACTTGGTGTCATTTCATTTGTTTTTGTTTGATTTTCACTGTTAACGGTTGTTAAAAAATAATTGAAAGGATTTTCACACCATTTTGTTAGAAACAACGACCCATACATAACAGTTTATCGGATTTTTATGCCAATTTGTTTTCTCCTGTGGTATTTCAAGCTTGCCAAATAGCAAATACTGCTATAAGCTACTCTCTAGTGCCAACTTAGTTGGATGGTACGAAGTCGTGTCATGATTCATTTGTTGCAGGGGTTTAGAACTTTAGACTAAGTGTGGCGTTGTACCATCCTCGCCTTATTTTTCTTTTGTCTTTTGGGAGGAGGGGTATCTCATGTGTCTTAAACATACAAAATTTGAAAAATAAAACTAGAAAAGATTGAAATATATCATTATCTGAAAATTATTGATTCTCTCTCTAGCCAGAATAATTAGATAACCTGCCCCAAACTTTAAATGATCAAATCGAAGCTTAATTACTTTTTTTTTGGTAATGGTATTTTATTATAAACAGGAAAAACTACATATTACATAAACGTTGTCCTGCACATGAAGCTTAATTACTACTTAGTCCCTATAATGGAATGGAAAGATCTACATAAACCACATAGCAACAGAATGATGCATCATACCAGAAGGTGCAACACAACTGCAAATAAGAGTGGAGTTGCGATGGTGCTGAGTCCTGAATGCAACGCTTCGGTTGCAGGCTTTATGCTAGCAATTCTGTTGCTGACCAGCACCGATGGTTGTGTAATGGCCGCATTTACATGTGGTCGAGTAGTGTTACAAGTGTATTCTTGCCTCAGTTTCGTGACAGTGGGGGTGCTATACCCTCTGACTGCTATCAAGGGATTCAGAACCTGAACTCCGGTACTAAGACAAAACCAGACCGTGAAGCAGTCTGTGGTTGCTTGAAGGACTTGGCAACTGGAGTCCCAGGTGTCAACCCCAATCTTATCTTATTGCATCACTTCCTGGAAAATATGGAGTTGATCTTCCTTACAGAATTTCTCCTGCCATGGATTGCTCCAAGTAAGCTCTTCCTGAATCCTTGAAAGAAACTCAAAGTGTTATACAGTACAGACTGTAAAGTAAACCACCAAAATTTAAAGATTATAGAAAATTGCAACTAATAATAATCACAAGTTCATACCAGATGAAAATCTTTGAAAACAAGGTTAAATTTAGCAAGTCTTCCTTTTCCCCCATTTTTCAAGCTTTTTTTCGGAAAATGCACTTTTACACCAGCTGCCAATACCAATTATGTTTAATTTCCCCTTCCTACACCTAAGATTTGGATCATAATGATATATATCCATTCAGAGTTCAAGTTAAATGTGAATAAAACATAGTTGTTGCTTGTTTAATATTGGATTAGAGTTTTGATTAGTGCATATTTTTTGCAGAGTCTACCAAGATGCAACGAAGAGCTGATGGTAACTGCTACTGCTGAGTAATTAGAATAATGCGGGCTCCATATATGTATTACAAAATTACCATGTTCATCTAATAAAATATTATTGAGAATCTTAGTTTTACATCAATTATTTTTTGTCATGGGAGGATTTCTTTCATATCAAAGGGAAAATTCCTACTACATGTATCGCTAAAAAAAATCTGTCACTTAAAAGAACAAAGGAGAATAAAATCTAACAAAGATGCAAAAGGACGAGGAAACTCGCAATCATGTGAGATTCCCAATATGGCCCAGTAGGCCCAATGAAAAAACCTAATTATCTGTGAATTTACAATAAACTTGAGTGTGCATCAGCTTATCCAACTTAACTTCCTCCTAGTATATTGAAGTCAAGTTTCAAGTGCCAACATAAATCTCTAAATGCTGTGGTTCACTAGTGTTATCAATCCATATGCACATCTCACTCAAAAAAAAAAAAAAACCTTATATGCGTATATACTTTTATACTCATTTTGGCCAATACCGAACATAGTAGTTTACCTTATGAGACATTGATGATGACATACAAAATGGGTGCAGTAAAAATATTGCATGCAAAAAATAAAGTGTGAATGTGTTCAAGACATTTATACACTAGGTCCCAATAGCAGAAATTTTTTGAGGGAAAGTACATTTCAAGGCTGTTGGATGGGGACCACCAAGCGAGGGTATACAAAATACATCTCTGGATTGACAATAATACAGATGACAAATGCAAGTTCATCTTGATTTAGAAATAATGAATTCAAATAAGGAACACGGATTACAATAGGTCATGTTTTAGATAATGAATTCTTTGTTTTGAAAAGGTAAACTCAGATTTATGCATTATCAATTTCTAAAACTCTGGCATAATGAAGCATAACGTTCATGCTTGCAACACTACAATTCCGAAAATCTTCATGTCTTCCTCACTTCAGTGATGCTATAACTTTGTCACAGTAGTGCAGCCACAAAGTTACTTAAAAATCAATGATAAATAACAGCTCAAGTTATGCTGAACAATGGGTGGGTTAGAAGAATTCTTACATGGAGTATTAAGTGCGTGGGGTGGAAATTATTCAACTGCCCGATAATTTTCCTTCTGAAAAATTGAACATTACAAACTTAGGTTAAAAAATGCCCTCCATATTAGAAAAATATTAAATATGTAACTTGTGAGATGCCAAATCGCTCACAATTAAATCGTGAAGCATGCAATAACCAAATAATCATAAGTGGTTTTGCTAACATTTCTTTCAGTCATTATATACAAGATCAAATCACAAAATCTACAAGTCAGGTTCAAACATTTTACAAGTGCATTGTCAAGTATGACCCAACCAAAGATTACTGAAGTTGTGTCATGTGCTGTCATACTTAGCACTTCTCAGTTCTCGCTCTAATGCAATCATCTCATTTGGAATGGTCATTGGAAACCTGATACCACACCTTGACTATGCCCTACGTGGTGCGTTGGTGCCACCATCATGTTGCATTGGTGCCAGAATGCTATCTGCATTTGCAACATCTATCAATTATTGCTGATGTGCCTATGGTTCCTGGGATCCAGTATGATATCATTAACATGATTACCAATATATGTGGAGTCCCCTTCCCTTTCACAATCTCCCCTCGCATTGATTGCTCCCAGTAAGTCCTAGTCTTCCCCCTTATCACTCTCTCAAAACTTAAGTTGGTGTTTCTAATTTAGACATGTTACTTGCAGGATAGATGAGCTCAACTGAAGTGAACTGGACGTCTTTCAACGACTGAGAGGTCATGTTCAAACAATTTGAGAGACAGACTACATAATTCTTGTTTGCCTTTGCCTGTCTTTCTACAACTAAAGTTTTTTATAATTCTAGTGCAGAAGAGAAAGCTCATTTGTATTGATACATTAATATGTCCAGGATCGTAGGAATTCTGGTCATGTATTGTACCTTCACTCTGAATGATAACATGAAGACAGTGAACCTGTAAACCAGAATACACTCTAACATCCAACAGCTAGAAGCGCCAACACTCAAAAAATCACCGAGTGGAGCAGTCTGTAAATACAATAAAGTATAATTATTTATGTCAGTAAATAATAATAGTGCAGGGTAATGCTAATAGAAGTGTTCTAAAAATCGGTCCAGGCGCTAGGCGGCCTCTTGGGCTGGTTTTTGAATTTTTATTTTATTTTCAGTTCGAAAAAAATAAAAAATAAAGATTTTTTTATACATTTTGCATATGTATCGTGGCATCCAATTGGAAGAAATTTATATGCTATTATCCTTCACTTTTATAAATTAAAAATTATAATCAATAAATAAATAACTGCCCAGGCCCCGCCTAGTCCTCTGGGCGCTAGTCGCATGCTCGCCTACCGCCTAGCGTTTTTTAGAACACTGGCTAATAGCAATTGTTCCTTAGTTTCTTACGCAATGCACAATTCAAACATCGACAAACAGATAGGACGGCTATATTTGATAGAAGCACACTCAGATAAAATGTCATCCAACTTTCCCTGATAAAATGCCTGATGTCACGCTCTTCTAAATGCCCCAAAAAAAAGGCGTGGGTACCTTGTCTACAAAAATTATCTCACGAAAAAAGTACCTACACTACTACCCCCACAAGTTTCGAGTACTAAGTAATTACGCAACTACTTAATACATGATCACCGATCTTGGGAAAGGAACTAAGCAACTACTTAACAAAAACTGTGAAAACATGAATCATGGGAATTCTCCAAGACTCCAATGATTATTGGTATCACAGCCTCCTGAATAGGGCATAGTGATGCTCAAAGTCACAACTCCATTAGCATTGAAAAATGAAGTCACATGTAATTTGTTCATACATAAACCAAGAATAACAAGACAAAGGGGCAACTTCATTGTTGCAAAGGCATGCTTGACCCAACAGAAATCTAAGAAAAAGTAATTCTAGTTTGATCATTTGTTCAAAGCTATTGACAGTCACATCTGGGGAAAGTGAATTATACATCCACTCACCTGAGGTGATAACAATTAAGCATGTTTGTCCTTTGGTGGTTTGGCCCATTAAATCAATGGGTAGTATTGTGCAATGCCATTTTTATTTTGTTAATTCAAGTCCTTAGCGGTCCACAATGAACAGTATATAGATCATAGATGTGACATTTCTTTCAAGAAACTAAACCAAGAACATAGGGTTACATGAATCTGACTTCTAGCCAATGGTAGCCTGGTGGGATGGTTAAGGCTGTGGTGATTTAACCCCCACGTCTTGGGTTCTATACCCATTGGCGGCACACTTGCCTTTCAAAAAAAAAAAATCGGTATCATTCTGTAAGCAAGATTATGTGTCCTTGGAGAGTGGAGTGCCCTAGAGGGACATCATGTCTATTTAAACTTCTGATTGAGGGATAAAAACCAACACCACTGTCCACTGCAACTTCTAGAATTCTCTCTTCTCATAGAAATACTGGAACAAGGTGGTGGTGTTAAAAATGAAAATCATTCATTAGTAAAGATGTAGTAGGCCAATGGTAGCTTGGTTGGATGGTTAAGGCTGTGGTGATTTATACCCCATGTCTTGGATTTTATACCCACCGGCAACACGCTTGCCTTTCAAAAAAAAATCAGGAAAAAGGTGTATTAAGCCAGGAAAATTATTATTATTATTATTATAAAACAAAATTTGATCTTAGTGTAGAAGTCAATTGTGGCCTTCTGTCATAATTACATTTTCTAATTTCTGAAGCACAATTTCAAAGAAATTTTCATATGTACTTATAGTCATATGTCCTACTCTGATACGGTCTTAGCATATGAGAATCAGATGGAAGAAATATACCTTTTGTCATTCTGAAGAGAGCAATAGAGTTTTCCAATTAGCGACAAGCAGATATAACCTAGATCAACTCCAAGCATCATACTCTCCAAACAAATCTATCAGTGATTCCATGTCACAGCATCCCTCTGACAGAATAACCACGACTCTACGAGCATTAGCATGCCGAAAGCTATTCCCAAACTTAAGGAGAGTAGAGAATGAAGACTAAGGAACATGAAGATTTTTATTGTGCGTCACAAATTTTATGGATACCACTTCACCTTTCCTTTAACACCACACTTAACTTCCGTGCCTAGATTGAAAATACACATTCAGCATTCAGGGTACCATGGAGAAAATGAACTGCAACAGGAGAAGCATGTAAACTGTTGAGAAGTTAAAAAATAAGAATGATCCTTATTTTTCAAAAACGACGGATACTCTAATTAACAAAATGCATTCACGAATATGATACCAGTTTCTAGCACCTCTTTAAACAAGCACTATTCAGGTTTCTTTCTCGTCGGCATCCTCATCAATTAATATTCTTTCCATCCGATCAATAAGGGTGTCAGAAGACAAAAGCTTGTCCCGAAAATTTTTGTTTTCAGTTCTCAAATCGTCCACCTCCTTTCTTAACCCCACAATCTGCTCTTCTAACCTTCTTTGGGCTCTTAAATAATGTTCCTGCATGAAAAATTTTAAAGATAGTCATAGCCCAAACAAAACGAAGTACAGAAAACAAATAAAAACAAGAAAATAAACAATACTCACATAATCAGGTGTATGATTAATACAAGTGCATTGTCTGCAAGACAGAGGCTCCATATTGTTTTGTTCTGACTCCGGTAATTTGTTAATTTTATCAGAATCCGAGTTCTCCAATTCTGTCATCATCATCCTGTACAAATTAACCCGAAGTGGAAAAAAGAAATAACAAATACTCACAGAAACAGGAGTGGACTGTCTGCAAGACAGAAGCACCGTATTGTTTTGTTCTGTCTCAGATATTTTGTTAATTGTACCAGATTCTGAGTCCTCCAGTTCTATGACCTGCATAGAAGGTTCAACTTGATCTCTTGTGTCAGCATCCTACGAATTAACCCGATCACATGTTACTAAACTAACAAAGTATAGAACCATCAAAAACATAGAAAACAAATAAACTCACATCAGCAGGTGTATGACTTGTAACTGAGCACTGTGGTGTTGATACTGAGCATTCTGACGTTGATGCAACCTCCACAATGTCATTCTGCATCTTCGATAAGTCAATGACTATATCAGTTGTTGATTCCTCAGATGTTAACTGCAGCTTCCAAATTATCTGAAACACAAATATAATGCATCATCATTTTCAGCCTGAAAAGTCATGATTTGGATATAAGGCTGGGTTTGTTTTTCTTAGGAAATTCTTAAATTTTCGCCGGATTACACAAGAAAGTTTTAAGGGGAATCATTGAAATATACAAAAATAACTAAATCATATATTGTTTTCTCATTTACATGAAAAATTCATTTCTCAAGTCCCCCATAAGAAAAGGAATTCCCACGTAAATGGAAAATAAGGTAGGATCACTACTCACTAGTCATAGTCATGTTTGCTCATTTCAACAACTTTCGCTAGGATTTGCCTGTGCAATCTAGTGATAGTTCATCAATTTTTCCAAGACAATTTTCTCATAGCAAACAAACGCAACCTATCCGAACTTTTATTCTAGAAGAACAATAAATTTGACGAGTTCGCATTACCATAAAACCTAAAATTATCAAATATTGGAGATGATGAAAGAATAAATTTCACATGCAACAATCAAATACAACACAGATCAGAACTAATGAAAGGGATACTTTTTTAAGATCCAACTAACAGCATAATTCAAATGATTGAAACTGTAAAGGCCAACGGCAATATTGAAACCAAGTATAATAGTAGCTCAAAAAAGCAACTATTGATATTATAGTTAGTAACATTTCAACTATAGAGGCAGCTAAGTATCAAGAAGACACATAAACACCTGATCATCCTGTAGCTTCTCAAATTTAGTCATGAACCATTGCCTGGGCCGCCTGCTACTATTTTTCCATCGAGAAGCACGTGGAAATGTTAGGTAGCACTTACGTGAACTAGGTAGAGCTATATCAATGTGTTCATATCACCACATATGCAAGAAAAATATAACATGAATGAATATTATAGTAAATTAATTTATAAGAAAGATAGAAAAGGCAGAAACTTACTTGGAGGAATATGAGGCAACTACCCATGTATTCCATATCTGTGTCCCTCTTTCTCTTATCCAACCATTCAATTATATCTTCACGAAGAGTTTTTCCCCATGCAAACTTAGGAACCTTATCGAGGTCTTCAAGCAAAGAAAGATATTGAGAATTTATAGTCCCTGAAGCATTAGGAAATAAAAATGTTCCAAATGTATATAACAAAAAACTTCTAACAAAATCTTCACTCGCCATTTTATCAAAGGATCTCAACTTCTTTTCAAGGAATGATACTGTAACATGCCTTTTTTCCATTGTGGCTCCATACTCTTTTTCCAAATCAGAAAGGGGATCATCTTCCTTTAATACTAGGGCTGAACAAAAAACCGATCAAACCGACTAAACCGACCGAACCGATCAAAACCGAACCGATTGGTTCGGTTTAAATTCGGTTCAGATCGGTTTCGGTTTTAAAAAATTCAAAACCGAAGTGGTCGGTTCGGTTTTCGGTTTCTATGTGATTTTAACCGACCAAACCGAACCGACCGAATATATATAATAAATAATATATATTTTATATATAAATAATATAATATGTTTAAAATAGTCGGTTCGGTTCGGTTTTATTTCGGTTTTGGTTCGATTTTAGTCGGTTCGGTTCGGTTTCGGTTTGTATAAATTAGATTCGGTTCGGTTTCGGATCGGTTTTGTTAATGGTCGGTTCGGTTTCGGTTTGAAAATTTTAAAACCGACCTAGATCGGTTCGGTTCATGGTTTAGGTGAAAAACCGAACCGATGGTTCGGTTTTCAGCCCTATTTAATACAACTGCTTCACCCATCACACGAAGGCCAAATATCACGGCAACATCCAACAAACTTATTTTTATCTCGCCAGGTGGGAGTACAAAAGCCCACTTCTCGGAACTCCAACGTTCCATAAGTTCAACTAACATGTTTTTGTTCAAAGATTGATTTTGTATCACAAGAATGGGACCAAAACACCCATTCTCGTTATCGCATTTCTCTGGAGTCTGGTCATCCAAAAGTCCGTTTATACAGTTCACAAATGTGGACAATTGACATTTAGTCTTGAAAGCCTGCACATATTTTAGTAAGAGGACAAAACCAAACAGAAGCAAGTAATCAGTAAAGCTTACAGCCAAACGAGTCGTCTACTAATAGAAGCACATTGTCACACAAATCCAAGATACAAAAGATACCAAACTCCCCAAGTGATTTCCGTAGAATTACATTGCAAATAACATCATCACATGAATAACATTAGCCGAAAACCAAAAAAAAATGAACTAGCAATGATAATAGCTAATAATAACTTGGAGAAAACTAAATTGGCAGTATTCATGCAATCAGAAAAATAAACCAAACAATCTTTCAAAGCTTGGGTACCATACGGGCTTCCATTTTCCTTCGATAACATCTATAATTTGCAAAATTAACCTAGATTTTAAGATTATGTGTAGAAACCTACTCAAAAAGCAACTAGGCGATTTCAAACAAAATAGGAAAAACCCTAAATTGGGTGAATGGGGTGTTTGCATTCTTTTACCTAATACCATTATGAAAACTTTTTTCGATGAAACTTGCAATCAATTGGTTTTTTCAGTAGGAAAAGAAAACGAAAGAGTTGCAGAGAAAGAGGAATACCATTTGATGTTACCGCGCTTTTAGCCCTAATTCAGATTAAAACCCAAACTCCGATCGAAACTCTAGAAGAAGAGGAAAGTCGAAGATCATGCTAACGATATAGAATTCGGAGTTAATGAAGAGAGTTAAAAGAGAAGAGAAACCAAAAAAGATCGAAATTCGGAGAGAGATCAAGAAGAAGATTGGAGCCCTAACTGAAACAGATCCGAGCGAACAAGTTCTTACAAGAGAGAATAGTGAAGAAGATCGATCAGCTACAAAACGAGCTTCTCTCTCTCTATCTGCAACAAGGGTACAATGGCGGGAAGAAACGGTACCTGCAGAGAGAGCGGGAGATTTCAAATTCAAACCAAATGAGAGATGGACAGATTGAAGAGAGAGGGAGAGAGGGGTTTATGAGACTTCTTGAAGAAGCTCACTGAGATGAGATGAGGTTTAAAAGAAGCGCTTTGTACAGGGCGCGCAAAGTCTATTTAGTCAATTTATTTCACTACAGACGCCACTTGCTCCCTGTTTGGGGCATCCTCGGTAGTCGAAAAAAAAAAAAAAAAAACACTGGTGTGGTTGATTTTTGGGTGGTGGAAACTTTTCTCCAAAAATTGAGTTTTTAGGCGTTTGATTTTTTCTAGGACACGGAAAACCTTTTTGCGAGCGAAATGTTTTCTCACTTAAAGCGGAAAATTTTTGTTTAGGTTCTTACTCGGAAAAAAATTTCCTTGTTTGATCTTTTCACTCACCGAAGAATCTCTCCTCGACTCAAAGCCCTTACAGATACTTAACGTTTGAACATTCAAAGTCTCGTTAAACAAATTTTTCTCCTTCTCCTCAAGAATTCTTCTACAAAATGTAAATGTTCTCATTTTTTTCCTTGGTGGAATCAAATAGTAAAAAAAAATTAGCCTAATTGTTGTTAGCCCCCTATCATAAATAGCTAATTGGAAAGTGTTTCCATAATTAATTTGTATTACACTTTACCCTTAAAACTAGCAGTCAATGTGCATTTATTGTCTATTTTCAAGTAGATTATCAAAATACTCTTGACATATCAAATGATGAGATTTAATGTTCGCATCAAATTGAAGGATTCAATTGAAATGATAAATGTATCTCGAGGTAATAAGTTTATCTGTTATGGAATGGACTATGGGTCGTGAGCTTAACTTTGATGAGCTTAGAACTGCAGCAAATTTTTTATTTTTATTGATAGAGAAATTTAGAATTTTGATTGCGTAAAAAAAAAAAAATTTAATTGTTAACAAGCCTGCGAGGGTTTTCGAGCTAGATGAACAACTACCTATATCCGATCAGATTTCAATCTCATTTCGGGTTTAGTAAATTAAAGTTCAATGAAAAAAAAATCATTATATATCCCGTATTTATTGATGATCCTAAAATGATATTGAGATCGGACACGAAAGTAGACTTTGGTAATAGGTAAAATCTTTTTACGATGAAGAATGACTCTTCATCAACAAGTTACAAGAAATTCTAATAGGGACTTTGACTTAATTTTAGAATTGTTAAGAAAATAATTGTAGAATTGTATTGAATTGTTATAGTTCTTTGACTGAATACAAACTTATATAAGCTAACTCTGACCTAACCTTGTGGAAACAAGAAACTTAAAACTTTTTATTCTATTATGACTTTCCTAATATATTATATACTGACTTTTCTATTATGTAACATATGTAGAGTTTATTTCTTTAACACTGAGTGTATGTTTGTAACACCCAACTTGCTAAGAAGAAGATTATCAAATTGATAAGTATTCAAAGTTTAGTGAACAAATCTCTTAGTTGATATAGTGTTATAATATGCTTAGTCTGGATAGTACCCTCTTGTATATTCTCTCTAATCAACACTCAACTTGCTAAGAAGAAGATTATCAAATTGATAAGTATTCAAAGCTTTAGTGAACAAATCTCTAGTTGATATAGTGTTCTAATATGCTTAGTCTGAATAGTACCATCTTGCATCTTCTCTCTAATCAAATAGCAATCAATTTCGATATGTTTTGTTCACTCATGAAAAAAAGGATTAGATGCAATATGGAGTGCATTATTGTTGTCACAAAATATGAGGGCTGCCTGAGGATGATTAATATGCAAATCATTAAAAATGTACCTCAACCAAGTTAATAACAGCATGTGGAAGTCATGGCCATATATTATGCTTCAGCCGTAGATCTTGCCACTGTAGTTTGTTTTAAATTTTGTTTTGATGGATGAGATGATGGATTTGGCAAAAGAGATATTAAGTGCCACATCAGCAAAACAGGTGCATAGCATCATCCAGACACAAAAGACCAGGCACTGTAGAAGGACTCTAAATTTTTATTACCAAATAAATGTATCTTGCAAAGAATGTTCAGGTAGATGTTAAATTTGGCGGGGTTTTGGTTTTTGCATGGGTGTTGGGTTTTAATATTGACCGCCTAATTGAGAACTGAGAAATAATTAGGTTGTTACCTTGAGCAAGAATTTCCATTTTATTCTTTTTACTTGAAGCTCACAACTTCATCTTCTTCATTTTTCTCTCATTTACTAAGTTTTGTTGTCAACTAAGTGGGCATGGAATAAACAACAACACTTGACATAGGAAAACACCAGTTGATGCGGAGACTCTAGTAGCAAACGCTTAGATGGATGCCAGACAATAAGAAATAACCTCGCTAAATCCAGTTCCAATCCAGGCATCACAGGCCGTCCATAAACTAGTATCTCCTCTCTGACCAATATCCACCACATTATCAAATACTCAGATCTACAATAGACCAAAAGCTTACACAGTACCAGCACTTCCAAACAATCTCTAATTCCAAATTGACCAGAAGAATGTTATAAATGCAAATCCTTGACGATCTTGACGACAAAAAATTAATGAACAAAAGATAAAAGAAAGAAAGAAAGAAAGAAAGAAAGAATGGTAGTCCTAAGAATAACAACAATATTCACCCACAAGAAGCATAACAATGGAACAAAGGAACAATGTATAATGTATCTGAAGAAGGAAGCCTGATTGACTGGGTGTCAGTCTATGGACAATTAAACAAATGGGGTAGAATCACTGGCGAGTCAGAAGGTGGATACCAGGGGTAGTTAAAATGTGCTGCTGCTTTCACTAGCTGAGATAGAGGGGCCTTCAGATTTCACAAGGTGTGAACCTCTGTTGTTGATATCGAGTCCCTGTAATCGCCCAAGTGGGTCTTGCTGCCACAATTCCGAGAAAGCATTAGAGTTGGATGCAACTAGATTGTGGTGATTTGTCATGTTAGACTGAGGACGGAATTGGGGCATCATCATGTTCTGATTACCATTTGGCCCTTGTTGTGGAGGAAGTTGAAAATAGGATGGCATCGTATATGACATATGGTGCATTCCAAAACTAAATGACTCGCTGGGGTTCATGGCTTCCCCTGTGGCAATCCTGAGCCTCTCAACTTCCTGCTTCAGCGCTTCATTTAGAGCTGCATTGTATTCAACATCATGAGATTGCAACAGATAGAATCCAACACATTTACAAGCAAAATATGGATCTCTAGTTCCTTTTATTGGTTGGCCACTTCTCTCGTGGGGCTCTACACACATAATACAATACTGCTTACTAGGTTAGCTAAAGCATATCATGGGTATTCAAGAACAGATTTTACTCATAGGTATTCAAAACCATTCGCAATTCAACCAAAGTGATTCGACAGATTTCACACAGTGACCTTTGTGTGATATACGTTGCAACAACATCAAATGTTTAGGCATCCCACAATATTATGACGATTTGTAAGTGAAGGGTCTTGCAGCAGGTTAAAAGAAAACAATTGCTTTCCTAAATATGCTCATAATTTGATTTCATAGAGCTGATCCATAAAAAAAACAGAACATTCAGTTTTCGATGCAGATTTCATGGATCATTCCAATAAACCGATGCAGGAAAATTAATTAATAAAAAAAAAATATTTAAAATAATAATAATAATAATAATAATAATAATAATAATAATAAACCCTTGTGTCTGTGTAGATTTCATATCTAACACCAAACAAAACTTTAGTCCAAGAAAACCTAAAAGCTTCAAGCTTCAACATAGTGGAAACGGAGTTGTACACTGTACAACTAGAATGATATTAAACTTGATCAGGCAAAAAGAGGCATTTTGATTGTCTCATTGCAAATTGCAATGGTAGCACAAAGGAAATTATGTTGAAAGAGTAGAGAACAAATTCCAATTCCTTAAACCCATTTAAAAAAAAAAAAGTAGTTATCAAATTCAGTACACCCCAAGGCCTAGGTTAATGGCTCCAAACACGAACAGAACAAAAAAGAAAATTGTCTTAAATGGTGAAAATGTGTGCACGAAAATGAATGATGAGTTATATAATTGATGTGTCAGACATAAGTTAAAACACTTAAATAGTTTTTTCTCATCAAGATTATTCAGAGGGGACACATATGAATGTCACTCCATATCTCATACAAAAAATTGGACACTGAAAATGACACACTTGTGAAATAAACCACAACAAATAATGTCATTGTCTAACATGCTTAAACAAACTTTTCTATGAATGTGGAGGAAATGATAAAAAACTTAAATAATGCTTATCAGAATTACGTAAAAATTGATACTTACCGTCTCGTAATTGAGCTTGTTGCTCCATAGCTTGCAACCGAAGCTTAAGCTCTGTGTTCTCAGTAGTCAGGCCCGTTGTATCCCTCTGAAAGAAAAGGAAAAAAAAAAAAAGTCAATTCCTAAGCAGCATTCTAACTGCATTTAGCAAGGAAAAGGAAGGAATAATACATGAGATAACAATATATGCAAGAAAATAATTTTCTCTAGTTTTCGTTTCTAACTTAATATATCAAAATGAGGATAAAGCAACTTCTACAAAAGTTTTTTTTCCCCATCAGTAACTTCCCCAAAAGGGGGGACTATCCTCCAGCACCATAATGAACAGCTAAAATAAAAGAAAAAGATTTGAAACAATGATCTAACTCAAGCTACTGATGTTCATCACGTTTTTTTACAGTCAGTGTTAGGTGACACCTGATAAAAAATTTACAATTTCAATGAAAAATTTGGTGTCAACATCTAAAATATGACACCTTGTTTTATAATCCTCACTACTAATTTCCAAAGTCGTATATGTTTGTTGATGTGGTCCTGTGGATGTTGGTATTGCTACAATGACAGATCCAATAATATCTAGGAACAAAGCTCAAGTATTATTGTTTATAGAGAAAATGGCACACTGAAGAAATAGATACACTTCACGTTACTGAATCCAACACATGAACAAAAAGGAATAACAGGATCTCATCCAACTTCTGGATTTTTTTTTTTTTAAATTTAATCATAGAAGGCAGAAGTTTAACCTTAGTTTTCTACTCCATTTTTGTTTTTTAGCATTCAACATAACATGTTGCAAACGCTAATCTCAATACTCTAATGGAACCGGAATTCTTTTTTGCGAATGAGTTATTTGACCGACCATTTCTTCAAGAATTCCTTATTTTTGTACGTATTTCCTTGTATGAATTTATTTGCAATTCCTAACCAAAATCTCCAATGATTAAGACAATGTCGGAATTATCATCTGACAGGCAAGTTGAAATCTTGACTGTGAAACTAATGAAATTAATTCCTGCTGACACATGCGTAAACATGAGCTCAAACAATTTGGGGCTTCTGAGGTGTGGGTGGGGATCAAATTCGAATTAAAAGGAGTTACGAATATTAAAAAAAAATTGCCATATCATGCATGTCAAATGGAAACCGCAACGAACCTGGTACAGGGTGAGTTGGGCAGAAAGGGTGGTTGCTTCAGTTTGAAGAGTTTGGACTTTTCGCTCAAGTTCCAATATGTAACGGGCCTTGCGCTCTTTTGAGCGAGCAGCAGATTGCCTATTTGCCAGAATTCTGTATATGACACCATAAAAATTAGCAGTTGTATAACAGCAATAGTTGGTAGCATGGTATTCCATTACTCATTATAAATTAGTTCACAGAAACAGATGAGTTCGCTAAATATAGTAATAAACTGCAAGAGGAACTATCATAAGACATGACAAGGTAAGGAGGAAACAATAGCTACTTGGCCTATTAAGGGGGTGTTTCTTTTGTCTCTTAATCTAGTTAAAGGTTGTACATGAGCCCTTTCTTTAGAATTGACAACTGAAAAAATATTTCATAAGACATAAGATATTAGAATTTGACGATTACACTAACCCCTAGTTGATGACACTAAAACAGAAGGTAACTTTATGCAAAAGACATCAACTGATTGGTAGGATTAGATTATTCTAAGAATTCAACAAAAATATAAATGATAATCACTAGCTAAATCTCGATATTTCAGTGATGTGCTAAGTTGTGGGAACTTGTGATACACTTGCCTGTAGTCATTTTTAAAATCATTGGTCGTAGAAGACGAGACAGAGAAAAGGAATAAAGTTGGAACAAAGCAAATTGGATAAAGTACAGAAAACTTTCAGATATAAGACTTTGTGAAGTCTTGCAAACTCTTTCGGCTATTTTTCTACACAAATTTTTATTAAGGAAGTTGCGGTCTGTTCAAAACTAATTCAGCAAACAGCTCTTGCGAGTCTAAATAAAATGGTTTCACATCTTGTTGCAGCAAATCAAGTGGATCCATAATCTAAATAGAGGTTTGAATATCATGATATTCGCACAATTTTCAAGAAATTCATAACTCTGACTAGAATAAAAGGTAAAACCAAACACTTACTAAGCAAAGTTAACTGATTCTAACAATTTTTACCTAAGCACAGTGAAGCATAAAGCAAATAACTAAGAAAAACAAAGTCAAAGTTTAAAAAAAAATTCATTCTCTCCTAATGCTTGAGTAAAGAGTATCAAGTCACCAGCAAAACAGCACTAGAAGTATCCATGTAAAGTGCTGTTATAGTAGCAAGTTTAAACAAACACGTAACAGCAACCATAAATGCTTTCATATTTCATCTCACTACGTAGATGAGTATAAATATAATGGGTGGGAGCAGAAAAACCTTTAGCTGGTAAAGAAATTGAAAACTTTCATCTTGAAGGTCTTGGTTTATGAGAAATTGACCCTTGTTTCAGGTTGAAAATTTTATTCCAATACATTCCTTGTGGTTTGGTTTGGTAGAAGAGTATGGATCTCCCATTCGACTTAGATACCTACTATGGTTATGCTCGTTAGCTGGGTATACAATAGGACTTAAGAGTGTGTTTTTCAAACTAGAAATTGAAAACTATATTCTTCATTTCTCGCAAATGCAAACCTACTCTCCCCTGTTCCATTTTTTGCTTCCCTTTAGTGCCCAATTATATATCTGTAAGATGGTGAAGTTGGCAAATGATATCCAACTCCTCTTTGAAGATCTCATGTCTCTTATGATTAAAATTTGTATCCTTTCTTGACTACATATGTTTTCCACTTTTCCCCCTATGGATATCTACAAAGAATATATGTTGGTAGCATCGAAAATGATTCATTTACTGTTTATCCCAGGATTTCTACTAGGAAAAATTTCATATATTCTTATAATCGTGTCTAACCACATCGAATCCATATGGTCGAAAATGATTCATCTACTGTTTAAGCCAGGGATTTCTACTAGGAAAAAGCTAGTAATAATTGTGTCTAAGCATATCTAATCCATAGCGTCGAAAATTATTCATCTACTATTTATCCAAGGATTTCTACTAGGAAAAATCTCGTACTAATCGTGTTTAACTTTAACCACATCGAATCCACACAACAAAACAAAGCTCTAAGACCACCTAAATTGCCACAATTGAACCCCGGCCTAAACCATCAACAGAAGAGCTAGGATCAAGCTACATTACCTTTTAGCTCTCTTGGGATCAAGAGCCCACAACTCCGCCAGCTTATCAGGAGGCATAGCCTTCTTTGCCTCCATAGCCTCGGCGAACAAACTATCACCTCTCGAACTCGAAGATCCATCCACCGAATTGCTATGTCTGTGCCTTGGTCTCACATTCTTCTCCTCTACACCTCCGCCACTCTGATCCATTGCCACCTCGCCACCACCACCAGGTTCGACCTTCGATCCAATCTTCTCTATGTCCATATAAGTGCAAAACAGATCATCCTCGGATCCGATCTCGTCGAAGCTTCCGGTCGATACATCGAACGGATCCGACCCGAGATCCAGATCCTCCGGGATCCGGAAATTGACCTCCGAGTGCGCCCGCCGGTGGTGCGACCCTCGGAAGTTCGTCGCCGTCTTCGGTCCCGCATTGTTAGGGTTTGCAGGGTCCTGCCCTTCCATTTTCTTCTTCAAATCTCTCGATCGATCGTTTCGTTGGTTCAGTTTTTTGTTAGAAGATGAAGGAGAGAAGAGTTTAACTATAAATGGAAGGGAGAATCTTTAGTTGATTACTGGATATTGGACTTTTTATTTAATAACAATAAATGGTTTTGTAAAAAACTAAAACCATTTGGATAAGTGAGACTAATTAATTAAGGGAGTTGTTATGTGTATTATAGTATTTGGCTCGATTTCACTAACTCTTTGTTGTACTGATATTTTTTGATATTTCGACATTATTGCATCAACCTAAAATATGTAACACCGACTTATATTTTTTTATCAATAAAAATCATTTTGTGGTTAAATTTTTTCGTTTGTAAGCATTAATTTAGTCTTGATAAAAAACGAAAGTAAATCTTATTGATAAAACTAAATTTTACGAATTCATAACTCTCAAATTTGCGTATAAACATCAAAGGTACACTACCCATCGTCACAAGTTTTACAATAAATAGCAAACAATATGGTAGGTCGTTGATTTAAAACTTTGTACCGATGATTCTTATTGAATTTTTTTGGATGTAGAGTTCTTGGGCTTGAATGCATTTTCTAATAGTTGCAAATACTTACATTTCTTATAATTTATTTATTGATGCACCTAAACGAGAAAATTTCATCAGCAAATGGTTTCCATTTATTAAAAAAAAAAAATTTAGTTGGTACAACAAAGTCGAAACATCTCAAAATATCGGTGAAACAAATAGTTTGTACAGCCAAACCAAATAATCTGCACGTAGCAACTCCCTTAATTAATATACACCAAAATAAAATAAAAAATGTGTTTTAGATTAACTAATTATTGACGCACACCATAATTATGATGCATCAAATAACATCAAAATGGAAAACTGAGTTTAAGGAATTATCAGTATTACTGGAACCAGGTTCTACAACCAGGATGATGAAGCACAATCTTTTGAAAGGATTTTCAAAATATTTATACGTATCTCGATGTTATAAAACTCCTTTAATCGTGTCACATCATTTGGTCGCAATACTTGATTTCCTAGTGAAGTTCAAAAATTATAAGTTGGACAGTCAATTTTTGATGATTTTAGGCAACCACGTTAGGTTAGGAATCGGGATGAGGTGGTGATTCACTATGCGAGTTTGACTTCCTAATTCATTTTGAGTATATCTCGAGAAATCTTTATCATTCCCAAATCAAGTCACCTTATCCTAGTTCTTTATTATTGCCAAAATTTGTTTCCCTAGTATTTTCGTTCAATAATTCTAGGCAGCTATGGCTATCAGTCATTTTTTTATCAGGGTTGAACTCTTTTACACTTTTACCCATTCTATAATGATGTTTATGGTTGTGTTTTAAAGAAAATGAGTAAAAGAGTTTAACCCTGACTAAAAATTGGTTGGTAACCCTAACTGCTTGGACTTACTCATTTTCGTTGGAATTTTGAACATTCATTTTTTTTTTGTGATTTTAGGCAATCCGGTTTGGAATGAGAGGGAGGTGGCCATTTCCACCCGAGCTTTGCTACAGAGCGAGGGAAAGGGGCGAGGGATGGGTGTAACCACCCATCCTCCTCGGGATGAGCGCATCGTGTTGGAGATGCGCGCGAGCACTCATCGCGAGGAGGATGGGTGGTTACACCCATCCCTCGCTCCCTTTCCCTCGACCCCTAGAATTTTCCTTTCCACCCATGCAAGTTAGACTTGAATTTTATCGACTAAAAAACGGAGATGATCACAATGATCAAGTTTTTTAGATTATGGAAAATGATAAATATGGCTGAATACTTGAATAGGATGTTCGAGGATTATGACATTTTCTATGAGTCTGACAAATAGGTTGGAAGTATCCACGGAGGAGGATGAACTTATGAAGGCTTTTATCTTCCACTCCAATGAAAAATTGACTTATATAATAAAAAATTACTTTAGCTTCAAGTTACTGTATTGATGCATTGTAAACAAACATTTGTCATATTTTCTTGCATTTTTAATTGGCAGATAATTATGTATAGAAATGCGAGAATCGTAAGGTGTTCATGTTTTTAGAGTACTTGGTTTATGAAAAAATGACAACAAAAAAAGTTTGCCAATGTTATGAATGTCATGTTAACGTTCAACACTGAATCTAAAATATGACAACTGATCATGCAAGTAGGAGGATGTGCATGATAAGAGATATATATCTCACCAGACAGTCAGAGCGGAGTCCGAATTCTCAGAGAAGGAGGGCAACTAATTATTATATGAATTACTAGAATGATGAATCCACCATTTTAGAAAGTGTGAGAGGGCAAAATGAAGATGAAAGAAGAAATGCATAATTTTTAAGGAGCAATCAGTAGCATTATACTAAATGAATCACACTATTCCATAGGTAAATAAACAAAATTTTCAAAATTTAGGAGGGAAATTGCCCCCTTTATCTCCAATGTGGCTCCGCCCATGCAGAAAGGTGTTCCAAATATTATTATCTTCATCCTAGCTAAATTCGAAAGCAATATTTTTCAAGCTTTCCTTTCAGATTTTCAGGCATAGTAAACCTCCTCGCGCAACTCACCTAAATACATATCATTATATTGTATGGTTAATGAGTTGTTTGGTCATAAGTAGCAAGTGTTTATATGCTTGCTGCATTATTTGGTTCTTATTATCAAATTTTTGAACAAAAAATATCGTCTATATATAAACATGAAGCACAAAAAAAAAAAAAAAAGTTTAACTAATGAGCATGGTGATCAATCGACAGTAAAGATTGTTGAATGGAATGGCATCTTAGGTAGAGGAGGAGCAGCATTATTCATGGAATCATTTGGTACAAGAAATGAAAGAAAGCAAAAAATATATATATATATATAGAAGAACATGTGAAGAACAAATAAAAGATAATTTGGATGAACAAAAGAAAAAAGTGTGAAACTTAAGCACCACCATTTCATTCAACGAGCAAGCACGTGAGTATGGATTGAAGACCTGACTCGAACATCATGGGCTTTGAAGCCAACCGACCAAAAAAGTACAACTTTTGCACGTGCACCAAGACCCTTCAAAACTGGGAGGACCCCTCCCTCGACTCCTAGAATTTTCCGTCATCTATTTCTACTGACGTGTACCAATCCTAAACATTACTTCTAAAACTTATGATCATTAATCTCGTCAAGGTGCTGTGGTGTAGTCCGTCATCACGTCAGTCTTACACACTGAAGGTCCCCAGTTCGAGCCTGGGCAGCACCAATTAATTTTTTTTTTCTTCTTTCTGTTTTCCACTTTACTAATTCTAGTATGCCCGGTGCTACAGCCGGGCACGGTAGTTAATTATGCGGATACGGATTTGGCCATGTCCTAAAGAAATTACATAAATACCCCTAGCATATACAAAGGAAAAATAAAAGTCTAACCTTAATTATTCGTTCCACTTCAGTATTTGTTAATTATGCGAATACGGATTTGGCCATATCCTAAAGAAATTACATAAATACCCCTAGCATATAAAAAGGAAAAATAAAACTCTAACCTTAATTATTCGATCTCTCATCTCACTCTCAGACTCTCATTCCTTATTCAGAGACTCTCTCGTCTATTTTCTTCTCTCTCAAACGCTCGGCTCTGGAACTAAGGCCACAATGAACGTTAGATTTTTTTCGTCTATTATTCCCTTTAACATAGCTGCTGAGACCAAAGTAATTCTACCATTTCTTCTCTTCCGTTGATGAAGAGCGAATAAAGGACGTCTGATTGAAATCGGACCGTAGAGGTTTGTAGACAAAGTGAAAAAAAACTTGGGTGATGAAGAAAAAATTAGGGCAAGGTTTTCCATCAGTCTTTTAAAAATCTTTTATTTCGTTGAGAGGCGGAAAGGGAAGAAGAGCCAAGAAGAAGAAGAAGAAAATGAATTTGATATAGAGAGAGGGGTGAGGAAATCACAGCTTTAGGCTTGAAGCTTCTAAGCGTTTTTAGGAATTTCATTCGGTCATTCTCTGGGGTTGTGTGACTAAAGAGGTGGAGTCTGAACTGGGCACACACAATTAAGGTTTCTTCACTGGATATGGAGTTCATGTTTTGAGGAGTAAGTGTCTGCAAAGGTTGGTTATTGAGGCGGTTTATTTGGAGGTTTAGGTTGATGGTTTTGGCGAATCGAAAGAGGCGGGAAGGGAAATCATCAGAGTCTCTTTGGTTTAGAGTAGATCTTTTGGGTTAGGTTAGGTGTCTCTACAGAATGGCGGGGCGGATCGGGGCAAATCTAGGCGGGAAACCAGCAAAACCACAAATCTTTAACGGATTGGCGGGGCGAGGCAGATATCCGCCAATCCGTTCGAGGGATCGGATTGAAGGGCGAATTTGGGGGTCCGTGATCACTGACGGGGTGGGGACGGATTTGCTCAAATCCACCCCAATCTGCCCCATTCTCATCCCTATAATTTACCCTAGTCCTTAAGTCATGCTTTCAACACTTTTCAAATGGGTCACTAAATTACTCGTTGTTGGTGAGTTACTATAGAGAGTGAGTGAGATAGGATTTGCGAGGAGTGGTTGAATCGGTGGCGGTGAGGTGAAGAGGGGACGGACAGTCGAGGAGGGAGAAAATGAATGAAAAGAGAGGGAGAATAGGCAATGGCGTGGAAGATTTATGAAAGGGATTGGACATACAGCTCAAGCACAAACACTATTCCTAGAACAGTAAAGTCCAATTGCAGTTATAAAGTATATATATTTTTTCAATTTCAACTCTTTTTTAAACCCTTAACCCTCCCCACCTCATGCCGTCAGCCGAGTTTGAACCTGTGACATGTGATATCATCCGCTACATCTCTACCAACTCAGCTGGTAAATTTCCTGTTGCACAAGAGCAACTCATGTTTCTCGCGAAGAACTCAATTACAAATGCGGCAATTATCATTGTTCCTTCTACTCTTATATGAAACAGAGGAATCATTATCTAGCAATCTTATGTTCAGCATGTCTCCTCATCACTAGGGACCGAACTTCTCATCCCTTTCACTCAACAATACCACATACTCTCAAGGAAAATTTACTCATCCTATCAAGCCCATATCTATAATTTATTGAATGGATTTCTCACTCAGAAATGCATGTTATAATCACTGTCCAGAGACAGCAAACCAAAGCATGTTATTGTTACGAATTAATGTTACTATTAATCCTAGGATATTGGGATTCAATAAAATAGATAACAACCGAAGAAAATCAAGACGAAGGCAGACAACCAAACCAATGCAATAAACTAAAGAAAACATAAAATAAAGGACACAAGAATTTAACGTGGTTCAGCCAAAACCTGCATGTGTCCACGGAACGCACCACAATCCACTAAGAATCTTGGAATCAAGGTTTACAATCACCAACGAAGTCTCTCTCAATCTCTAGGTCTAGGTCTACACAAACCATATATTCATGCAAATAAGATATGTGTTCTCCTACTAGGAAACTTTCTATTGTCTCCTACAAGTAAACTTTCTATTGTCTCCTAAAAGGAAACTTCATATTGCATCATACAAGGAAACTTCATATTGTATCCTACAAGGAAACTTCTCATTCTTTCATACAAGGAAGCTTCTTATTCTTTCATACAAGGAAACTAAAATAAATTCAAATTCCACAAATCTCAACAATCTCTCACTTGGAGACTGAATCAAAATAGTAAACCAATTTGCATCATAGTGTTGCGCTCATCCTGGTCTTCTTAAGCTAAAAGACCAACTGAGGTTGAACACAACCTCAGTTTTTCAACTGTCACTGCCTTTGTCAACATACCTGCTGGATTTCTATTACCCTGAATCTTTTCAAGTTTCAAGACCCCATCTTCTACAACATATCTGATGAAATGGTAATGGGTACCTATGTGCTTAGTTCTCTGATGAAATGTAGCATTTTTGGCAAAAAAAAATGCACTTTGACTATCACTGTACATAATACTCTTCTCCTACTTTAAGCCCAATTCTTCTAACAAACCCTATAACCAAATCATCTCTTTGCTTGCCTCAGTAATGACAACATATTCAGACTCTGTAGTAGATAAAGCCACCAACTTCTACAACTGAGAAGACCAACTAACTGCTGTATTACCCACTATAAAGACATAGCCAGTGGTATTCCTCTTATTGTCCACATCACCTGCATGGTATGCATCCACAAATCCCTGCAATTTGAGATCATTTTTACCAAAACATAAACACTTGTCAATGGTACCTCTTAGATATCGCAATACCCACTTAATTGCCTCCCAGTGTTGTTTTCCAGGATCACGCATAAATCTGCTCACAACTCCCACTGCATGAGCAATGTTTGATCTCGTGCAAATCATGGCATACATCAAACTTTCAATGGCTGAGGCATACGGTATCATAGCCATGTGATATGTTTATTCCTTTGTCTTGGGAGACTGCTTTTTTAACAACCTGAAATGATTTGCCAAAGGTGTGCTAACAATTTTATCACCACTCATATTGAACCACTTTAAAACCCGTTCAACATATTATTATGTCTATCCCTGCTAATCTTCATCCCAAAAATCTGTTTTGCTACCTCCAAATCTTTCATGGCAAATTCACTTGTCAGTTGCTTCTTCAACATTTTAATTTTACTCATATTTGAGCCTACAACTAACATGTTGTCAATATACAATAACATAATAATAAAAGTGGATGCAAAACTCTTGAAGTAGCAACAATGGTCAGCATTGCACTTACGAAAGTCATTCTTTTGCATAAAACCATCAAACTTTCTGTACCACTGCCTAGGAGCCTGTTTTAGACCATACAAACTTTTTATCAATTTGCATACCAGACTCTCCTTACCATTCACTGTGAAACCCTGAGGTTTTTGCATGTATATTTCTTATTCTAAGTCGTCATGGAGGAATGCAGTTTTCACATGTTGCTCAAGGTGCAAATCTTTTGCTGCAACAATACTCGATACAGTTCTAATCGTATTTTGTTTCGCAACTGGAGAAAATATCTATGTGTAGTCAACTCCTTCCTTTTGCTGGAATCCCTTGACTACCAGCTTTGTTTTATATCTCTTGGAACCATCATGTTCCTGTTTAACTCGATATGCCCACTTATTATGCAAAGTTTTCTTCCCTTTGGGTAGTTCAACTAACTCCCATGTCTCATTTGAGATGAGTGATTTCATCTCATCTTCCATTGCATTTTCCCACTGTTTTGAATCTGTTAACTCACATGCTTCATCATAGCATTTAGGGTCTCTAGCATCTGTAAGTAACATGTAGTTCAAACAATTTTTGTCAGTGAGCTGCAAATAATTTACATAAACAAAGGATACATACTTTCTATTCAGTGTAGGAGTTTGGGAAGATCTCCTGAGTGCAGGGGCTGGAGTTGGACTCTATGGAGTATCATTTTGTTGTGTCATGTTCTCTAATGTAGTACCCTCTGACTACAATCTCACATGTTTATTGTACCACATCATTATCTGGCATACCATCCAACTCAACATACTCAAGATCACTCTGCACCTTTCTAACATGTTGTGTTTTATCTCTATCCTTGTACATTAATTTTTCATTGAATATTACATCCCTACTTCTAATGATTTTTCTATTCAGATCATCCCAAAATCTATAACCAAAGTCATTACCACCATATCCATCGAAAAAACATTTACGTGACTTGGAGTCAAGCTTGCTTCTAGAATTATCACTTACATGCACATAAGAAACACGACAGTCTTACCAGTCCACACCTCTTATGTATCCTCAGTTCCAGAGGGGATGATGGCCCTCTGTTAATCAAGTAACATGTTGTACTGACATCTTCTACCCAAAATTGTTTTGGGAAACCTGCCTGCAAAAGCATATATTTGGCTTTCTCAATCAATGTTCTGTTCATCCTCTCTACCACATCATTCAGTTGTGGTGTTCCTGGCAAAGTCTTTTTCATTCTTATTCCATTTTCAATACAATATCTTTTAAAACCATCATCAATGTACTATTTACCATTGTCGGATCTCAATTTCTTCACCTTCAAACCTGTCTCATTTTCTACTAGTGTCTTCCACTTCTTAAAAACATCAAACACTTATAATTTATGTTTCAAAAAGTATACCCACACTTTTGTGCTAAGATCATCAATTAAAGTTATAAAATATAACTTCCCACCAATGAATGAGACTTTGGTTGGCCCCCATACATCTGTGTGAATTAACTCAAGTTTTTCCTTTTCTGGAGTTTTTTCATACTTCTTGAAACTAACCATTTTCTGTTTCCCAATGATGCAACTCTCACATAAATCAATATCAATTGATTTTAGTTCAGGTAATTTCCCATTTGACTGCATGACCTTCAGTCATTTTTCACTCATGTGGCCAAGTCTCTGGTGCCACAAGTCAGGATCCTCTTTTATTTCAGCAATAACTATTGACCCACTTGCTTGTAATGTCGTGTAGAGATTATCATTTTTCTTACCACATGCAATAGTCATCACACCTTTAGAAACATTTTAACTATCAGCATTGAAGGTTATCAAATAACCTTTTTTCGCCAACTGCCACATTGAAATCAAATTTCTTGTAACAACCCTAATTAATGCACATTATAAATTTTTAGGGCTTTATTAAATTTGAAGTTGAGTCATATAATAACTAAATAAATAAATACGGGGGTGTCAATATAATCTTGTGAAAACCCTAATCATGTAGGATTTTGCCTTTAGGTTGGTTAAATAGAGATTTGAATCTTTCCAGCCGTATATAAAGTCTGTAAAAAAAAGGGAAAAAAAGAGAAGGAGCAAATGAAGAAAGGAAAAGGGAAAAGAAGAGAAGATAAGAAAAGGGAAAAATGTGAGTTTTTTTGTTCCCTAAATCAGCTTTTCTACTTTATTTTTGGATGCCTCTTTTGTAACATGAGTTTGAGATAACATGATTTTGAGATGGGTAATTGGGTGATTACTGGGATGTAATTGGTCTTGTTATAGATGGAGTTGTTTATGTATTCAAGTTTTTGTGTGTTTGTGTCAATAAACCTAAAATTTTGTCGAGGAGAGGTGTATGGGTGTTTGGGGCAGAAATCCTGTTTGGGTCCGAAATTCTACAACTTCGTAGAGAAGAAACGTATTTTTTTTCTTTTGTATCAGTAATCCTGATATCTTTTTGTGTCTCAACTTTTGTCTTCTGTTTTTTTTTCATCTATTCATAGCTATCACTAGGTTGACATATGAACCTAGGTAGGACCCTATTTAAAGCCATCGATTAATGTGGTGTTTTTACTTATGACCCTAGTTGTTTAAATAGAGAAATCAATGTCAATGTCGATATCAATTAATTTAGTTTCTTTTTGGTTATTTAAATGTGGCCATTGTACATCGATTTAAATGGGACCAAGGAGTGAGATTCTCATGTTCATGAGACTTCCATTTCCACCATTGATCACAAAATAAATAGTGGATGTGGAGTGATACATCAATTTAACCTAAAATGTATGGGTCCCCTCATAGATTCTCATGGCATAGGATTCCATGCAACCAAACACACCCTTAATGTATTAGAGGAACCATCCGGTTTTTTAGGCTTCGATATGTGATTTTTGGATTTATACCTATACTAATCATGACCTTTATTTTTGCTCCTGCATTTGCTTTCTACATTCAAAACAGGCCCCGAACTAGAACCTCCATTTGTCTTTTTTCTTAATTCTTTAATCAAGATCATAGTGGCTACATCACTACACTTCAATTTGTTATTCCCTACAGAGCTATTAATCGCAAAACCAACAACACTCAAATCTCTCACTAAATTTGATTTCAACTGTTGTCAATTGGTCAACAATCTCATTGAAGTTATTCAAATTATCTATGAAGTTTCCATCTTCGGCCATTTTCATATTAAACAACTTCTTTATTAGGTGAACCTTATTCGATGCAGAAGGTTATTCATACATCTTCAACAAGGCATTCAACATTGATACAGTTGACTTCCCACTCTTAAAGTTGAAGAAAACATACTTCGCCAATGTCAGTCTTATGGTGTGAGTACCTTTCTGTCAAACACTTCCCACTCTTCTTGTTTCATACTGTATGGTTTTTCATTCTTCAATGGTTGGTAGAGATCTTTCTGATAAAGATAATCCTCCACTTGCACCTTTCAAAACCCAAAGTTTGACCCATCAAACTTTTCTATCTTAGTTGTATCATTCTCCGAAGTCATTGCTCCCACTCGAACCAACAAGAAAAAACTCACAGGAATTTCTTTCAAACACTTTATTTGCCCTCGTTTTGCAAACCCAAGACTCTGATACCATTTTTTACGAATTAATGTTACTACTAATCCTAGGATCTTGAGATTCAATAAAACAGATAACAACCAATGAAAATTTTAGACGAAGGCAAGCAACCAAACCAATGCAATAAACTAAAGAAATCAGAAAATAAAGGACACAAGAATTTAACGCAGTTCGGCCAAACCTGCCTACGTCCACTGTAATACCCGCCTAATTAAATAAATATAAAAATTTATTATTTATTAATTGGGGCATATATTGTAATCTCATTTATCGGGAAAAAGATTTGTGTTTGCCATGGCTAAATAGGATAAAGTGTGTGTGTGTGTGTTTAGCCAAAAATTTGTAAACCCTAATGTTGATGGATTGTTACTAAATTGTATTTGGGCTTGGTTTTGGGCTTTTATTTAACTAATGATTAGAGTTTTATTTTGTGAAAGAGGGTGGGTGCATTCGAAAGTTCAGTGGGGGCAAATAGCCACCCACCATATAAAGAGAATAACCCTTTCTCATTCTTTCTCCTTTTCTCCTTCATGTTTCTCTTTTTCCTTCCCCCTTTTTCTTTTCTCCTTTTTCCTTCTTATTTTGTGCAACAGGAAGAGCAAGTTTGCTCTTCCTCTTACCCTTTTCAGTGGCGACGATGGCGAGAGAAATCGTGAGGAACTCTATGGCGATGGAGACAGTGCACGAAGGTGGTGCTGTGATGGTGATGTGGTGGTGGTCCGGCGAGATGATTGTTGCGGTGAGATAGATCTGTCGAGGGCGGTGTGCTACTAAACAGTGAGTTTTCTTCCTCTCCTTTATTTTTACTGTGAGTTCTCCATGAAAGCTTTTTTGTTTTTTGTACGCTATGTGTTTAGGGTGAGTTGGCTGAGTTAGATCCGCCTTCACTTCAATTTCACTGCTTCTTTTGCCTTGATTCGATGATCTATGTTGTGTTAGTTGAATTTGATGTCTGGGTTTGTTTTGGTTCAGTGTTTTGTTTCTTCTCTGGGTTCATTTGGGATCATCTGGGATCTTATGTTTGGGGAGTTTGAAAATGCTGTTTGAAATTGGGGTTTTTGGGTTCATTTGAAAATGTTGATTTGGTTCTTCTCTGGGTTCATTTGAAAATGTTGTTTTGGTTCAGTGTTTTGTTTCTTCTCTGGGTCCATTTGAAAATGTCGTTTGAAATTTGGGTTTTTCCAATTAAAGATCCGTGTGTTTGGAGAGTTTTGATTTTGGGGTTGATATCTCTGCTGAAATGGACTGCTTGTTTGCGATGTGGTTTCATGTTTAGTTCTAAAATTTGGTCTGGAACTTGTGCCAAAGTGAAGCTATCTAAAATTCTCAACTACCCTTTTGATATCAAAGCATGAACTGAGTGATTTTGGGATTTTAAATATCAGCATGGTTTGATTTTGTTAATTCAGGGTCAGAATTTAAAATACTGATTAGGGGTGGAACATAAATGAGAAGTAGAATAGCCTCATCTGGGTCTATATATATATATTTTAGTAACACACACACACTTTGGAAGTGGTAGGTGCGTTCTTGTTGATTGCTAGTGACGGTCATTATTTTTTTTTTATGTACATTGTCTGTAGTTGTGAATTTTTAACAATTTGATGCAAGAGCAAGTGCAGCTATGAGGACCAGGGTGTGCACTATGAAAAGTTGTTTTCGGCTAATGTGGGTTAGGGTTTTAGTAATGATTGAAATGCTCAATTTGCAGTCATGTTATCCAAGATTATTCTGTATCAGTTGTCTTTTGATTGCGATGGTATTTAGAATATTCTAGGATATTAGGCGTGTTTAGTAATAACGTAGGTCCCTTAGCCCCGTAGAATTCAGTTGTACGCCTGGTTCATATGTCAGATTAGAGGGGGAGAGATGACAAGTGTGCATTGATTGTTTAGTTTTGCTCAAGAGACGTCATTGTTGTGGCAAGACTCGAATGCCCATATGGAATGGTCAATACACATTCAGTGCTACCATGCAAATACTTAGTGTGCCTGTCAGTAGGATTTCAGAATTTCATTGTTGTGATCAACCTGCCAGTTAAAATTCTCTTTATAATTCGGTTAGATCTTATTGATGGCTGAGGACCCTATTAATTGTACTCTTTTGATAGTTTGGCAGTTTAGTAATTCAAATGGTCAATGGCAAGTTGCTGTGATTTTCTTATGCTGAAAGTGTTACATCGAAATTGAAGCTTTTGTGGAATGTTTGATTGTTTCAGTCATTCGGTTTGCTTATGCCAACTGGTTCATAAGCTCGGCATTAGATTTTTTTAAGTTTCTATGGGGTGCAGTGTCAGATCTGTTTGAATAGTCAGAGTTAATGTGGATCTTCCTCATGTTTTAGAAATATGGTGCTATGTGCCACTTTTGTGTTGAAATAGATATTAGGATGGGTTTCATTTTAGGTAATCTTTTATGTGAGTGTAGGCATGTTTGAGATTGAGTTTGTGATTATTGTTGTTGATTTACTTATGGTTGACAAAGTGTCACCATAAAAGAGTTTTGAGTTTTAGTTGATATTTTTTTATGCTCTTTTCCACAACTCCGAAGAAAAAAAAAAAGTGAAAAGAAAAGAAATTTTTGTATACAGACTTGCTTGTATACGTGTGATATTATTATGGGTATGCAGACTTGCTTGCATATCGGTGCACCGTTCCATGTGCGTTCGGTTGTACGTGTTGATTTAGGAAGAATACTTGCCAGTGATAGAACTTCGGGTGAGATGACATGTTCCTCGAGGTGGCACCCCACTTGAAACATGTACGCTCCGAGTGGTTTCGATGACAAGAGAGGCACACTTGGGTGAGGTGTGTTCGGCACATGGAGGATAGTGTGATTGTGGAAAAGAAGCGAAATTTCTTTTTGTGTATGTGCATGATTACCTTAAAGGAAGAAACTAAATGCTCATTCAACCATTGAATGAAAACTACATGTCTTCCTAAAGGTAGAAAATGTGTTTTGTTAATATTTCAATAATAGTCAACTCTTATAGCGTAAGTATTAGTAAATGCATATTATTTATTAGGATGATGACACCTTTGCCTCATTGAGGAACTACCTATTGGTGTGATGTTGTTGTTTGTGTTTAGCTTGATGTTTATCACGCTCGATTTTATTGATTTTTGGTATGAAGATTTCTCACACCAGCTTTATTGCTGACCCAAGTGAGCTTTTTCTTCTTGGGTACATTCCTTTTGGAATGTAGCCGATTAGCCTTTCAGGTTTAAAGATTTTGAGCTGCGTTACTGGAGTTTCGCTAGTGAGCTAGCCACGCCAGTCTTCTCGGGTTAGAATTTTATTTGTTTCAGTAATTTAAATCATGTTTAGTTGTTGCTGCTATTTGTTTCTGTTGTTATTGAATTTTCACGTCCCGAGTTTTGGGGAAACGGATAATCCTACTTGGATTTTAGGATTTTCGTTTTCTTCGAAAATCGGAGCGTGACATCCACGGAGCGCACCACAATCCACTATGATTCTGAGAATCAAAGTTTACACCAATGAAGCCTTTCTCAATCTCTAGGTCTAGGTCTACACAAACCTCCCACAATAAATCTATTCATGCAAGGAAGGCATGTAATTTCCTACTATAAAACTTTCTATTGTCTCCTACAAGAAAATTTTCTATTGTATCATACAAGGAAACTTCCTATTGTCTCTTATTGTATCCTACAAGTAACCTTCGTATTCTTTCATGAAACTTCTTATTCTCTCATACAAAGAAACTAAAATATATCCAGACTCGACAAATCTCAACAGTTATGAATGCTAGAGTAGAATTTTACATTTTATTAGAAACATATGCTCCTTTGATGCACATTGAAAGTTATTGATGCTCAACCACAATATTCAAAAGCAAAATCGTGCTCAAATCATTCTTACAGTAACGTGTTAACAAGACACTGTGCTTTAAATATTATATTTAATCTTCATCAGTCCGTCTAGAGAGTTATGTATGCGCCCAGGAAGCCTCAATACCCTCCATCATCCTTAGAGATTCTCATACATCTACTAATCGAACACAAACACACACACAGAAAACATCCCCTAACGCTAATCTGGCATTAGGGGCCTGACTCTCTAGAATTGGGGAATCTCCATACATTTTTAAATGACCATATGCTCACACTTGGTGCCCATTGTGGTTTACAATCCACCGCTATAGCACTATGGATGCTCTAACTTCGTTCATTGCCAACAAAATCCCCTAAAGCACTGATATGTGATATATGATTCACCTTTCATGTTGAGTTTAAAAAAAAAAAAAAAAAAAAGTAAATTTTCATTTCAAGAGATGGATTTCTATACCAAACAGAGTTTCTGACCCAATTTCATCATCAATTTCTATACCAGGCCCAACTATACCATCATTTCAGCCAGTGCAATGCACTTATAAATTGAACAAACGAAAAATTGAAGGAATAACATAACAATCCAATGGAATCTCATCTCCCTCCACAGAAATAATAGATTAAGGATTGGACTGAGACAGAACCAGAATGATGGACAAGGTAACAATATCAGGGCTCTTGAGCTGATCAAGTTGTCTAGTGCCTCGATTAAGAAGGTACTCAAAAGTAGATGAAATTTTTCCGATCTACTTCTGTGGCATTTCGGCGAAACTCAGCTGAGACATTATGTCATACAAAACTTGGTGGCATCATAAAACAACTACACAATAATGCAGAATAACCAACATAGCTCTACCAGATAGAACAGTGCCATCGTAAAATAGTTAACCAAAATGGCATCGTGAATGCAAGAATTGAGACACATTAAAGACTCCAAACGAGCAATTTTAATGAATATAAAACTATAACAAAAAAAAACTTAATCTATCCGATCAACAAAATGTGTTTTTTTTTTTTTTTTTGATTCATAAACATCAACATAAAACCATTTCTTGGGTGATAATAGTCGAATTGTGACAAAGATGCAAATGATCAATGAACTAAAGAAAAACCTAAAGCAGATATGTTAAAGAGCTGAAGGGCTAAGAAATAAAATCAAACCATACACAATATATGAGGAAGTGAAAATGTTTGGATCAATTCAATAATGTTTGTCGATTATCATGTTTTACTTACTGGCATTATACTGAACAAACACGAGTTCTTGGTAAACATCAAAACATGAAAAAAGAAAATGATGGTGTAATTAATTAGTGAGTTGTTCAGAATAATAGAAAAAGAAATATAAAGGCATGCAAGATCAACCATGCACGCCATCAGACAGACATGGTAATTGAATGGAAACACACAAAATCCATATCGAGAAAAATGATGTGAGTTATTAGAAAATTCAAAATTCGTTAAATGTTGGTCAAATTAGCATTATGATTAATTAATGGACAATTATATCAGTAAAACGATGATTAAATCAACTTTAGCAAAGCTACCTTTGCTGGGTGTGTTGAGATTAAAGACATCCTTAAGAAATATATATCAAAATTTACCTTTTGAGTAAAAAAATTGCAGCTGCATATATCACGGATATGGGCTTGTCTAATTGGTGAGGAAACGGGCGAGGGAGGGGGGTGCAACCCTCCATCTCCCTCGAGATGCATGAAGGCACACATCTCGAGGGGAGTGGAGGGTTGCACCCCCTCCCTCGCTCGTTTCCTCGCCAATTAAAATTCCCCCACGGATATAGAGATGACGATGGTGCAAGAAGGGAGGGGTAAATGGTCACACCCGTTTCACGTGGGTTCAGGTAATGAAAAAAAAAAGGCACTCTCAATTTTTTTTTTAAATACTAGGAACCAGGTTTTACAACCCGAGTAACATGGCGTGATCTTGAACACTGATAAAATTCTTAAAGTGTATCTCAAGGTTGTAAAAAAACCTTCTTTGATGGTGCCTAGTTCCTTAGCCTCACTCCAAAATTTTTTTTTTCTTAAGTCTAGGCAGTCTGAAAACACAATCATTTTTTTAATCAAGTTTGTGTTTTTTTACATTTTTACCCGTTCTCTTTAAAGCACAACCACAAACGTCATTTATATAATGGGTAAAAATATAAAAAAACCCCAAACTTGGCAAAAAAAATAGCAATATTTCCTGACTGTCTAGAATTGTTGATTTTTTTTTTTTTTTTTTGACAATGCACTGTTGTATAACAAAGTAGAAACAAAAGGAACCTTAAAAACGCTAAAAGTGACATTGAAATGATTGAAATATCTACTATAAACGCAGGCGATAAGCATCTCTGGTTTGCCTTTTTTGTGTTTCTTCATAGTGCTCGCACGAAGGTTTTATGCAATTTGAGGGAATGCTTATCTCTAAAGAAAAAGAGTACATTATTTAGCTTAGACAATTAGGAATCACAACCATTTTTTAGTCAGGTTTGTGTTTTTTTACACGTTTACCTATTATTTTTAAAACACAACCACAAATGTCATTTTTATAATGGGTAAAAATGTAAAAAACCCCAAACCTGACAAAAAAATGACAATATTCCTTGACTGTCTAGAATTGTTGATTTTTTTTTTTATTTGAAGATGCACTGTTGTATAACAAAGTAGAAACAAAAGGAACCTTAAAAACGCTAAAAGTGACATTGAAAATGATTGAAATATCTACTATAAACGCAGGCGATAAGCATCTCTGGTTTGCTTTTTTTGTGTTTCTTCATAGTGCTCGCACGAAGGTTTTATGCGATTTGAGGGAATGCTTATCTCTAAAGAAAGGAAGTGATGTTCCTTCCAACATCCTATGCCAGACATGTAAATCTAGACCTTCAGTTGTTCTTCAAAGTGAATAATAATGGAAATGGGGACTTTTAGGACTCCAGATGAACAACATTGAGAGGTAGTAAGTGGTGTATGGTGTCATTGGCAATTGAATTGGTTCTACTCTGCTCTCCACGTTAAAGACTTTAAACCTTCCATTCGAGGGACCCCATTATCCCGTAGTTTCATCATATATATCGAAGAAAAATACTCTTATCCATCAACCTTTTTACTTTAAGTTTATTGTTGAGAACAATCCTGTCGGCTAATGAGTTACGCTATTTGAGATAGCGTGTGATACAACAATGACAACAAATATTTCAACTTGGACAGAATGAAACAAAAATATAATAACAAAATTGATGACCATTTGTTAGAGTATCACATCTTTTTGAGCCCGTCTAATTGTCGAAGGGAACCAGCGAGGGACCCCACCAGGGGGAGGGGGGAGTGGGGTAAGGGGGTGGGAACCGTTCATCTTTTTTCGGAATACGCATTTGACTTTTCAATGCATGCATTCCAAAAGTTCAAATACGCATCCCGAGGGGATGACACCTCCCACCCCCCTATGGGGTCCCTCGCTGGTTCCCTCGACAATTAGAATTTTTCCATCTTTTTACTGGTTTCATCTCTTTTATCCATGGGTCCATGGTCTATGCTCAATCTAAACTACATAACGTGAAAATGGTGGAATGAACGGAATTCATATCTTCAACTTGATTTTTCTTTTCAATTTTGTCCTCTCAACTCTATGGTATTTATAAAAAAAAGAAAATTAAAATATGGATAAAAAGTGACAAGGGGTATTATGTCATTTAAATGAAAAATACTATTACACATTTTTATCCTCTCATATTTAAGCTATTTACAATCAAAATCAGTTCATGTGAACATCAATTAATTATACTTAATCTCCTAATATAATTTATTTGAAGCTCTGAAATTATTTATAAATTATAAAAAGACCCTTAAATTTAATTTTTGGATTTCTCGTTTTGTTCTTCAAATTTCATAAAGAAACACTTACATTTAACTTTAAAATTTTCCATTTTACCCTCCATATTTCATAATTTTACGATCAAAACTAATATTTTCTAAAACATTGATTACATATACTTAAGCTCCTAATATAATTTATTTGAAACCCTCTAAATAAAAACTATACATACATCCTTAAAATTATATATAATTATTTTGTCTAGAAATTTAATAAAAATAATTTTTTTTTATATTTTAAATTATAGTAATAAAATAAAAAAAGTATTAAATATCTGCACACGTAACGCTGACACCCTAGTGGTTAGCTATAACAATTCTTGAAGTAACTCTAATGGTCCAAAATAAGCAAAGAATATCGACAAAATTAGAGTTTTCCAAACACTCTGAGTGAAAGCGAAATAGGGTTTGGTATTATCTTGGAATGGTTCCAACTTTTCCATCAATTTACATGGGCCCCACTTAAACAAACAAACATTTAATATGGGCCTAGTGAGGTAGGCGAATTAAGCCCAACAACTACGTTTTTAATGAACCTAAAACGACAGGCCCTAATAAACCACTACAGATAACAACATGAATGGCCTCTGTGTCCATATATACTCGCATATTATCCTCTCAAGAACGTACCCAAATTTAAATCATTTACCATTTTTATTTTTTTTTCCGAGTCCTATCTCGACACGCGCCCTTCAAATAATAATTTGCCAATAAGACCGCGTCGGCTAGAGGATTACCAAAAATCTCAACCGTAAATGATGCATTATTATTGAGACGAGTAATGTCGTGTGCATTTTAGATAAAATTCTAAACAAAAAAACAAATAAGAAAAAAAAAATCAAACTCACTTATTAGTCACTCTCAATCACTTTAATGAACAACCTCATTATTGGGCCAGAACAAAAGAGAAAAGCCCAATATAGATAAATTATATGAGATAGATATTTTGGAGGAATGTAATCAAAATGTTATAATGTTTACCTCCACTTAATTAAATTATAATAAGGTTTACTTGTAGTCAATTAAGAGAGTGACTGTGAAGTAATAATGAGGGCTGAGTTGGATTTGTTTTAGGCAAAATGGGATTGGAGAGAGAGAGAGAGAGTTGGGAGGGATTTGGTACTCAAAGAATCATCACTTTTTAGGTTAAAATAATCAGGATTATGGGCATCAGGTACCATAATTAAAGCTTTCTTGCATCTATTATCTACTTTGACCTTTGCACTTTATCACGAGTCACGCTTCTAAGGGAGAAGGGTAGATATGAAGCCTCGGATCTTTTATTTTCCATAAATTTTGTTAAAAGCTAAAAAAAAAAAAAAAAAAAAAATTAATCACGATCCCTTGAAACGTTGTTGTTCGAAGAGATCAAAGTTCTAAAGTAAATACAAAAGCTGGAGAAATTTAGTAACCAAGAAAAGAAAACGTAAAACACGACACTGAAGATAGGATTTCTACAGAAGTTTTATAAAAATTTCAAAAATAATAAAAATATGGTCATTTTCAATATCAAGTACTATAATTGTTTTTTTGTCTTTTTCTCTCATTATCTCTAACTTTTTAAAAATATTATCTTCTTTAACTATTTTCTTTCTAACCTAGTTTTGTTGAACTTTGTCGCTACATGAAAGTCTCATAGATCTTAGATTCAAGTAATTAACTTAAAATTTGAGATTAATCAATTTGACTCGGCTCATATTTTACCAAACAAGATGGCCAAAATTTACGGTACCAGGCACCCTGGACTAGGCATCATTCTAGAGTTCAACAAGATGAACATGCTCTAACCTTCAAGTAGAAGAACATACTTAATTATTATGAATGAGACTATAGAATCAAGTTTTACAATAGAATGATATGACATCATTAGAAGAGTTTTTTTTTTACAACTTCGAGATACACAAAAACATTTTGGATATCTCATTATTTTGTTAAGATCATACTATGTTACCCTGATTCCAAAAACCCAATTTTCTTATATTTTCGCTTAATTATATAACAACCTTTCTAGGGAGCGAGGGATGACCGAATGAATGTAACCACCCATCCTTCCCGAGATTAGCATCAACATGCATCTCAATGGTGATGCACTCATCTCGAGAAAGATGATTGGTTACACACATTCCTCACTCCTTTTCCTTAGCTCCCTCCCTTGCTCCCTAGAATTTCTGATTATATAAACCAAAATTACATCACCAATGTATGTGGCAGCTTGCCTAACTTTCCATATCACCCAACCCTGTATAATTGTATACCCACTCCACATCAAAGCCCCTTATAAGTTCAAAAATCTTTTACTTTCACTCCACCCATCATCAGTCTCTAACCTACTCTCATGTGAGACTTGTGACCCACTCTCCCTCCCTCTCTCTCTCTTTTGTGGATATCAAACTCTCCTCATCAACCACAACTCAATTCATTCCTCCATTGAAGAAGCTCTTCTCCAAGCCAAAATTTTCATTCAATCTCCACACAAAAAACCCCAACCCAAATCCTGGAATCTTGTAGTGTTTTTTGGTCCCATTTGTAGATAAACTCACATAATATTTTTGTCCAAAAACCCCCCTCATCACCACTCCTCCTTATCTCCTTGGAATCTCATCTCCTTTGTAACTCAAAAAAGCCATCTTAAATTAACATATCAACTTACAACCCAAAGCCCCAAAAGAAAAGCAAAAGAACACACAACACACCCATCTTTTTCTTTTCATATTCATTTCTTTAAACACATAGATTACCCAAAAATCTTCCAAGATCATAATCATTGTATCTCTTCTATTGTAGTCAGATTCAAGAATTTCTTGTAACGAAAGTAAGTAGAGAGATCTTTGAAATTGAACATCACCAATTTCAAAATCAATATGATTGATAAACAAACACCATCGCGGCGGTTCTTGCAAGTAGAAGTGCCACCAACACCACCAGCAAATGAGAGATCATCAAGAGGTTCTTACTCAAATGAAGCTAATTTTGACACCAACATGGTGATCATCCTAGCTGCCTTATTATGTGCACTAATCTGTGCCTTAGGATTAAATTCGATCGTTCGATGCGCGTTGCGGTGCAGCCGTCGGATGGGGTTCGAGACGCCAGACGAGGTAGCGACCAGGCTAGCTGGGACTGGGTTGAAGAAGAAAGCATTGCGGCAGATCCCAATTGCGGTTTACGGGTCAGGCGGGTCGAGTCTGGCTCCCGGGGCTACCGAATGCCCGATTTGCTTGGGTGAGTTTGAGGATGGAGAGAAGGTCCGGGTGTTGCCCAAGTGTAACCATGGGTTCCACATCAGATGCATTGACACTTGGCTTGTCTCACATTCGTCGTGTCCTACTTGTCGACATTCGTTGCTCGAGAAACCTCCTCCACCGTTGGATGCGGCTGATGTGCGGCCAGCACAACCTGGGAGTAGTGATGATCACGATCATGATCATGATCACACTGGAGGAGGAGGAGATGTGGTGGTAATTGTTGATGATGTTTCTTGATGCTAGTTTATGAGAATAATATATAGTTTTTAGATACAAAATTTGTTTTTTCAATTCATAATTTATGTATGCTAATATATGTTGTTTGTAAAAATGTATCTCAATTTCTTAGTTTCTCTTAGCTTAGTTCAACTATAATTTCTTACCCCAAAGTAACTTGTTTGTCGATAATTATACGAGTGAGGCTAGGGATTCGTGTTTCAAATGATGTAGTATCATTAGTGAAGTTTTTTACAACTTTGAGATACACATCATTCATTCAAGATCAAGAAACATAATCCTGATTGCAAAACCTGATTTCCTATTCTTTTCGTAAATATATTAGATGGTATACCAATTCAACGATCAAAGGTTAAATGTTGCTCTAAAAAATTTTATAGACAAAATTTCTATGCGTTAATCTCGACAATTAACACTTTTTGGGCGTGAGCGATTAATGATGGATCTTTTTAGCAAATCTATTACTTTACATGCCTTGAGAAAGCTTTGTGTCCTACTTTCTTCGATGCTCATATGCATTTTCTTAAAAATTAGATGTACCAATCTTTTTAATCATGTTCACTATTTCCTAAATAAAGTACTAATTATACAACTTTGTAAAAAAATGTGAAATTCATATAAGAAAATTATGGACTTTCACTATTTTGGTGATTTGAAAGGCATATGGAGGCACAAGGAATAACTTTTTTTTTTGTTTTTTTTTGAGCTAAAAAGAAGAGCGACTTATTTTGTCTTTCAGACGTGAAATCGACACACTGGAACCTAAACTTTAATGCTTTTTTAGGTGTTCACCAGCCCCACATTGCGGAAATTTAATCATTCAGTCCCCACCATAGTACGAAGGGCCATTTTATAATAGTCGAAATGTCATGAACAGTTTCATTTTCTTTTGATATTGTACCATCAAGTAGTAGGCCAATTATGAAGTGAGTATACTTTTCTAGTAAATGGTTTTTTACTTGTTTGAACAAATTAATTACTAAAACAATATATTAAATAAGAATAAATCCAATTTTACTGAGAAAACACCAGAGTAGTCGTGTAGAAGATAAATCTGTTTGCCTGAAATACATGGTTATACATTAAATCGAAAGTTTGCTTGTCATGTGTGCATTGGAGATGGCTCATGCGAGATTAATGGATATTAATAGTACATGTACTACTTTTTATATTTATTTTCAACTCTAATTAGAGTGAATTGAACCAGTGGATTGCAACAACTTGAAGTTTTAGCAATGTTGATGGATATTTTTTTCTCTCATTGGGAATTAGGGCATCAAGGACCACCATTGTACTCGATCATAGAAAAATGGTGAGACCATCCATGAATGAAGAATCGAAGGACCACAGTCCACCTTTCCCGATATTTTTCATGGATCAATGGCAACTTGTCACTGGTAGAAGGGACTTATCTAAGGTGGGAACTGAACGCAAATGCGCGACCACTTCACATTTGATACACTTGAACCCCGTAGTACGGGCTAGTGTGAACTTCAATCATCCCAATCAACGAAACCATGTTCGTAATCAACGCCAATACATCATCAAGTCGAGAAGAAATCAATAAAGTAGCCCTAATTTTACGACAGACCGAGAGTGATGTATGATTAATCTAGTGAAAGACTTGAGCTTATTGGCCAAATGTGAGCATTAATTTAGAATTGTGCACGTGATAAAATAACTCTATTAGCACAAAAGTTTGAGTTGAATAATTTGTATATGGGCTAGGTTAGGTTGGCAGCAACAGCTGAGTAATAATCTGTGTCGTGCTCTAAGTTGGGCCTAGCTGATTGATTACCCAACCACAGCCTACCCATGGGCTTGTTAGTTGGACAATAGTGAATAAAGGTTTTAACCGTGTCCGTTCTCGTTCTCCTTACATTGAGATTGTTGATCTAGTCTTACATTGTTGGTCGGGTTTGTCTAATTGGCGAGGAAATGGGCACTCACGCATCTCGAAGGGATGGAGGGTTCCACCCCCCTCCCTGGCCCGTTCCCTCGCCAATTAGAATTCCCCAGTTCTAGTGCCACGGCACAATCCCCACCTGAATTACAACAACACTTGATGGAGCATCTGGGTGTATAAAACTAAACAAGAAGAGCTATTAAAGTAGTCACTTATGTTAAGGCATTTAATATATTTGCCCTCCTCTCCCACTACAACTACTACGGGTTCTCCATTTTGTTTATCTACAACACTGACTCCTTTGAGCCCTTCTTCCTTAAACCTCACTCCTGGAAGAGCTTCCGTGGTTGTTCCTTTGCTTGCTTACCGTTGTTTCTTTGTGTCTTTTGCAGGTCTCGAGCGAAGTGCATGTCCATCTTCTCTAATACCCATCACCTCATCTTCATAAATTTCTCCCTCTCATCATTGTCTTCCATTACTACCATTACATACTGCACACCATATATCACATCGCAGCCAGCACTATGAGTCAAAAGGCTTCATATAACCACCATTAACACTACCACCATAAATCAAACCTTAATTCCCCAACCTAATGCCCATTTATACTTTGTTGAAGAAATTAATTTCTATATCAATCAGCTTCAACAATCAAATTCATCTTACCAGCTATATCAAGCCCACTTTTGCTATTCCTCATTGCTAATGTTTTCTCCTGGTAGACTAAACACTCGACGCCCTATAATCTTCAACCCAGTCCAGATATTCCATCAACCTATATCATCACCACACCACAAACTCCACATCCCATCCTACCTCGCGCCATGCTTCTCCATCGAGCATCCTCCTCACATCAAGCATCCTCGCCCGGTGCTCAAAATGCCCAACATGGAGACAATGCCCCTCATCCACCAGCACCCCATTTAACCACCCATAACCCTGATCCACTTCTATCCCTGGAATCTCAATTTGCAGCCTCACTATCCATCCCACCACTTGACTTTGACATCAAAGACGAGGACGAAGAAGACAGCCGCTCTCTGGGAGCCATTGCAAAATACTGCCACTCTTGGAAGCTGTCCAATGAAGTATTTGAAACTCGCATGGCGGAACAATGGCTCCCTGTCCATCACTTTCTTGTAGAAAAATGTTCCCAACTTTTGTTTTAGATACGGTTTAGTGGGTCATATCTACGGCTCGGTCTACTCGCGTCACGTTGAGGCCACCGCCACTCTCGCCCGACTCCGGCGAACTCGTCCCATCCCGTCTCGTGCCCACCCCTACATTAATGATTAAATGGGGCAGATGCGGGGATCCGCCATCATTGGTTGGGCAGGGAAAGATTTGGAAAAATCTGCCCCAATCCACCCTGTTGCCAACCCTAACCTCAACTTAGTCCAGACCCATGACTTGGTCACCTCGCTAAACCAAATACATTACAATCTGTTTATGCTTATGTTTATTAATGAAAGTTTGGTTTAACAAAATAATAATAATAATAGATTGTGAAACAGGAAACAGAACTGTTTTGTGAAACAGAAAACTGCTTTTTGAACATAAAACAAATTCAGGAAACAGATTTTGAACATGAACAGATTCAGGAAATAGCAACTGTGAAACAAGAAACTGCTGTGAAAGACACATCACCAAATTCACCAAAGACAGGTGAGGTGAGGTGAAACACGAATTTTGTTTCCTGTTTCCTGTTTCACAGATTTGTTTCCTCACCTCACCTCAGGAAACAGGAAACAGATTCAGGAAACTGCTGGAATCACCTCACCTCACGAAACCGCCCCGAAGGGCAACTCCCCAAATGGCTCTCAATCAACATGAGTCAATGTGGAGTAAGTCCAAACAATGTTGGAACTTAACTCCAGGAACAACCTTTGTCAACATATCAGTAGGGTTGTCTTTTGTGTGTACTTTCACCAAAGACACATCACCATCCTCAATTACATCTCGAACAAAGTGATATCGAACATCAATATGCTTAGTCCTTGCGTGATGAACCTGATTTTTAGCCAAGTGGATGGCACTCTGACTGTCACAGAGAACCTCAACACTATCTTGTTCCACACCCAAGTCATTTACAAGACCTTGAAGCCACAATGCTTCTTTTACAGCTTCTGTCAATGCCATATACTCTACCTCTGTAGTAGAGAGAGCCACTGTATCTTGAAGCATAGATCTCCAACTAACCGGAGCACCGTATATCTGAAATACGTAACCAGTAGTAGATCTTCATCTATCTAGATCACCAGCATAATCATAATCAACAAACCCACGAACCTGACATGAATCTCCACCGAAGTCCAAACCCACATCCAAGGTACCTTTTAAGTACCTAAGCATCCATTTCACTGCCTCCCAATGTTTCTTCCCAGGGTTTTCCATATACCTGCTCACAACACTAACAGCCTGTGAAATGTCAGGGCGTGTACACACCATAGCATATATTAAACTGCCTATTGTACTAGCATAAGGAACATGCGACATGTATTCCTTTTCTTCCACTGTGACTGGAGATAACTTTCGAGAAAGTCTAAAATGTGAAGCCAAATGAGTAATAACCGGCTTTGCCTTTTCCATGCCAAGCCGTTATATGACCTTCTCAAGGTACCCCTTCTATGAAAGAAATAATTTTTTATTCTCCCTTTCTCTTCTTATCTCCATACCAAGTATTTTCCTTGCAGCACCCATATCCTTCATCTCAAACTCAGATGCAAGTTGAGACTTCAATTTATTTATCTCCACCATACTCTTACAAGCAATGAGCATATCGTCAACATAGAGCAAAAGATAAATAAAATTGCCACTACGAAGTTTTTTCAAGTAAACACAAAAATCATACTAGCTTTGTGTGAACCCATGTTTCAACATAAAAGTGTCAAACCGTTTGTACCACTGCCTAGGTGACTGCTTTAACCGATAAAGTGATCTCCTCAAACGACAGACATGGTCTTCTTTTCCAACAACCTTAAAACCTTCCGGCTGATGCATATAAATTTCCTCCTCTAAGTTTCCATGCAAAAAAGTTGTTTTCACATCAAGTTGTTCAAGCTCAAGGTCACCATGAGCTACCAAGCTCAACAACACACGTATAGAAGTGTGTTTTACCACAGGCAAAAAAATCTCATTGTAATCAACGCCTTCCCTCTGAGCAAAACCCTTAGCTACTAATTTTGCCTTTAACTAAGTACCAGACTCTAGAGTAGCATGTTTATTCTTAAACACCCACTTGCAGTCAATTGATTTCCTTTCATTAGGCAACGACACTAGATCCCAAGTATGGTTCTTCTGGAGAGACTCCATCTCACCTTGCATAGCTACTAACCAACTCTGACTATCTGAATGACGAGCGGTCTGCTTGTAAGTAGTTGGCTCATCATCTTCCACAGAGAGTGCATATGCAACCAAATCAACTGACCATAGTGCTTCAACGGTTCTTCAAAGCCAAAATTTTGAACTTGCTTAACCGATCGTTTTGACCTAGTTAAGGCCAAAGGTTGCTACTGGGATTGATTATCTTCAATTGGTTGTTGTTCCTCATGGTCTTCAGGCTCATAATTCAGATCATGTGTGCCTGCTTCAACCACTTGTTCATCTGTTGCATCCACAGATGCTTCAACTTCCACTTTCTGAGTGTTACTAGATTCACCACCATTATCAACCAACTCCTTAGCTTTAGTACAAGCTAACAAAGAATTCTCATCAAATGTAACATCTCGACTGATCACAAATTTATTATCCTCTAAACACCATAGACGATAACCCTTCACGCCTTTTGCATACCCCAAGAAAATGGCCTTCTTAGCCCTAGCATCAAGCTTATTTTCTTTCACATGGTAGTAGGCAATATAACCAAAAACTTTCAATATACTGTAATCAACATGTTCACCTGACCACACCTCATAAAGGTGTTTTGCAGTCTAATGTAGAATGTGGCGATCTATTAATCAAGAAATATGCGGTGGCTATTGATTCAACCCACCATTATCTGCTAAGACAAGCATTGGAGCGCATACGCCAAGCTCTTTCAAGCATAGTACGGTTCAATATCTCAGCAACTCCATTTTGTTGTGGCATGTCTCTAAAAGTCCAATGTCGAACAATTCCTTCCTGATCACAAAACTGTTTGAAAGTACCCTCAGTATACTCGGTACCATTATCAGACCTCAAAGTTTTCACCTTTATTTCAGTTCTATTCTCAACCATTGCTCACCACCTTTTAAATGTCTCAAATACTTCATTCTTAGACTTCAAAAAATATACCATGTGTAACGGGAATAATCATCAATGAAGGAGACAAAGTACCTGGAACCTCCCTTAGAGGCGACATTCGCTGGCCCCCACACATCTGTATGCACATAGTCTAGAATACCTCTGCTCCTGTGCTTGCTTGTACTGAATTTTACCCTGCATTGTTTTCCATATACACAATGCTCGCAAAACTCCATAGTCGGTTTCTGCATACCCTTGCTTGCTCAGTAGAGACAATCCTTTTTCTGTCATATGCATGCCCAAGTCGCATGTGCCATAACCTAGTGCTTTCCGATGAAGAAGTTCCCACTGCCACATTTTCTGTTACCGTGTTACCCATCAAGGTGTACAAGTTACCTTGTTTGATCCCTTTCATGACAACCAAAGACCCACGGACAACCTTTAAAACTCCACCTACCGCTGTAAACTTACAACCATTGGAGTCTAAAACACCAAGCGAGATAAGGTTATTTTTTAAGGCTGGGACTTGCCTCACATCAGTTAAGGTTCTCACAACACCATCATACATCTTAATCCTCATTGTTCCAATTCCAACTGTCTTGCAAGCGTAATCATTACCCATCAGAACAGTACCACCATCAATGTGCTCATAGGTAGTGAACCACTCCCTGTTTGGGCACATATGATAAGAACACCCAGAGTCAAGGATCCATCTCCCAGAAATTTCTGTGTTTTCACTCGCAACTGAATAACATTCTTCATCATTTTCCGTACTAGATGCATAACTTGCTTCACTAGTATCACCCTTATCTTGCTTTTTCCTGCCCTTCCAACTGTTATCATGATTACTCTTACATTGATTTGGACAATTTTTCCTAATATGCCCCCACTCTCAACATTTGTGACATTGTGGACCTCTAGACTTTGATCTAGATTTTCCACTATTTGAAGATGATTTCACTTGAGACCTTCCTCTAGCAACCAACCACTACAACACAAATGGTCATTAATAGCATATGACCATAGCGTTTTTACATAAAGTGCTATGAAAAGTCAAAACCTAATTTGTTCAATGTAGCCAAAATGCTATGCAAACTTTGTAAAATGCTATAAAAAGTTGTAAAATCGCTATCAATGGCCAAATTGATTTTGTGCATTTGTAAAATGCCATGAAAGATATGTAGGCGGGACTTGCAATTCGCAGGGCGCCAAGAATCCCGCTCGAATTGAAAAAAAAAAAAAACAAAACAAAGAAGAAGGAAGGAAGGAAGAAGAATCCCGCTCAAATCCCGCTCTCCTTCTCGATCTGTCTCCCTCTCTGACTGTTCTCATCTCCCTCTCCCTCTGCATCCGCTCTCCCTCTCCCTCTCCCTCTCCGTTCTGCTGTCCCTCTTCGATCGCTCTCCCTCTCCGTTCTGTTTCTCCCTCTCCAACGTGCTCTACTTCTCGCCGTACGTGCTCTCGCTCTCCGTTTCAGGTCGGTATCTGATTCTCAACACACTCACTCTCTCCTGCTTTGCTTTCACCGCAAACCCTAACGATTTTTAATTTGTATCAGTTTATGAAGTAATTTGTATCAATTTTTGTATCAGTTTATGAAGTAATTGTGGAAGTCTTTGGAAGGCTTTGAAGGATCAGTCTTTGTATCAGTTTTGGTTGATTGAAGGATCAATTTTTCAGATAGGTAATTTTGGAATTGAAATTTTTCTCTTTCCTCTTTGATTTCCTTATTAGAGTATTAATTTGGTTGAGTTGTGTTGTTCTTCATTTTGAGTTGTGTTGTTCTTAAATTTAGGACTTTTGTATTCATCAGATTCATAACCTTGTTATTCAAATTTAATTGGGTCATAATTTTACAGACCTTATTGACCTCAAATCATGTTGTTCATACTTAATTTCATAACCACCTCGCAACATAGAAGACTGCATTCTCAAGCATGAGTAATTTGTTAGCACATCCAATGGCCAGAGCACCACCAGATCCACCCTCGCCAATAACAATAGAAATAACAGGAAGTTTCAGACCGAACATACTCCTCAAGTTGTGGGCAGCTTCACCCTGCATGTAGGTAAAACAAACAATTCAGTTGAGCTGGATTTTTATTAAACCTAACTTAGAATCAGATTTGAGGTCCATACTTGGCCTAGTTCCTCTGATTTTAGATCTGCAAAAGCCCCCGGTGTGTCAATAAAAGTGACTATAGGAAACCCATGATGATCCGCATAATACATAAAACGTAGAGCCTTCCGGTAACTGTTTTGAACAACAGAGTTCTTCATAAGTATTTGATTAATAATACATAATTCTTTGTTTACATTTTTGATTGATAGTTGGAAACTTGAGTAGTTACCACACTATCAATCATCATGATAATAACTGACAAATTTTAATCTACAAGATGTCAGGATGTTCAGTGGCACTGACAGAGATATATAGTTTGCAACATATTACTAATGGATGGTATACTACGCTTACGGACAATGTCTTATGCCTATGTTTTGTGCATATCTAGTCACCCAAAAAGAACTTACCCATGTGGAGTAGGCATTCCAAAGTTGCGTTTAATGTTCTCCTTTGTATTTCTGCCTTTCCGTTGGGGTTTTTTTTTTCCTAATTTTAAGAACCACTAAGGTATACCAACCAAAATCTAGAGGGGTATCTCAACTATCCTCCCAGTTGCTCGACATGTTCAATAACTAGGAAGCACAAGCATTGTGTGATTTCAAACTGCAATCCAAATGGTACAAAAGCATTAAGATCTGAATTCCTGCTTCACTATAAAAACTACTCTTTGGTTATGCAGAAGTGCATTATATCTACCAAAGAATTGCAGTACATATTTTTCATAGCAATTAAGTACAATCAGAAGACAAAAATAAAAAGAAATAAATTTGCATGCCACAAACATCACAAGGTTCACCCAAAGATTTTATGTCCATCTGAAATACTAGAACTCACATGAAGATCACAGCTACAAAGGGTGAATCCTTTCTCTTCTGAAAGTACAAGAGAAGAGTTATTTCCTCTGTCAACTATTCCAAATGCACTTTTGTAGGAAATCATGCGAGATCCTCATAGTGCAGCTGATGGCTTCACACATGAAGCAGAAGCTCTTAAAGCCTGGTTAGATAGTGGACACAACACTTCCCCCATGACAAACCTTAAGCTTGCCCACTCCAATCTCATTCTCAATCACTCCCTTCGTTCAACAATAGAAGAATGGTGGCAGAAACACTAAAGCTCTTTCTAGAAATCAATTGTTCAGCAATAGATAAAAGAATAGATAAACTGAGGTGCAAAATGGTTTATTTTACATTTTGTTTTTCTTTTTTGTTATTCTCAATTACTAAATTCCTAGTTTCTTGCGAGAGACAAATTAGTCCATAAACTTCAAGAGACTGCGTTATTGTGCTTATGCTAAGATTTATATCACTTCATGGATAAAAATTTATTTCAATTTTTAATGTTGACGAGGGTTTTAGACAGTATGCAGGGGATAAGGGATCCCCTATGCTACATTTTCTCCTTCCATACATGTCATGCTTTTCTTGATAGGAGTGTAGGCTTCTTTATTTGTTTTTTGATTTCCTTCTTTCCATATAATGTTTTGTTATAATAAAACGAAAAGTAATGTATATGTCTGAATAATTGTGTTAGGATTACTCATTTGGCCGACTTACTAGCATTATCTTCCAATTAGTAACCACAATTTAAGACATTATTTTGATATGTATCGTTGAATGCAAGTGCTTTGGATCTTCTGCAGGCTTGCAGCGCTCATAGTTTGATTTGTGTGCCTCTCTATGATACCCTAGGTAAATATGTTATGTCTTGCAGTTATTGTTCATTTATATGCTTATGCAACCAAATTTTTTTCTTCTTCTTGGATTCATAAATGTTTATGGATGGACTCATGGACCACTTCAGTAAGATATATTCATTCATTAAAGCATCCAATTGTCCGTACATCTCATTCTATGGGTCATTTCAACTGCTGAGACAATGAACATGAAAAATTGATGATACATCTTCAGTGTAGTCATTATTTCGAAATATTGCAGTGAATTACACTATATCACAATTAGAAGAAGAGATCGATATACAACTAGAACCACAATTTCATAATCCCACTTCTCATTTGTTTGGTTTTTTTTACAAAACGAAACATATTTGAAGTGTTGCAATGCATCCCTATCTCAGTGTATTAGTTTTTCAACACAATAGGAGGCATTTTGCTTATGTATCATTTGATGTACACGTAGGTTGGTGGAAACATTCTGCTAGAACCATGAATACGCTGTTTGTACTTATTAGTTGTTTTATGTTCCTTAATTTTCTTGCCAAGATACGTGAAAAAAACATTTTACTTAATTTCCTTATTAGTTGTAATACATTTGAACACAGAGGGTCACGTGTCAGATGCGTTGCAGTTTTTCTTATGTACTGCAATTTGTTTTATTTTAGTTTTAGTAGGTTAATTTAGATAGTTTTAGTAAGAATTGTGTCTTACTTTTAAATGTTTACAAAACTGATAGACCCCCTATCAGGTTCACATGCATATACAAGGAAGAAGTATAAGTAAATGCAAAGATGTAAAGTTGTCTGTGAGCAAAGGCTGGGTTAGTATTGTTGTTAGAGTTGCTCTGTCAGGTTGTTAGCTCTGTTAGAATGGGTGTTAGTTGCTCTGTCAGGTTGTTAGCTCTGTTAGATGGGTGTTAGTTGCTCTGTTAGCATTGCTGTCAGTATTGTTAGTGTATGTTAGCTACTTGTATAAATAGGAGAACAGGGAGAGAAACAAGTATCCATTCATTTGTAAACAGATTGTACATTGAGCAATTGCTCTACAGTAGATTGGGCATCTCGAATAGCCCTCTTGTCATTCAATACATCTCACTTCAATTGCTTCTACAAATTTAGTGTTACAGTTGCAAATTTAGCATCCTTTATCTCCTTTCTTTGCAGGCATTGCTAAAATCTGCCAAGACTCACTACACCAAAAGGCCTGTTTAGCTACGGGGAGGTGGCCACGGCTCTAAGTCGTTGGTTTATTTGCCACGGCTAAAAACCGTGGCTATAACGGCCAACGGTTTAAAACCGTGGCTAAAAAGTAAAACCGTGGCCAAAAAACACTACACCAAAAGGATTGCTACGGTTTTAAACCGTGGCTATAACTGCCAACGGTTTATAACCGTGGCTAAAACTGCCAACGGTTTAAAACCGTAGCTATAAGACCAATCACTTTCGCGCTTTTGGCGAAAATTCTTTCACGCTTTGGAGGGAGTAGTTTCCCGCTTTGGCGAAAAAAATTGGGGAAAAAGAAGGAGAGAACGAACTGAGCAGATTCTCACTCTCTCCACACCTCCTCTTCACAAGCACTACTGATTCTCGAAGCAGAGAAGAAGAAGGACGAAAGAAGGAGAGGACGAACTGAAGAAGAACATGAAGAACCGAAGCAGATTCTCAAACTTTTCTTCTCCTTCTTCTTCTTTAGATCTTGAGAGAATCGAGCTGAAGAAGAACATCAAATTGGTTCAGATCTCCTTCCAGGTAAGATCCTTCTTCTTCTTTAGATCTCTTCTTCTTCTTCAGATCTGTTTCAAGAGAAGAAAATCCTTCAAGAACCCACACAAAATTTGACCTTTATAAGTTTTTCTCTGATGACCCCATTTCCTATTTTGATCCCAAACCATGGGATTTGAGTACCCTTTTGTTCTTTGAGTGCAGGGAGAGTGAAAAATAAGTGGGATTTTAGATACCCAGAAGCAAAGATGATTGCAGAGAAGCCAGGTTGGGTTAGGCATGAAGGAATGCAGATTTTCTCCATTGATATTCAACCTAGTGGCATCAGGTTTGCAACTGGTGGAGGAGATCACAAGGTAGCTTCTTTTTCATTCTTGGTTTTATCTTCGGTTATTTCATTACAATCAAGTTGAGTTTTTTCTTCTGTTGTTCAACTTCAATCATGATTCTTGTGAGTGGGTTTTCAACTTGGAAAATTTTGATGTCTTGGAAAGTTATTTTTATTTGAGGATCCTTACTTTTGCTTGAATTGATTTAGGTTGTCATCCGTTTAGGGTTCTAGTTAGTCTCAGTATTAAAATATTGTATATGAGGTGTTTCCTTTCTTGGAAAGTGAATATATTTAGAGTAGTAGTTTGGGAATTTACAACTTCATTTACTGGGTTTAGCTACTTGGATGGTTTAAGCTATTCTAAGATTATAATGTATATGCTGGAAAGCTTTAATTTTTGTCCTTAGAGACTCTTCAGTAATGTCAAAATATTGAGATTTGTTCATGTTCAGAATATACAATTCAAATATGTTATGAGCAAGGAGAAAGAAAATTTACGATACAAAAGTTGGAATACCCACGTAAAAATGAAACTATGAGGATGATGTTCAGGTAAGATTTATGTGAAATATATAAAGGAAGATGAGTACAATGAGGATGATGTTCATGACTGGTTATTAGTTTTATTAAAAAATGTAATTTAGTAAATATACTTTTTGAGGATAGTGTTGAAATTCCACTGCAAAAAAATAAAAAAGAAGTGCAACAGAGAGAATCGAGCTGAAGAAGAACATCAAATTGGTTCAGATCTCCTTCCAGGTAAGATCCTTCTTCTTCTTTAGATCTCTTCTTCTTCTTCTTCTTCAGATCTGTTTCAAATTTTTTTTTTCTTCTTTCAGCAAAGCAAAACAGTTTGATTTTTTTTTTTTTTGATCTCTTCTTCTTATTTTTTTTTCTTCTTTCAGCAAAGCAAACCCTAGAACTCACTTTCTTCTTTTCTCGAGCTCGATTTTTGAAGAGGAGAAGAAGAAGACTAAGATAACCACTCAAAACAACAGGTAAGCTATTCAACATTCTCTCATTTCCTATCTTTGTTCATTGCCTCATTGGATTGTGAAACATATGGGTGAGATTCTAATTGGGGTGTTGGGGTGTTTGGCAGCTGTTGGAGGTCAGGTACATTTCCTCTATGTGATGAAACTCATGTGAAGCACAACAAAGACACTGGAGATAATGTTGGTCCTTTGCTATTGAAGAAGCGGTAGAAGAACTACTTGGTGAGTATAGGGTCTTCTTTAATTTTTTGAGACTTTTGTTAAGCACTAATGTTTATTATGTACAAGGGAACATTTCAATTGGAGGGATTTGAGTCTGCTACTATGTATAGACCATCAACATGATTTACTCAATAGTCTTCTTTAGCCATGTCTGTGTGTTTGTATTGTTATGAGCATGATCATTTGGGTATTCTAGCTTAATTGGTTTAAATGTTTTTTAGCTTAATTGCAAAAGAGGTAATGAAACAAAGAAACATATACTCAATTGGCCTCAATAGCAATATGATGTATCCATGGGTTGGGAAAATTTAAGCTTTAGACTTCGATTTTAATATGAAAAGTGGACTACTCTTAAGATTTAAAATTCATTTTAACTATGAAAATTTGGACAGTGCATATAATTTTATAGCAAGCAAAAGTCATCTCTTTTAGTAGATGTCAATAATTGATTATACAAGTCTCTATAATGTGTGTGTAGTTTCTCTCATGATTGCTCTTATGTTCCTGTAATCTAGATTTGTTCCTCCTGTGAAAACTGTAGAATCTGCCTTTCTACTCACCTTGCAACTCTTTAGGCAACATTTGGTTTTAAGACATTCACTTAGAAGCAGTATTAGTTTTTCAAGAATGAACAATTTACATAGCTGACAATCTGGTTTGGGTTTCAGGTTTCAAAGAAGCAATTTCACTGTGATGGATGTGGAGTTTGCAGGTTGAATCCTCTATCCTTGTTCCATACAATGTTTTTTGTAGTAATTATTCAAAATTTGAATAATCTGAAGTTTTTTATCTTATGTTTTTGCTGTTACAGAATCGGAGGCGAAGAGAACTTCATCCACTGCAATAAATGTGGTAAGTAAGCTGCTTGAGTGGTCATTCTTCCTAGGTTTCATGTTTTCAGTTCTTGTAAACTAATTGGTGTTGTCTGGCGTGATGATCTCTTCTTCAGAATGTTGTTACGCAAGGTATTCCTTCACTTGAATAATTTATATTTTTGTTTCTTTCGAACTGCTAGATCGACTGATTAGTGCAAAGAATCATCAACACTGAGACAAGTTTGGAAGATAATGAATTTTTAAAAGGTTTTGTCTGGGGATAGAAGATAATGAATTTTTTTTTCTTCTAGATTTTGTAGTTCAGCTGTCCAAGTGTAAAATTTTATATATTTTCTTATTTCGTTTTAGAGAATTAAGTTGCTTCTTGGAGGTTTAAGGTAAGATCTAGTGTCATGTCCTTAGTGTGTGCTAAATGTAAAATTCTTATACATATTTTATGTTTGTGTCTCAGTTGCTTCCTGTTGAAGGATTTTTATATGATTTGTGATTTTCGATTTGAGCTTCACGGTTATTAATGTGTTATGCACCTCTTTACCAAACAAGGACTAGACTTTACCGCTCCCTTTCTTTTTCTCTTTGTTTTCACCATGTTTTTACCCACCTGATTGAGGAACTTGATTGTTGTTTATTTCTTATGGTTATTCTGGGTTCAAAAATCAGGGTTGGTGCTGTTGTTAGAGATGCTTTTATGTAAAACATAACTTACTTTTATGTAGTGCTGGGTGGACATTTTAAGAGGTTGTTTCTCAACATATCAATGTCTTTTGGTCAACTGTTGTTGTTGTTTTCATTTATAACTCTCGTAGAGCTTTATAAGGTATTATTTGGAAAAGAAAGTTAAACCTGGATGATGTGAAACATGATCACTCCAAGATAAAAGATTAATTTTCATCATATAACTTGAATCACCATTTTGATTTATTGTTTGGATTCCTTCATAATTTCTGGTATTCTAATTGCATGCTCTAAATAAATCTCTTCTTTATTCTTCAGGTGTTTCCCATAAAAAGTTTTCAAATTTTCACAGAGGAGGAGCTTGAGCTTTTGTTATGTGGCCAACAGGATGCTTGGACGGTATGTATTTGATAATCTATTGACATGTGTGGATTGCTAGAAATTATCCAACCTAACATATGATGTTACTGCTCTGTCCTATAGGCAAATGATCTCTTAGATCATATCAAGTTCGATCACGGGTACACAGCCAAGAGTCCTGCCATCAACAATGTCAGTATCTATTTAACAATCTTCATTTCTCCAACTATTCTTAAATTTCCAGTACTGACCTTTAAAAAACAAATTGCAGTTTCTGGAGATTCTACAAGAGTTTGAAAGCGAGCAAAAACAAGCATTCGTGCAGTTTGTGACGGGAACACGTAGGCTGTCACCTGGAGGCTTATAAATTGTTTTTTGTGTGGTCGTAGACATGATACACAGTAAGGCTCATTTGATAAAGTGGGTCTTAATTTCTTGCATTATGCACTTAATTTCTTGAGCTTCATGATTAAGAATACTTTTTAGTTAGCCCCTCCCCCCAAATAAAAAATATTAACATGTACTTTTTTCCAGTGTTCTAAAAATCGCTAGGCGCTGGGCGGGCGGCGAGCAGGTGCCTAGCGCCCAGGGGCCTAGGCGGGCGCCTAGGTGGTCTTAGGTTTTGTATTATAACTTTAATAATTTACAAAAGTTAAGCATAATACCTTATCAATTACATCCAATTTAATGTCAATATACATATGCAAAATTTAAAAACATGAAAAATTAACAATCGTGAACAAAATTTATTAAAACTCAAATGACTGAAGTTGGTCATGATGGGTACTTTATATAGATTTGAATTTGTGTAATCTTTTATTTTTCTTCAAATTGCATGAATAACCTCAGTTATGTTTGATAAAATCTACATTAGTAAAATTGGTACCGGCAGATCCTTTGAGAATTCCATTAAGTAATCATCTTTCGCTACATTTAGACATATCATCATCATCATCATCAAAGCCCATTCCCGAGATTTTCTAAAAAAACAATTAAATAGTTTATTTCTAAAAAATAGGAAAGAAAAATAAAATAAGAACACAATCAACCTTATTAAAAAAAAAAATAATAATAATAATAATAATAAAATAAAAATAAAAAATCTCCCAGACCGCCTAGAGTCCGCCTAGACCCCGCCTAACCCGCCTAGACCCCGCCCAGACCCGCCTAGACCCGCCCAGACTGCCCGCCCAGGCATTAATCTGGGCGGTTTTCCACCTTCTAGCGCCTAGGCGCCGCCTAGACCGATTTTTAGAACACTGCTTTTTTCAAGTGTGTCTTAGGTTTCAATTTAATAAGATTAAAAGTCTATAGTATTTAACTTCATTGGACAATGTTTGAACGGTTTCTCTCTAGGTCGTGGGTGTTTATGTACTGGTCTTGCTTTCATATGTTAGTTCTTTGTCTCTAAAAGAGCTCTGAGATGATAGCATGAGGAGACACTCTTTGTTTTTCCTACTAATTAGTATGTAGAAGGTGGTTCTTCTTCATTGGTTTATTTTTCGAATTTGTGAAAATCTTTTATTTTATTTTATATAAATGGTGTATATATATTGATATCTGTTGAGTGTTTGAGTTTCTTGTCAGAAAGCTAGTATCAAACTTCTCATTTGCTCATATATGAAAATTATATATATATATATATTTATTTATTTATTTATTTATTTATTTTTCACATGCAGCAATGGGAACAAAAGTGCATTATAAAAGCTACTTTTCTGAACGTTCCATGAGGGGTCTTAATGAGGATGCTGAGAGTGGTCATTGGTCTTTGTTCTACGGAGATAAAATGATGGTGCACCCGCAACACTACAACGGCTTCTTGCCAAGGTCTTCTGCAAACGAACATGCAGATTATGATAAGGAAATGTTGAAGCAAACTATGCTTGAGCATGAAGCTATTTTCCGGAATCAGGTAATGATAGGCTCATTTGTGTATACTTGATTTTGGATTTTTATGTTATTTGCTCAGCCCGAGTAATAAGTGGGTCAAACCAAATCAGCTTGGTCTTTTGACCATCTGTCAGTTTTTAGACTGGCCTAACTTGTAATGTGTCTTTGATTGTCTAGGTATATGAACTCCATCGTCTTTATAGAATACAAAGAGATCTGATGGAGGAGTTCAACAGGAAAGAACTGCCAATGGAAGTATCACATTCTATATATCCATCTTCATCCCAAATGCCATCTGTTTATGTTCGAAATATGGCTCATATCTCAAGTGTTCCTTTTATGAATTCTGCCTGTAGCAAACCATCTAAGTCAGGCACGGACAACAGGCAGTCGCCTCTGAGTTACGTGAAAGAAAGCAAGATGCAGGTTGAGAGAGTTCTAATGCAAAATGGTAGTTTTAAGTCAATGACTGACCATGTCTGTTCTGATTGCTCATGGATTGGAAAAGTCAAATTATTTGTACTGTCACGTGATATACTGTTCTGTTTCTTATGATGTTCGAATTCCAATGCAACTTACAGGCTGGTCAAGAATCCTTCAGATCTATTACTAGGTCTTACTACAGAGGTGCTGCTGGTGCTTTGCTTATCTATGATATCACCAGGTAATGAGGAAGCCATTTGTGTTATTTGATTGATCGTTCTGCAAATATTATAAGCACTTACAGTTGGGACAACCGTCTTTGGTAGTTGTTAAGAGGAGGAAAACTTCCTTGGTAATTGTGTCAGTTTCTACATTTCCATAGTTGGCTGACATTTTCGATCTTGGTATATTCAGGTGCTGGAACCTAAATCCCTTGGCAAACTTCTTGAAGTCGTTGACTCAAGGTCCGTCGATCTTTCCATTGTTTAGTCTTGAATGCTATTTCATATTCTGTTATATGGGTCGCCTTTTCAGACACTTAAATGCTTACTTTGTACAGTCAACTTCCTGATTTCTTGGGTGGCTCATGTACATGCTCTGCTGAAGGAGGGTGCCTTAAGTCTAATAAAGGGCCTTGGAATGATCCTGAAATACTTAAGGTAGTGGTGACTCGTATATTCGTATCTGGTCTGGTTACTGTAGTTCAGATTATCAGATAAAGTTAACATTTTCATCTGTAAAAATAATTAGTGACCAGATTGCATCTCATGTTTATAGCTTGTCCACAATGAGGAAGCAACACTTGTCAGGCAAATTACTAGAATATTTGACGAGGAATGGAAAATTAACTCTTACATCAAGATACGACCATTGAAGGTAAAAATTTGAGTTCTTTAAGTTGATCGATATTTAGTGCATCTTGTTTTTAATCCTAAATTTGTTCCTCAAGTCATATTTTCTCTTCCTTTTTCAGGGAAGAAGTAGTGACACATCAACAGCAGAATCGGGGTCAGATATTGATGATCTTTGCTCTCCAGACGGGTTAAAGAATTTTACATTTCAACGATTGGCCCCAGTTCATGAAGAAGTGAGTTTTTCTTATGATTGTCACTCATCTCACGCATTAGTTGACATGCGGCCTGATCATCACAATCACAATTCAGTAATTTCATGATTTTGTGCTACCCGTGTCATTGTCCAACACTGGTACGAGTGTTGAACACGTCAGTTAAAATACCCCTAAAATGGTGGTCTGCTATGTTACACTATTTTTCTCTTCCAAGTACAAACTTCAACTGGTTACTTGTCTAGTTTTTCCCCGATGCATTTTGCATTCTTACTCGAAGTAGCTTTTCTTGTATATTTGTGTGAGATATAAACAGATAGTATGCATATATTCTTTCAATAATGGATAATGACCCTTGTGATGATCATGACTCTATACATTTATCTTTTTTTACTTCATGCCTTAGGCAGCTACACCTACCTATATGATGTGCAACCAATAAGTTTAGGTTTGGTTCTTTTGATGCTACTATGAGGTTAATTTTCTGGACACCCCAAAAAAAAAAATGTTATCTGGACACATTGTTTGGTGGAGGTTAGGTAACTTGTGTAAAACATGCCAAATAAAATTCTCACCTTCAAACAATGTCAACCGTCTCAATTTCTTCATTCTTGGCTGTGGTTCTAATGTTTGGGTTTGCACTTGCAGTTTGCACAAGCTAGAACATCAGACTCAGCTACATACCATAGTTGTGATGATCATTTTGCTGTGATTGATAAAGCTGTGGATTGTAGCCAAGGCAATGGTTCTTCTGAGGAGCAGCCGTTTGGAATTAGGGAACCAAGGAATCCTATGGACCGAACATCAAAATCAGAAGGTAGTGGAAGCAGTTATACGAAGAAAAAAAACACTTATATTTGTCTTTCATTTCTAGTCTTTAATAGTTATAAAGTAAAATGTGAAATGGCGAGTGATTTAATAATATTATTTGGAAATTGTTTAATTTGAATGTGTGGCCTTTGTGGGTGTTGGTATTATTTTGTTGTCCAGGTAATCAGATAATCAGATAATCAATAGATTAACTGCTGTAATGGATGCGATAGGGCAGAGGGGAGGTTTTCAGTGTCTAGCACAAGCGCTACTAGCTTTTGTTGTGAAGCTTTTTACTGTTTTCCGAATTCTTCGTTATGGAATTGGAAGGAGGCTGGGTATTGCCTTTCCTTCTAATACACCGGAGTCCACAATAGAAGGTCATTCTCCTGTTCCAGAAGCTGCCCCTGCCCCTGTTGCAAAAGCTTCTTATCAAGAAGACAATGTTCTTCCTTGCTTACAGCGTCTCCAGAAGCTCGAGACGATGATGGAGGATCTTAACAGCAAACCAGCAGAGATTCCCTTGGAGAAGGACAAACAGATTATGGAATCTTTGGATCAGATTAAATGCATCGAGTCTGACCTTGAAAAGACGAAAAGAGTAAGCCTTTGTTTTACCTCCTTTTGTTATATTTGGATTTTGAAAATGGGAATTTGAAAATAGGTCTTAGATTTTTACTTTTCCTTGGGTCAATTGACACATCCTTTTTTTTTCTCAGGTATTGCATGCTACTGTGTTAAAACAAATAGAAATTGCAGAGATTCTGGACAGTTTAAGAGAATCTTTGGTTGGTTTGGTTCTATCTTTTGATTTTTCTTCTGCAAATCTGCTGCAGAACAGAGAGGGAAAGCTTGGTTCACACACATTCTCTCTTAAACCACAGAACAAGGAGAAGACAGAGCAAGGAAATGGGTGAAGATTCTTTGACAACAACAACTCCGTTGGACAGCAGAATTGAATAGGTTTCATCTTCTTTTGATTCCGAGTGTTACCCATTTCTTTGTTTTTTCATTTTTAGATGTTACTTTCTAGGTTCTTCAGTGTGTTTGAACTAAATATTGTTGATTGATTCAGATTATACATTTATTTCGTCTCTCCAAAATTCTGGGAACATTTTCAGATCCATTTTGCTGAAACACAATAGAGATATATAGGGAACCCCTTCTCAATTTTTTGTTGAAATTTCCCTATATAAGTTTCAGTGCATCATTAGTAGATTATGGGTGCTTGGGAACTTTAGTTGGAGGGAGGTTAATGTTAGGACTCAGCCTCCCATCAAGTTTACATATACAAGGAGGAAATATCAAACAGAGAAGTGAATTGGGTGCAAGTCTTTTATTCTGTGGCAGTATGTAAAGACATTCCTGTTAGGTGCTCTGTTAGTCTGTAAAGACATTATGTTAGGTGCTCTGTTAATTAGAGAATGTTCTGTTAGATCCACTGTTAGTCAATGTTAATTCTGATTGCTATAAATAAGAGTTAGCAAAAGAAATAAAGGATTCATTCCTGTAAGAAAGTATTTGTACATTGAGCTTTGCTCAAATAGGAGAGTGGCAATCTTGAATACTGCCTGATACATATCTTCTTTTTCATTGTAATCTCAAAATTCATTCTATACACATTACATTCTTACTGAATCAGTCTTCACTGAACATATAATCTTTGCAGTTGTTATCAACTTGTTTGTATCTTGAAGAATTCTTTTGCTTCCAGGAATCACCACTCTGACATTGAGATCTGGCGTTGAAGTGTTTGGACTCTCAATTCCTGCAGAACATCAGTATAAACAGGTAAGTTCCTATCAGTTAACTATTTAAGTTAATTATTAGTTGGGTTATTGTTTAAAGTTAAAGGCCTATTGAACTGGCATTTTCATAACTTAGTAGGATTTGTTTTCGTTCGGTTGTTTTTGTTATGTTTTTATTTTTCTTCTCCATTTGTAAAGTGATCCAGTTTTTGGGATTGCAAATGATAGGTGTAAATAAAGTAATAATTGGCTAAGCAGAAAAAAGAAGAAGAAAAAACTGATAATTGAATTAGTTGGAGACAAAATCTATAGTCCACATTTCTTTGTTTTTTAATGTTTTTACGAGTTCAGCTTGCCTTGGGCTAGAAACAGCTACCATTTGGAAGAATCCAGCAGCCAGATAAAGCAACAAGGAAGGTCAGCAGTTCAATTTATAATTTCTTATCTTTCTTTTCTAGGCTATGTAATGTGGAAATATATAGTGCCCTGTGGTATACCAAAGGATGATTCACCAATGGGATATGGTTACAAGCAATATACCTGCAAGAAATCTGGGGGGTTATCTGTTAGCAAGTTAGCAAGTCTGGAAGTCTGGATGGTTACACAAAACTGTTGTGGCATTGTTGCTATATCAAATGCAGTGTTGTCTTGTGCTTTATGGAGAATTATAAAGGCATTAGGAACTGATATAAGTAGGGGGAGTCTGTAACAGAAAGTATTGATTCATTTTTGTAAACACATTGTACAAGTGTACGAGATTGGCAATCTCGAATTGTGCCTAATACATTCTAGTCTATCAGACCATTGTAATAACCTTTACATTCCAATCAAATAAATCTTTCCTTCCTGTGAATTCTTTGTCTTCCCTTTCTGTGATTCTCTTGATAATGCTTGATTGCTGAAACTGCAATATCATCTTTCAGTATTCTCTGTGATTGCATTATCAGTTTGAAATTGGATTGTTCCAATTCTGCAGCAGCAGCAAAAAAAAATAATTTTTTTTTTTGTATTATATTATTTTGCAACGACTTGTATTATATTATGTAATCAAAAGTCATTTGATAGCAAAAAAAAAAATTAAAAATTAAAAAAAAAAAAAAATTTGCAACGGTTTAGAACCGTGGCTAAATATTGCAACGGCTCAGAACCGTGGCCATGACTTGCCACGGCTTAGAATCGTGGCTAGGACTGGCCACGGCTTAAAACCGTGGCTAAAACTGTTGCAACGGCTTACAACCGTGGCTAGGACTTGCACGGTTTTAAGCCGTGGCTATTCCTGGCCACGACTTAAAACTGTGGCTAACATGTTTGCAACGGTTTATAACCGTGGCTAAATTATCAACCGTTCTCGAGCATAAAACCGTTGCTAATATTTTTGCCACGGTTTTTAGCCGTTACTGAGGATTTAGCGACGCCTCTACAGCCCACGGTTCTAAGCCGTGACAATGGGTTACCCCCACGGTTTAAAACCGTTGCTAATGGGCATTTTTGGTGTAGTGACTACTCCATCTATTGCTGAGGAATCTGTCAGTGAACTGAATAGGATTGCTTCCATCCTGCAGAAATAGCTTCAGTAAGTCAGTTCATAACAAAAACTCGTTTCTTTTACATGTATTTCAGTCAATTAGGCCTCGATGCACCGCATAAATCTTAAAATGTCGCTCATAAATGTTTAAAGCGACAACAAAAGCATAAAATCTATTTATGTCAACAAGAATTTTGCAAGAGAATTGCCCACAAACATAATACATGTTATTAGATATATGTTTTTTCAGAAACAGAGGCAGTGTTAGCAAAGAGAGAACTCTTATCTTAAGTGTTGATGAGATTGAAAGGGTGTTTTATAGAGACCAAAAGAAGGTGGTTGGATTCACCAGAACTGCTAATGGTGCTAGATAGCTAAATGCATCTCAGACTTGTGATGCTAAACCACCAACACTTCTAAGTGGTTTTAGTTTAAGATAATCTACAACTCCATTTCCCCTAACTTGATGTGTCTTTGAGTAATACACTTTTTTTATTCTTTCAAAGATGTTGTTTTGATTCATTTTGTTGGTTGATCTAGTTATAGTATTTAGGTCACTGTCATGTATGCAAGGAAATGATGCCGTAGCGGGTATCATTCAAAAGTTTCTAACATATATTATGAACGCATTATACTTACGATTTCTTTGAAAAGATGACATTCACTACTACACAACAATTGCTCATTACTAGCATATGACAATAACATTTTTTCACTTAGTGCTATGAAAAGGCCAAAATTTGTCCATTTTGAACCCCTTCATCACATTTATGCTGTAGCATTGTGTGATTTTAATTTCTGTGTTTACGTTTAACATTTATGCTGCCAGTTTGTGATGCTTTCAGAACGGATATGAATATGTATTTAGTATGAAATTGGACTTCCATTCAACTACTGCTTATATATATATATATGAAACTTTCAATTACCCCATGAAGATTTAAGTTGTTATTTGTTTGAATTTTAGGATTTGTTGGGCTGAGTACTACAAGAAAATATGATGCTGGATAAAGGTTGGGTGGGTCTGCACAGGTACAAATTTAGTTGTGCGTAGTTAGATATTTATTATAGAATTAGAAATGTCAGAGGTCTTAGAGCAAAATATTTTTCTTGTCTTTCTTGTCATAGAGCTGATCCTGAGTACGAGAAAGGGTATGGAAGTCCAATTTCTTGTCATAGAGCTGATCCTGAGTTCGAGAAAGGGTATGTCAGCCATTGTAGCTTTATATCGACTTAAAACTCAAAGTGGATGGTCTAATAAGAACGACATATCTCACAAAAGGAAACGTGCTTTGATACCCAGAAAAACATCCAAGGTCTCAGAAGGAACGGATAAGAATGTATCAGAATGTCCAGAAGCATGTCAACAGACTTTGACCCAACAACATGAGAGTCATGAACCTAATCTCCAACATATACAACCATCGGCGTCCAAAGAAGTGGTCGAAAAAGATGCACAAGAAGCACAAGAGTCAATTGCAAACCCGATGGGAGTTAAGAAACCTAGGGGTCCAACCAAAATGAGAGATATTGCTGTAGAGGCTGCAAGTCGAGTTCATGTTGAATTTACTGATAAAGGTGAACCATGTGGAGCGGGGTCAATTAGTTTGTCTTCTTTTCTAGGCCCACTTGTACGAGAGCACGTACCTGTAACATTATGCGATTGGAGGAAGCTTGGTAATGACGTAAAAGTAATCTTGTGGAGATCAATTCAGGTATTATGAACTCTTACAATTCAATGAAATGTGCATTTAAGTATACACAAGTTGTGATAGAACTCTTACAGTAAAATTAGTAGTATTGAGTTACTTAATGATAATTTTATATAAACTCCAGGCAAGATTCGACTTGGATACAAAATGGCAAAAGGCTATCGTATTTAAATCGATGGGATGTATATGGAGGGCCTCAAAATCACGGTTAGTCAGCCAAATACAAAAAGCAACTAATGAAGAAGAAAGACTTGAGCTTCTGCCTAAAAACATTCAAAGTAGAGCAGAGTGGATAAAGTTCATCAAGACAAAAACTAGTCCAACATTTAAGGTATGTTTTAAAACTAGTTGTAATATTATATTATATGGTAAATCATTATAATTCAGTTAAAATCATGCTAAAGTAATACAATTTCAGGCTGTAAGTGATAAGTATAAAGCAATGAGGCGTAAGCAAATCCCACACACATGCAGCCGAAAAGGATTGGCTCGATTAGCAGAAGATATGGTGATACATATTTCATATTCGTATGCATTCTTATGTTGTGGTCAAAATATTTTTTAGGTCCAATTACTAATTTTTCAAAACCTTATATCAATTTTTTTTTCTGATAGAAAAAGAATAGTACCGAGCCATCTTCTGTTTCTAGGGTGAAAGTGTGGATTAAGTCGCGCACCAGAAAAGACGGTAAACCAGTAAATACAGGAGTTTCCGAAACCATTGTGAGTGAAATGTCATTTGTAATGTTGAATTATGTGTAATTTTGTATAGTTTTTGAAATCATACACTATGATATGATATGTGTTGAATTATATAGGAGAAGATAATCGAAGCTGAAAGTGCATCTAACTCGACAACAAATGTGATCGATGATGCTCTTTCCAAAGTCTTAGGAAATGAACAACCTGGACGACTAAGAGGAATGGGAAGAGGAATGACCATCAGCAAATTGACATTCCTTCAAACTAAGGACAAACATGTGGCGGAGATGCAAGAGCAACAAACTCTCATGCACGAGAAGATCCAACATTTGGAGAAATTGGTGAACACATTATTGAAAAACAAGGCAAGTTTGATACATGTTGTGATCAGTGATTAAGTAAAATTCCTGCTTAGTCGTTGAGTTTAGTTTTTATTAACTATTTGATGTGTTGTTAGATCGAGCAAAGTGGAGAAGAAGACAAAACATCTCCAGTGGTACGACAATTAGTTTAAAAATTGTGGCATTAAGCTTCAATCTAAACTTGTTTCAATTGTAATGTTTTAATTGATTAATTGCAGAGTGTCAACACGAAGTCACTAGAGAAATGCCAGTTGTTAGATTTGAGTGGAACAAAGGAAATCGTTGCTGAAGGACATTTGATATCAAGGGATCCTAATGTGGAAGTCAATAAAATTCCTATGGGTCCTAATGCAATCAAAGTCTGTGTTGATATATCCCAACTAAACCAGATGCTTTCCTATGGATGCCTACATCTAGTATGACTTGTATAGAACAAGCTCAAGGTAAATCGATAGCATGGTCTGCCGATAGAGTTATTTTGCAACCTGATCAAGATTCAGTTCAACAAGATAATATTTACACGCCTTTGGTAAGATAAATATTGATTGCTTTGGTATTTATACCATGTATTTGTGTACTTTAAATAGTTGTATTATTGTGTATATGATTCTTGTTTTTTATACATTCTTTCTTTATAGAGCAAGTACAACAATTCAACGAACAAGTGCACATTGTTTGATTGGAGTGGAAAAGATGAAATAGTGGCAGAAGGACGTTGGCATTCGAGTGATCCAAAAACGCTGATCAATGATATTCCTCTTGGACCTAATGCCATGATTGTTTGGGTAGATATGTCAAAAAATCATGACGCATTTTTATGGAGGCCTACATCTAATATGACATGCATTAAATATGTCGTTGGTTCTACTATAGCTTGGCCGGCAGACAGTTGTTTTGAAAAAAGTACCTGAAAATCAGGAAGTCGAAAATGCATCATATCATTTGGTAAGTTAAATGTGATTGGCATACACTAATGCATAATTGAAGTAAATATATATATATATATATATATATATATATATATATATATATATATATATATATATATATATATATATATATATATATATATATATATATCTTCAGGAATCTATTAGTAAAGTGATTACTCAGTTTAATGTATTTGTCCTGTTTGACTTGTTGTTAGAGTGTGAACATGGGCTCAAAGAAAAACTGCAAGTTGTTGGATGTTAGTGGTTCGGGACAAGTAGTTGCTGCAGGACGTTGGTTTTCAAGTGATCCAAATTAGGTAGTTCATCACATTCCCTTGGTTCCTAATGCTATTAAAGTTTGGGTAGATAGTCCAAAAGTTCCTACTGCATCTCTTTGGAGGCCTACATCTGAGCTGGAAATTATTGAAGATGCCATCGGTACTACAATAGCATGGCCAGCAGACAAAGTTGTTATGATTTAGAGCTTCGGTAAGCATTGATAGAGACTTGTAATATATATTAGAATGCATGAATGAATATCTCTCTTGGTCTTGAATTCCTGAATATATACTTGAACTACTACCAATTTTGTAGATCCACTTGTATTCATGCATATGTACGTATGTTATATGAATGTTAATGCTGTAATGTTACTATGTAATGTTGTTATCGTTGTTGTTGATGCTGCACATGTAATGTTGTTGTTAATGTTGTAAATTTAGTTGTTGCGTAATGCTGTAGAATACTGTTAAATGTTAGTTTATGTATTGCATAATAAGATGTTTCACTGCTTCAGATGTCAATTGATTTTGCATTTTAGGGAGTTGTATTCATCTACATAGTTTTTAGGGAGTTTTGAGAGATAGATATGAGGAGATTGGTTGGAATAATATGAGGAGATTTCTCCAAAATGTTTAGAGTGTTTTATTAAGCGCTTAACTTCAAAGGATGATGAGAGGGGCAAATTGCAAAAGGAAATCAGGACACCATCTGAAGATTGGAGACAGAAAAATCAGCAGTTGGAATCACAGGTTCACTTTTGCTATAGAGATTTTTTTCCTTTTAAATGCACTTGGTCATTTTGACACTGATTAGTCCTGCTGTTCAAGTACTTACAATTGGGTATACTTGCATGGGTATGTTGAAGCCTTTCTACTTCAGCTTCAATTTGAGTATGAAATTCAGGACTAAATCAACTAATGATCGGAGGCAGGTATTGAGGTATGCTTCAAATTTAGTATAAATGCAGCTCCGGAGTCGGGTATTGAGGTATGGTTTATGGCAGAATGTCATGATTAGCCTGTTTTTACTTGGGGTACAGCTGAATGGTAGGCATAGTGAACTCCATTTTATTTCACATCTGAGTTTCTTTTTTTCTTCGCCATTCAATTTTTAATAGAAAGCTTTCGTTTTTGTAGGAAGCTATGGAGGTAATGGTTGCTTGCGCTGCCATGGCAATGTTAAATAAAGGTGATCAAGATAAAGAACACAAAGTGGATGATCCCAAATCTTCGGAAACCTCATGGGATAGTTTTCCTGCACAGGTAAACTAAAATTATGACTCTGCCGTTACGTGCTGCATGTTGCTGCAGTGAGGTTCTTTGCAAATTATAGTGATGCTTAGTATGACTTGCTGGGTGATGCTTAGTATGACTTATAGTCCAACCCTTTTCGTGGCCTCTTGTATCTCTCCTCATATTTGGATAGAATCTGCAGGGAAACAAAGTGAAGGCAAAGGAACTCATAGGAGCTTTAAGGGCAACTGGCAGGCAAAGGTTAGCCTCTCTCTATCTTCTAGAATACAATTACTTCTTCCTCTTCCCGTTTGAAGGATGTCAAAATATTAGAATACAATTACTTCTTCCTCTTCCCGTTTGAAGGATGTCAAAATATATGATAGCTTGGTAAAGAGAAGGAAAGTGGAAACATGGGATGGGGAGGTGATGAAATTTGGGTAGAAATCATGTTTTGATGCTATGGTTGTGTATGGTTATTTGATAAGGAAGAATTAATGCATAACCCCTATGGGATGGAAATTTCACTTAGGAAAACAACCACTGAATGATTGTGGTTGTAAATTAGTATGGTGAAAAGCAAATTAAAATTCTCAACCATTGTGAGCTAGAGTTACATTCATCGTCGACACGAATTTACTTTTGGAGTATTGGTATTAGATGAACCAGTGTAAATGGCATGTGCATTTGAATTGAGTGTGAATATGGTTTAAATTGAAAGCATACGGGTATAGGCACATCATATAGTAACATGATGCAGACATATATAGTAGTATCCAGAGCACATATGGAGTGCCTCGCCGATGTAGTTGTTGCGAAGCTCATCCCGCCTCTTGTTTTTCTAATGATGTTTGCCCATAGCTCAAATTATTAATGGAAGGCCAAAATAATGTATACTTCTGTACTTAAGTATCTGTAGTATCATTTTGACAATTCTATTTTCATGTCTGCAGTGTACTGTGTATCCACTTGATTGGTGCGTTCTAGCAGTCAAAAGGATGCTACCATTTTCTAGAATGTACTGACAGAAAATTGGAATTGGTTTAGCTCTATCACTAAGGATGAATCCTTCTTGTCTAACATCAAACATATATTTTTGCTCCTTTTCCGATCCATCTGAAAATGCCTCAAACTCCCGGGGTAAGTGGCCCATTGCCTATTAGCATTCATAACTGACATTTTGTAGTGGGAATTGTTTACTAATAAATAAACAATAGACAACGCCCTACATGATTTGACAAATTTCAGCTTCCCATTCCTCATTTCTCGTTTCAAGATTTTTGCACTACCAAATTCGTTTCTTCCATATTGTTATTGAATTATTTGATTCTTCTCCTGTCTGTTTTTAGTCTGTTATTCCCAAGCTATTCAGTTCCAAGGGACGAAGATGTTCGGATGACGATCGTTTTGGAAGCAGAGGAGTCAGAATTGTTGATGCAGCACCTGTGATGAGAAAAAGCTTTTCAGGTGGGGTCACACATATTTTTTAAAATAAACCTTAATTTATGTCATGAAGTAACTATCATATCTCAAAAAAATTTAAATTGTTGTTATTGTGCTATGGCGGCTCAGGCCCCAGAGTTCAGCCCAGTGGATGGTGTTTGAGAGACAAATTCGAGAATTGAAGGCTTAAACCTATGTACGACCTTTGATCGCCCGATGAAAACTATCACTGAAATGCAAGATTTCCGGTATGAGTTATAATGCTTGTATCATATCAATTCCTTTCCCCCTCTCTATCCCTTGGTTGATATCTGATTATCAAATATCAAAACTTTACCGTGTTGCAGAATCTTTGTGGGAACATGGAATGTTGGAGGTAAGACTCCAAAGGCAACGTATGCAATGTTTCTGGACAGCATGTTTGCGGTGTTGTGGTGTACGCATCGGGTACAGCCGGGGGTGGCATAATGGCAAGTGCTTACATTCCACTTTCTGGAACATTTTATACTCTTGAAACAACACCAACTGTATCTTCCCCACCTCCTCACAACAATGGACGGTTTCGAAATATAGATGAGACTGATGATCATTCTGGTAGCTCATTGGGCACTCGTGCTGAGTATGATTTGGTCTCAAATAACGATAGTTGTTCTGGTGAGTCAGAAGACCTGAAAGAAAAGATAGCCACTACGTCTATACGGCATGAGGCTATACCTGGTTCTGACAATGACAAAAGGGAGAAGATAAGGCAGAAGAATGAGAGGAAGCATCAGCGTCAGAGGGAAAGAAGGGCACAGGAGTTGCATGAGAAGTGCAGTGGCTACCTTATATCTAGAAAAATTGAAGCACTTGCTCAGCAGCTTGTTGCAATGGGTTTCTCTTCAGAAAGAGCTATGATGGCCCTTATATTGAATGAAGGTAGAATCGAGGAATCAGTGGCTTGGCTCTTTGAGGGCGGTGAAGAATCAGCTCAGCAGAAGGATTGCAACCTTGATAGTGGAAGTAACTTGAAAATTGATATAACTGAGGAGTTTGCTCGTATTGCAGAAATGGAGACCAAATACAAATGTACTAAGCAGGAGGTTGAAAGGGTAGTTGTGGCCTGTGAAGGTGATTTAGAAAAAGCGGCTTAGACCTTAAAGTCACAGAAGAAGGAACAACCTACTTCACCACCCAAGCCAGAAGAAGTTGGGGAGCATCCGGTGATTAATGGTGGTAAGGTGGGAATTTCTGCTTTACAAAACAACCCCATGCGACTGCAAGTGAAGATTATTGCACCAGTTACGATGCAACAAAGAAGGGATGAAAGGGATTTCAACTACACAAAGCCAACACCTGCAATTGCCGCGTCTCCTGATTCTGCCAATCGAAATATACCAACATTAAGGAGAGCTCCACCAAAGTCTAAGTGGGCAAGGCCACAGGTGCCTGCACCAGTGGAGAAGAGGTGGCCAAATGGTGGATCAAGTCCTTTAGTTTCTTATTCTTTGGCATCTCCTTTGCAGTCTGCACCTCCCCCAGCAAAAGCAGAAGCTCAAACTCAAGCTCGTTATGTTGTTGTTGGAAGTGAAGTTAAAAACCTCCAAATTGGTACTTTGCGGGAACCGGTTATTATGATGCAGTGTTCTCAATCAATCAATGCAAAGCAGAATCCTCCAATCACAAGTGTCAGTGCTTCTCCTCCTGGAACTGCTGGATGGTACCCAAACAGTGTTACAACCCCTGAAATAATGAAGTCAAATGGAGGTCTTCATCATGTTCCAAGCACAACGGGCCTTAATCCAAACAATTTGAGCTCGGAGCAGTTTTACCACCCACCACAGTATCAGCCATTCATGTCAAACCAACAGGATACAACTGCAGCTGGCTGGGGAGAAGATGCAATGGATGGGAGAAGTCCTGACTGAGTAGCTGAAAACTGAGTGTTTTGCTGCATGGTCATCCACTGAACCAGACTTAAGCCTGGGAATAGTGGGCTTTGAACATCCTTCAGGAAGTCAGAATGCTTGCACTCTTAGTAGTTAGTTACTCCCCTTCCTGTTTTCGAGAGTTATTGTGCACCATGAATGGTTTTGTATTGGTACATTTTCGAGCTATTATTCAAATTTGCTGTCAATAAAATGTATTCCATAATCTTGTGTCTTGATCTACTATCCTTTTCAAGTTTCCAGATTACCTTTTTAAGTTTCCAGTTTACGGTGAACTAGCTCTACTACAAGAAAAATGTTGATTAATAGCATTTCAAAACTGTTATGGTAGGTAGATTATTTATAGCGTTTCAAAAACGCTATGATATAATATACAATAGCGTTTCTGAAACGCTATGTATAGTCTACAATATAATTTTTGAAACGATATAAACCATACCATAGCGTTTCTGAAACGCTGCTATTGTAAACTGTACCATAGCGTTTCTGAAACGCTATGGTAGACTATACCATAGCGTTTCTGAAACGCTATAAATAATCTACCTACCATAGCGTTTCAAAAACGCTATGATAGCCCCTGTTTCTATTATAGCTCCGGTTGTCATAACGTTTACTAAAACGCTATTAATCAGAATTTTTCTTGTAGTGAACCCTTCAGCTTTATCTTTCCCACTACCACTTGATGAAGTTTTCTTCCGAATCTCATTGGACAAGAGTGCACCGGTAGTTTCATCAAATGTAAGTTTATCTTTTCCAAACAAAATTGTTTGTACAATATTTTCATATGACTGCGGCAAGGAGTAAAGCAATATAATTGCTTGGTCTTCATCCTCAATCTTCACATCCACATCTCTCAAATTTGAGATAATCCGTGTAAACTTGGCGATATGATCACCAATTGGAGTGCCCTCATCCATTGCTAGTCTGTACAATTGGGTTTTCAAGTATAATAGCGGACAATGTGTTTTGCACATGTGACATTATTCCAGATGAAACATTGTAAAAAAAAAAATGTTGTTTGACTATTAAAATTGACATGGCTAAAGCATATGATAGGGTTGAATGCACATTTCTTCTCCAAATTTTAGAAGCACTAAGGTTTGCAAAAGATGAAATTTGTATGATAGATCAATGCATTTTCACATCTTCTCTCCAAGTTATGCTTAATGGTTTTCATCTCTCTAGAATCAATCCAACTAGAGGCATTAGGCAGGGGGATCCCTTATCTCCCTACCTCTTCATGAGTATTGTTGTAACGCTCTCTAGACTTCTAACTCGTGCTGAAAATGACAGTACCATCAAAGGTATTCAAATAAGACGTTACTCCCCATCTACCTGCCATTTTCTCTATGATGATGATCTTATGATTTTATGTCGGGCCTCATTGACTGAAACACATTCAATTAAAGACCTTCTAGCAACTTATTGTTTGGCTTCTGATCTAGTAATGAATTATGATAAATCGTCAATTTCCTATAGCTCAAATGTTCATCCGAGACATGCCAAGATGATTAATAGAATTCTCGGATCTAAGTTGTATAGCCCTAAAGAGAAGTATCTTGGCTCACCTTTGCTCTTCTAAAAAATAAAGCCTTCAACTTCCAGTTTTTGCTGGATAAAGTCAATTCTAAATTAGCTACCTAGAAAGCCAAAATTTCGTCACAGGTTGGGCATACGGTCATGATCAAAATTGTTCTCAACTCGATTCCCATTTATAATATGCAGACTTTTTTCCTCCCTTGCTCAATCACCACCAAATTGGAGACTCTGGCCCATAATTTTATGTGGAATGGAGCAAATGATAGCAAGGCTAAGCATATGTGTACTTGGGATCGTATTGATTTACCTCGTGAATTAGGTGGGCTAAACATTCCATTTACTAGAAACAAAAACCTCGCCTTAATAGCAAAGAATGTTTGGCAAGCGATTTCCTTGCCAAATAATCCCCGCACTATTCAACTCCAAGCCATTTACTTTAATAAGAAAAACATCTTTCAGCTATCTAAAACTCTTGCTAATGCTTCTTTTGTTTGGTGAGGAAATCATTTAATCTAATAAGTGCTTTCGGGCACCACCATTGACATTTGGAAAGATTGTTGGGTCAAATCCTCTCTTATTCTTGCTGATTGCTTCTTGACCCCAAATACTTTAAACCTGCCCCATATATATCTCGGATCTCTAGCTCTCTCCCTTGGGTCCAAATATTCAGTGGAATATGGATCTTATTATGTCTTTGTTCTCTAGCCCTGTGACTAAGGGCATTTTAGACATTACCATTCGTCCCACTCGTCACCCTGACAAACTTATCTTGCATTTTGATAGAAAGGCTGATTCCCAGTTAAAAACACAACTAAAGCCTTTGTTGCTGATCAATTGAAAACCTCTACTTCTAACCCTACCAGTCAGCATGGTAGAGCCAAACGGTACTGAGACCTCTGAGACATCAAAATTCTAGTATCTGCTTTGTTCCTTATTTTGAAAGTCACTCCAAACATTCTCCCCACCATGACAAAGTTGACAAGATTATACATGCATATCGATGATTGTTGCGTTTTCTGTAGAGCTCATAAAAATGAAGTCTCCCACCTCTTATTTCTTTACTCGGTTGTCATCCATCTCTGGCATATCTCCCCTATTCATATCAATTGGCTCAGCACTGTTTTTGATCCTCGTACGAGTATGAGCTACTTTAATTTCATGAGAGAAACTGCCAAAGCCCATACTCACCTCGGAGAGAAGATGATGTCTCAATTTTATGACAGTTATCCAAACCATCTGGCAAACCCGTAACAACATCATCTTTAATAAAAGTCAATTCATCTTTAATAAAAGTCAATTTTATGGCAGATTTCCTTGAGATGCGTGCATAATTAAATTAGGATCATTAGATTTACCTAGAGATGCGTATATTATTAAATTTAGAATGTTAAAGTTTTCTCGAGATGAGTTGTTTAAGATAAAAGTTTTTCAAAATCAACTGTTGAATTTTCATCGAGATACGTTTATGATTTCAATTGGGCCATAAGATTTTCCTCGAGATGAGTTGTTCGAGATACGAAAGATTCAATTTCAACATTTGATTTCTGAGAGGCATTTTGATAATTTGCATTGAAAATTGACGGTCAATGAAGTAAATGTAATAGTGATTAATAATGAATCTACTTATTAATTAGCTATGTATAATACGGGGCAAAGTGCAAAATACCCAAAAAAAAAAAAAACAAACACGACTGTACAAAATCATCAATCACTCATCTCTTAGGAAGAAAACACTCTTCTATCACAATTTCGTTTAACACAAACTTTGTGCAAATTTAGAACCAGTGATTAATTAACTAACAAATTTCTAGCCGAATCTCTCTTTCTTTCAATGTTATTTTAGACACCTTCCCCAACCAATCCAAGGTCCGGTTGGTTTCTACTTTCTAGTACTCGGTACGCCGAAGCATTTACAAGGGTGCAAATAGTGGGGGAAACTCAAAACCCTAAAATTGTTAGGAAAGTTAACTTTTAGACAGTTTTAAAAAATCTTCAAGGCATCTCTAGGAAAAATCGACGGCAGCCCGTTACTTCTCTTGAACTTCTGTCTTAACGGCCATTGTATAATTTACAATATCTCACCACACAATCAACGGCCCACAACCCCTCTTTACAAGTTCAACGGTGGATATAGAAATTTAGACTGAATATTCCGTTAACCACATAACGTTCCCTTGGCTTCCAATTTGTTGATAAACCCCCCCTCTCTCGCTACATATACTTCGTTTCGCATAGCAAAAGCAGCCGCTAGTTTCTCTACCGCTTTGCTCTCATCTTCACCTTCATCTCCTTTCTAGGGTTCTTGTTTTGAACCCGCTCAGGTGAAAAGCTTATCCTTCTTCTTCTTCTTCTTTTGATTCATCTGCTATGATTTCTCTAAACTCAATTGTTTTGGCTAATTGGTAATTGGTTAATCGTTTTCTAAGTCAAGTTTAGATTTCTCAATTGAAATATCTGAATCTAAAATATAGATCCGGTTGATAATTGTTCGTTCATTATTGTTTAGCGTAGCTAGCGGCTTAGTTTTTGGTTGTGAATCTGAATCAAGAGTTCTCGAAGTATATGTTTTAGGATTCAAAGTCAATTTCTCAGTTCTCAATGTTTATGTTGTATGGATCTGGATATCTTGATTACTAAATTGGCTCTTTGTGTTGTTAAATCGTGACTTAATCAATGTTATCAAGAATTTGTTATAGGGTTTAGTTATTAGGGTTTCACTATATTTGTTTTTGTATAGATCTGGATACTTTGATTGGTTAATCTGTTTTGTTTCTTCGTTTTGGTATTGTGATTTCCAGGAATGAACTTTGACATAGGTTTATGTGATTTTGTGTGAGAGATTTTATTTCTAGCTATCAGATGGTAATAGTTATCAGATGGTAATAAGAGATTTGTCCGACGGATTTAAATGATAGTAAACTAATAGCAAATGGGGGACTTTGCGAATGTAAACTCGTTTTATTAGATTTAAGTGACTACTATTTGGCTTGATTGTTTATATGTATAAAAGAAAATCTGTTTTCTAATCTCGGATCTTTCATTGAACAGAGTGCATCTTTCTTATGTGGTTCAAGAGTTTATCATGTATTTGAACATCACTAATCATAAGTTGTTTTGATAATTATGGATATTTGGTAGCTTGCTTTGATGTTTGAGATTTATGGCATGCACACTAGTTTATGTAGTCAAGGATTGAAAATTTCTGTTGTTTTTATTATCTCATTCTCTTATGATAAGAGGAAGCAGTCGTGAAAACCACAAACAAATCATATCTTTGAATTATTTTGAGAACCACCTGTAAGCGTGAATTTAAACCTAATTGCTTGATAGTATAATTAGAGGTGTTATGAAACGACTGAAGACTAGCATAAAAATAATGCAGAGTAACCTTGATTTGAAACAAAACATGCAGAGTAACCATTTAATGACACTTTTTCTATATCATCAAGCGCCAAGTAAACTAGTGAAGAAACTCATGGAACATCTTGTCGAGCTGCTTTTGCTTTAATTCTTTGATGTTGGGACTTGTTATTTCATGGTATCAAAATATTACCAAGTATACTTGTTAAATAATTTCGTAAGATGTTTCTGGGGCTTTTCTGCCAGCATACAAGCATTAGGATGACACTAGAAAAACAGTTGGCTGTTGGTTGAATTAATGTTATACAGTGAATTACACATTAAGTAGTTTTTGGTTGATGTTTATAAAGTTCTGTACGTTTTGTGATTTTTTTGCTGACCAATGTTTCTCTTTTTTCTGTTCAACTCTGATAGGAACATCTTTTAGACGTTGAATTGCTGATAATCCAAAGTAGTCAAAATGGTACAATTTCTTACCCCTTTTCAGTTCATCTTATCAAATTAGCTTTCTATGTGAACTTGTACTGATATGCACTTTGTCTTCCACAGGTGAAGTTTACAGCTGAAGAACTCCGTAGGATTATGGATATGAAGCATAATATCCGTAATATGTCTGTGATTGCCCATGTTGACCACGGTATGAATTTTTATTGTGTTCACCTTTGTTCTCTGGGCATTTTGCATAATAGTTGGATAACTAATGGAAAATCTAGGTGCATCAAATATTTTATTTATTTATTATTTTTATATTCTATGAAACAATAAAATTTTGTTATTGGCATTCAAATTGTATCCTGGTGCTGGTAGTCCTCACACTAGCAGCTAGGTGGTCATTAATGATATACTCCTTTATTTTGTTGATTAAAAAATGCATATTAACTTTGGCATGGCCATATTTTGATCTCCCTGTATATCTGGGTTTGGACTTTGGACCCAATATTTTTGTTCAACCTAGTTTCCCTTATTTAGTTAATGCTGTAATTGTTAGCATATTTGGTGAAATATGAATGTAATTAATTTTTTGACAAAATAACAACGTTTTTCCATTTTCTTGTCTTTGGCAGGGAAATCCACACTTACTGATTCTCTTGTGGCCGCCGCTGGTATCATTGCCCAAGAAGTTGCAGGAGATGTGAGGATGACTGACACCCGTGCTGATGAGGCTGAGCGTGGTATTACCATTAAGTCAACTGGGATATCTCTGTATTACGAGATGACTGATGAATCGTTGAAGAGTTACAAGGGGGAAAGAGCTGGAAATGAATATCTCATTAATCTTATTGATTCCCCCGGACACGTTGACTTCTCTTCTGAGGTCACTGCTGCTCTTCGTATTACTGATGGTGCACTTGTGGTGGTTGACTGTGTTGAGGGTGTCTGTGTCCAAACAGAAACTGTGCTGCGACAAGCCCTTGGTGAAAGGATCAGGCCTGTGTTGACTGTCAACAAGATGGACCGTTGTTTCCTTGAGCTTCAGGTTGACGGAGAGGAGGCTTACCAGACCTTCTCTAGAGTCATTGAAAATGCCAATGTTATTATGGCTACATATGAAGATCCCCTCCTCGGTGATGTCCAGGTTTATCCCGAGAAGGGAACTGTTGCTTTCTCTGCTGGTCTCCATGGTTGGGCGTTCACCCTTACCAATTTTGCGAAGATGTACGCCTCCAAGTTTGGTGTTGACGAGACAAAGATGATGGAGAGGCTATGGGGTGAAAACTTTTTTGACCCAGCTACTAAGAAGTGGACAACCAAGAACACTGGTGCTCCTACCTGTAAGCGTGGGTTTGTCCAGTTTTGTTATGAACCCATCAAGCAGATTATCAATACATGTATGAATGACCAGAAAGATAAGCTCTGGCCCATGTTGACAAAGCTTGGTGTTACCATGAAGTCAGATGAGAAGGATTTGTTGGGCAAGCCCTTAATGAAGCGTGTGATGCAGACCTGGCTCCCAGCAAGTACTGCACTATTGGAAATGATGATATTTCACCTTCCTTCTCCTTCGACAGCTCAGAGATACCGTGTTGAGAACTTGTATGAGGGTCCTCTTGACGACCAGTATGCCAATGCCATCAGGAACTGTGATCCTGAGGGACCTCTCATGCTCTATGTGTCCAAGATGATTCCAGCATCTGATAAGGGACGATTCTTTGCCTTTGGTCGTGTTTTCGCTGGAAAGGTATCTACTGGATTGAAGGTTAGGATTATGGGACCTAACTATGTTCCTGGCCAGAAGAAGGACTTGTATACTAAGAGTGTCCAGAGAACTGTTATCTGGATGGGAAAGAAGCAAGAATCAGTGGAGGATGTGCCCTGCGGTAACACTGTGGCTTTGGTTGGTTTGGATCAGTTTATTACCAAGAATGCTACTCTGACAAATGAGAAGGAAGTTGATGCCCATCCTATCCGTGCTATGAAGTTTTCCGTCTCACCTGTCGTGCGCGTTGCTGTGCAGTGTAAGGTTGCCTCTGACCTTCCCAAGCTCGTTGAAGGTCTCAAGCGTCTTTCAAAGTCTGATCCTATGGTTATCTGTTCGATGGAGGAATCTGGTGAGCACATCATTGCTGGGGCCGGAGAACTGCATCTTGAAATCTGTTTGAAGGATCTTCAGGACGATTTCATGGGAGGTGCTGAAATTATATGCTCTGATCCAGTTGTGTCTTTCCGTGAAACTGTTCTTGAGAAATCAAGCCGAACTGTGATGAGTAAGTCACCAAATAAGCACAATAGGCTATACATGGAAGCCCGTCCTCTGGAGGAAGGTCTGCCAGAGGCCATTGATGAGGGCCGTATTGGTCCCAGAGATGATCCTAAAGTTCGTTCAAAGATCTTATCCGAAGAGTTTGGTTGGGACAAGGATCTTGCAAAGAAGATTTGGTGCTTTGGTCCTGAGACTACTGGCCCTAACATGGTTGTTGATATGTGTAAGGGAGTTCAGTACCTCAATGAAATTAAGGACTCTGTGGTGGCTGGTTTCCAGTGGGCATCAAAGGAAGGTGCTTTGGCTGAGGAAAACATGAGGGGTATTTGCTTTGAAGTATGTGATGTCGTGCTTCACACTGATGCTATTCACAGAGGAGGCGGTCAAGTTATCCCCACAGCTAGGAGAGTCATCTACGCTTCACAACTGACTGCCAAGCCCAGGCTTTTGGAACCTGTTTACTTGGTTGAAATCCAGGCTCCCGAGCAGGCACTTGGTGGTATTTATGGTGTTCTGAATCAGAAGCGTGGTCATGTGTTTGAGGAAATGCAGAGGCCAGGTACCCCACTTTACAACATCAAGGCCTACTTGCCAGTTGTTGAGTCATTTGGGTTTTCCGCTCAACTCAGGGCAGCAACTTCAGGACAGGCGTTCCCACAGTCTGTGTTTGATCATTGGGACATGATGTCCTCCGACCCCTTGGAGCCTGGAACTCAGGCTGCTCAGCTGGTTGCTGTTATCCGTAAGAGGAAGGGTTTGAAGGAGCAAATGACCCCACTCTCGGAGTTCGAGGACAAACTGTAAGGTCGGTGTTCTGTCCTACAGTTTTCTGGTTATTGGAAGGAAACAAGAGTAGTTATTATTTGCTGTCTGTTAGCTAGTTTATTTATCTGCATTTTTGTGTTGCAAGTTAATTATGTTATGAGTGCTTTTGTGGACACAACTGCCTTTGCAGTTGAACTGCTTTTTGAACGATCGAATGATCACATCACCCTGAAAAACTATGTTCGTTATGATTTTTTGTCATTAAGGTCATCTCTGTGTTTTTTATTAACTATTTATATGCATCGTGTTTTATGTAGTTCCATGTTTTTGGAGCTTGCTGCTCTTTTCTTAATATGAAAGATTGTCAGAAATACATGCAAACAAATATCAGGTCACTGTTTCAGAGAACCAAGTGTTAACTGGTTAAAAAAACAGTTCTATATTGGCTCATCTCAGTACATAGTTATTTGGGAGTGTGATTGTTGTTCAGCTAACATGTCTTTTCCTCTATTATGAATTGAGTGGTTAATATCAGTATTTATTCCTGACATTGAATTCTGCAAATGTTAAACAAGATGAATCAAATTAATTGATGTTTCTTGATAATGCAATCCTCACCCACTGTTCATAGGCAATGACTGCGCTAGTATGAACTACAATTCTCACTGACTGCACGGTGCTGAACTGTGAAATCGAACATCATGTTGAGATCTAGCCTACCCACCCATATTCTGTAGCTTACCTTAATGTGATTTTGTTTTAGATTCTCTTGGAAACAGTTATCTTCACAAAGATGTAATTGAGGCCATCGGTAATTTGGTACACTCACTCTCCTGAACATCAATGCCATCGATAACCCTCTCTTGCTATTCTCCTTTCCTCCTCCGTACTCTTTATTCAACAATCTGTTTTCCCTGTCAATTTTGACTTCATCCATCAACACATTAGAAATCAGGGGTCTTATTTCTATAAATGATATGCTTTCAACCAAATCGACGAGTTTGACTATATAATTTTTCGGCACTAATGTTTTTTAGATATTGACTTGATTTCTGTTTAGTTGATACAGATTGATTCTTAATACGATTCATTTCATGTTGTTTTGGTAAGTTGTGCTTAATTGTCACTCCTGCTTAGTTGTATATCTTATGCCCTTTTTAAATGTTTTTGAGCTCGAGCGCCTTCTCTGTAGGTTGCTCTTCATCTTGTCATCTGCTTCAAGTGAGGCTCAACATGCTCTTTATAATTGGGAGACTCAACGCATACTCAGCCAGTTAATCTCCTTGATCAGTACAACTCAAACCTATTTCTCTACTATTACTGCATGCTAGTTATTGACCTAAAGCCATCAGTTGTGTGACCTAAAAACCACCTGTTATGGATGGCTAGTTATTGACTTCCGACCATCGACCAAAGTGAATGTGTCGAATAGAAAGTTCATTTGATCAACCACGAGACACCATGTGCTTTACAAAGTTGGGTCGAAGGACTTCGACCCAACTTTGATGTGCACATTGATGTTGTGACCTGATCACTGCTTATGGGGTTATTCAATAACCCTATTCAGTTACCTCCAGTTTAATTTATCTAGCAACCCTTCCTTCATGACTTGGAATGTTTTAATGGCGAAAGCCTCAAGTTTGCACATATAAGTAGACTACTTTCATAATCAAGTCATCTATATTATTAATAACAGTATACAATAACACGAACGCCTTAACAAGAGGACTGCGACACCCAATTGTTATGGCTAAAGCAGCAAAGGAAAACAAAGACTACTACATGAACAGTTCCTCATTCAAGATAAAAGGGCCCCAAGGTTCTCTGCCAAAGATGCGATAGTTGTTTGAGACACTCCTCTTGTCCCACCCAAATACCATTTCTGTATCATTTCGACAACATTTGCATTCTCGACTGTCATCTTTGATTCTTCTTTACCCTCCGTTGTGAATGAAATCTGCAAGAATCACAATCACTAATTTAGCATCATGGTTCAATGAAGATGACTCGATTGGGTTGTGTTGAAGTTCTCTACCCTGTTAATTGATAAAATCCGTACAGGACACATAAAAAAACGTGGACAAGGTTATTCAGAATACAAAATGTTTATCAATTGGTAGCCAAACAGGTCCTATAATCAGTTTCTGCAACCAGGATAACGTGACATCATCATAAGAGGTTTTTTACAACCTCGATATACAAATAAACACTTGGGATTTCATCCAAGATCATATCACGTTCCTCTGGTTACAATACCCTAGTTTCCTAGTATTTTCGAAACAAAGATATAACCAAATTCATTAGGACCTAATTTCTAAATTAATTAATACTTGCCTCAGCAGAAACTGAGCTTGGGGCGAAGCTAAAGGAAATGACGGAGTTCTTCTTGAAATACTTGGACTGAAAGAACTCCGATACCTTCTCCAAAGCTTCCTCTTCTTCTTCTTCATACTTGTCAATTGCTGCCAAGCGATCTCTCACCGCGCTTTCTAGTTGCACCCCATACTGAGATCCTTTAATCTCCTTGATCACTACAACCCTGAAAAATTTCTCTATTGGAGCTGCAAACAAAAAAATCAATAATATGTCGTATCAAGATTAGTATTCGCAATGCACAATAGCGGTAGAAGAAAATTTGTTCATTATTACCTGAAATAAGAGCCTCAAAGAAATCATCGTTGGCAACGAGTTCTGATCCTTTCTTACCCTTCCATTGTTCTAGATGTTTCACTACTTCGCGGTCGAAATAAACCTCAATTGCATTAAATTTGATTTGTAGAAAATGTATCTCTATGTCCGTAATTCCTGTAGATGTAACGTTCTACAATATTAAATCCAAATCCAATTTTATTACATTTTGAGTAGCAATCCAACGAACAATTTACCATGACCCATCAATGACAAAGACTTGGCCTTTGTGATCTCAGCTGGGAAAGGTATCTCATCGACCATCACCATTTCCGTGTTCACTGCCACCAAGTTATATGCAAATCAACATAGTTAGAGAGCATAATCGTACTAAACTATGTCAACTAAAACGTCAAACCTGAATATGACCCATTTTATAAGTTCGTGTGCTATGCCAATTTGTATGATCTAAGGGTGCGTTGGTTGCATGGAATCTTATGTCATAGAAATTCATGAAGAGACCCTTATATTTTAGGCTAATTTGAAGTATAATTCAACATGCACTATTTAATTTTGTTATCAATGGTGGAAATGAAAGTCTCATGAATATGATAATCACATGACTTGGGGGATCAAGGAGTGAGATTCTCATGTTTATGAAACTTCCATTCCCACCATTGATCACAAAATCTAATGGTGAATGTGGAGTGATATATCAATTTAGCTTAAAATGTAGGGATCCCTTCATGAATTTTCATGACATAAAATTTCATGCAACCAAACACACCCTAATATGACAGAATAAAGCAACCTTATGCCCGCTAACTACTGTGGCTAATCCTATCTTACTACTTATTTTTCCAAGTCTAAATTCTAAATTTTTTTGGTTTTAAAACTATATGTTTACGAATTAGAATTGAAATTGTGCGCTACTACTAATGAGGAAAAAAAAAGTGTATGATCGTGGGAACGAAGGAGTACATACTAGTTTGTTTACATGTTAGAAATGAAATTGTCTAAAACAAATAGAAGAGTAGACTAAAAGAGATGTTGGTGGTCTTACTTGTCAAGAGGAGAAACTCTTGCTTTTGGGGAGAAAGAGATGAAGAGGGAAGTTTGCAAGGACAATATTTTGGAAATGAAACTGAGGAATGGTAATGCAGATATAGAGACTTGAAAGGGTTTGGTTGAATTACAGATGTGATGTAGACCAACAACAACACCTACATCTTCCCTTTGTCAACACCTACAATATTTTTCATCTGTCCTTTGTTTTTTTTTTTTAATCTTTAATAAACATCTTCGTGTTTCTTCAAAAAAAATAAATAATAATAATGTAAACCAACAACAACACCTACATCATTTCACTCACGTTGTCATTTGTCCTGGCCTTCATGAGGTAGGTAGAGACATAAATGAGAAGAGTTTGTGCATCTTATCCAAGGATTGTGATTTCATTTTTCGAGTTAATTTTGGACCCTGATTTTAAGAAATATTTTGTTTTGTGTAGAAAAAATGTAAAAATTTGAGTCGCAATTTCAAATTTAACAATATAAATTATGCAGTTTAATCTCTTAAATACTATATAAAAAGTCTCACACGACTCGTAGTGTTATATAAACTGAATATTATATAAGAATCAATCACATAACAAAATTTAGATACAAAAATAACATCATAACCTGTTAAAATATACAGAGATTAAAATATTTATTTCTTTTCTCAAGAAAATTTCAACATATTTCGGATTTTGAAAGAGATTTCGGTAACTTCAAAATAAGAAATATTCGGTGAAATTTTGACATATTTCGAGAAATCACATTCCTTTATCTTATCTCTATATATAAGTCTATCTCATTTTCTTCTCCCATTTGGCCGGCAGATCTCTATTTGAATATGAAATTACTCGCGGGGTTTGTTTGGTTGCATGAAAAATAGATATGGAAATTGAAATCGTTTTCGTGAATTCAATTTCGATACGATTTCAATTTCGAGGTTGACCCTCAGACTTGGATTTCCAAGAGTAGTGTGAAAACAATCTCATGAAGAATCGATTTCCTGTCAGTAAATAAATAACTAAACAACAGAAATATGCATAACAAATTCCATTTCCCATGAAAAATGGCTAACCAAACATACCATCTGAAAAATAAATAAATGAATGAAAATTGGTCATGCCGGAGTGCAATGGAAAAAAATTTACTTGTGAAGAAATCAGTTAGAATGGATGGTTTCCGGTATGTCTTACTGCAAGGAAAGACCTAGTAGTACCATGCTCTAATAGTAGAGAACGGGAATATCATTAAGCAAACAATCTTTTAGGCAAAATAAACTCTTTTTCTGTACAATGCGATACTCGATATTAAGGATGTGTTTGGTTGTATGAAATTCTATGTCATAGGAATTCATGAGGGGATTCTTATATTTTAGGTTAATTTGTGGTATCACTCCACATCTACATCCATCATTTGATTTTGTGATCAATGGTGAGAATAAAAGTCTCATGAACATTAGAATCACATACCTCAAATTAACCTAAAATATTGAGGTTCATTTATGGATTCTCATAGTATAGGATTCCATGCAACCAAACACACTCTAAGTTTATCTCCTTCATCATGAAACATAGAAGTTAGTGAATCTAAAAATAACTTTGAAACCCACTCGAAAATTCAATAAGGTTGAAGTTAACCTACGCATTAATGTACCTAAAAGATTAAAGAGATGCCATTACAAATATTTTTTCTCCCAAAAAATTGTGAATAAATTCACGATTGATTACATGAAACTTTGTGGCATAGCTGTAAACATCTCAAGTAAAAATTATCGTAATAACTAATGCACGACGGAACGTAACTATAAGGGTAATGAATTTAAATTTTTGGAAATGGTTGTTTATGTCATTTTGGCTGAAATTGGTGGTGGGGGCAATCAAAATAAGGTAGGGAAGAGAGTGCAAAGCCACTACCACTCATTGCTTTGGTTGTTCACAAACCTTCATTTCACCTACCTGAAAACTTGTATTGTTTAGGTCCTCAACAATGTTCCCACTAGATTTGCAATGCATAGCAATAGAGATTGCCAAACCATATGCATGAACAACACTATTCACCAACCTTCACACATTCAAAGCTTTCTATTGTTGGTGATGACAAATCCAATAGTCATTCAATCGTAATAAGTCACGTGGCACGAATCAACCTTAATAATTAAGACAGTCCGTACGGATCCGATCCCAAGTAGGCTCCAATTTCGCTTATAAGTCAAGAAATCAAGCCCAGATCGAACAAATTCAATATGGCAGGAATCTAACAGCTTAACCCATGACAGGAATGCTAGAACGGAAACCCTTGGGTTTGGAATAAAGTTCAAGGAATATTTAGATCACTGCTAGCCCAATTAGGAGAAAGACACTGAGTCTTAAAGGAAAACAAATACAAAGAAGATCAAGTCTTAGAAGGGTAAGAACTCTATAAGGATATAATTTATTAGAGGGAAAATATGAATAAGATTTTCTCTTTTTATTGCGCAATTAGAGATAGTGTCAAGAAATGAGATAAATTCTCGTTCAGATGGACATGAGGAACGACTAAAATATGCAACCCTAATTTTACCCAGCCAAATTTCACCTTCTTGTTCGGAGCCTAACTTTATCATCCGAGTGTCTTCGGCCGCTCACGTCACTTTTGCTTGTTTTGCAAGTCAAAGTTAAGGAAGATGAATTTGAGCGCTTTAGTTGGTTACCACCAATTTGTGGTTAGGTTATTGTACATTTGTGATGTATGGACGCCACACAACCACACAAGATACGACCTAATGTACTACTAACTAGTTGTTTCTTCGACTCTCAACTACAAGATTGTGATTGCAATGATGATGACTGTGTACAGTGATTTTGATCAAAGGCCCAAAAGGTTCAAACTCATTGGGCCTCATTTCCATTTTGGACCTTGTACCCAATAACCCACCACAAATTCCTAGTGAACCGTTAAGTGAGAATTTTCAAATTTAAAAAGTTTGGGCATTCTAACGGCTAGTAAATTGCTTGTAATAGAGATTCATAGCATTGCTAGTCCCCTTGGTCAGACCCTTTCATGGATCCTTCGTTTCTTCCTTCTTCGATAAGCTGCAAAAGCTATGAAGCAACAACCATGGAAGATCTCCATTGTTGCCCAATCGAAGGGATTCGATTTTAAGTTCAGGGCATCAAGACTTCTTTCCCCTTGGAAATTAGACCAAGCCCGGTTTAATGTTGTTGTGAAGCTTCGGCGATTCGTGTTTAAAGCAAGTTCAAAATCAGGGCTCATCTCTGTCCAAAGTAGAAGAGGACTGAGCTTGAAATTGAAAATTCTTCGTGTTTGGGAGAAATTTCGCATCAAATGCTCAACGAAGAGGAGGAATACTCGCGAGGTATTTTCATTTTTATTTTATTTTATTTTATTTTATTTTAATTTGAATTTATTCAATTCAATTTGACGCGACTATTTTACAATTGGATTATGTGCCAGGGGCCTAATAGTTCATCGTTCGCTCAAAATCTAGCTCTTCTTTCTCGTTCTATCTCCGGGAATGACCAACAAGGGACAGTAATTTATGCTTCTAAACTCTTATATCATCTTGCCATTTACTTAAAAAAAATTCTATTGAGAAGACGTAATTTATCCGTGATTTTACTGGCTTTTCTTGCAGGTCTAATTGGATTTTATTTGAATTATGTAATTTCTCTTCAAAAGGATGTGTGGAGAGCATGGAATCACATTTCTCATTTCGGGCAATTATTTTTTTAGGTAATCAATTTAGGACATTTTCCTCATCAATGAATGTTTTGTTGAAGAGACGATGGAGTGAATGTTTTGTTTGAAAGGACTACAGTACTGCCGGAGTGACTTCAGTTATTCTGTATTGAGGACCTTTGATGACAATGTAGCTTTGTTGTAATTGTCTTATTGGCACTTTCTTTCTTTGGATTTTGCCTGACTATATCTCAATTCGAGGTTGACTCTGTAAACCAAAATTAGTTCACATTTAACCACATAACTAAAATAATATGCTTCGACAAAAAAAAATCAAACCTACCAACCCTGACTGCCTAGAATTGCTGCGTTCCACCATAATTTACACAATTTCAAGAAAAATAAAGACAATCTCTGTCTACAACGAAAATTGAAAAGTGGATGTGCTTAAATGAGTCAAGAATTTCAAGCCATTGCTCATATTACAGAGTTACCATCATATTTCGGTCCTCTCCCTCTCTCTATATGGTCTCTCATCCTTTTCTCTAATGCTTTTGTTCCCCTTCTTCCTTCTCCCTCGTCTTTCTCTCTCTGTTTCGCATTTACTTCAGCCCCCCCTTCTTTCTCCCCCTTCTTTCTCCTACAATTTATCGCAACCCTTTTGATCGCTCTCTCAGTCTCACCAATCACTGGTAGCATTTCAGTCATGCCATGCCGATCGACTCTCTCCTATTCTATTTACGTGCACGTAGTGCGCTTCCACCTATTTTAAAAATAAAATAAAAATAAATAAAAAATAAAATACACGTGAGCCGCACGTGCACAACCTCAGCATTATGAAACTTAATCATTAACCCGTCCCCTGTCTTGTCCTATACACCAAAGTAAAATTCTTTCTTATCTCTTTGGGCTTCCAAGAAAATTACATTTGTTTTGTCCTTTTAAAAAAAAAATAAAATTATCCTCCGACACGTAGTGATGTAACAGTGGGACCCATCCACCTCTACCTTGAATGAAAGGCATCTCTAGCCGTCTAAATCACCTCTCACAGAAGTCAACTGGACGGCTAGGATTCAGTCAAAAACACATCACTATCTCTTTTCCTCTCTCTTTGACTACTAATTATTAATTCTTTCAAAATTTCATTTGTTTTTCGGTTTCCTTGTCCTTTTTAATACAATACATTTCCTCCTTTGACTGAATAGTCACATCATACGAGGCACCATATCATCCCTCTCTTTTGCCCTCACACTTTATGCTTATCAACTAAATTGCCACTCTTCACTTTTAATTGCAATTTCCATTTTCGAGGAGCACTGCTACAGTGCCTGGTGGTGTGTCTGGTGTTGTGTCTGATGCCACCAGACACCGTTCATATGTCTAGAGATATAAAATAATTCACATCTCAAGGCAGATGGACAGTGTCTGATGGTCAACAAGCACAACACCAGACACTTTAGAATTTTCCATTTTCGAGTGATTCTAGAAAACCAGGTTTTTACAATAGACAGTCAAATAATTTGCATTTCAAAATCCATTTTAAGTGTATATTAATGAACTTTTCATGCTCTCGAAATTGATCCATCTCATCGTGATTCCTAAGATAGTTGCTTTCCCAATTTTCATATATTTTTTTCTTCTTCTTGAAAACGGAAAATAATGAAGAAAAAGCAAAAAATTCATATGTTTTTTCTTGAAAGGATTGCCAACAAATAAGCGACTCCATTGCATAATAACATGCCATTTTATTACACACGATTTTCATACAACACACCATCTACATGTACACAACATTCGGTATATCATACAATATGTATGCCAATAGAAGACTTTGAAACAAATTCTTCATTTTTATAGGTACAACTGATCAAACTGAACCCCATGTGTATATGGTGTTCTTAATCTCATGTCAAATTCATGTAACCAACAAGTTTTCCTAAGAATTTATTGTACTTGTGGTATAAATTAGAACTGATTTGTGTTTAGATTTATCCAAATTGAAAATTGTACACTCAAGTGTAAGTGATCTCCATTGTCAAGTGAAAATTAATCTCTAACTAATAAAGTATCAACTCAGTGATCATGGGCGGACCTAAGATTTTAGTCGAGGAGAGGCGAAATGAAAAATAATTATTAATTAATAATAGTAGTTATCAATGATAAAACTAAATTATTTTTCTACCTAAACTAAATATACAATTCTAAAAAATACATTGCATATACCAAATTGGATCAATGTAGTCCAATTTAAAGCCAAAATAAGGTTACTGTCGATAACCTGAGCAAGGAACAAACGAGCATAATAACTAGATTATATAACTAATATCACAAAATAATTATGATAAGTATCTAGGTGTAGCTAATTTTTTTTTGAAAATTGCGAACCTAATATGATAATAATACAATTTCATAGAAAAATTAGTTTATACGAGGCTCAAATTTTGTACGAGTTGTCTAATGATATATATTTTCATTGAATTCTATAATTATTATTTTTGATATTAATTTTAAATATTTTTTTGTTGGATGTTTTATACTACTTGTGAAAAATGATTAATTTATTTAATGTTAATAAATTTTTATTAAACCAAATATTTTTTAATGTTTGCAATTACTAATAAAATTGCATTGAAAATAAAATAAAAATGTACTAGAAGAATATCGTATTCGGGTCTTTTACTAAATATGATAAACCTCCAAACACTACACCTATAAAAACATGTTCAAACATTTGTATAAGCAATTGTTATATTATATTTCACGTTATATAATCGATTTTTTTAAGACTAAAATATATATATAAAAAAATCTTTTAAAAGTTGAGGGCCAGCTGCCCTCCTCGCCACTTAATACACCCGCTCATGTCGATGGTAAACTTGTGGCAGATAAAATCGCAAGTCAAGATTGGAATGGCATTTTGATTCAAAAGTTGGAATGCGAGGTCATTTTTGAAGTAAAAGACCACATCTAGGGTATTCAAGGAAGGTGTGAATAAGAAAATCCCTTCTGTTGGTTTCATTATATATATAATATCTTCTCATTGAATTAAAAAAGTGGTTTGGTTTAGTTTTATAAAATAAAAAACCACTTCACCTTTGACTGTTGATGCTCTGCTCTCTCTCTCGCTCCTTTTTCTCTTCTTTGGCTCCTCACCTTTGCTTTCGATTGACTTCTCTCTTAGGGTTTTCACTTTTTTCTGTCTCTCTCTGACACCAAACTCATCTGTGCATTTGCATTCCAATCCATCACCAAGGGATCAAACACTTCAAGAACCCACCTTTGGATCTGAATCGGCCCAGATTCCACCTACTTGTTCAGGTCAGATTCATCTCAGATTGCTTTTTAGTGAAATTGTGTGATTGTTTTGTGTGATTTGAGCTCTTGGGGTGTGATATTTTGTCCAAATTCAAATAACCCAGAGTTTTGTTTGGAGGATTTTAGTCGAATTATGATTGGTTGTCAACTGTTCAAGTTCTGGTTTTTGTCCGTACTCAAGGTGTTTGATTTGATTTATTCGGTTTTTTGTTTGGTAAGTTAAGTTTTTGATTTTGTATTGTAGTTTGCTTCTTTTGGTTGCCAAATTTGACGTAATTTGTGCGAAATCGCGTTGAATTTTTTTTTCTTCTTCTGGGGTTTGAACGCGTTTACTCTGCAAATGTTTTGTTGAAGAAGCAAAGAATTTTTTTTTCTCTGTAAAATTTGTTTGCTTTGATTGGTTCTTGAAGCTTTGATGCATGTTAGAAGAGTATGAATTCTTCAATCAGTGATTTTAAGGTGATTTGCCATAAATTTATGTAAATTTTAGTTATAATTTAGTGTGAATTTGTGATCTTCAATGCGTTTTTTTAATGGGGTATAATTAATAAGCAGTTTCTTCAGCAATTCGTTACTATTTGACTGATTTATGAGTGTCTTTTTTAAATATTAGGAACGTTTAGGTAATTGGGGCTTCTGATTGAATTCGTGAGTTGATATAATGGTGATTGTAATCAGCAATTATATGCAATATGTTTGTTTAATTTGGCTAGGATTTCTCATTTGTGGCATCTTTTGGGTGTGTTAATTTGTAATTGTTTTGCTCTTCAGTAAACGTATTGATATACCTCTCTTTTCCTGGGCAGGGCATAGAATCATAAAACGCATAAATTAAGTTAAATTGAAGAGATGGGGTGTTTCACAGTATTGAAGTATAAAAAGAAGAAGTCAGAACGACCGATCCCTATGAAACGCATTAATCCTCAGGAGAGTACACCGACAGTGCTCCCTGAGCCGAAAGTTGAAACTCGGTCTCTTCAATCAGCTCCTCCGAGCTTCAAGACCAGAACAAAACCTGTACAACCAGTTAAACAAGTCACAAACAGTCGAGCCCGAGCATTGTCTGCTCCATCTAGCTTAAGTGACCGTGAGCTCTCGTCTGTTGAATATGATGAACAGGAGGATTCTAAGCACCGAGTGGGGTTGACGAAGGAACAGCGTGTTCCTAGTCCTCAACCTCTTCCTCTTCCATCACCCCAATGTACATCATCAATCTTAAAGACTACGACAAGCTTTAAATCAGTCAATGGAAGTGGACCTTTGAATGCATCTGGCCCTTTGCCACTACCTCCTAAAGGAGGCCTTAAGAACTTTTCATACGATGATATTGCAGCTGCCTGCCAACAATTCTCGTCAGACCGATGTATGTCAGAAGGCCTATCTTCGGTAATCTATAAAGCTTCATTTGGAGATGACTCCTCAGGATCGAAGAAGTTGGAAGCTACAGTCACTCGCCTTCTTCCATCCAATCTGGTAAGATTTTCTTCTTTACTCTTTTCAACATATCTTTTTTAAGCTTCCCCATTATTGATATCTTGCATCTGGTTTCAAGGAGGAAGTAATTTTACAATGTGCATAAAATTGTTGAGATCTTCAGTGATTGGAATTGAAATCTACTAATGCTGATGAGTCTATGTTTCATTTATGCTCTTGCAGGGATTCAAAGAATTTGTTAGTGAGGTCAACACGATTGCATCCTTGCAACATCCTCAGCTCTGCAAATTGATTGGTTTCCATGCGCGCGAGGGTTCAGATCAACGCATGTTGGTATATGAGAGGCTCTTCCATGGGAGCCTAGACTTGCTATTGTATGTTAGGTCTGATGGCCCCCCTATTGATTGGTGTACCAGGATGAAGGTGGCTCTCTGTGCAGCACAAGGCCTCGCATTTTTGCATGAAGAAGGACCTTTCCAGGTAATAAAAATTTCTCCTAGTGAAAGTTATGAGGTGTATGCTATCTATGTTAAACTAGTCCTGTCACTTGTATAATCATCGAAATTCACAGTCTCAAATAAAATTATTGGGCTGTGCAATGACTAGATTGTACCAAACCACAAGAATATCGAGGTTGTAGCACACAAGTAAAAAAATTGAACTATTGACTATGATGCTTTGTACAATGCATTGGTTAAAAAGCTAACAACTGCCTTTGTTGTGGTAGAATGACACTGTGCATCTGGCTTGTGGGCTTATAATATGCTTTGCTTGGTTGATTTGTTTTTTCTTTCAAATAATCCTTGCTTGATGAAACTAAAAGAGGGAGGGATCCTGCATTCTTAAGTTCTACCTTGCAAAAAAGTATATTCAACTACCTAACAATAAAACTACAAGTTGGGGGAGGGGGATCCTGAATTCTTAAGTTCTACCTTTATTGAGTTCATGCAGTCGCTCGCTAGTGTGCAAAGATTAGGTCTGTTTATGAATAAGCTCATCTATATAATTGAAACACTTACTCCAAAACATAGAAGCACCGGATTTCCACGTATTTAGCTCTAACGGAACATTATGGTCTATATACTGATTTCTCATGAAATCTGCCTTTTGTACTATTATTTCATTTGTCATTTTCCAATAAGAAGTTGCACAGTATTTCTAGATCCTATTTAATTGGTGCACTATTAGTGTAAACTTTAGATATAAGAAAGAGCTGTGACACCACTTTGACCAATGCAAGGCTACTATAGTATAGAACTATTGATCAAGTTCAGTGTTATGAACTTATCATTCCCGTTTTCATCATATTTCAATTACTTTTATTCACGAAACCTAAGAAATTAATGCAACGCCATATTGCGTACTTCTGTACCAATCTGAAGAAATTGATGTCTGTAACTTGTTACAATCATATTTAGATTCATATAGTCTCCTAGGCATATCAAGGATAGATAAGTGTACAGATTCATGTAATCTTGTTAGCAGGTTTACCTACTTGACGATTCTCCATTGCACTAAATGACTCAACCCTCCTATTTATATTGCAGGCAATGTACAATGAATTCTCAACTGCCAACATACAGATTGACAAGGACTTTAGCGCTAAGCTTTCAGGTTATGGTTGTGTCAGTCACAATCCTGAAGCTGAAATCTTAAACACATCACCTGTAAGTTCAGTTCTCCAGAGCAATCGTAGCAGTGCTATCATTTATCTTTATTTATTCCATTTCTGGTTTAGCATGACTTCGGGTATTTGTGAACTTCTCTAGATTTTTGGTAGTTATCCTTGTTACTTGGTGCTGATCAGTAATTTCAAATCTGTGTTCATTTTCCTAACTCCTGTTTTCCCTGTAGGCGGTGGCAAATCTTTCAACGGAAACATTGGAGAAAGGACTACTTACTCCCAAGAGCAATGTATGGAGCTACGGTGTTGTTCTTCTTGAATTACTTACCGGTAGGAAGAACCTTGATGGCCGGCATCCCAAAGAAGAAAGAAACTTGGTTAAATGGAGCCGGCCTTACTTAGCTGATGATTGTCGTCTGTCACTGATCATGGATCCTCGGTTGAAAGGACGTTTTCCGGCCAAAGCAGCAAGAACTGTAGCTAACATTGCTCTGAGATGCTTACAGAAGGACCCTTCAGAAAGACCTACTATGAGAACCATTGTCGAAGCTCTAAAAAATATTCAAGACATGAAGCACTCATCTAAGTTTCCTCTCCAAGAACCCGCAATATTTTCAGGCAAACCAATGTCAAGGTCACCAAGTCTCAATGGGATTGCTGTTCTCCCATCAGCCAGATTAAGTTTTTCGAATTCCTCTCCTTCAAGGATCCCTAGGCCGTCTGTAGTATCTCCTACCGTAGTATCTCCACAGCAGACTCCATTAATCTCCATGTCGATGCCATTTCCTCCTCGACATTGTTCTTCTCTCCTCACATTGGAGGATATCGAAAGGCAGGAAAGTAGGAAGTCCGCGTCAGCAGTACGGAGGGATGGGGTTGAAGGGTTTTGAATTGTTAATAGCACTAATGTATTTTTATTCATTTTTCTTTACTTGGGTGGTTATGGTTTTTAGCATTGATGATATTAGAAGGATATAAACTTGTGTGGCTTGGTTCCCACCCTTTCCATCCCTCAAGAAGATGTAAAGCAGGGGTTGACCCTTTGTAGATAAAGAAGAGTAAATCTATCTTTGAATTTTGATTGGATTGAATTGGTTTTCCCTTTCCTCTGTTTGTAGCCTGTATGTTTGTTTAAAATTGCATTATGCAGTTCATCTTCATCACACGTTCTAGTTATAATGTAATTGGTAAGATTTGCGGTAGATGGTATTACAGTTTAAGTTTGAATTCGGTAACTCGATCACTGTACAGTTTGATTTCGTGAACCATAAAAGATTTCGCGAACCATAAAAAAACAACCAGTCACTTCCACTTGCTATCAATGGTGTTTTAGTCATGTATGAAACACATGTATTCCTCTTTCCCACATGCCAAAAGTTGTTTTCACATTTCTAAGTTGCTTATTTTGACCTTGAAAACATGCCTTAGTAATTGAGTGGACACTAAATCTTACCTGGCATTTATGTAAGCTCATCAATAGTAGCCATGATTAAGTTAGAAAATGAGAATTCAGTCGCAATTTTTAGTCAATGTGATCTCAAGTTGGTGTTGATGGCAAGAAAGGGCAGCACGCAACTTGCTTCTTTCCACTTGTTACGTAATCCTCATGCTTTCATGCTGGTTTATGCACTCAGCTATGTTTTTCATTAATGATTAAGGTGACATTTGTTTTTTGTTTTTTTGTTATGATCAGAACTTTGATTCTGAATAAGAATTGTTTCTCTGTTTAGAATAAAAAAAGTTCTTAATAAGTTTTGAATTTAAAACAATTTTAATAACCACCGAGGACGACTGACCGATGGAAAAAAAAAAAAACCTCCTATGAAGCATAATGAGTTGTCCCTCTCCACCGAGTGAGTCGTCATTAATTATATGATCAAATTTAGTGGCACAAAACGTCTCATAATTTAGTCGAGTTTTAGTTGAGGTGATCTATGTAGTATGGAGCTCGAATCGGTTTTCCTCAAATGGCAACTTGGCTAGGCTTCAATCTAGGGTTGAACAAAAAACCGACAAAACCGACTGATCCAATCAATTTGGTTAAAATTCGGTTCGGTTTGATTTCGGTTTAAAAAATTCAAAATCGAAGTGATCGGTTCGGTTTTTCGGTTTCTATGTGATTTTAACCGACAAAACCGAACTGACCGATATATATATATATATAAATAATATATATTTTATATAAAAATAATATAATATGTTTAAAATAGTTTGTCGATTCGGTTTTAGTTTAGTTTTAATCGGTTTGCATAAATTAAAATTGATTCGGTTTTATTAATGGTCGATTCGATTTCGATTTAAAAATTTTAAAACCGACCAAAGTGGGTTGGGTTCACAATTTAAGTGAAAAACCGAGCCGAGGTTCAGTTTTCAACCCTACAACAATCAAAGTTTAATTTTAAACAGTTTATAGAGTGTCGACGCACAACATGCAAAAATCTGAACTCTGAGCAGCAGCAGCAAATTTGGTGTTGGCTCATTCGCGAAATATACATGGTTGGGTTGCACTTGACTAGCTAAATTTGCACCACTGTCTAAAATTTGAGGATCTTCAAAGTGTTGGGAGTTTCACCATGTAAGCCCATTGGGATTGTTCAGGACTCCGGCCCAAAGCCCAACTGTACTTTTACTGGGTTTTGTTTTCTCAATTATGGGCTTTATTCAGCCATACAAATGACCGTTTGGTACGCCCATTTTATGGGCTTGTCAAATGCGATAAGGCCCATACAGAATTGGGGAAAGTATTTAAATCAAACAAGCTTGTGTCACTATTAGACCAAAGTGAAACTGCTGCCGGCCTGACCAAATCATCATCATCTCAAAGTTCATTTTTGAAGGCTACACGTATTTTGGTTCTATGAGCAATACAATATTCCCATGTATCATCGCCTAATTCAAGCTCAAAGATGTTTTCCTTCACCGCTTTCATCCAAGTTTTCAACGGTCGTCTCCTCCGTCTACACCCTCTATTAACTTTCTAATCTAAACATTTTCTAACTGGCGCCGTGCTTGGTCTCCTCCGCATGTGACCAAACTACGTTAAATGCATTTCTCGAATTTTGTCCTCTATGAGCGCTATGCCTTAGTATCTCTTAATTCTTTCATTCCTAATTTTATTTTTACGGATTTTACCACACATCCATCTCTTCTTTACAGGTTTTACCACACGTCTATCTTAAATTCTTAACATATGCATTTCTGCCGGCCTAACCAAATATAATCCATAAACAAATGTCCAACGATAAGCTCCATGATTAGTACATTTCCTCACTCACTAATGAAAATTTGGGCGGATTGATCGATTTCATTGTCCGTCCGCCTAATGTTTGTACCTTGTACTCTTACCGATTTCTGTTTAATCATTGTTGATCACATTAGACAAAAATTTGTCCATTATTTCGACAATATGGAATCTATTCCACAAACAAAAATGTCAATTCGCTTTGGTTTTCATAGGAATTATGATATTGACATTCAGTTAATCACCAAACGAGCATAGAATAATCACTTCGAAAACTATCTAGAGTTTGCTGTTTGGCCAGCCGTTCGATGCCTAATATATACCATGAAATGTTGCTACATCCTCTCTATCTCACTAACAATGGACACACTCTCTGGGTTTCTAAACATTTTTTCTGACCACCTTCTACAACCATTTCCAGCAATTGTTGTAGCACTAGCAACTCTATGTGCTATTCTTCTTGGGTATTTCAGGTTCAACTTAGTAGGCAAAAAACTTCCTCCAGGGTCACTTGGGTTTCCACTTATTGGTGAGTCCATAAGCTTTGTAAAGGCTCAAGGGCAAGATAAACGAACCAATGGATCGAAAGCCGGATAGCAAAATATGGGCCAGTTTTCAAGACCTCACTCATGGGCTCTCCAATTATTGTGCTGACTGCCAGGCAGGGAACAAGTTCATTTTCAGTGCTAATGAAGCTATCACCAGTGGGCAACCCAAGAGCACTGGGAGGATACTAGGGAAGAACAGTATTTTTGAGTTGAAAGGAAGTAGGCATAAACTCATGAGGGGTGCCATGATGAGTTTTTTGAGACCTGAAAGCATTCAGAGGTTTGTAGGAGATATGGATTCTTTAGTTCAGCAACATTGGTTACAGGTATTGTGAGCTCAAGAATTTAAGTTGACATAAGAAATGCAATATCATTACAAATACTTTCTCAAATTTAGATAGGGTTTTCAAAATTATGCAGAGGATGGAATTTAGTTATTATCATATAGGATTAAAATCGAAACAACCCATAGGTCATAGAAATGATTACAACTAGGAGTGCTACTTGTCAGATTGAAAGATACGCGTGTGACAACCAAATCTTTTCGAGGTTTAGTTGGATGCCATGTTGTCTAAGACAATCCTCCCGTAAGGTCTTAGTCTTTAGGTTACCCAAATGCTTGGAATGGTCATCAAATTTCATTCCATGCCAAGCTTGCCTCAAAACTCAAAACTGTTCACTTGTACTCAGTGCTAGATTTTTATAGATGAACTCAAAACTCAGGGCCAAAAAATTTGTATTTTTATAGATGCTCGGTTTGCATAATTGTTCACTTGTACTCAGTGCTGGCTCTGCCATAACCAACCTGAACTTCTTTAGGTTTCATAGATATTGTTGTGCATCACCATTATCAGTTCAAGCTAGATTTTGTCCATCCTAGGCCGAACAGATCCAGCCCGCCCAAGTTGCATCCCTGATTGATAACCCTACTTCAGTACATAATTTGTTCCTACTTCGGTACATAATTTTGTTCTTAGATGTATTATTAATTAATTGGATGCTGTATATATTGTAGGAGATCAAAGGGAGGGATTCCATCCAAGTGGTGTCATTAGTAAAGAAGGTAACATTCAATGTGACTTGTAGTCTCCTATTTGGACTTGGAGAAGGCAAGGTGAGAGACACATTGCTTGAAGATTTCACAGTGGCTCTCAAAGGAACTTGGGCAATTCCATTAGAGTTCCCAGGGTGTACGTATTACACTGCATGCAAGGCACATGCTAGACTATGTTCTTCGCTCACCAATCTCTTCAAAACAAGGAAGAAAGAAATGGAGGAAGAGGGACATCACGTTCATGAAGACATTGTTTCAACTTTTATGCAGTTGAGAGATGAAGATGGCATAGCTTTGAGAGAAGAAGAGATTATTGATAACATGGTCTCTCTTATCATTGCAAGCCATGATACAAGTGCTATTGTTCTCAGTCTCCTCATTAGACACCTTGCCAGGGACACTCATGTTCATGAAATGGTGCTTCAAGGTCAGTCATATTATAACTTTAACTAAGATGCCACATTTTTACGTCTATGTTAAGTATGATGTAGTTTGTGATATCTTCAAAAAGGTAAGGTTTCATCGATGTCAAAAAAGTAAGGTTTCATCTTGTTTAGCGTCGTTATGTATTGACTAGTACTTATTTGATCAACACATTATGAAAAACTGAATACTTGATTTGACAGAGCAAAGGGAAGTACTAAAGGCGAAGGAAGGAAATGATACAGAGCTAAGATGGGATGATTTGCAAAAGATGAAGTACACATGGAGAGTAGCCCAAGAGCTCATGAGGTTGATCCCTCCAGTTTTCGGAAACTTCAAGAGGACTACTAAAGACATCACTTTTGCTGGCTTTAATATCCCTAAAGGATGGCAGGTATGAGTTCATTTATTTCGTGCGAAACAATGTATATATTTGAAAAAAAAAAACTGGATGGTTTTGAAATTTTTAAGTGGGTATAACAAGTTTGAGTAATTGACATTTTGCGTAATGCAGCTATTCTGGGTGGCATGTGGAACACACATGGACAGCAAAATATTCAAAAATCCGGAGAAGTTTGATCCATCCAGATTCGAGAATCCTGCACTGACAGTCCCTCCGTACACATACATTCCTTTTGGAGCTGGGTCACGGGCTTGCCCTGGAATGGATTTTGCACGGCTTGAGATTCTGCTGATCGTTCACCATCTGATTATAAACTATAACTGGACGGAAATGGTCCCTAATGAACCTATAACGCGTGAACCTATGCCCTATCCAGCAATGGGTCTTCCCATTAAGCTTCATCAGAGGAAGGATGTTTGATTAAACCTTGTCAAATGTTACATATGTTTAATGCTATTGATGTTTCAAATCTCTTGAGACAATACATCCATGATGTCCACTTTCATTAAATATGTAGATGTGTATTATAAACTGGTTATGATCTTCGATCACAGGATAGAAATGCATTTTTCTTTTTCAATGATGGAATGGAAAGTAAAGTTTCCACTCCTCAAATGTGGTTAGGAACTTAGGATGGAAATCTTCGCCTAGTTTCCCATTGCATTTCGTTCCAGTGAAATGTAGGCCACCATTCCAAGACAGTACAGCATAACCAACTTTTCAGCTTGAATTTGACTCGAAATTTTACAAATATTGAGTTCCCATTTTCATTTGCATCCTTTAAAACGTTGATCATTGTACTGGCCAACAATTTCCGAATGGGTTGTGAATCATTTTAAATCAAAGCGAGAACTGGAATTTGAGCACCTCATATGAAAACAAAAAACTCGTGCGACAAAATATTAACCTTCATTTTCATTTCCATCCCATGGATGAAACACCACAGAAACAAAATACAAGGTGTATATCACAACCAAAAGCAGAGACCTACATTGTGGTTCAATGTGTTGGAGAGCGAGCGAACCCAGGCTCTAGGGGGTGCTGAGCCTGAACCTGAGCTGAAGACCCATTGACGGATATGGCATGGGCTGTCTAGTAATGGTTTCATGTGGGTTCACCATTTCCCACTCAAACTTGATCACCAAATTATGAACTATACACAATGTCTACACTCTCCCAAACTCATTTCCAATACACATATGGGTTCCTACTCCAAAAGGTATACAAGTGTATGGAGGTATTGGCTTCCCTGGACTTTCAAAGCGAGATGGATCAAATGTAGTTGGATCTTCGAAGGTGTCATTGTTCATGTGAGTGATACACGATGCGTAGAACACCTGATCACACAATTCCATATGTAAGTTTTCTTGAAATTAGTTATGATTGAATCACTTACAGAAAAAATATTGAGTTCACAGAAAATGGAAGTTTTACCTGCCAACCCCTGGGAATATCATAACCACCAAACCTAGTATCCTTGGCAGCTCTTCGGAAGCTACCGAATACTGGAGGAATGATTCTCATCATCTCTGCAACTCTCCATGTGCATTTCATCTTTTGTATGTGACTTCATGTGATTTGCACTTCCCCTTGGGCTTGTTTCTCATTTAGAATCCTCATTTGCTCCAAACCAACCAATATTACCCATGTTTGGGGAAAGGAAAAATGGAGGGTTAGAATGTAACAGTGTGTTAGGAAAACCAATTAGCTAAGTTTGAATTTGAACTACTAGAAAAAGTGTCCCACAAGATTCGTAATGTCATTCAGATTACATATCGCATATCGCATAAAAATAACTTATGTAACAAAATTCTAATACTAAACTAAGATTATAACGGATTAAAATGTATGAAAAATGAGATTGACATAATGAATGAAAGAAATAAATATTTAGGAGTTTGAATTTTTTTTGGTAACTTAAAAAAAGAAATAATTTATAAAATTTCTACATTTTTCAAGAAATCATGTTCCTTGGGTGGAGCGAGTGATCACATACCAAGGGAGATTAACCGAGCAATCTCGCCTTCTCATAATCAAGGAATGTGATTTTGTTTTTTTGAGGTAATTCATTAAATTGATTTTAAGAAAGATTTCCTTTTCTATAAAAAAAACGTAAAAAATTTGATTACAATTTTTGAAATTATCAATATAATCTAAGCTTCTTAAACTCTTACATGCTACAAAAGAGTCCCACAAAGACTTATAATGTCGTATAAAATGCATATTCCATAAGCATTATTTAAATGAAAGTTTAAAATTTATTTTGAAATCACATTATTTAACTCTCCCAAAAGCCCAAGCGGTCAAAGAGGGAAATGTTAATTAGATGACCCACGACCGTGACACAAGCAAGCGTTCCACTTAGCCGTTGAGAAACCAACCTTCAAAAGCTAGCGAACCTTTCTTTCTCTCCCTTGCCTGTCTCGTTATCTAGGACGGCAATCCTTCTAGGTATCGAGGGAGGGAACGAGGGAGGGAGCGAGGATGCTCCCTCGCACGTGAATTTTATGTGCGATTTGTTTGATTCAGTGTCAAATTTTTTGGCTCCAAAAGTGAAAATTTCAAAATTTTGGCTCCAAATCAAACTCTTTGCTCTCTGTTTCTCTCTGCCTCTGTTTCCATAAATTCTTTCATCTCTCTCCTCAAAACCTTCTGATCTGAGAAATGTCAGGACGCGGCGGGAGTGCTAACTGCGGCGGAGGCAGCGGTGGTGGTGGTGAAGGAGGACGAGGCCGTGTAGGTCAGCCATGGCCAGGTCCTCCGTCTCAGCGAGGCGGTGGTCGCGGTAGAGGCAGCGCTCCTCCGTCCGTACAGTCTCTTCCATTTCCACAACCGCCCGTCCAACCTTCTTCTTCACAACCTCCTCAGGTGATCCGAGAAATCGGATCGTCTTCTACTTCTACTGCTGCTGCAGCGGCGTCGCTAAGCACGGATCATTTTTACTCTGAGTGCTATATGAAGAATAGTTCATGCACAATCATTTTTACTACATGTTTTTCTATTATATGAACCTCATTTCAGTATTTTACAATGGTGAGTGAGTGAGAGTGAGAGTTAGAGAGTGTGCAATCATGGGGAGAAAAGGCAAGACACAGCTAAAGAGGGATATTTGAAAGCCAGAGGAGGACTTACTTCTCACAAGATACATAGAGATTCATGGAGAGGGAAAGTGGTCTACTGTTTCCAAGAGATCTGGTTTTGAATTCTATACATGTGTGGATCAATGTACATGTTAGTTTTTGTATAACATTGAGCACTATTGTTGATTTACCAAACAAAATGCGCGACATTATTTGTAATGTTTGATTGTTTGAACAGGTTTGAAGAGGGAAGGTAGGAGCTGCAGGCTGAGATGGAAGAATTACCTTCAACCAAATCTGAAACGCGGGGATATGTCATTGGAGGAAGATGATCTTATCATCCGAATGCATAAGCTTCTTGGCAATCGGTTTGTTTTACTTCCATATATTTTTCTTCAAATGCTTCTTTGTGTGTATCAATCCAATATAGTTCATGAATATTGAAATAATGGTGGTGTGAACTGTGAAGGTGGTCATTGATTGCGGGTAGGCTCCCTGGTCGAACTGATAATGAAGTAAAGAACTACTGGAACAACCATTTGAAGAAGAGAATCTCTGGAGTGGAAGAAGCACTTCAATCCGAACAAAGAAGACGACAGAGCTTAATAATGCCCCAAGGAATCAACCTACTTGCGGCAATAGTACAGATTACTACACCATTGAAGAATCTTCATCAGAAGATAATGTCATTCATTACAATGACACAAACACAAGAAATGAAGAGTACTCTTGGTTGTATGACATGAAGAACTTACACTATGAGATTCGTCATGATCAATGGTTGTCCATTGATGGGTATGTATGGGAAAATGAACCTTTCTTGCCATCCCTAATTGCTGAAAACACAGTTACATTGATGAATAATGAGACTTCATTTCTCTCATCCGATGAAATGTACCCAATTCAAATTTCGTAATTAAACTTTGTTTGAGAGTTAGAATGTTGTTAATTAGTGATTGTTTATGGCATAACATGTAAGAAGGATTGCATATAATGCCCTGTGTTTAATTTATTTCAAGAAGTTTGTCAGGTATCTTCTTAATTTAGTGATTTGCAGTTATTGCCTTCACGACTCTTCACACCTGAGAATGCTTGATTTCACCAAATCAAAATAATGAAGTTGTCAGATGATAATCAAGGAAATCGAAACATACAACTAATACCTTGATTGAGCCGAATGAAAAGGAATAATGAAGTAATCGATCTTCACCTAAAATTAAACAGGATCCTTAATGCACGGGTTGAGCAAACCATCAATAGATGTGTAGCTCGCACTGGAAACTACAATCTAATCAACTATTACATAGACAACAATTAGCAAAGTAGACAAAAGAAAAATTTCACACCTATGGTTCCAGAATTAGTGGTTTACACATCTCAAGTAGTGAAACTTCATAACGCAAATTTAACAACTAAAATTTTGGTTGAAAACACTGAAGACTCAAAGCACTTCTGCAAGCAAAGAACATTTTCAAGAATGTAGTTCATACATTCAAGATTCAAGAACAATGCAGAGCACTATTCTTGCAAGGCTCAGAGGTAAGCTAGCAATGCAGATATCCATCTGTAGTCCAGATATCAGTTCAAATGATAAATTCTGTACAAGTCTGGTTGCATTATAAGAGAGACAAACCTCATCTCTACTTTGTCCTAAATGATTGAAAACACACACATGAAAAACATATTCTATGTCATACCCTTAACTTCTTTCATCTGGTTGCAGTATTACTAGTTGGCATGCCCATCACCATTCATCACACCCACAAGCACAACACAAATTATACAGGTGAGAAACAAGTATACGCACAAAAGACATGCAGAACATTGATAGGCTATGTTCGATAACATGTACAAATTCAGAGCAGACAAATTTGTATAACTATTTCCTTCCATATAATAGAGTATTTGCAACCAGAAAGGAGATTTGTTTATGTATTATCATCGTCGTCATCATGATGTTGGGCATACAACAAAGCAGTCTCAACAGGTAAGGTTGGTGGTGTTCCAGGTGGGATGCAAGCTGCACCATTCTCACCCCGCACATGTAAGTTCTCTGCACCATTCTCAACTGTGTTTTCAACAATTAGGGATGGAAAGAAAGGTTCATTTTCCCATACATACCCATCAATGGACAACCATTGATCATGACGAATCTCATAGTGTAAGTTCTTCATGTCATCCAACCAAGAGTACTCTTCATTTCTTGTGTTTGTCATTGTAATGAATGACATTCTCTTCTGATGAAAATTCTTCAATGGTGTAGTACTCTGTACTCAGAGTAAAAATGATCCGTGCTTAGCGACGCCGCTGCAGCAGCAGTAGAAGTAGAAGACGATCCGATTTCTCGGATCACCTGAGGAGGTTGGAAGAAGAAGGTTGGACGGGCGGTTGTGGAAATGGAGGAGACTGTACGGACGGAGGAGCGCTGCCTCTACCGCGACCACCGCCTCGCTGAGACGGAGGACCTGGCCATGGCTGACCTACACGGCCTCGTCCTCCTTCACCACCACCACCGCTGCCTCCGCCGCAGTTAGCACTCCCGCCGCGTCCTGACATTTCTCAGATCAGAAGGTTTTGAGGAGAGAGATGAAAGAATTTATGGAAACAGAGGCAGAGAGAAACAGAGAGCAAAGAGTTTGATTTGGAGCCAAAATTTTGAAATTTTCACTTTTGGAGCCAAAAAATTTGACACTGAATCAAACAAATCGCACATAAAATTCACGTGCGAGGGAGCATCCTCGCTCCCTCCCTCGTTCCCTCCCTCGATACCTAGAAGGATTGCTAGGACGGTTCTCGGGTTTATGTTTGGAGTTTGGAGCCCTCGTCTTCGTCGAGGCATTTCGATCTCATGAGAGATTTGGAGCACAGGTAACAGATTTAGTTTGCAAGATTTTGTGTTACTTTCTTTATCTTCTTCAACTCATTTTGCTCTCAATTTTAAACCACTTGTTGTTGGATGTTGCCTTCATATCTAGGGTTTTTAAAGAAATGGATTTCGTCTGATTCTTGGAAGCACAGGTAAGGTAATATCTTACAACCAAGTTGTTATGTTTTCAATCAATTGAGGGTTCCACTATTATATATATATATATATATATGTTTTGATTGATCAAGAACCAATTGCTTGTTTATTCTGGTATTTTCTTGTTTGTGCCTACTCAAAGGATCGTGTTTTCACGAAATTTCGTCTAAATTTTCGTTTTTTCAAAATTAAGAAAAGAAAAAGGGCAAGGGTTTTTTATAAAACCCAGGGAGGTTTTATTGATTTTTCTAATTATCATTTCTTCTAATTATTTATTGATTTTTGAAACCACCCCCAAAATTTCCAATTATCATTTCTTCTACTTATATATTGATTTTTGAAACACCCCTCCCGATTTTATATATATATTAATTTTTTGTATGTTTCATTTTTTGGTATTTAGGTTTCATTCAATATGATTTATTTACACGTATCTTTTTTTTTCTTTCACATATTTCATATACCGTCGACATTTATAATATATTCGAAATTTTTATGTTTTTCTTTACACACCAAAGCCAAAATTAACTCGAAAAACAAAATCACAATCCTTTTGCCTACTTGATTTTGGATGGATTACCTAGAATTCTGGTTAACAGATTTAGTGATGTTTGTGCCTTTCTTACAGTCTTTGGTATTATTTTCATGGAGAAAAGTTGCAAGTACCCTTCTTGGTGGTTTCTTGAATGACGTGGTAATTTTGTTTAATTAGCATTAGCACAACAAGCTTGATTGTTTTTTCTGAATCAGAGATGATAGTTCTGTTTGCTTAGCTTGGTTTAGGGTTTACTTTATATGATCTTTAGTATGGGGTACACAAATAAGACTACTTTAGAACAATAGCCATCCTGGTTGTTCTACTTAATGAGATGAACTCGAGAGATTGCATTGGATTTTTTATGATGGTGTTGCAAGAGTATTATTCATAGTGTCGCGAGGGACTGATTGTGTTGAGACTGCGTACTTGGGTTTGGAGGGAAACGTGTTGGAGGGTTTAGGTAACTTCAGTTTCTTCTTCATCTCCTCTTCGTATTGGGTTATATGCGCTGCCCTATAAAAGGCTTAGAAGGTTCTGCAATTCCTATTTATTGCCCATCCTACACATCTTATTTGCATGGCATGCTGGGAAAACCACGGTTCCTTTCAAAATCTGATTGTTTTTCACCCTTACAGTCATTGTTTTAATTTGAAGTAAAACAGTTTCTTATCATGTTTGTGTCCCAACGAGTAGGGTTGCCTTCTCTCCCACCATTTCCAAGGTATTCATTTTATGCACAAACTCACATCATAGATTGGTATTTGCAACTGGCGATGACTTAATGAAGCTCCTATTTCAGATTGATTTAAATTAGATTTTGAGGGAAGAAACTTTTCAAGGAGGAGCAATTAAGATTGACCCAACATATATAATCTAGCTTGCCAAAGCTTCTCATAATAACTAATCGAATTCTCTAACACCATCTCTATTGGTACGTGGCACATCATAACATATGCTGCTTCTCTGAGTTTTTCATTGAAACCAAAGGATTGTGAAGGTGGTAGTAGTCTTAAGGGAACTTTGTGTTTATCTGTTTTTATTGTTTATGATTTAAATTCAAAACTGTCCTCGATATGGTCGGGACTTGATTCAGTAGTTGGTTTCCTTTAGTTTTCATAGCTTCCTGAATTCAAAGCCATCCGTAAGAGTGTATAGAATACTCAGTTAATACCTTGTTAAGGACACCTGCGAGTAGGGAGGGAATCTAAGTGTTTGGATAGATACTAGCTTGTTCTCTTAATATCCATTTAGGTTGTCAATATGTTTATTTATTTTCTTACCTTACTATGAAAACTTGGAAATATTCAATTGCTATGGTAATTGATTTTTCAGTTTTAGTTATTATGTTTTCTGATATCTTCCTTGTGATGATTATTGACCAAAATATAAATTAATTATTTAGTATTATGTTACTGATTATAGTTTTATGCAAGCTAAGAAAAACTAGAGGGTACTTTTATGAGATTATGCTATACTTGCAAAGTATCACTAACTTGCAATCAAAGTAATATCTAGGCAATGATGCACGGTCTCGGATACGCGTGTCGTGTCGGACACGGATACGACACGGTGACTCGGCAATTTTTTAAAAAATAGGACTCGGCGACACGGTCAAACTTATTTTTTTAATATATTTTTTTTGTAACTCATATGAAAATAAAATCATAAATAATAATATTGGCTATATTTTTTCTTACCCTAAGGATTAATATAACCAAATTTCACTAAACCTACACGGTCCTTGTGCACCCTAGTTTTGGGGAATGGACAAATTAGGTTGGTGCTCCAAATTTGGAGCTACAGGGATGGTGGTGGTACAGTTGTACTAACACAAATAAATTGGATGAGATAGATGGAAATTGATAGATGATAGAGAAGCTTGCCATATGCAATGAAAGGTTGCAAAAAGCCTAAAAGATAGGCCTTGTTGTGTCAGAGAGAGGATACACGTGTGGTGCCTTGGATGTTGATAGTAAAACTGGTGGGGGCATTGTTTTGGAGTAGAAGGAAAGTCTCCACCTTGCTTTCTCTGTTTGCAAAAAGCTCATCCGCTTCTCAATGAAATGCAGTGAGATGCAGATCCGTAAAAAGCTCATCCGCTTTCTCTGTTTGCAAAAAGCTCACGTTGGGTTTGGTTTGAAGGAGATGGAGCCCACGCGGTGATTTGCAGACTGACTGAATAGCATAGCTGAAGAGAGAAAATGGCCGAGCAACTGACTGAAGAGCAGATCTCTGAGTTCAAGGAAGCTTTCAGTCTATTCGACAAGGACGGCGATGGTACCCTATCTCTCCCTCTCTCTCAGAGTTGATCGATTTCTCCCTCAGAGTCCCTCTCTCTCTGATCGATCGATCTCCCTCTCCCTTTCTCTCAGTCGATCGGTCCCCCTATCTCTCAGTCTCAGTCGATCGATCTCCCTCTTAGCCGCTCAACCCCTTTTTTCTCCCCTTTTTCTCTGTTCCCTGTAGGTGTAAGGTTTGATATTGGGGTTGAAGATCGAAGAGGAGAGGAGATATTTAACCCCGTGTCCAAGACGTGTCCGTGCCTGTCAACGAATTTTGTCCGTTGACCACGTGTCCAATACGTGTCCGTGTCCGACACATATTTGACACGTGATACGGGGGTTTTCCGGAGAGTCGATGCATCAGAGTATCTAGGTGATACAATCAAATGGATAAGTAAAATTTTGGGTATCATTTAAACTTATTTATCAATTATACCTTCAACCAAAATGCACTATATCCAAGTGTATGAGGCACACTTGAGGCGAATAGGTTTGAATGTAGTTGAAATGACCATACATTCCTTTAGGAGTGGCAATAGTTTTAGCAGGGCAGGGGACATGATTATCGTTGGGTTCAAAGTAATGGATCCCACGAGGAAAAAGTAGCGGCAATTATTCCTAAATCGTATAGCAATGACAATTTTTAGACTTCCTGACATTTATCTTCACGTTACCTAGGAATTCAGCTCAAACGGAGCAATGAAAAATAGTCCATGTACAAAGAGATCACGAATTTGGTGCACACCTCGAGGAACACATCAAAATGGGCTGAAACTTTTTAACACATTATTTCTAGTGTTAATATGTATTTTACATAGAATTTCAACTCAAACAAAGCTCAAATGAAATAGCGAACAACAACTTGAAAAAAAGAAAATACAAGTCATTACAAGAACTTGGAAAAAAGAAAAGAAAAAAAGCAAGTGTACTATAACCAAAGTTACATTTTCGGTAGACTGTGTGAGCCCTAGCCCGAGGTGGCTCTGAGCCTGAGTTTGAGTTGAAGACCCATTGACGGATATGGCATGGGTTGTCTCGTGATGGTCTCATGTTAGGTTCACCATTTCCCACTCAAATTTGGTCACCAAATTGTGAACCACACACAACGTCTCTACCCTCCCAAACTCATTTCCAATGCACATATGAGTCCCTGCTCCAGAAGGTATATAAGTGTTTGGAGGGATCGACTTCGCTGGACTTTCGAAGTGAGACAGATCGAACACAGTTGGATCTTCAAAGATTTCATTGTTCATGTGTGTCACACACGACGCCCAAAATACCTGATCACACAATTCAATAATGAAAGTTTTCTTGATTTCATTCTTGAAGCTTGTTTGTTTGATGAAATTACCAAAAGAAACATATAATTCACAAGTAATGAAATTAATGATGATTATTGTAGTGTTTTCCAATTGATTGATGAAATTACTAAGAGAAAGTTATAGTTCATAGAGAAAGAAAGTGTCACGACCAAATAAGAAATTGAAATGAAAAGAGTAGAAAATAAAAGAGGGAAAAACAAGCGGGAAAAGTTGGCGCCATTTCAATTGAATCAAATTCAAAAGGAGGGACAAAATGGTAATTAGTACCTGTTAGTTATTTGCAATACACAGTATCAGGACAAGTGGCAGACATCCAATGGTCCTGTTTTGAAAAGTTGTTATTACTGTAGCTATAAATAGAGAGGTCGATTGAGAGTAAAGGGCAGAACTTGTAAGCTAGAACCCTAGGTCTATTGGTTCAAGTAGAACCTTTAGAAGTCTCTGTAATATGTTTTTCTCTGGTAATTCCATCTTTTGCATCTTTGATCTTCCTCATTGTTGGTCCAATTTGTCTTCAATCCGGATATTTGGTATCAGAGCCGTTCGAACCCTAACCTGCGGCACAAAGAAATCATCACCATCACCATGGAAACAAGAGCTAAAGAAGTAGAGGCATTCATGAGAGAAACCAAGAGACACTTAGCTGAAAACTCAGGCCAAATCGAGTTGGTAAAAGGAGAGTTAAAAAACCTTACTCAGTCCCAAGAGACCTTAGAGAAGAGGATAGATGCTCGCTTTGAGCAACTCATCCAGCTGATTTAGAACAGTCAGGCTTCTACCAGTATGACTCATCCACAGAGAGCTACCACGTCTCAGTCTTCTGGAGCAACTAATCTCACCAGTAGATCAATTCCCCAAAGTCATTGGGAAAACCCAGGTACGTATGCTAGACTACCTAAATTGGACTTTCCCCAATTTGATGGGATGAACCCTAGGTTCTGGGCTAAGAAGAGTGAGAGATATTTCACCTTCTACTAGATCCTAGATGAGAACAAGGTCAGTGTGGCCTCCATACATTTGACAGGCAAATCCAACCATTAGTTTTTGTTACAGTGTGTATATAGCTGGCAATTAGGCTGTCAATTAGAGATTCTAATTGATATAGTTTCCTAGTATAGATACAATAGTTTGTATATAAATACATGTATTTCTTTCAATGAATATATCAAAATAGAGTATTCTCTTAATCTCTTAACATGGTATCAGAGCCAAGGGTTTGAGATTGAGATTCGAAGTTTGAAGTTAGGGCTTAATATTCGAAGTTTGAAATTTGAAGTTTGGTTCTCACCGCAGTTCGAACTCCCAGGCCACCGATCGACTCTCACAGGCGTCGATCTATCTTCCCAGGCTCCGTTCAAAGCCGTTCGACCTTCCCCGCAACCGATCTACCCTCACAGGCGTCGATCGCTCTTCTCAAGCGTTGTTCAAAGCTGTCCGACCTTCCCAGGCGTCGATCGTTCTTCCTAGGCGACGTTCGACTCTCCAGCCACCGATCGAAGTCGATCGACCCTTCCAGCCGCCGATCGACCCTTCCGGCTGCCGTTCGATCCTCACCAGGTCGATCGATCTTCTGCTTTTCTGGCTTTTCAAGCCTTTCTGCGTCTGCGTACCTGCACCTGCGTCTCTGTGTCTGTATCTTGTGTGATCGAAACCCATTAATCCCTGAGTTCTCTGATTTCCCTTGATTTGGGGGAGATTTTGCATGATTTCTGAAAACCCCATTTGTCCAATTTGTTTTTGGAGTTTTTTTTTAATTCCGAGTTCTGACCTATTTGATCTGTTATGGCTGAGACAAAGTCAATGGTTGTATTTGATGTGGTTCCTGTGATGTCTAAAATCACGGATCATAAGTTGAATGGTTCGAATTATCTGGACTGGAATAAGACTGTTCGGCTTTATTTACGAAGTATTGACAAAGATGACCATTTGACTAATGATCCTCCTGAGGATTCGCGGCAAATCTGGCTCAGGGAAGATGCTCGCTTGTTCCTTCAGATTCGGAATTCTATTGATAGTGAGGTAATTGGCTTGATCAATCACTGTGAATTTGTTAAAGAACTAATGGATTATTTGGACTTTTTGTACTCTGGGAAAGGGAATCTCTCTCGCATGTATGAGGTTTGCCGAGCATTCTATCGTGTGGAAAAACAAGATCAGTCCCTTATCAACTACTTTATGGCGTTTAAGAAAACGTATGAGGAGCTTAATATGTTGCTGCCATTTAGCCCTGATGTGAAGGTTCAACAACGCTAACGGGAGCAAATGGCTATCATGAGTTTTCTAGCAGGGCTCTCTCCTGAATTTGATTCTGTTAAGGCACAAGTTCTTTCTGGGTCTGATATCTCCTCTTTACACGATGTCTTTAGTCGTGTTCTCCGCACCGAGATTACTCCACCTGTTTCGCTTAGTGGTGCTTTGGTAATTTGAAATAACAGCTATGCACCTGGGAGACCGTCTAATCATAGTGGACACAAAGGAGGCAGCTCACAAGGGTTTGAAACTCGCACGCCGGATTCTGAAAGTATTATTTGCAACTATTGTCATAAGCCGGGCCATACCAAGTTTGACTGTAGAAAGCTACAGTTTAAAAACCGGCAAAAACACTCAGCTCATGTTGCGGTCACTACTGATGCCTCTGACAAATCGGTCCTTATCTCTACTGATGAATTTGCCAGGTTCTGAAAGTATCAGGAATCACTAAAGTTTCATCTCCTTCTGTCACCGCTATTACTGATTCAGGTAAACCCGATGTATGTCTTCTTTCATCATCCTCCAAGTGGGTCATTGATTCTGGTGCCACAGATCATATGACAGGTAATTCTAGTCTATTTTCTTCTTTTCAATCCTATGCTTCTACTTCTACCGTCACTTTAGCCGATGGGTCACCATCTTGTGTTCGCGGGTCTGGCACCATCAACCCTACCCCCCCGCTATCTCTGTCATCTGTCTTACATTTACCTGATCTATCCTTTAATTTGCTTTCTGTAAGCCAGCTTACTCATAAACTTAACTGTTGTGTCTCATTTTATCCTGATCATTGTTTATTTCAGAATCTTATGACGAAGAAGATTATCGGTAAAGGACATGAGTCTGGAGGCCTGTACATTCTTGATACATCGGTACCGAGTTCTATTGCTTGCTCCAGTGTCACGTCTCCTTTCGAGGCTCATTGCAGGTTGGGGCATCCGTCTCTCCCTCTACTCAAAAAGCTTTGTCCTCAATATAATAAAGTGTCTTCATTAAATTGTGAGTCATGTCAGTTTGCAAAACATCATCGCCTTAGTTCGAGTCCTAGAGTCCATAAACGTGCTAGTGTTCCTTTTGAATTAGTTCATTATGATGTTTGGGGCCCTTGTCCTAATTTGTCTAAACCTGGATTTAGGTATTTTGTTACATTTGTGGATGATTATTCTCGTGTAACTTGGTTATATCCAATGAAAAGCCGTTCTGAGTTGTTTTCTCTGTTTTGTTCGTTTTGTGTTGAAATTAAAACTCAATTTAATGTTTCAATTCGTACTTTGCAAAGTGATAACGCCAGAGAATATACTCAAGCTTTATTTCAGTCTTATATGACTCAGAATGGCATCCTTCATGAAACATCGTGTGTTGATACCCCATCCCAAAATGGTGTGGCCGAACGTAAAAACATACATCTTCTTGAAACGGCACGGGCTCTCTTATTTCAAATGAATGTTCCTAAACCTTTTTGGGCCGATGCAGTGTCTACCGCATGTTTTCTCATTGATCGCATGCCATCCTCTGTTCTTTATGGTGAGATACCTTACAAAATCCTTTTTCCTAATAAGCCATTGTTTCCTGTTGACCTGAAAATATTTGGTAGCACTTGTTTTGTTCGGGATGTTCGTCAGCATGTCACTAAATTAGATCCCAAGTCTTTGAATTGTGTCTTCCTCGGTTATTCTCGTATTCAGAAGGGTTATAGGTGTTATTGTCCCAATCTTAACAAATATCTAGTCTCAATTGATGTTACCTTCCTGGAAGACACGCCTTATTTTCCGTCTTCATCCGTTCCCACTCGCCAGGGGGAGGATGATGATTTGTTAGTCTATTCCATCACATCATCTGCACCCGTCTCGGCACCAGCACCTGTCTCGGCTCCTGTTTCGGCACCAGCACCAGCACCTGTCTCGAAACTAGCTCCTGTCAAGCCTCCTATTATTCAGGTTTACTCCAGGCGTCCACCTATTGATTCATGTCCTGCACCTGCTCCTTCGTCATCAGATCCAGTCCCGAGCGATGATCTTCCTATTGCATTACGCAAAGGTAAACGCCAGTGTGCTTATCCTATTTCTTCCTTTGTTTCTTATAATAACTTGTCGTCTTCCTCTTGTTCTTTTATTGCTTCCCTTGATTCTATCTCTCTTCCTAAAACTGTTTGTGAAGCCATATCTCATCCTGGTTGGCATAATGCAATGATAGAGGAGATGAATGCTTTAGATGACAATGGTACTTGGGACTTGGTCGATTTACCTTCAGATAAAAGGGCTATAGGTTGCAAATGGGTCTTCGTTGTTAAGGTCAATCCAGATGGGTCAGTTGCCCGATTGAAATCCCGTCTTGTTGCAAAGGGCTATGCTCAAACCTATGGGGTTGATTACTCTGACACTTTCTCTCCTGTTGCAAAGTTAACCTCTGTTCGGTTATTTATTTCCATGGCGGCTTCCCATCATTGGCCTTTATATCAAGAATGCTTTTCTTCATGGTGATCTTAAGGAGGAGGTGTATATGGCGCAACCTCCTGGTTTTGTTGCTCAGGGGGCGTCAGGGCGAGTTTGTCGTCTTCGAAAATCTTTATATGGTTTGAAACAGAGTCCTCGTGCTTGGTTTGGAAAGTTTAGTCAGGCTGTTGAGAAATTTGGTATGAAGAAAAGCAAGTCTCACCACTCTGTATTCTACAAACTATCCGCAGCTGGTATCATTCTGTTAGTTGTGTATGTGGATGACATTGTAATTACTGGAAATGATACTAGAGGAATCTCATCTCTTAAATCTTTCCTTCATACTCAGTTTCACACGAAGGATTTGGGGGTGTTAAAGTATTTCTTGGGAGTTGAAGTCACTCGGAGTAAACAAGGTATATTTCTAGCTCAGAGAAAATATGTCCTTGACTTATTATCTGAGACAGGTAAATTGGGAGCAAAGCCTTGTAGTACTCCAATGACTCCAAATGTACACCTTACAGAAGAGGGGGAACCATTTGAAGATCCTGAAAGATATCGAAGGTTGGTTGGGAAGTTGAATTACCTTACCGTGACTCGTCCAGATATTGCATACTCATTCAGTGTTGTTAGTCAGTTTTTGTCATCCCCAACAATTCATCATTGGGCAGCGTTAAAACAAATTTTGGGTTACTTGAAAGGAGCACCAGGACGAGGTATCGTGTACAAAAATCATGGGCACACTCATATTGAATGTTTTTCAGATGCCGATTGGGCAGGTTCCAAAATGGATAGAAGATCCACTTCAGGTTATTGTATCTTTGTTGAAGGGAATTTGGTCTCATGGAAGAGTAAGAAGCAAAGCGTTGTGTCAAGATCCAGTGCAGAGTCTGAATATAGGGCTATGGCACAGTCTGTATGTGAGATAATTTGGATATATCAGCTCTTGACTTAAGTAGGACTTAAAACTACAGTACCAGCGAAATTGTGGTGTGATAACCAAGCTGCTCTTCATATTGCATCTAATCCCGTGTTTCATGAACGGACTAAGCACATTGAAATTGATTGTCATTTTATTCGTGAGAAAATTCAACAAGGCTCGATTTCTATTGGTTATGTGAAAACTGGAGAACAACTAGGGGACATCTTCACGAAAGCATTAAATAGGGTTCGGGTTGACTATCTTTGTAACAAGCTGGGCATGATTAACATTTATGCTCCAGCTTGAGGGGGAGTGTTACGGTGTGTATATAGTTGTCAATAGGCTGTCAATTAGGCTGTCAATTAGAGATTCTAATTGATATAGTTTCCTAGTTTAGATTTAATAGTTTGTATATAAATACATGTAAAACTTCCAATGAAATACACAAGAAAGTATTCTCTTAATCTCTGTTAACACTACTCAAGGGGGTGCTAAAGAAAAAAACCATATCCATCCTAATAGATACATGCAGCACTCACTCATTTATAGACCCTAAGGTCATTAAAGACACCAAGTGGCCTACAACACTCACACCCCAAATGGTAGTACGAGTAGCTAATGGGGAGCAATTGATAATCACAACCATATGTCCAAAACTACAGTGGACAATGCAAGGGGTTCCTTTTGAAGCCAGTGTCAGACTCTTACCCCTAGGGGGCTATAGCATGGTGCTAGGAGGGGACTGGTTACAACAGTTTGGGGATATTACATTGAACCTGTAGAAGCTACAAATGACAGTAACAATTGCACGGAAGAAAGTAACTTTGCAGGGGCAGAGATGCACTGACTCTGCTTCAGTATGTACGATAGACTCCAAAGGCTTTACAAAGTTTCTAAAAAAGCACTTTCCTTCCTTTCTAGGACAACTTTTTTCAATCACAACTACCCCCACCCCGTGACAACATCAATCCTGACATTGCACCCCTGCTACAAGAGTTCACTGACATTTTTCAAATACCTAGTGCACTACCTCCTACAAAATCCCTAGACCATAAGATCCCACTAAAACCAGGGTCCTCTCCACCAACAGCTCAAAACCCCTACAAAGTGGCCTACATACAAAAGGGAGTCATTGAGCAACTTATTCAAGAGATGATGGAGATAGGAATGATTCAGCATTCACATAGCCCATTTGCTGCCCCTATTCTACTGGTAAAAAATAAAGATGGCTCTTGGAGGTTCTGTGTGGACTACATGAGACTAAATGATATCACAATCAAAGATAAGTTTCCCATGCCCCTTATTGATGAATTATTAGATGAATTACATGGATCAACTATATTCTCTAAACTAGACCTAAGGTCAGGATACCACCAAATATTAGTACACCCTTCAGATGTCCACAAAACAGCCTTCAAAACACATCATGGACATTTCGAGTTTAAAGTAATGCCCTTTGGGCTAACAAATACCTCAGCTACCTTTCAAGCCTTAATGAACAATATTTTTGCTCCTTACCTAAGGAAGTTTGTATTAGTATTCTTTGATGACATTTTAGTCTACAGTTCTACAAAAGAGCTCCATTTACATCACCTACGCATTGTCTTATTTACACTTAGGCAACATTCCTTGTATGCAAAACTATCCAAATGCTCATTTTTACAACCTAAGTTGGAATATCTGGGACACATTATCAGTCCTAATGGAGTAGAAGCCGACCCATCAAAGATTGAGTCCATGACCAATTGGCCTATCCCTACTGTTACAGTGTGTGTATATAGCTGTCAATTAGGTTAATTGTAGAGATCCTAAATTGATATAGTTTCCTAGAATAACCTAGTTTCCTAGAATAACCTCAATAGTTTGTATATAAATACATGCTATATTCTCAATATAATATATGAAAAAGAGTATTCTCTTAATCTCTGTTTACATGGTATCAAAGCCACTTAGGGTTTGAGATTAAAATTCGAAATTTGAAGTTAGGGCATAATATTCGAAGTTTGAAGTTTGGTTCTCACCGCCGTTAGAACTCCCAGGCCGCCAGATCGACTCCTTCAGCACCAACAGAAGCCGTTTGACCCTCCAACAGGCGTCGACTTCGACTCTTTCAGCCATCGATCGAAGTCGATCCGCCGTTCGACTCCTCCAGCACCAACAGAAGCCGTTCGACTCCTCCAGGCACCAACAGATCCAGCTTTCGTTCGACGTCGATCGATCTATCCAGTCAGTCGATCGTCTCCTCCAGTCGACTCCTCCAGTCGACTCCTCCAGTCGATCGTCCCTTCCAGTCGAAGCTTCCAGTCGCTGCTTCCAGTCGACGCTTCCAGTCGCTGGCTGCCTCCAGTCGACGCTTCCAGTCGCTGCTTCCAGTCGATCCTCTCCAGTCGTTCTTTGCTTGTCTGTGTCCAGTCGATCCAGTCGATTGAAGGTGACCTTTTTCAAGCCTATTTCCTGATTTCTCTTGATTTGGGGGAGATTTTGCACAACCCTATTTGTAAAATTTGATTTTGGAGGTTTTTCGTTCCGAGTTCTGACCTATTTGACCTGTTATGGCTGAGACAAAGTCAGTAGTTGTATCTGATCTGATTCCTGTGATGTCTAAAATTACGGACCATAAGTTAAATGGTTCGAATTATCACGACTGGAGTAAGACTGTTCGTCTTTATTTGCGAAGTATTGACAAAGATGACCATTTGACTAATGATCCTCCTGAGGATTCACGGCAGACCTGGCTCAGGGAAGATGCTCGCTTGTTCCTTCAGATTCGGAATTCTATTGATAGTGAGGTAATTGGCTTGATCAATCATTGTGAATTTGTTAAAGAACTAATGGATTATTTGGAATTTTTGTACTCTGGAAAAGGGAATCTCTCTCGCATGTATGAGGTTTGCCAAGCATTCTACCGTGTGGAAAAACAAGATCAGTCCCTTATCAACTACTTTATGGCATTTAAGAAAACGTATGAGGAGCTTAATATGTTGCTGCCATTTAGCCCTGATGTGAAGGTTCAACAACGCCAACGGGAGCAAATGGCTATCATGAGTTTTCTAGCAGGGCTTTCTCCTGAATTTGATTCTGCTAAGGCACAAATTATTTCTGGGTCTGATATCTCCTCTTTACAAGATGTCTTTAGTCATGTTCTCCGCACCGAGAGTACTCCCACTGTTCCGCTTAGTGGTGCTTTGATAAGTCGAAATAACAGTTATGCGCCTGAGAGACCGTCTAATCACAGTGGACACAAAGGAGGCAACTCACAAGGGTTTGAAACTCGCGCGTCGGATTCTGAAAGTATTATTTGCAACTATTGTAAGAAGCCGGGCCATACCAAGTTTGACTGTAGAAAGCTACAGTTTAAAAACCGGCAAAAACACTCCGCTCATGTTGCGATCACTTCTGATGCCTCTGACAAATCAGTCCTTATCTCTGCTGATGAATTTGCCAAGTTCTCAAAGTATCAGGAATCACTCAAGTCTTCCTCTCCTTCTGTCACAGCTATTGCCGATTCAGGTAAACCCGATGTTTGTCTTCTTTCATCATCCTCCAAGTGGGTCATTGATTCTGGTGCCACAGATCATATGACAGGTAATTCTAGTATATTTTCTTCTTTTCAATCCAATGCTTTTACCTCTACCGTCACTTTAGCCGATGGGTCACCATCTTGTGTTTGCGGGTCTGGCACCATCAATCCTACCCCCTCGCTATCTCTGTCCTCTGTCTTACATTTACCTAATTTATCCTTTAATTTGCTCTCTGTAAGCCAGCTTACTCGTCATCTTAACTGTTGTGTCTCATTTTACCCTGATCATTGTTTATTTCAGGATCTTATGACGAAGAAGATTATTGGTAAAGGACATGAGTCTGGAGGCCTGTACATTCTTGATACATCGGTACCGAGTTCTATTGCTTGCTCCAGTGTCACGTCTCCTTTCGAGGCTCATTGTAGGTTGGGTCATCCGTCTCTCCCTCTACTCAAAAAGCTTTGTCCTCAATATAATAAGGTGTCTTCATTAAATTGTGAGTCATGTCAGTTTGCAAAACATCATCGTCTTAGTTCGAGTCCTAGAGTCAATAAACGTGCTAGTGTTCCTTTTGAATTAGTTCATTCTGATGTTTGGGGTCCTTGTCCTATTTTGTCTAAAACTGGATTTAGGTATTTTGTTACATTTGTGGATGATTATTCTCGTGTTACTTGGTTATATTTGATGAAAAAACGCTCTGAGTTGTTTTCTCTGTTTTGTGCGTTTTGTGCTGAAATTAAAACTCAATTTAATGTTTCCATTCGAACCTTGCGAAGTGATAATGCTAAAGAATATACACAAGCTTTATTTCAGTCGTATATGACTCAGAATGGCATACTTCATGAAACTTCATGTGTTGATACCCCATCCCAAAATGGTGTGGCAGAACGTAAAAACAGACATCTTCTTGAAACAGCACGAGCTCTCTTATTTCAAATGCATGTTCCTAAACCTTTTTGGGCCGATGCTGTGTCTACAGCATGTTTTCTCATTAATCGCATGCCATCATCTGTTCTTCATGGTGAGATTCCTTACAAAATCCTTTTTCCCAATAAGTCATTGTTTCCTGTAGACCCGAAGATATTTGGTAGCACTTGTTTTGTTCGGGATGTTCGTCCGAATGTCACTAAATTAGATCCCAAGTCTTTGAAATGTGTCTTCCTTGGTTATTCTCGTCTTCAGAAAGGTTATCGGTGTTATTGTCCCAATCTTAATAAATATCTGGTCTCAATTGATGTTACCTTCCTGGAAGACACACCTTATTTTTCGTCTTCGCCCATTCCGACTAGCCAGGGGGAGGATGATGATTTGTTGGTCTATTCTATCACATCCTCAGCACCTGTCTCCGCCCCAGCTCCTGTCTTGGAACCAGCTCCAGTCAAGCCTCCTATTATTCAGGTTTACTCCAGGCGTCAACCTCTTGATTCATGTCCTGCACCTGCTCCTTCGTCATCAGATCCAGTCCCGAGCGATGATCTTCCTATTGCATTACGCAAAGGTAAACGCCAGTGTGCTTATCCTATTTCTTCATTTGTTTCTTATAATAACTTGTCGTCTTCCTCTTGTTCTTTTATTGCTTCTCTTGATTCTACCTCTATTCCTAAAACTGTTCGTGAAGCCATATCTCATCCTGGTTGGCATGATGCAATGATAGAGGAGATGAATGCTTTAGATGACAATGGTACTTGGGACTTGGTCGATTTACCTTCAGGAAAAAGGGCTATAGGTTGCAAATGGGTCTTCGCAGTTAAGGTCAATCCGGATGGGTCAGTTGCCCGATTGAAAGCTCGTCTTGTTGCTAAGGGCTATGCTCAAACCTATGGGGTCGATTACTCTGACACTTTCTCTCCTGTTGCCAAGTTGACCTCTGTTCGGTTATTTATTTCTATGGCGGCTTCCCATCATTGGCCTTTACATCAGCTTGATATCAAGAATGCTTTTCTTCATGGCGATCTTCAGGAGGAGGTGTATATGGCGCAACCTCCTGGTTTTGTTGCTCAGGGGGAGTCAGGGCGAGTTTGTCGTCTTCGAAAATCTTTATATGGTTTGAAACAGAGTCCTCGTGCTTGGTTTGGAAAGTTTAGTCAGGCTGTTGAGAAATTTGGTATGATGAAAAGCAAGTCTGACCATTCTGTATTCTACAAACGATCAGCAGCTGGTATCATTTTGTTAGTTGTGTATGTGGATGACATTGTCATTACTGGGAATGATACTAGAGGAATCTCATCTCTTAAATCTTTCCTTCATACTCAGTTTCACACGAAGGATTTGGGGGTGTTAAAGTATTTCTTAGGAGTTGAGGTCACTCGGAGTAAACGAGGTATCTTTCTATCTCAGAGAAAATATGTTCTTGACTTATTAACTGAGACAGGAAAATTGGGAGCAAAGCCTTGTAGTGCTCCAATGACTCCAAATGTGCAACTTACCGATGTTGGGGAACCATTTGCAGATCCTGAAAGATATCGAAGGTTGGTTGGGAAGTTGAATTACCTTACTGTGACTCGTCCAGATATTGCATACTCAGTCAGTGTTGTCAGTCAGTTTCTGTCATCTCCGACAATTCATCATTGGGCAGCGTTAAAGCAAATTTTGGGTTACTTGAAAGGAGCACCAGGACGAGGTATCGTATATGAAAATCACGGGCACACTCATATTGAATGTTTCTCAGATGCTGATTGGGCAGGTTCCAAAATGGATAGAAGATCCACTTCAGGTTATTTTATCTTTGTTGGTGGGAATTTGGTCTCATGGATTAGTAAGAAGCAAACCGTTGTGTCACGATCCAGTGCCGAGTCTGAATATAGGGCTATGGCCCAGTCTGTGTGTGAGATAATGTGGATATATCAGCTCTTAACTGAAGTAGGACTTAAAGCTACCATACCAGCGAAATTGTGGTGTGATAACCAAGCTGCTCTTCATATTGCTTCTAATCCTGTGTTTCATGAACGGACTAAGCACATTGAAATTGATTGTCACTTTATTCGTGAGAAAATTCAACAAGGCTTGATTTCTACTGGATATGTGAAAACTGGAGAACAACTTGGGGACATCTTCACGAAAGCCTTAAATGGGGTTCGGGTTGACTATCTTTGTAACAAGCTGGGCATGATTAACATTTATGCTCCAGCTTGAGGGGGAGTGTTACAGTGTGTGTATATAGCTGTCAATTAGGTTAATTGTAGAGATCCTAAATTGATATAGTTTCCTAGAATAACCTAGTTTCCTAGAATAACCTCAATAGTTTGTATATAAATACATGCTATATTCTCAATATAATATATGAAAAAGAGTATTCTCTTAATCTCTGTTTACACCTACCAATATCAAACAACTTAGGGGTGGTTTTTTAGGACTTACATGATTGTATAGGAAATTTATTAAGGGTTATGGTTTGATTGCCCAGCCCCTAACCAATCTCCTAAAAAAGAACTCTTTCTGTTGGTCACCTCATGCTTCTCAAGCCTTCCAACAACTCAAGAATGCTATGTGTCAAACCCCTGTCCTAAGCTTGCCCAACTTCAACTTACATTCACAATTGAAACTGATGCATCATCAAAAGGGGTAGGGGCAGTTCTTTCACCACAAGGTAAACCTATTGCCTATTTTAGCAAATCATTAGGCCCCAAGAATCAAACCTTGTCCACCTATGAAAAAGAATTACTGGCTATTGTATTAGCTGTCCAAAAATTGGAGAACTTACTTGCTTGGTTCAAAATTTCAGATATACATAGATCATCAGAGCGTCAAATACTTTCTCTCCCAGAAAATCACTACTATGACTCAACAAAGGTGGCTCTCCAAGCTGCTAGGCTTTGACTACGAAATATTCTACAAGAAGGGCAGTGAAAATCAGGCTGCAAATTCACTTTCTAGGTGCAATACAGAGTTGGAACAGCCTATAGACTCTACAACAGGACTGAATGCCATTACTATCATCACCCCACAATGGATTCAGGAAGTAATGACCAGTTATGAAGGAGATGAGTTGGCTCACTCTATCCTACAAAAGTTACACATCCAGGCTGACTCTTGTCCACCTTATACTCTACATCAAGGCCTACTAAAATACCACGACCTCATCTACATTGGCTCTAATGGAGGACTAAGAGAGCAAATCATCAAAGAACTACATAGCTCAGCCATTGGTGGCCACTCAGGGATCTCGACTACTTACCATAGAGCCAAGCTCTACTTCTTTTGGCTTGGTCTAAAAACCCAACTCATTGCTTACATCACCAATTGTGATACCTGATAGAGGAACAAAAGGGACCAGAGTAGCTATGAAGGACTGTTACGGCCACTCCCTATTCCAGAACATGCATGGCAGCACATTGCCATGGACTTTATTGAGGGATTACCACCCTCCAACAAGCACACAGTCATTCTTGTCGTAGTGGATAGGCTGACAAAATACGCCCATTTCATCTCCTTAGCCCACCCCTACACTGCCTCCACCATTGCCAAACTGTTCCTTCACAACATATACAAACTACATGGACTCCCAGCTTCTATAATCTCTGACTGAGACAAGATTTTCATTAGCGCCTTCTGGCAAGACATGTTCAAGACTTTGGGCACTAAACTCTCACTCAGCTCAGCCTACCACCCACAAACCGACGGTCAAACAGAGAGGACTAATTCATGTTTAGAGACCTACTTAAGGTGCTTAACAGGGGATGCACCAAGCCAATGGGCCAACTGGCTATACCTAGCAGAATTTTGGTTTAATACCACTTATCACATCACTCTACAATCGACCCCATTCCAGGCACTATACGGGTATACCCCACCCTTCCCAGCTCTGCCACCAAGCCCACAACTAGTTATACAAGACGTCCAACACTACCTAAATGAGAGAGAACATATGCTACAGATTATTAAGGAGAAACTTCATAAGGCGCAGGAGCGCATGAAGTTCTATGCAGACAAGAGGAGTGAGAGAACATTCCAAACCTAAAATTGCAACCATATCGCCAAACGTCAGTCCATCTTCGCAAGAATTTGAAATTAGCTGCTAAATTCTATGGCCCCTTTCAGGTTCAAGAGAAAATTGGTACCGTAGCCTACCAACTTGCTCTCCCACCCAAGTCTCGCATTCACCCTGTATTTAACGTGTCCCAGCTGAAGAAGAAACTTGGTGCAAGCATAATCCCAGCTCCTCTACTCCCATTGGTTGATCAGCAAGGCAATTTCCGAGCTGAACCTACGAAAATCCTCGTTCGCAGATTAGTTCCTCGCTACAACAGAGCAGTGACCTAGCTGCTTGTTCAATGGTCCAACACAACTCCATCAGAGGCTACTTGGGAGGACTTGGACCACCTTCGAGCTATGTTCCCAACATTTCACCCTTGGGGACAAGGGTTGTCTGAAGGGAGGGATATTGTCATGACCAAAGAAGAAATCGAAATGAAAAGAGTAGAAAATAAAAAAGGGAAAAACAAGTGGGAAAAGTTGGCGCCACTGCAATTGAATCAAATTCAAAAGGAGGGACAAAACGGTAATTAGTACTTGTTAGTTATTTGCAATACATAGGATCAGAACAAGTGGCAGACATCCAGTGGTTCTGTTTTGAAAAGTTGTTATTACTGTAGCTATAAATAGAGAGGTCGATTGAGAGCAGAGGACAGAACTTGTAAGCTAGAACCCTAGGTCTATTGGTTCAAGTAGAACCTTTAGAAATCTCTGTAATCTGTTTTTCTCTGGTAATTCCATCTTTTGCATCTTTGATCTTCCTCATTGTTGGTCCAATTTGTCTTCAATCCTGACAGAAAGTATTACCTGCCAACCCTTGGGGATGTCATACCCACCAAAGCTAGTGTCTTTGGCAGCTCTTTGAAAGCTACCAAATACTGGAGGTATGATTCTCATCATCTCTTGTGCAACTCGCCACGTGTACATCTTTAGTCCATGTGAGTTGTTCTTCCCCTTGAGCTTGTTCCTCATTTAGAATCCTCATGTGCTCTGAACCAACCATACCCATTGTAGAGAGAAATTTTTAAAGAAAATTTTGAGTACATAGGATAGGAAACTAATTACCTGGGAGGGGGATGTGATGTTTTGTTACCTTCGTGAACTTTCTTGTAGATCTTGGGATCCATAGACAACTTCCAGATTATTAAACTCAGGAGAATGGCCGACGTATCATGACTGGCTATCATTAAGACATTAACAAAATGAAATTATCCAGAATTTCTGTTTCTGTAATGGGTTCTTGATCTTTTTCTTTCAACGCTAACAAGCAAGAAAGGACATCATTTCTCAGGCTAAGAGTGCCCTTCTTGAGGTCCTCCCTTTTCTTGTTTATAATCGGCGATGTTCGATTAATAATCCTTGATTGTGCTAGTATTCCTTGGTGGTAAGTTGTGCCAGGAAAATTCACGGGGACACACCATAAAGCTTTGAATGCTATTGTGAAGTCCTTCAGTAGGCCATCTTTAGTTAGATCGTCATGTATACCAAACAGTATGTTGCATGCAACATCAAAAGTTAGTTTCTTCATCATTGGTACGAAAGTAACAACATCTTTATCTTTCATTTCTTTCAGTAAATGAGTGTTTATCAACTCATCCATACTGTGTACATAGTTTTGAAGGCTTTCCGGTTTCAGGAAGCTCGCCATTGCTCCCTTAATAAGCTTGTATCTGCACTATATAAACCAATTTAATACTCAAGTTCAAAGTAGTATGTACTATATATATATATAACACTTTTCAGTTCTTAATTATGATTTATGAGTGTATTCCCAAAAGATAGTAATATGTCATAATATTGACCTACAAGTTAAAAGGGTGAACAGAAAATTATAATTAGAAAACAATACTCAATGCCTTCACCTAGTTGTTACACTGATATACATATGATTTTACGTATAGTATTCAGTCGAGCATTCGAGTGACCAAGTGTCTCAAACATAAAGGACAAGGAAGTTGTGTTTTAAAAAGGAAATGACGTCATTTCATAATTTACGACTAAACCCACAAAACTTTAGTCATATAGAAATTATACCTGGATCCAGTGAGCTCAAAGAGTTGGTATTTCCCTGCTATTTTTCTGATTGCCTCTGGTTGGGGTTGCAGGAAGCACATCAGTATCAGAATTTAATACAAACTTGTTACCCTCTTGACCTGTGATAAACATAGTAGGGCAGCCCATGATAGAGGTCTTGAACACAGGTCCATGCTTACGCACTCTTTCATATATCCATTCAGCACCAAGGTCTGCCTTTTGTGCTCAGTGAAAAGCTCAACGATTCACCAAAAATGGGCAGACCCAGAGAACCATTAGGCAGATTTCTTGATTTAGAATGTTTCCAAGAAAAAATAGAAAGGAACCAAAGAGATATAACAGTTATTGCAGCTATCACAACAATGGACATCTCCGATGTATCTAAGTTCATGATAAGATGAAATGGGTTCATTATTTACTCATGGTACTTTGAGCTTGATCTCATGGATTTTCAAGGATGACATACTTGTAGTGAAACTGTTATCGTACCACAGAAAATGTTTAATTGGGCACTATTCGCATATAGCCGTCCTGGATTAATAGCAAGCTGACATTATGATATGTATGAGAGAGTAATTGCCTTTGTGGTCATCATCAAATCCAGTTTTGCCTAACTTCACTGTCGCCATGGGAGTGTTTCATAGATTGATACAAGTTAGTGAGAAAGGTAAAATCAAATAAGACATTGTCATGAAGGTGGAGACAATATAAGTGATGTTTCATTTCATTATGAGATGATTACAGAAGAAAAATTGACTAAGACGCTAGAGTTCGAATGATTTAAGACAAATGCACTTCTTTAGTTGTTCTAAAGTTAAAGATATGTGCCAGGTCTAAAGATTCCATGGAACTTAGCGTGTCATTCGTTTGCACGTGATTAGGTGATGAGTAGGACTCCTAGTGTAGATATTCGACTGTATTTAGCCTAGTATAGATGGCTAAACGTGGTTGTCCTAGTCTCAAAATGGTTAAGTTTAATCCAACTAGAATGGAATTGAAACAACACTAGCTACTTCCCAAAACTAACTCTAAGATCACCGACATCGTCACAACTACTATGAGTTCCACTACTAGAAAGAATCATACTTATAATTAACATTTCCATTGTTGCTTATCACTACTGCTACCACTGCACCTCTCCCATTTGCTAGGGAGTTTGGTCTTCGCATTTAACACATGAACCTCAAGGAATGCCTTCTAGGAGAGTTACAATGGGAAGTGTGAATGACTCAATCTTCAGGGTTCGTTGACCCTGATGAAACTCACACATTAGGCTCAAGGAAGTTCCTCAGCCTTGGATTCCTAGTTTCTCAATATATGTTGGAATATGGGCTTGAAACCTTCTCCGCTAATCTAAGTATATGTATTTTTCACTGCCACGTTGATCTCTTCTATCTCTTGATTTATCTAAATGAATATGATCATGATCAAGATAATTTAGTCTATGCAAGCATCTGTGAGTTGCATAAATTATTCATAACTGCATTATCCCAATTATCAGTTTTGTTTGGAGGGTCTAATATCATTTCATGGAGTACCAAGAAACACCAGATAGTATTATGTTCAAGTATTGTTCTTTGGTTCTGTAGCAGCTGAGGTCTGTTAGATGATTTGAAGATCTATATTCTCCTTAGTAGAGCTCCTTTGTGGGTGTGATTACATTAGTTCTTAAAATTTTGGTAGACTCCATCTTCTATCAAATAACCCAACAACAAACATGTTTCCTTAAAAAAAAAACATAAAAAAAAAACATGTTTCCTAAATAAATTTTGAGCAAATTATTTTATTAATAATTGAGATTGAGCCCTGATTTTGTTCTGTTTTCAGCTTTATTTGTTGGCAAAGGTGGCTGCAGTTAGGTGTTTCATGGAGAAGTGGCTATGGTCGTCAATGGTCAAACTAATACAGGATTGCTACTACTGAAGATATTCCTGCTCTAGGTTGTTATATTTTCATTCTACCTAGAGCCTGAGCTTCTACAGGATCAATCAGTCATATATTAAGCGAAAGAAGAGTCCTCGCCCGTGCTAAAAACCAGACAGCGTTGTTTCCCAAGGTAACTCCTGTGAAGATGAATTATGTTGATAAACATTTTCTTACATAACTGAACATTAAAAAGCACTCTTTGAGATATAAAAAATAGATATAAACAATTCAGAGTTATACTCCATCACCTATAGACTTGCATATGAATATATATCGGATTGAAAGTCTAAAAAACAAGCGGATCCTTAGAGACATATAATCTAATATTGGTAGGTGCAAGCGCAACAAAACGTAGAACTATTCGTTAAATAATGCTGGAAATGGTTAACCAATTGTTCAAAATTTGAAATGACTAGGCGACTTATGACCTATAATTAAATGAAACAAAATTTGGCAAAAAAACAAGAGAAGAAAAATAGAATAAAGAGATAACATAAATAAATAGAATATAGTTTTTTTAAGAGGTCAAAATCATCAATACAATAGTTGTTATATTTCTACTTGTTGAGAGTAAATTTGTTGCTTCCCTATTGAATCATCTTTACGGCTTTAGGCTGATCCTCTGATTCTTCATGTTATATGGTCTTAAGAAACTCATCATAGCACCTAATCGGTCTATGCCTGGTACCTGTAATTTAAAAATGCAGTTTCTTCCAAGCAATTTTCCCAGAGAAGCTGGTTGACTTGCCATCACGTTGTTGTCACTGAATGGAAACAACACTAGAGGCTAGAGCCCATGAGTGAAGTCTTATACATGGGGCCATTCTCAACTACACGATTCCTACCCATTGTCTTACTTTCTCTTCATTTTGGGCCTTTAGAGCATCTCCAAGGGATCCTCTAAAAAGCCCAAAAAGCTATTTTGGGGTCTCATGTGGGAAAAATCTTGCTCCAAGGGATTCCCTATCCAAACCCCCATTTTAACTTTTTCTCTTCCTTCCCCCTTGGGGGCATCCATTCCATCTCTCAAATCGTAACAAATATTAAAAAAAAAAAAAAAAAAATCATTTTTCTTACTTCTCTCTCCTCCAATTAAATAAATTTAAATAAAAAATTTCAAAAACTAGGGAAATATATATTTAAATAATGATGAAAAAGTTAAAATGGGGAATGTGGTTGGAGTGATAAAGAAAGAGGAACCCCTAAAATTAGCTTTTGGTTAAACTGGGGGATGGTTTTAGCTTTTACCTTTGGAGGTGCTCTTAGAAATCCTTTAACTTTCTTGAATGAGCCAATGGTGTTATGGTTTAGTGGTTAGGGCTGTGTAGTTTGTCCCCCACGTCTTAGGTTCGAGACTCACCTGCGGCATGGTTTCTTTCTTATGGTTGTTGACCTGTAGGTCGCACATTGTTGAATGGTTGTGGGATCCTTAAAAACCCAGCTCGCTTTCCAAAAAAAAAACTTTTTTGAATGAGTGGGAATCCTAATGACCTGGTTGGTGTTATTGGCTGAAGAAATGGACTTTTGAGTTTGAGATATCCACCAGTGTAATCAAGATAATTGCTAGATATGGCAGTTGGTGTTCAAAATTAGGTTGTTGGAGACCTAGGAGGATCAATGATCGTGAGATTTATACAAACTGCACTTACATTATGTAGTTCTATGAGCATGAAAGGGAGAATCCCAATACATCGCAACTGGAAGTTTAGGCTCCATTCCAAGTTGTGCCATATAGAAGTATAGGTCAACAGAAACTTTCCAATGTGTCCTTTACTTGTTTAAAAATTTATTGAAGGTTGGGCAGACTGCTTTGACTAGAGCATGCAATGTGGCATCAGTCTTTGTGTTGACTTACAATTTGAGTGGGGTCGGGAAAGGAAATGTTTTTCCCATTCGACTTAAAACTAGCAATAAAACATCTTGAATTTTGTTTGCCTACCAGGGTTGGAAATGCTGCAAGTGGCTCATACCCTCATTTAAGAGAATAACCAACCCAATACCCCCTAATTAGGCTTGGCACCAGACAAACTTCAACACCACATGAACCTAATATTAGGTTGTATGCACACATACCAAACAAAGGAGTCCAACCATAAAGACAAACAAGAAATATGGGTGTATTACAAGCAAATTAAGCAAAACTAAGGCAAATACATTGCAAGAGAGAGCCTTCAGCGAGTTGTGAGTTTGATCTTGAGTTGAAGACCCAATGACGGATAGGGCATTGGTTGGCGAGTAATGGTCTCGTTTGGGTTCACCATCGACCACTCAAACTTGGTTATCAAGTTGTGAACCACGCACAGGGTCTCAACCCTACCAAACTCGTTTCCAATACACATATGGGTCCCTGCTCCGAAAGGTATATAAGCGTATGGAGGGATTGGTTTCGCTGGAGTTTCGAATCGAGATGGATCAAATGTGGTTGGATCTTCAAAGATGTCCTTATTCATGTGAGTCACACATGCCACCCAAAACACCTGATGAACCACACATTCATGCAATTAAAGTATGCAACTTTTAGTCTAAATCACAATTGAAGTTCAGATAACTTTTAAACAGATTTGCAATTACATAATTGTTCAGTCAGGTTTCGTTCGAAATTCAAGTCATAAATTAGGGTTATTCTGTCCCTTCAATTTGGTTCAGTTTGTTTTTTATCCATTAATTTGCAATTAGGTTGTTCAAATCTCCATTATTTTTATCTGTGTTGGAGTGAGTGAAGTAGTAAACTAACCTTACTGGTTGTATTGTGTTTTAGTATTTTGTTGTTTTGGGTTTTGGAATGCATCCCTCCTTTGTTTACTGTTGTGATACAAAACAAAGTTTGACTAAGAAACACAACTTTGCATCTGGATTCATCATCTATTGTAGATAATTACCAAGCAATATAACTGTTAATTCTGGAGCTCTCATTTTTTTTTTTTTTTACCTCTTCTCTTCCTGTAGTCATGGTAGGCAGGTCTATTAATTTGCTTAGAAAGGGAATTTCAAAACATCATGAATAGGTAATTCTCTCTCTTCAGCAAAAATATGATGATTTTGCAATATTATTGTGTGGATATATTTTGAGTGTTTTTACTTGGTTGTTTAACAATTGTATGGCCATAGCAACATAAACAAATGTATATTAAGTTCACAATAAGTCTTACTTGCCAACCCTTGGGGATGTCATATCTTCCAAAGTTAATGTCCTTTGAGGCCTTTCGGAAACTACCAAATACTGGAGGGATGATTCTCATCATCTCTTGTGCCACTCTCCATGTGTACTTCATCTTCTGTATGTGATTCCATGTGAGCTGTTCTTTCCCTTCTTGTCTCTCACATAGTATCCTCATTTGCTCTAAACCAACACATTATACGGGAAAGTGTTAAAAAATTTCATATATGGGAAGATAAATTAGGATGTAACGTTTGATTACCTTTGCGAACTTTTTCGTGAATCTTTGGATCCATAGACAACTTCCAGATAATTAAACTCAGCAGAATGGCTGACGTATCATGACTAGCAATCATTAACATGATGAAATTATCCAAAATTTCTATTTCGGTAACAGGTTCTTGATCTTCTTCTTTCAATGCTAACAAGCAAGAAAGCACATCATTTCTCGGGTTAATATATCCCTTCTTGAGGTCCTCCCTTTTCTTGTTTATAATCGGTAACATTCTCTTGATAATCCTTGATCGTGCTAGTATTCCTTGGCGGAAAGTTGTGCCAGGAAAATTCACAGGTATGCACCATATGGCTTTGAATGCTAAGGTGAAGTCCTTCAATAAGGCATCTTTAGTTAGATCATCATGGATGCCAAAGAGTATGGTGCACGCAATATCAAAGGTTAGTTTCTTCATCATTGGTACAAAAGTGATGACATCTTTATCTTTCGTTTCTTTCAGTAAATGAGTGTTTACTAACTCATCCATATGGTTTACGTAGTGTTGAAGGCTTTCCGGTTTCAAGAAGCTCACCATTGCTCCCTTGACAAACTTGTATCTGCACCATATTGACCATTTATGATTCAAATCCAAAGTGGTAGAATTATAATTTTAATGACCTGCATACCATACCCTACACGGCAGTCTGTAACACCCAGATACTTCATCTTGTTTAATGTATTGTGGCAGCACAATACGACACCGGAATACATCTTGGACAGAGGCACTTATCAAAATTTGCATTAACACTTGCTTAAAAATATTTTCTTCAGTTTTTTAGACATCATCATCATCATTATTATTTATGACATAGATCTTTTGTTCTTATGATTTGTTAGTCACAGTTTTTATTTGAAGATCACTACTTACGTATTATAATCTATAACATGTATTAATAGTTAAAACCAACTGTAAGCATGGATGTTCAATTGGCTTTCCGAGTGTCAGACTGAACGAAAATATATGGATATGCGAATTGTGTTAAAATAAGTGCGTGATCACATAGTTTTAAAAAAAACTCCAAAACACCATATAGAAAGGTACCTGGTTCCAGTGAGCTCAAAGAGGTGGTGTTTCCCTGATATTTGACGGATTGTCTTTGGTTGCATTGCAGGAAGCACATCAGTATCAGAACCAAGTACGAACTTATTACCCTCCTGACCTGTGATAATAACAGTAGGGTAGCCCATGAGAGATGTCTTGAACACTGGTCCATGCTTAGACACTCTCTCATATATCCATTCGGCACCAAGGTCTGCCTTTCGTGCTCGAAGAAAGCTCAACGATTCACCAAAAATTGGCAGACCAAGAGACCCATTAGGCAAATTTCTAGAGTCCTTTTTAAGAAAAAGAAAAAGGAACCAAAGTGATACAACAGTAACTGCAGCTAGTACAACAATAGTCATCTCAGATGTATCTAACTTCATGATAAGATGAAATGGGTGATTTAGTTTCATTGTTGATTTGTGGTACTTTGTCAGCTTAATCTCTTCATGGCAAGGATGGTAAGAGTGCTTATAGGGCAATTTGTTATTGTCTCAAACTATTGGATTCACTGAGCTAGCTTGTCATCACATTAAGTATAGCTGGCCCGAGATAATAGCAAGATGAGATTGTGATATGTATGAAAGATCCCTTGCCTTGTGGTTTGCGATCAAATTGAGTCTTGTCCATCTACAGATGTCTCTGTGGTAATATTCCAAATTAGTGAAAAATTTGAATAATAAAACATTGTTACCAAGACAGAGACAATTTAAATGATGTTTCATTACATAGGTGATAAACAGAAAAGGATGAGTTGATTAAGTTATTAGAGGCTAGAGTCCAAATGATTGGAGACAAATGCACATCCTTAATTTTTCGAAGTCAGAGATATTTGCTAGTTCTAAAGATTCCGTGGAACTTGGAAATAGTTTGCCATTTATTTGCATATGATGAGATAAGTGGTTCCCCAAGTTCAGGTATTTGACGCGTTGCTTCATGTAGATGGGCAAACCTGGTTTTCCAGTTCTCAACCAGGTAGAGCCATCTAACTCTTTAAGACTAGAATCCTACTATAATACTATTACATCGCCACCATTGCTCATCACCGCCATTATCGGCTCACTTCTGTTAGCATTGCTACTAAAATTGCGGTACTAAACACTGCAGGTTGTGTGATTCTCACATTGCTATGGAAGTTGGTTTACTCATTCAACAAATGAACCTTCTGAATGCCTTTCAAGAAAATTACAATGAATCTATTTTTGGGGCTAGTTTGAGGGTTATGAATTATGATGAAGTAGTTTAAATGACTCGTTCTAGGCCATTGACCCTGATGAAACCTATACATCAGGCTCAAGGGAATCCCTGTACATCTTGGAGCTTGCATTTCAAATCTCTTCCAAAAATCTAATTGTGTTTGTTCTCCAATCCATCAATATCTTCTTGATTTATGGGAATAGATATGATCCCGAGTTACAACAATTTATAATCTACACACCTATGTATATATCATTGTAGTTAAGGTGTTGAGGCGGATGTACCTGAAAACGTGTGAGGTGTGAGGCGAGGTGAACGCCTCAGTGAAGTGAGGATGTCTCAACATTTTTTAAAGATTTTTTTATAATAAATTAAAACATATTAGCATACTAGTGTACATCATTATTTTGATAAGTATCATAAGAAAATATGTACAAAAAGTGACACAATTACCTAAAATCGAAATGAAAATATAACAAAGTTGTATAACATAGCGAAACGATGCACTACATAAGCGTCAAATAACTTACAAACATTCACTAAATTATTAAAAATCAATAATCTTGAAAGGATAGAAACTTGAGAGTATTGAGCATTTTGTTAGAAGAAATCGTTGGAATGGTGGTAAAAATCCATAAGTATGATCACTATTAGGGGTGGGCATCCCATCCCGCGATCCCGTTCCCGTCCCGTCCCGATCCCGTCCCGTCCCGATCTAGAATGGGATGGGATGGGATGGGATGAAGATTTTCAATCCCGCCAATCCCGTCCCGTCCCGAACTAATTTATTAATATTAATTATTAATATTTTTATTTAATTATTTATTTTAGAATTGTGGAATTGCGCGAAGTTCTTGGTAAGTGTCAATCATTAGGATGTACCATATAGTAACCTTATAATACTAATGCTTTCTTAGTATGTGTGAAGTAAAAAGCATAAGTGTCAACTGTTACACATATGCCTTCTATAGTATTGTGTAGCATGTATGTAATCTAATTTAATTAGTGTTTTTTTTTATTTAGCAAAAGAAAATGTGTATACTTGTTCAAGCATCTCGACTGAAATACCTATAAATGGTACTTTCCAAATAAACAGTATTGTCACTTGTTTTGCTGATCTTGTTGTGTTTGTGAACGAATTTAAGTGGGAACTTGAATTTGAATCCATTAAATTAGACCCTTAGCTATGATCAAATCATAACCATCACAATTGTCGTCCCCAAAAAAATTATATATGATTAGCACGCTGATCCTGTCCCGTCCCGAACCCGTTTGGGATGGGACGAGGTCGGGATGAGGTTTTTCCCATCCCGTCCCATCCCGATCCCGTATGAACGGGATGGGATAGGGATGGGTATATATCGTCCCATCCCGTCCCGTGCCCACCCCTAATCACTATTGATATTCCAAAAACATAAAAATCATTGAACTATGCTATTAAAAATCAAGATTGATGTTGATCACAGACTGATCAAAACACATATGTTTTCTCCAAAAAATAATAAAAAAAAGTGTGACAAATTTATCAAAATCTGAAAACGTTTTATCTTGTTTTTATCAAATTTATCAAATATTACACCAAGAAACATAAAACCCAATTATAGAGTGGGTTGCAAATGGGCTGGCTGCAATTAGTTTTGGGCTGAGGCGGACGCCTCATTTCACTGCATCGCATTGCCTCACTTTAAGGCAAAATTCTGTAAAAAATGCCTTGAGGGAGGGGGTGAAGCCATTCATCCCTTACCTTTATCACCGCATAATCGCTCAGTTGACTCGCCGATTTATTGTCTGAAAAAAAAAAAAAAAAAAAAACCTAACCCTTTCTTTCGATTCCTATTTTTAGAGAAAGAAGAACAAACGAAGCAAAAGCAGAGGAATGGGAACTAAGAAGAACTGAAGAACACGAGAAGAAGAGGAAGCACTTACCTTGGAAGAAGAAGAATGAATTGACGATTGAAGAACACAAACTGATTTCGTGCTGGTTTCGGAGTTGAAGAACTGATTTCCTCCCTCCTTTTAGGTAAGTTCTGTTCTTCTTCTTCTTCTTCTTCTCATTTTTCTTTCAGATTTGTTCTTATTTCAAATATATATATATTTTTTCCTTTATTTGGCAAAGCAAAACGATTTTTTTTTTTAATTTCGGCAAAGCAAAACGATTATTGTAAAGAGGTTTCGAAGTTGTAATTTATAAAGAGGAACTAGTAATCCAGAATTCACACCTAAATCAGGATTTTATCTAATTGGTTTTTGTTTTTCTTGAACTTGTAGGAGACCCTCTTTGTTCTCCTTATCATCTCAGTTCATCTGGCTCAGTTATTCGCACCCCTGGTAAGAATTAGCAGAATCTGTATGCAGTTTTCATTCATGTACAAATGGTACAAAATTGTATTGAAAAGTTCTCAACAATTTTTGTTGTAGTAAAATTATATCTATCTTTAGATGCATAAGAAAATATAATAACAAGCAACAAACTTGCGATTTTTTTTTTCTTTCAGATTTATTTTTCTGCTGTTGGTTGCTTTTACTGAGTTGTTCCTAAACATCTCCAGGTAACTATAATTGTTCAAATCTGCAAAATTAAGGTCATTTGATGAATTAGTAAAGTAATATAATTATGAATTTATAATATTTTGATTAATTATTTATTTTTGTATATGACTATGAGTCTATGATTAAATTTTAAAAATATATGATTTTAAAAAGTACCGATTAAATCCGATTGTTCCCGATTATTCTTAATTCGATCATAAACCGCGAAGCGATTTAACTACTCAGGCCGACACTCATTGGCCTCCAACAATAATTGTCATGTGCAAGCATTTTGAGTTTACATTTGTAGTATTTTTTCTTTTGTTGCGTGATGGATGAGCTTCATTTCCTTTTATGTTTTTCTTCGATGCTTAATTGATTGTTGTTTTCATTTCTTCAAATTAGATATTTGGGAAGTCAATTTCTAGCTCATGGTGAAATTCAAAAATATTTGTCCATGAAAAGCTCTTTGCCCCCATTTACATTTGAGGCTAGCATGACTGTTTAAACTCTAAGTGGGTTTCCAGAGTGGTGACAAGGTGCATGATCGGAAGGTAGGGTTTCCAGCAGATGCGGGTATTGTACAAGATGACGAAACTTTAGTGGATGCAATAGTACTTGAAGCACCGAATATAAAACATATTAACTATTTGGTTCGTAACGCTAACAGCGAAACCGAAATGGAGACCGATACCGACATTTCAGATACAATCAGTTCAGAAGAAGAAGATTTGGATGAATACACCATTAGGTCAAGAGTAGTGTCAGGTTTAAAGACAGACCAAATTCGAATATCGAAAAGATTTCATGCGACAGACTTCAGAGACATCAAGGTATATCCTCGTCGATCATCTAGAATGAAGAAAAGTAACAGCAAGTATAGACATTGATCTAGGGGTTTGGTCACTATTTATTTTGGGTTTGCTATGATGTAAGTCCTCTGGTTCTTTTTATCGGGTAAAGTCGTCATGTACTCTTGACTGATGTAAAAGATTTTTTCAAGTAATAAAAAGCCTAGTATTCTTATTTAAAAAAAAAAAAAAAAAACTCTAAGTGGGTTTGATTGTTTGTTTTTGGTTTTGTCTTCTAAACAATTATATATATATATTATTTATTTTATTGAGGTTTGAATTTGGATTAACTAAAAAAATTCACAAGTGATGCAATCATTTTTCGCTTATTGCTTTGGCTTAGTTTCTGCTGATCTGTTGACTTGCACAAGTAGCACACCTGAGCCACGAACCACCGTGAGGCGGCCGATGACACTCTGATGCTAAAGTCAGACATGGTTATGAGAAATGTGTAATGTTGTAACAAGGAGTTTATAGTGTACCTTAGCTTACCAATCTCATGTCTTATTTATAGTGCAATGAGACCTGGTTCCACCAGGCTATCGTAGGCGTAGTTTAAAAATGAGATATTCGTGGAGATCTCTTCCTAATTAGGAGTCGTACTATAGGAGGGAAGTTCCCTGTTAGCTCTGTGCTCCTAGATACGCGATAGATCCCAATTCAAGAGCAATTCGTAGAAGAGAATTTCCTTGTGTGGAAGTTATTCTGGTGTTGGCTTCCTAGTTGGAAGCAGTAGCAGTTGTAGTTGCTTGTCCGTAGCTGATCCTCGAAATACTTGCCTGAAGAGGGCTTACGGGTATTGAGGATAGTTGTGAGACGTGTGGGCCTAGCATGCTATGAGAGTTCGGGTCCGCCCGCGGACTGCAGTTGGGCGAGCTTATAATCGCTTGGGTCGGATCAGTGTTAGGCTGACGCTTGAGGCCGTAATTCATCGAGATCATTATAACATGTGTAGGGCTCCAGAGTGTGACCGTTTTTATGTATCATCAAAAAGTAAATTTGCTTTCTTAACAAGCAAATGGGAAACTTTGGATCCAATTTGTATGCAAACCTAAAGTCGAAATTCATCTATAATTGGTTTATAAGTTAGGGTTAATCACTTGGTATAATGTATTTAAGTAAATCTCGATGAAATTAACACACAGGCACCTAATAATTAAAAAAGGAACGAAATAAGTGAATCTTGAAGAAATGTCAGACATTAACCAAGTCTACAGTCATCGATTTCTTATAATCTTCCCTTACCTAATTAGTAGCATAAGATGTGATTTGCAAAATATATTTGTATTTATTTTCTTTAAACTCGCAGCACATCCCCTTGACACAATTTTTTTTACCTCTTCAAGGGCCAAAAAAACAAAAGAAGAAAGAACATAATAATTACTACATTATCATAGAATGATAAAATACCACACCTAAGTAAAGCTGTAGCAAGCATGGCTCCAGATCTTGAACTCTAATTTTTTAACCTTTCTCACTGTCGAGGAAATCAGCGAGGGGGAGGGGAATGAGCGGTCAAACCCTCCCCCTCGCTGGTTTCCTTGCCATTTAGAATTTCTGCTAATTTTTTGTAATACAAATTGAAATGACCATGTTGTTGCAGCATCCTCCTTTGTAGGTTTAGCTAGAAAGGAACGGGATGGTGAGCGGGGGTAAAAGGGGAGTACTGGAAGCTCGCGACAAAAGAGTGGGCATTACTATCGTCTACATTGTGCGTTGGAGTTCTTGGGGTTACTGGACTTCTGGATCTTGATGTCATAGGGGTTACAGGGCCTCCGTTTGTTCTTGCAGACATTGTGGATGGTACTGGGCTCCTCGATCTAGGCATTACTCCACTTCTACCGTATCCCCTTGGCCCACTGCCCCTGGGTCCTTTCTCGGCCCATTTGAGCTCTTGCAGCTTCACCAAGCTTGGGTACCTTGTGCAACACCCTACGGCTCCCGCTCTATGTATGTACCTTCAATATTTTCAACATAAAAAAATTGCATAAGTGAAATACAGTGACTTTATTTTATTTTACTTTCTTGGTTCAAAAAGAAATAAATTTTGTTCTGTACATTAATTGTATCTTAATGACATTCATCATGCAAATAATTTCCATGACTAATTTTACTGTTACCTTTGGCTAAACCTTCTCCCCAAGCACTCAACACACTTTCTTCCTTCGTTCATTTCACCCATGCCAACAGTTACACAGTGCCTGCAATATACTCTGCCACATACCTGAGTTCATGTGATGATAGCCAAACATCACAATTGTTAGAAAGAAAAAATTGTGAGAAAAGGTTGCTTAGGTATTAGTTATGAAGTTTAGATGTTTACCAGGCATCTATGTCGAAAAATATAGATGTATGTACTGCAGATGGTGCAAATATTTGAGTGTGGGATTCCAGGTCTCCTTCTTCCTCCTGTGTCATGGTAGCCGCTCCTAGCTGCCATGCTGTCATGGTAACCACTCTTAGATGCCATGCTCACACCACTCACATCATCATAAGCAACACTCATGTCCATATGATCATTTCTGAAGTCCACACCTCTTCTTGAGTTTCCATCACGGTGGTGATGGCCACGAGATGCGTACATCCTCCCCTCTTCTGTATGGTGACGATGACTTCTAGATTCGTGTGTCCTCCCGTCCTGCACATGGTGGTGATGATTTCGGGATACATGTATACTATCATCTTCAACATGGTGTTGATGCTTTCGGGATACATGCATCCTATCATCTTCAACTTGGCGTTGATGATGTGATCTCACTGCATGCAAGCCCCTATTGAAGTCGAGGCTTGGTGATTTTCCTAGACCCATGAGACCAATTTCTGGAATTGGTTCTATGATGTTGGGTTTCTTTCTCTCTCCCACACCATGTTGGTTCTTCAACTTGGCAAGGTCTTCAAAAGTGAGATTCACTGATTCATCTGGGACTCCAAGGTAGAGATCTTCAAGCTCTTGCCTTGCTTTAGTTAGTGTAGCTAATTCTCCCATTGTTGTCAATAGCAATGGTGTTTTGCTTTGTTGGAGAGCCAGAGAGAGGGGATAGTATAGTTTGTATGTGTGAGAGACAAATGTTGTTGAGAGTGTTGTTAATCTCTATAGAGGGGAGTCATAATAATAGGATCCACCAGCATTCGGCCGGGTAGAAATGTAACCAATGGTTTGCAAGGAAATGTTTTTAGAATATAATTATTTCTGCCATCTATACTTTTGGCTAAAGACCTTTTGTAGTACACTACGAAGTAAGATATAATTATCCTCCTTAATATTTGTCATAAAATAGTTGAAGTCTGATCTGTCTTGAGTTTCTAAGTTAAGTCAAGATAATTTTTTTGTCAATTGGCTGTGGTTAGAAGTTCCTTCCAGTAAATGAGTTAAATCTTGACTATTAAACTATCTGACTGAATTTGGAATAAATTTCATGTATTGATATTATTTAGTTTTTAGGGATAAGTCTCGGTCTCTCGTTATTATGTTCCCCAATTTGTTTCCATTTTTTGTGATTAACATACGGTCAAGGTCTGCCTTATAAAGGTTATGTCATATAGTTTTATTTAGGCAAATATGTGCAAAAGATTAATGAATTATTAGTTATCTACTGCATTACTGACAGTAGTTGTTCATGACCCTCTGTGAAATCATTGGATGGATCGATCGTCTTTTCTCTCCATATTTGCTCCAAAACAATGACCTCATTTTATGCGATTGTTGCTTTCTCAGATAGAGGTCTTACTTCTATGAAACTTTGTGTAAACAATGGTTTTATTCCAAATAAACATCCAGAAGAGTTTGAATAACAAAGTCGGAGTTTATGAAGTTATGGATGAGATAGATAATTTTGTTTGATTTGTATGGATGTTGTGGAACAGATGTTCCTCAAGCGTGTTATCTCGGCCGGTCTAATTATATATTACCCTGCTGTACCATTTGTCTCATTTGGTGTTTAGTTGACCCTAATTAGTACCAGTCTTACTAAATTACAGAACAACCTTTTTTTTTATATAGGTTGAAAATGAATGACACTCTGATGTCAGAAATGCTCTGTGTTGCCTTAGTTTAAAAAGGATTAAATGTCCGACATTCGAATGGCCTGATCCAATTGTTGAGAAATCGATACCAGAGGCTATAGTTTTTATGTCAGACGTCCATCTAAATCACATTGTATATTCATCAAAATTGCCCTATTCTGACATCTGTTTTCCATTATACATATTTTAGCAGGGGTTGTAAGAACTAGTGTTTGTTGATTAGGTTTTGGTTTATCCTAATTTGACCCCTAAAAGATGTCGTACACTGCTAATTTTTAAAAGGCTGTTTAGTCTTAGGAACTAACCTATACTCCATCCGGACAATTGGATGACCATCTTCGACCTGGAATAGGTCTTGTTCATTAGGGTCTTAAGGTGATAAGGTGCACATCTATCATTATCAATGACATAGATGTCAAATGAGATATTGGATTTGTAGACTAAGAATTGTTTCTAGATTGAGACATTATGTGCGAAAAGCATCTCAATGTCTTTATACCAATATCGGTGATGCTATTGATGCTCGAGTAACAAGAAAATAAAACAAAATCATCGACATATTGTTATTTATCAACTTGGCAATTACAGTGTAGAGTACATAGGAGAGCCCAATATTAACCTTTATGTATGCTGTGATCAAGACTTTGTAGTCACATTCGAGTATGTTTTTTCCATCGAAATTCTTGTATGTATTGCAAAAACGAGACAGGATCCACCAGCATCCGTAGCGGTGTATCTAGCACCAAGACCCTATCATACTCATCGGTTATCTATCTACATGGAAATGACTTGAATTTGGGGGTCCAGTAAGGACCCAATAACTTATTGGCCAGGTTATGGACTCTTAAATGGCCCAAAATCTTTCGTACAGTGTCACTGACTAGCTTTTATGTTGTTTTTCGCTGATCATTTCATTTGGTGGGTTGAAACCATCGACATTTGGAAGTGGTTTTTAGAATGGTATCTTAATTTAATGTCTGAGAGCATTGTTTTGTGCTTGGGAGGCTGGTTCGCACGTGATCAAACCACTCTACCCTTCTCTACCCTAAATTTTGTAGCATTCTTTGGGTAAACCATGTTTATTGATTGAATAAATGTCTTAAATAACCTATAAATTTTCATGTGGTTCGACATTCGTTTGATTATTGTGGAAGATGTTTAATTTAATCCGCGAAAAACATTTCACGGTGTTAAATCTCTATTTTATAGTATTAAATATGGGCTTTGATCTCTTCATCAGCATCAATGTTAGCAATTAAAGCAAAAATATTTTGAATACATAAATTTGTCTTACCCCAAATTTTAGTCTTCCAACTTTTGAGATTGCATCTGAGAGATTTAAGCTTTCACCAAAAACAGTAGCCAGGGTGGCCAGAAACTACGGAGTTGTTCCACCAAGTTTTCATCTCCTCTGCCAGGGTAGGGTGATCAAACCAACCATTATCAAATGAAAAAAGGCGAGTACAACCGCCAACAGACGAGTTTCAAAAGTAAAGCTGTGTGGGATTATTATTATTATGAGTTTATTATGAATAAGGACCCTGAAGACCTATTTGGAATTTTAATTGATCTTATCAATAAATTGTATTTTGTTATCTTGATTGTTGTATCAATGAAGACTGAGACTGGTTTATTTGCATCTATAAGATTGCCCCAATTCTAGAGAGCCATGGGTATCGATTATTTTTTTGTTAGGGTTGTGGCCCTTTATACTTCTATCCATTCTATAATTGATGTATGTGGTTACGCCTTAAAGAGAATGAGTAAAAATGTAAAAGAGTCTAACTCTGACAAAAAAATGATTGGTTGCCCTGGTTGCCTAGACTTACCCATAAGATTAAAATCTTGCTTAGAACTTTTCAAAATATAATTTGATGATCATTTTTTCTCGAAGCACCTATGGTTTTCTGGACACTATTTTTACACCTTTCTACTATCATTTTAAATCATAAATTTTTGAACTAATCTTCTGCCATGAAGCTATGGATCATTCCAAAGAAATCCCAACTTGATCATAAACTGGCAAAGTGATAACAAGGCAAATTTGTTTCTAAAATTCTTCACGTAGTTAGGTTGATCATAGAACTTCTTGGACGAAACTTAATACATTCACAACTAGCGTCTAAACATCATTAGTTTGCATCTGTATTAATTTGCAGTGCATTGCTTTACAATTGTTTGATAACAATTAATGAAAAAAAATGCATATAGCCAATGTTTGCTTGGTTAGCCTGGATATTACATTTATGCAAAACCCAACTACATAAAAATTGAAAAACAATTCTATTTAACTCGTTTTTCCCCCCTGCTATTATTCATTATTTTTATAAAAAAGAGTTCTTAAATAATAATAATAACAATAATAATAATATACAAATATACGTACATACAAAAATTATAAAGTTTTAGGTTGTACACACAGTTTCCACACAAGCTAAGAGTTCTAAAAAAAACTTGTTTCCTTATAAAGTTGGACTGTCTAAGTAGACGTTGAAGAAAAGAGTGAGATTTGCAAAGTTTTACGAAAGATTTTAACCCATAAAAATTTGTGGAACCACTTAACTACAAGATACGGAGGCGTGAAATTTGAATTTCATAAACTGTTTTTTTTTTTTTGCAAATCATCGTACCAAGCGCCTATTTTGTGTAAACCGTCAGTAAAAAATACAAAAACATTACTTTATAGTGTACCAAGCGGAGCCTTAATCACAAACATCTCTGATAACTACAAAAGCCTACAAAATATGATTATTTATTTATTTTCCTCTGAAAAGCATGATTATTTATCTCAATGATCTTAAATCCTGTAATCTATTCGGCCTAATGATTAATTAAAGAGATTTTCAAATATAACTTAACAATTTCGCGTGGTTTGAAATCTGTGTTAGGTATTTGTTTAGTTATCATCCAAGAATATGTTAAGCTAAAGTCAGATCAAAGAGAAAAACATTTCATTACTTTATGTTAATTTTACGTTGTGCATTTAGCATGGGAAAATGCGTAATAGATAGCTTTTGATAATCTCTGTTTTTATTGCACGGCCTTACATATCTATGGTTTTATTTAGTCTTCATAAAAAAATTTAACTTTTCTCCCCTTTGTATGGTTGTTAAATCATATTAGTTAGTCTTCATATGAAAAAAAAAATCATCTGGCCTCCCTTAAAATGGTTTTTTTTAAGCCATAGGCATAATATATAAATAATAATTAAGTACGGTTACAAAAATGTTATCCTGCGACCGTAGTCAAGTTATGAGCCTCTACATTTTTTTTTTCCGGTCAAACACGAGGATGTTTATTAATGAAAGCAAAGGAAACAAAGAACAAAGAAAAACATTCCTATATCAAGGAATGCCAAGACACCATAAAAGTGTCAAAACTCAAATTCCTAAACAAATTACAAGCCGAACTCATCATTCACAGCAATTCTCTAATCTCGATAAAGATAGAGTGCTCTGATCTGTTGAGTCCTTCAAAAACTCTTTTATTTCTTTCTTTCCACACGCACCACATGAGAACGTGAGGGACCCTACGCCATTGAGCCTCTACATTGAGATCTCTACAAATATAATTACAGTTTCAATAGGGAAGCAAAAAGAAAAAGCATCTAATATTTGTAATGATTGGACGCCAAGCCTAGTCCATAGCCACATTTGGTTGAGAGTCGTCAGCGTGGAGGAGTCAATGATGTTCATGAATCACCAAAAAGGCAACTTGCCTTCCAATTCTGCCCTTGAATAAGAAGTAGGCTGCCTCGGCATAGCACTCTGCCATAGTGCTATCGAATCACTATCAAACAGCCTACCATATTACCCTGCTGTACCATTTGTCTCATTTGGTGTTTAGTTGACCCTAATTAGTACCGGTCTTACTAAATTACAGAACAACCTTTTTTTTTATATAGGTTGAAAATGAACGACACTCTAATGTCAGAAATGCTCTGTGTTGCCTTAGTTTAAAAAGGATTAAATGTCCGACATTCGAATGGCCTGATCCAATTGTTGAGAAATCGATACCAGAGGCTATAGTTTTTATGTCAGACGTCCATCTAAATCACATTGTATATTCATCAAAATTGCCCTATTCTGACATCTGTTTTCCATTATACATATTTTAGCAGGGGTTGTAAGAACTAGTGTTTGTTGAATAGGTTTTGGTTTATCCTAATTTGACCCCAAAAAGACGTCATACACTGCTAATTTTTAAAAGGCTGATTAGTCTTAGGAACTAACCTATACTCCATCCGGACAATTGGATGACCATCTTCGACCTGGAATAGGTCTTGTTAATCAGGGTCTTAAGGTGATAAGGTGCACATCTATCATTATCAATGGCATAGATGTCAAATGAGATATTGGATTTGTAGACTAAGAATTGTTTCTAGATTGAGACATTATGTGCGAAAAGCATCTCAATGTCTTTATACCAATATCGGTGATGCTATTGATGCTCGAGTAACAAGAAAATAAAACAAAATCATCGACATATTGTTATTTATCAACTTGGCAATTACAGTGTAGAGTACATAGGAGAGCCCAATATTAACCTTTTCCCCTTTATATTGATTTCTCAGGACCAAAGACTCATTCAAGAAGATCAAGCAAGAAATGGAACATAGGTGATATACAGATAAATAAAATCCACATAATAGAACACCACATGCATAAAACAATAATAAAAAGAGACATAGCTTTTAAAGATCTATACTTCGTATTGTCCAAGAGAACGCATTACCCACTTTTTAAGGTGGTTTCAGTAGTTCATCCAAGTTCAATACATTGTTTTAAGTATAGTTTTTGTAAACGAGAAGAAAACAGAGAGAAGTATTTAAGAAAAGATGCTTAATATTTATATTAAGAGAATAAACTGAAAATAGAAGTTACAGTGGAGACTTACTTGGAATGAACAAGAGAAGTTGGAGAAGGAAGATGAAAGATTACAGAAAATAAACCTAAGGGATACAAGATAAGTTTTGGGTTCTAAGAGCATCCGAGTCTTACGCAGAAGACTTGTGCTTTATTTATAATCAGAAGTGATAAGAAGAGACGAAGAGATAAGGCTCTTCATTGAGTGGAGGTGGACTGTTGAATCATGCTTCAACTATTCACCTTTTGACTGTCGGCAGGTACTGTTGAAGATGCTTCGACTGTAGCTGCACTAATTGGAGGTATTGTAGCGTCACGCGGATGCTTTTGATAAAAGAAAAGATAGAGCTGTCGGGCTGTCAGTGAACTGTGGCCGAAAGCACTTTTGTTTGCTTGTGGTGCTGGCATATGCTGCCATTGGTGATCATGGACATGGGTCCATCTACAAATCTCGAGGATCAAGGATGCCATAACAGTCATCCTCATTGAGATCCACTGTTGGATCTTCTTCTTCATCATCTGCTTCATCTGAACATATTTGAGACAAGGTCTCCATAAGCTGAGCTCGGGTTGGTTTTGCCATAATAGTCTTCATAAGCTGTTGCTTCAGAAGCTTGGCACTGGAGGGAGATTCAGGCGGAAGGCCAATCTGGGATACCTGTGGTGGTATAGAGGACACCTCCTTTTTGGAGAAGAAGGCAAGGACGCCTTCCTTGGTAACTTTTGAGTGATCAAATCTTTGCCACAATTTTACTTTGTAACGACGGCATAACCATTGAGGCTTGATCTTTGAGAGAGTGATAGCTAAATCAAGTGGAGAACAAACATAGTCCCAACACACGATCCATGCTAGATTGAAACGAATGAAAAACCAGACAGATAATACCTGTTGGTCAACAGGGACAGGAGGCTGGTATTTATCTCTAAAAACATTCCATCATTCTTTGACGGATAAAGGAAGAATGTCAAGGACTGGGCCAAAAGAGCTCCACCATGCATGTTGGAACCAGAATGGTAGAACCTTTTGATTGAACTTTTTGCAAAAAAGGAAGAACCAAGAATGGCCCGATTGAAGAGGACTTACCAGAAATGCTCTGGACCAAGCATTCTTGTAATCAAAATAACTATAGGATTGGGGAGAATAAGGTTGGGAGAACTTCCTGTGATAACGGGGAAGTTGACCCCAATCTTCTTCGGTCAAGATCTTGAAGATCTGACATTTTGAGAAGGTGATCCGAGAATTGGAATCACGATGATGAGTGACGCCAATAGAGTCAGAATCAACCAAGATGAATTCATAGAATTCCATTGTCTTTGAAAGATCTGCTTCTTCATAATGTAGTTCTGGAGAAAACAGATGTTTGGCGATGCTCTCAGGAGCAGGGATCAGAGCCTGGAGGACTGGTTCAACTAGGCAGATAAAGTCTATGTTAGACTTATTGACATATGAAAGGGGTGCCTGACTAGGCTTTGGAAAGCTTGTCATAGACGAGCTCGAATCTGCAGCTTGTCCTAAGGGAGTAAACCTTTGAGACAGTTGAAGTGCATAAGAAAGAGGGGCCGGAGGCTGAGAAGCAAAAGGCTTCTTAGCATAGCTTGCTTTGGTTTGAGGTTTTGCAGGAGGAACCTGCTTTGGAGATGAGTTTTGAGAAGAACTCATTTCTGGAGGAACTCACGGGAGAGGAAGTCTGCCAGTGAGTTATCTGCTCCCTTTATATACTTGATTTCAAAATCGAAAGCTGAAATCAAACCTTGCCATCTGGCGAAGATCTGTTTGGAAACCAAATTAAGTACATCTTTAGTTAAAATGTCTTTTGCTGATTGGCAATCAACTTGCAATAAAAATCTTTGATTTGTTAAATCATCTTGAAATTTCATGATGCACAATACGATCGCTAAAACTTCTTTTTTGACCGTAGAATAATTCATCTGTGTAGAATTCCAAATACCAGAATGGTATCGGACTAATTGGATAGTAGAAGAGTCAGGAAGACGTTGTTTAAGGATACCGCCATACCCGAGGTTAGACGCATCTGTTTCTACAATCTTGAAGGCATTGGGATCTGAAATTCCTAAACAGGGAAGACTCTTGACTTGACTTTTGACTTGACGGACTATTTGTGAATGGGCTTCAGTCCATGGGCTTGGATTTTTCTTAAGTCTACAGTACAAGGGCTTTAGTAAAACTCGGAGGCCTTTGTAAAAATCTGCAACATAGTTTAAAGATCCAAGAAATCTTTGCAATTGGGTTTTATCCCGAATTTCATCAGGAAATTTGTCTGCAAATTCAATTGTTCTGGAAATAGGGGTTACCATTCCATTGAAAATCTTGTGACCTAAAAATCTAACACTTGTTTGAAATAAATTGATTTTGGTTGGGGATAAAACTAATCCATTCTTTTTTATACAATTTTCGAATTGATATAAATGTTTCCAATGGGCTGGAATAGATTCAGAGAACACTAGTATATCATCGATATACACGATGGTGAACTAAGAAAATTGGGATAGGATATCATTCATGATATTCTGAAACTCACTAGGAGCATTCTTAAGACCAAAGGGCATTACATTCCATTCGTAATGTCCAAAGGGAACATTGAAAGCAGTTTTGTACCGATCTTGGGGATGAATCTGAATTTGCCAAAATCCAGATTTCAGATCAAACTTAGAAAATATACAAGCATTATGTAGTCTCTTAAGAAGATCTCTTTGGTGAGGGATTGGATATCTTATCCATTGGAGAACCTTATTCAAAGGTTTATAATTAATAACTAAGCGGGGGCTTCCTCTCTCAAGTTCTGCTGCTTTTCTGACATAGAAAGCTGCACAACTCCAAGGTGATTTGGATGGTCTAATGAGACGTTTGTCAATTAAACCTTTGATTTCTTCTTTACAATACTCCATAAGCTCAAGATTCATTTGAATTGGTCGGGCTTTGGTAGGAATTTTCCTTTCATCAAACCCTGATTCATAGGGAAGATGAACAACATGCTGGGATCTGTACCAGAATGCATTAGGGAGGTTAGAACAAAGTTCCTTTTGGAGGTGTTTCTGGTATTGAACAACTTGTGATTGAAGTTTAGGGTCAAGGAGTTGATCTGCAATTCTTTTATATTCAATTTCATTTTTTAAAAAGTTTAATTGCTGTTGTTTACATGTTAAACGATTTAAAAATGATTTCTTTGTAACTTGATTGAGTTCATAAATTTCTGGTTTGAACAGAAATGGAAATTCAAGTTTCGTTCCTAAGTAGGAAGTTTGAATTCCTTGTTTAGACACAGAAAATGGAGAAATTGCATTGATAAAGGGGGTTCCCAATATCATTGTCTGTTCCATATTTCTGACAAGGAGAAAATGTTGCTTAATGCAAATTTTATCTTTGCAGATATGGGCATTTGACAATTTGAAAAATATTTCCAAACGTGAGTTGTCAGTTGTGTACAACTTCTGTGTTGTTTTTTGGAAATATTGTGAAGGAACAATTCCTTCTTTGATGCAATTCATGTCAGCACCTGAATCAATCAAGGCGATGACAGATATCAAAGTTTGACCTTTGATAAACAAATCAATAGCTACAAACCATTTCTGGATAGTAACTGTGTTTGGAATGATTTGTTTTTTATTTAGATTGTTTAAGAATTCAGCTTTTTCAGGTTTGGAAGATGAAGGGATATCTTCACGTTGTTCATATTCAGAAGGAGGCTGATAAAATTGGTTATCTTGCAAAGTTTGAATTTGGAGATTAACTAAACTTTGATTTTGTTTTAAGAGATTAATCTCTTTTTTGATGTTGTTGACTTCATACTGTAAGTCAGATAGACTAACAGGAGCTGAGGTCAATCTTGATTGATGAAATCTGTTTATGATTTCTTTGTGATCATAAAATGGTGTTACCGTATTTATGATTGGTTTTGGTTGTGTAATTGAACTTTTAATGTGTTGAAGATATTCAGTCTTCAAATTGGGATCTTCAATTTTGTCTACAAAATCAAGTAAATTTTGGGATTGCTTGTTGTTAGATAACATATTGATCTTTGGTTTGGATTGACAATGGCAAGCATCTATGCCGCAACTGTCAGATTGATCAGAGGTGGATGAATCTGATGAGTAATTAAGATTTCCAATCTGGAGATCATCATCAGAAGATTCACTATCTGAATTGATTAAGGTTTGAAGAAACATTTGTTTCATTGGTTTTGGAAGATCCAAAGCTTGGACCTTTTGGGCCGTTCTGCAATTTTTTGCATAATGGCCTGGGGCTCCACATTTGTAACAAATGGGCTTTGAAGTGGAGTGTTTGTTGAAGGGCTTGGGCTTATGAGTCCCATGCCTTTTAGGTTTGCTATAATATTTTTCAATATGTTTAGCAGGCTTTGGGCCATAAGGCCTTTTGGACTTAAATTGTCTTGCAGGATGAGACCTGTATTTCTGTTTTGATGTTAAGCCAGGGGCTCGAAATTCTTCAAACCCATATTGTTGGCAGAAATCTCCTAATTCCTTAGGTCCATTTATGTTTTGTTTCTTAAGTTGATTTTTTAACCTAAGATCATTGCATATTTGTAATGCACATGCATTGGTGAATGAAACAATGTCACCAAATGTTAATTGATCATATTGGATATCTCCAGAGAATTTCTCTTGGAGCTTTCCTCTAACAGTTTCAGCAAATATTTCAGGAAGGCCTGAAATGAACTTGCGCTTCCAGAAAGGATTAGATGCATCAGACTGAAGCATCACTCTCTTCAAGAAGGTATCTTTATACCATCTGAAGTGACTGAGAGTAGGACATTTGTGAGTCATAAGCAAATCCTTTGCCTTACCTTGGTATTCATTAGGGTTTCCTAAGAAATGCCTAAGAATGGTTTGAATTAAGGTAGGAACACAATCAGGAATAATATTCCCTTCAGGTGTTTTCATTGGAAGTCCATTGGGACCAATCTTTTGTGCATACATAATTTCTGTTTTTTCAGCAGTGGATAAATAATTATCCCACCATCCTTTAAGGAGACCTGAAAATCCAGTAATTATGGTATTTGCAATATCCAAATCTGTTTTATTTTCTGAGCGATGGGTGCTAGCCATCATAACCATCTCCTGAGTGATTTCAAGAATGGCATCCTCAGAAGTACCATCAATATTCCAGATATAGAGTTCCTTAGATGAGAAGGAACCAAATGTCTGAAGAGATCTCTCTTCATATTGCATATCTGGGAATGAAGGTCTTGGATAAAAATTCCTAGAAGTTGGCATTGGATTACGCCACTTAGGAATTTTGGATGCAGTCTTAGCATGCCTAACTGGATTGGCCTGATATGGGATATAATTTAATCTATCCAATTCAGACATTGGATCAAAATCAACACTTATATCAGAATCCATACCAGAGAGGTTGGGATTTGATAAGGTGTTGATCGTTAATCTTGAATCCATATTTAAAACTGCTAATTTAGCATCAATTTCTTTTAACAAATTTTTGTTACTTGAAGAAGAAAACGTGTGTTGAGTAAGAGGTTCAGGTATCTGAAAGAAGACATTGGCTTTCTTTTGTTCCTGAATTTTACTCTGTTTTTCTTCTGTTTGTTTCCTTTTTAATTCATTAGTCACAAGCTGATCTTGGACTAACTTTTCGCCTAATTCTGATAATAATAAGTTAGTATAATTATTCTGTTGAATAATCTTACTAACACTGGGAGTTTCATTCACAGGTTGGAAAGGAACAACCAAATATTGATTATCAGATACAGAAAAATCTAAGTTTGTTAATGGAGGCAAAACTGCCTTAATTGTTTTTTCTTCTGGAGTTCTCCAGATTCTAGGTGTAACATTTAAAACATGTATCTTGGGGACATGTACATTGAAATACCAATCTAGAAATGGTAAATTGGTTTTTAATGTTTCACAACAATCATAAAATTTCTTACTAAGTTCATTTCTTTCAATTTCAGTTGTTTGAGATTGGAACTTAGTTCTTCTTTCTTTATTTTCTGGAGACAAGAAGTCTCTTTTGATTTGTTCTTTGTCTAACACAAAGAGTGCAGACAGACAATGAACTCGAGGCAGAAATTCAATTTCTGACTGAGTTGGAGATTGATTCTCTTCAGGAGGTTCAGATGTAACTTCAACTGGAGGATTATAGATTGGTTGCGGAATCTGAGGATAGTTAGGGTTTGTCCTAATATTTCTGAGGTGAAGATGAGGAAGAGGTTCTGGAGTAGAAACTCTTGATTGAAGATGGGTAGGAGCAGTTCTGAATGAAAGTGATTCAGAAGACCTGCGTCCTGATTGGAATTTTGAAGGATCAAGATCAGTGACTCGAAGTTCACTGAATCTTAGTTCAACTGTCCCATCTGGTTTGGACAGGATCCTGTCAATTTGACTTGGAGGAAGACTTCTTGGGATAGAAGCTCCTTCGATAATCCAGGTTTCTGGTAAAGTGACCTGATCCCATTGTATCGTTCTGGGAACGATAACATTGGTATTCTGGTCATTGATTTCAAAAAGGATTGTGTCCTTTTTCATCAGAATGAAGAGCACGAGGGCTCAATTGAGTTTTCATTGCTCTGTAGGTGATCTTGTAGATCAGAGCAAGTGGTTCAGATCCTTCAGCCATGTCAAAGCCAGAGGTCTGAATATTCAAAGTCAGAGTCTCTAAAATGTTTGGATCATTAAGAGACACTGAGAAGTTAGGATAGCAGTTGAAATAAACTGGACCCATTGAAAGTGAAGACTCTGCGATTCTAAGCAGAGAGTCACCAAACTTGTTGTGCCTGCAGTCACGAAGAGCAACCAAAGCACAAGTGTCTAGTCCTAACCTGGTTAGAGGTTTTAGGGCTACTTGGATCAGACCTAAGTGAAGGTATTTATAATTTTCCTTAATTAAAGAAGTAATTGTTTGAGATGACAAAAGTTGTTTTGAATCTAAAGACTTATTGATTGGTACTGTCTGTTCGACAATACTAATTAAATCTTCAGTTTTTGACGAAAAGATTGAATGAGCAATTTTATAAATCTCTTTTTGGGGAATTACTGGTATAGACCAGTTTTGCAAATCATGTTCTACATCAGGGATTCTACCCTCCATTTTGGTTGAAGAACTTAACCTAGAACTATTAGTTCTGGAAAGCTTTGACAAAAAAGACATCGTTTGCTTTGCTTTGGGGTTTGGAAGGGAACACTGTGCCTGGACCACCTACACCTGGAACACCTCTGTGGGACCACCTAACCTAAGATCTCTCTCTGCGCTCACCATGGCGACTTACACTGGATCTATGGCTCCTAACGGCTGACCAACACATCCACGGTTTACCAACGCTATCAACGGTTGAATCTGTCCTAGGTGTCGATGGAGATTCAGGGTTTGATGAAAGGAAAATTCCTACCAAAGCCCGACCAATTCAAATGAATCTTGAGCTTATGGAGTATTGTAAAGAAGAAATCAAAGGTTTAATTGACAAACGTTTCATTAGACCATCCAAATCACCTTGGAGTTGTGCAGCTTTCTATGTCAAAAAAGCAGCAGAACTTGAGAGAGGAAGCCCCCGCTTAGTTATTAATTATAAACCTTTGAATAAGGTTCTCCAATGGATAAGATATCCAATCCCTCACCAAAGAGATCTTCTTAAGAGACTACATAATGCTTGTATATTTTCTAAGTTTGATCTGAAATCTGGATTTTGGCAAATTCAGATTCATCCCCAAGATCGGTACAAAACCGCTTTCAATGTTCCCTTTGGACATTACGAATGGAATGTAATGCCCTTTGGTCTTAAGAATGCTCCTAGTGAGTTTCAGAATATCATGAATGATATCCTATCCCAATTTTCTCAGTTCACTATCGTGTATATCGATGATATACTAGTGTTCTCTGAATCTATTCCAGCCCATTGGAAACATTTATATCAATTCGAAAATTGTATAAAAAAGAATGGATTAGTTTTATCCCCAACCAAAATCAATTTATTTCAAACAAGTGTTAGATTTTTAGGTCACAAGATTTTCAATGGAATGGTAACCCCTATTTCCAGAACAATTGAATTTGCAGACAAATTTCCTGATGAAATTCGGGATAAAACCCAATTGCAAAGATTTCTTGGATCTTTAAACTATGTTGCAGATTTTTACAAAGGCCTCCGAGTTTTACTAAAGCCCTTGTACTGTAGACTTAAGAAAAATCCAAGCCCATGGACTGAAGCCCATTCACAAATAGTCCGTCAAGTCAAAAGTCAAGTCAAGAGTCTTCCCTGTTTAGGAATTTCAGATCCCAATGCCTTCAAGATTGTAGAAACAGATGCGTCTAACCTCGGGTATGGCGGTATCCTTAAACAACGTCTTCCTGACTCTTCTACTATCCAATTAGTCCGATACCATTCTGGTATTTGGAATTCTACACAGATGAATTATTCTACGGTCAAAAAAGAAGTTTTAGCGATCGTATTGTGCATCATGAAATTTCAAGATGATTTAACAAATCAAATATTTTTATTGCAAGTTGATTGCCAATCAGCAAAAGACATTTTAACTAAAGATGTACTTAATTTGGTTTCCAAACAGATCTTCGCCAGATGGCAAGGTTTGATTTCAGCTTTCGATTTTGAAATCAAGTATATAAAGGGAGCAGATAACTCACTGGCAGACTTCCTCTCCCGTGAGTTCCTCCAGAAATGAATTCTTCTCAAAACTCATCTCCAAAGCAGGTTCCTCCTGCAAAACCTCAAACCAAAGCAAGCTATGCTAAGAAGCCTTCTGCTTCTCAGCCTCCGGCCCCTCTTTCTTATGCACTTCAACTGTCTCAAAGGTTTACTCCCTTAGGACAAGCTGCAGATTCGAGCTCGTCTATGACAAGCTTTCCAAAGCCTAGTCAGGCACCCCTTTCATATGTCAATAAGTCTAACATAGACTTTATCTGCCTGGTTGAACCAGTCCTCCAGGCTCTGATCCCTGCTCCTGAGAGCATCGCCAAACATCTGTTTTCTCCAGAACTACATTATGAAGAAGCAGATCTTTCAAAGACAAGGGAATTCTATGAATTCATCTTGGTTGATTCTGACTCTATTGGCGTCACTCATCATCGTGATTCCAATTCTCGGATCACCTTCTCAAAATGTCAGATCTTCAAGATCTTGACCGAAGAAGATTGGGGTCAACTTCCCCGTTATCACAGGAAGTTCTCCCAACCTTATTCTCCCCAATCCTATAGTTATTTTGATTACAAGAATGCTTGGTCCAGAGCATTTCTGGTAAGTCCTCTTCAATCGGGCCATTCTTGGTTCTTCCTTTTTTGCAAAAAGTTCAATCAAAAGGTTCTACCATTCTGGTTCCAACATGCATAGTGGAGCTCTTTTGGCCCAGTCCTTGACATTCTTCCTTTATCCGTCAAAGAAGGATGGAATGTTTTTAGAGATAAATACCAGCCTCCTGTCCCTGTTGACCAACAGGTATTATCTGTCTGGTTTTTCATTCGTTTCAATCTAGCATGGATCGTGTGTTGGGACTATGTTTGTTCTCCACTTGATTTAGCTATCACTCTCTCAAAGATCAAGCCTCAATGGTTATGCCGTCGTTACAAAGTAAAATGGTGGCAAAGATTTGATCACTCAAAAGTTACCAAGGAAGGCGTCCTTGCCTTCTTCTCCAAAAAGGAGGTGTCCTCTACACCACCACAGGTATCCCAGATTGGCCTTCCGCCTGAATCTCCCTCCAGTGCCAAGCTTCTGAAGCAACAGCTTATGAAGACTATTATGGCAAAACCAACCCGAGCTCAGCTTATGGAGACCTTGTCTCAAATATGTTCAGATGAAGCAGATGATGAAGAAGAAGATCCAACAGTGGATCTCAATGAGGATGACTGTTATGGCATCCTTGATCCTCGAGATTTGTAGATGGACCCATGTCCATGATCACCAATGGCAGCATATGCCAGCACCACAAGCAAACAAAAGTGCTTTCGGCCACAGTTCACTGACAGCCCGACAGCTCTATCTTTTCTTTTATCAAAAGCATCCGCGTGACGCTACAGTACCTCCAATTAGTGCAGCTACAGTCGAAGCATCTTCAACAGTATCTGCCGACAGTCAAAAGGTGAATAGTTGAAGCATGATTCAACAGTCCACCTCCACTCAATGAAGAGTCTTATCTCTTCGTCTCTTCTTATCACTTCTGATTATAAATAAAGCACAAGTCTTCTGCGTAAGACTCGGATGCTCTTAGAACCCAAAACTTATCTTGTATCCCTTAGGTTTATTTTCTGTAATCTTTCCTCTTCCTTCTCCAACTTCTCTTGTTCATTCCAAGTAAGTCTCCACTGTAACTTCTATTTTCAGTTTATTCTCTTAATATAAATATTAAGTATATTTTCTTAAATACTTCTCTCTGTTTTCTTCTCGTTTACAAAAACTATACTTAAAACAATGTATTGAACTTGGATGAACTACTGAAACCACCTTAAAAAGTGGGTAATGCGTTCTCTTGGACAATACGAAGTATAGATCTTTAAAAGCTATGTCTCTTTTTATTATTGTTTTATGCATGTGGTGTTCTATTATGTGGATTTTATTTATCTGTATATCACATATGTTCCATTTCTTGCTTGATCTTCTTAAATGAGTCTTTGGTCCTGAGAAATCAATGGTAAGTCATTGACTTGAATTTGGGGGTCCAGTAAGGACCCAATAACTTATTGGCCAGGTTATGGACTCTTAAATGGCCCAAAATCTTTCGTACAGTGTCACTGCCTAGCGTTTATGTTGTTTTTCGCTGATCATTTCATTTGGTGGGTTGAAACCATCGACATTTGAAGTGGTTTTTAGAATGGTATCTTAATTTATTGATTTTGGGAAGACAAACTTTTTTTTTTCTTGGGGGAATAATGACACTATTTCAAACTAGAGCTTCTACGGAGCCTAGTCTGAGAGCATTGTTTTGTGCTTGGGAGGGTGGTTCGCACGTGATCAGATCACTCTACCCTAAATTTTGTAGCATTCTTTGGGTAAACCATGTTTATTGATTGAATAAATGTCCTAAATAACCTATAAATTTTCATGTGGTTCGACATTCGTTTGATTATTGTGGAAGATGTTTAATTTAATCCGCGAAAAACATTTCACAGTGTTAAATCTCTATTTTATAGTATTAAACATGGGCTTTGCATGGGTTAGATCCTGCTTGGGCTCAAGGCCCATTTTCTTCCAATGCTAAATCTCTGGTGGAAGTTATGTTAAATGTTTTCTTGTTACAGTTATTGATTATTAAATAGTTTGTCCACTAAAAATGTCAAATACATTGGCTTAATGTCATATTTAAATGATTTTTACATCCTCATATACGATGGTGGTTTAGGCAGTAGCTAGTCCATATGGATTGTCTAAGTAGGTTTTGCCAAAGGTGTAATGATTCACTGGTTGACATAAAACCCCACTTTATCGCATTTATGTTCCATAGATTGGCTAAGATCGCCTATTTGAAAAACCCTACTCCTCCTCTAGACCTCTACCCCTCGCAAATATTTCATGATGAAATTTTTTGAATAAAAGCTAACTATAACAGTTTAAAAATCTTTTGACTGGATAATTATTCTGATTAAATAAATACTGAATAAGTCATAATAATTAGTGTTCTCACTAATCAAGTTTTCTTATTAATAGCAAAGCTTTTGTCATCCCAAAATAAGTTTTGTCTTCAGGGGCCTGTGAATCTATATGGTGTTTAGAATAGGTGATAGATGATTTTGTAAACAACTTGTAATTGTTTCCCTGGGTTTGAATGTCACACATGAAAGATTGAAATTGAGGACATGGTTTAATATGTCTATGTTGTTTCTATTGAATGAGTCTTATCTTGCAAAAATGAAATCACTGGGTTTGAAAGTCCCGCTAGGCTGCTAGACTCAAGTGGCGAGAGCTTTGGATCTCAATAGACTCGAGAAGATTATTAACAATTTTCATGATGATGAGTTTATTATGAAAAAGGACCCTGAAGACCTATTTGGAATTTTAATTGATCTTATCAACAAATTGTATTTTGTTATCTTGATTGTTGTATCAATGAAGGCTGAGCCTGGTTTATTTGCATTTATAAGATTGCCCCAATTCTAGAGAGCCAGGGGTATTAGTTATTTTTTCTGTTAGGGTTGGGGCTTTTTATACTTTTACTCATTTTATAATTGATGTTTTTGGTTACGCCTTAAAGAGAATGGATAAAAATGTAAAAGAGTCTAACTTTGACAAAAAAATGACTGGTTGCCTAGACTTACTTATAAGATTAAAATCTTGCTTAGAACTTTTCAAAATATAATTTGATGATCATTTTTTCTCGAAGCACCCATGGTTTTCTGGACACTATTTTTACACCTTTCTACTATCATTTTAAATCATAATTTTTTGAACTAATCTTCTGCCATGAAGCTATGGATTATTCCAAAGAAATCCCAACTTGATCATAAACTGACAAAGTGATAACAAGGCAAATTTGTTTCTAAAATTCTTCACGTAGTTAGGTTGATCATAGAACTTCTTGAACGAAACTTAATACATTCACAACTAGCGTCTAAACATCATCAATTCATTGCAAATAAAATTAAATTTAGACTCCGCTTGGTACACCGTAAAACTTTGCATTCTACAAAATTTTGCATTTGCATTAGTTTGCATCTGCATTAATTTGCAGTGCATTGCTTTACAATTGTTTGATAACAATTAATGAAAAAAAATGCATATAGCCAATGTTTGCTTGGTTAGCCTAGATATTACATTTATGCAAAACCCAACTACATAAAAATTGAAAAACAATTTCATTTTCCCCCTACTATTATTCATTATTTTTATAAAAAGAGTTCTTAAATAATAATAATAATAATAATAATAATAATAATAATAATAATAATAATAATAATAATAATAATAATAATAATAATAATAATAATAATAATAATAATAATAATAATAATATACAAATATACGTACATACAAAAATTATAAAGTTGTAGGTTGTACACACAGTTTCCACACAAGCTAAGAGTTCTAAAAAAAACTTGTTTCCTTATAAAGTTGGACTGTCTAAGTAGACGTTGAAGAAAAGAGTGAGATTTGCAAAGTTTTACGGAAGATTTTAACCCGTAAAGATTTGTGGAACCACTTAACTACAAGATACGGAGGCGTGGAATTTGAATTTCATAAACTGTTTTTTTTTGCAAATCATCGTACCAAGCGCCTATTTTGTGTAAACCGTCAGTAAAAAATACAAAAACATTACTTTACGGTGTACCAAGCGGAGCCTTAATCACAAACATCTCTGATAAATACAAAAGCCTACAAAATATGATTATTAATTTATTTTTCTCTGAAAAGTATGATTATTTATCTCAATGATCTTAAATCATGTAATCTATTCGGCCTAATGATTAATTAAAGAGATTTTCAAATATAACTTAACTCTACAAATCAAAATTTGGCGTGGTTTGAAATCTGTGTTAGGTATTTGTTTAGTTATCATCCAAGAATATGTTAAGCTAAAGTCAGATCAAAGAGAAAAACATTTCATTACTTTATGTTAATTTTACGTTGTGCATTTAGCATGTTAAAATGTGTAATAGATAGCTTTTGATAATCTATGTTTTTATTGCAAGGCCTTACATATCTATGGTTTTATTTAGTCTTCATAAAAAAATTTAACTTTTTCCCCCTTTGTATGGTTGTTAAATCATATTAGCTAGTCTTCATATGAAAAAAAAAAATCATCTAGCCTCCCTTAAAATAATTTTTTTTAAGCCATAGGCATAATATATAAATAATAATTAAGTATGGTTACAAAAATGTTATCCTGCGACCGTAGTCAAGTTATGAGCCTCCACATTGAAATCTCTACAAATATAATTACAGTTTCAATAGGGGAGCAAAAAGAAAAAGCGTCTAATATTTGTAATGATTGGACGCCAAGCCTAACCCATAGCCACATTTGGTTGAGAGTCGTCAGTCAACGTGGAGGAGTCAATGATGTTCATGAATCACCAAAAAGGCAACTTGTCTTTCAATTCTGCGCTTGAATAAGAAGTAGGCTGCCTGTAACGACCCGGTCCACATGACACCATATTGTCCGCTTTGGGCTACCAACCGGCCCGCACGGCTTTAAAACGCGTGTTATCATGTAGAGCGACCTCGCACACTTAAAGCACATCCCCCTCCCGCACCCAGGCGATATGGGACTATGATCCCCCTTGTAGCTCGTCCAACCCTTCTTGGCCTATTGGGCCCTCTACCCTCACCCTCACCTCAGGTCCGCCCACTTAGGGTCTAACAATCCACCCCCCTTAAGGCCCAACGTCCTCGTTGGCCACACAGGCACAACGTCCACGTCGCCAGAGGGCCCACCAACACCGTGGCATACTTTCGGCTGGGTCAGGCTCTGATACCAACTGTAACGACCCGGTCCACATGACACCATATTGTCCGCTTTGGGCAACCAACCGGCCCGCACGGCTTTAAAACGCGTGTTATCATGTAGAGCGACCTCGCACACTTAAAGCACATCCCCCTCCCGCACCCAGGCAATATGGGACTATGATCCCCCTTGTAGCTCGTCCAACCCTTCTTGGCCTATTGAGTCATCTACCCTCACCCTCACCCTCACCTCAGATCCGCCCACTTAGGATCTCACACTGCCTCTGCATAGCACTCTACCATAGTGCTATCGATTCACTATCAAACAGCCTACCATATTACCCTGCTGTACCATTTGTCTTATTTGGTGCTTAGTTGACCCTAATTAGTACCAGTCTTACTAAATTACAGAACAACCTTTTTTTTTATATAGGTTGAAAATGAACGACACTCTAATGTCAGAAATGCTCTGTGTTTGCCTTAGTTTAAAAAGGATTAAATGTCCGACATTCGAATGGCCTGATCCAATTGTTGAGAAATCGATACCAGAGGCTATAGTTTTTATTTCAGACGTCCATCTAAATCACATTGTATATTCATCAAAATTGCCCTATTCTGACATCTGTTTTCCATTATACATATTTTAGCAGGGGTTGTAAGAACTAGTGTTTGTTGATTAGGTTTTGGTTTATCCTAATTTGACCCCAAAAAGATGTCGTACACTGCTAATTTTTAAAAGGCTGATTAGTCTTAGGAACTAACCTATACTCCATCTGGACAATTGGATGACCATCTTCGACCTGGAATAGGTCTTGTTCATCAGGGTCTTAAGGTGATAAGGTGCACATCTATCATTATCAATGGCATAGATGTCAAATGAGATATTGGATTTGTAGACTAAGAATTGTTTCTAGATTGAGACATTATGTGCGAAAAGCATCTCAATGTCTTTATACCAATATCGGTGATGCTATTGATGCTCGAGTAACAAGAAAATAAAACAAAATCATCGACATATTGTTATTTATCAACTTGGCAATTACAGTGTAGAGTACATAGGAGAGCCCAATATTAACCTTTATGTATGCTGTGATCAAGACTTTGTAGTCACATTCGAGTATGTTTTTTCCATCGAAATCCTTGTATGTATTGCAAAAACGAGACAGGATGTCAATGGCATGACAGCTCAACGGTTAGAGCTTGGCGAATGGTACCACTAGGTCATGAGTTCAAACCCAGCTTGCGGCATCTTTAGTGGGTTCTGAGATCCTATAAAAACCCTACTTGCCTTTCAAAAAAATAATAATAATAAGAGACAGGATCCACCAGCATACGTAGCGGTGTATCTAGCACCAAGACCCTATTATACTCATCGGTTATCTATCTACATAGAAATGACTTGTTTTTCGCTGATCATTTCATTTGGTGGGTTGAAACCATCGACATTTGAAGTGGTTTTTAGAATGGTATCTTAATTTATTGATTTTGGGAAGACAAACTTTTTTTTTTCTTGGGGGAATAATGACACTATTTCAAACTAGAGCTTCTACGGAGCCTGGTATGAGAGCATTGTTTTGTGCTTGGGAGGGTGGTTCGCACGTGATCAGACCACTCAACCCTAAATTTTGTAGCATTCTTTGGGTAAACCATGTTTATTGATTGAATAAATGTCTTAAATAACCTATAAATTTTCATGTGGTTCGACATTCGTTTGATTATTGTGGAAGATGTTTAATTTAATCCGCGAAAAACATTTCACAGTGTTAAATCTCTATTTTATAGTATTAAACATGGGCTTTGCATGGGTTAAATCCTGCTTGGGCTCAAGGCCCATTTTCTTCCAATGCTAAATCTCTGGTGGAAGTTGTGTTAAATGTTTTCTTGTTACAGTTATTGATTATTAAATAGTTTGTCCACTAAAAATGTCAAATACATTGGCTTAATGTCATATTTAAATGATTTTTACATCCTCATATACGATGGTGGTTTGGGCAGTAGCTAGTCCATATGGATTGTCTAAGTAGGTTTTGCCAAAGGTGTGATGATTCAGTGATTGACATAAAACCCCACTTTATCGCATTTATGTTCCATAGATTGGCTAAGATCGCCTATTTGAAAAACCCTACCCCTCCTCTAGACCTCTACCCCTCGCAAATATTTCATGTTGAAATTTTTTGAATAAAAGCTAACTATAACAGTTTAAAAATCTTTTGACTGGATAATTATTCTGATTAAATAAATACTGAATAAGTCATAATAATTAGTGTTCTCACTAATCAAGTTTTCTTATTAATAGCAAAGCTTTTGTCATCCCAAAATAAGTTTTGTCTTCAGGGGCCTGTGAATCTATATGGTGTTTAGAATAGGTGATAGATGATTTTGTAAACAACTTGTAATTGTTTCCCTGGGTTTGAATGTCACACATGAAAGATTGAAATTGAGGACATGGTTTAATATGTCTATGTTGTTTCTATTGAATGAGTCTTATCTTGCAAAAATGAAATCACTGGGTTTGAAAGTCCTGCTAGGCTGCTAGACTCAAGTGGCGAGAGCTTTGGATCTCAATAGACTCGAGAAGATTATTAACAATTTTCATGATGATGAGTTTATTATGAAAAAGGACCCTGAAGACCTATTTGGAATTTTAATTGATCTTATCAACAAATTGTATTTTGTTATCTTGATTGTTGTATCAATGAAGGCTGAGCCTGGTTTATTTGCATCTATAAGATTGCCCCAATTCTAGAGAGCCAGGGGTATTAGTTATTTTTTCTGTTGGGGTTGGGGCTTTTTATACTTCTACCGATTCTATAATTGATGTTTGTGGTTACGCCTTAAAGATAATGGGTAAAAATGTAAAAGAGTCTAACTCTGACAAAAAAATGACTGGTTGCCCTGGTAGCCTAGACTTACTCATAAGATTAAAATCTAGCTTAAAACTTTTCAAAATATAATTTGATGATCATTTTTTCGGTTTTCTGGACACTATTTTTACACCTTTCTACTATCATTTTAAATCATAATTTTTTGAACTTATCTTCTGCCATGAAGCTATGGATTATTCCAAAGAAATCCCAACTTGATCATAAACTGGCAAAGTGATAAATGGCAAATTTGTTTCTAAAATTCTTCACGTAAAATTAGGTTGATCATAGAACTTCTTGGACGAAACTTAATACATTCACAACTAGCGTCTAAACATCATCAATTCATTGCAAATAAAATTAAATTTAGACTCCGCTTGGTACACCGTAAAATTTTGCATTTGCATTAGTTTGCATCTGCATTAATTTGCAGTGCATTGCTTTACAATTGTTTGGTAACAATTAATGAAAAAAAATGCAAATAGCCCATGTTTGCTTGGTTAGCCTGGATATTACATTTATGCAAAAACCAACTACATAAAAATTGAAAAATAATTCTATTTAACTCATTTCCCCCCCTACTATTATTCATTATTTTTATAAAAAGAGTTCTTAAATAATAATAATAATAATAATAATAATAATAATAATAATAATAATAATAATAATAATAATAATAATAATAATAATAATAATAAAATATACAAATATACGTACATACAAAAATTATACAGTTGTAGGTTGTACACACAGTTTTCACACAAGCTAAGAGTTCTAAAAAAAACTTGTTTCCTTATAAAGTTGGTCTATCTAAGTAGACGTCGAAGAAAAGAGTGAGATTTGCAAAGTTTTATGGAAGATTTTAACCCGTAAAGATTTGTGGAACCACTTAACAACAAGATACGGAAGCGTGGAATTTGAATTTCATAAACTGTTTTTTTTTTTTGCAAATCATCGTACCAAGCGCTTATTTTGTGTAAACCGTTGGTAAAAAATACAAAAAACATTACTTTACGGTGTACCAAGCGGAGCCTTAATCACAAACATCTCTGATAACTACAAAAGCCTACAAATATATGATTATTTATTTATTTTCCTCTGAAAAGTATGATTATTTATCTCAGTGATCTTAAATCCTGTAATCTATTCGGCCTAATGATTAATTAAAGAGATTTTCAAATATAACTTAACTCTACAAATCAAAATTTCGCGTGGTTTGAAATCTGTGTTAGGTATTTGTTTAATTGTTATCCAAGAATATGTTAAGCTAAAGTCAGATCAAAGAGAAAAACATTTCATTACTTTATGTTAATTTTACGTTGTGCATTTAGCATGGTAAAATTCGTAATAGATATCTTTTGATAATCTTTGTTTTTATTGCACAGCCTTACATATCTATGGTTTTATTTAAGTCTTCATAAAAAAATTTAACTTTTTTCCCCTTTGTATGGTTGTTAAATCATATTAGTTAGTCTTCATATGAAAAAAAAAAATCATCTAGCCTCCCTTAAAATAGTTTTTTTTTAAGTCATAGGCATAATATATAAATAATAATTAAGTACGGTTACAAAAATGTTATCCTACGACCGTAATTAAGTTATGAGCCTCCACATTGAGATCTCTAACAAATATAATTACAGTTTCAATAAAGGAGCAAAAAGAAAAAGCGTCTAATATTTGTAATGATTGGACGCCAAGCCTAGTCCATAGCCACATTTGGTTGAGAGTCGTTAGCGTGGAGGAGTCAATGATGTTCATGAATCACCAAAAGGGCAACTTGTCTTCCAATTCTGCGCTTGAATAAGAAGTAGGCTGCCTCTGCATAGCACTCTACCATAGTGCTATCGAATCACTATCAAACAACCTACCACCACAAGAACTTGTCCATGTTGGTTGAACACACCTAAGGCTCCCTTCTAAAAAAGAGGTGGTTTATTTGGTTAAATGATATGACCTTCATCTTTATCAAAAAAAAGTTAAAAAAAGAAGATATGACCTTCATGAGTGTGCAGATTCTTTTCGCAAAGATCACAAAAAAAAGCCTTTATATCTCGTGGTATTGTGTTAAATTTTATTATTATTATTATTATTTTTAATCCAAACACGAAGATTTTTATTGAAGAAAAGAAGAGAAATAAAATACAACCATTCCTATATTAAGGAATGCCACGACACTATGAAGATGTCAAAAAGCAAGTCAAACCCATCTTCCACGACAATTCCTTAATCTCGATAAAAATAGAGATTAGGAAATTGTTTAAATGTTTTCGATAGTTGCTTATTAAATACATTCTCTACTAAACTTAGTCTGTAAAATATTATTCAAATCTCATTACAAAAGCCTTAATTTTAGGGTTAACAGCAATTAATTGTAACATTATGATTTGTCATCCATTGAAAAAAATTATATAAAAATAAATTACATAAACACAAGGAAAACTTCGTAGACACGTATATTACATAAACACGAATATCCCTTATATGTGCATGACATATTCTTTAACAAATGATAACATGGTCACTTAGACAATAATATGCAATGAGTCTCTTTCACTCAAAATTGACACTTCTAATTATGGCTTAATAAAGACATCTTTATCATGAAAATTTCAGCAAATGTTAGTTCATGACATGGTGAAAAACTTTGTGATTTCTTAGTTACAATATGCGTATCTACATCATTTGTCGTGTATATATATATATTTGCTAGGTAGCCAGGCCAGTCAGTTATTTTTTTGTTAGGATTAATTATTTTTACTATTTTTCTTTAAAAAACAACCACAAACATTATTTATATAAATGATAAAATTATAAAAGGACTCAACCCTGACAAAAAAATAACGGGCTGGCTACCTAGAATTGTTATATATATATATAGTTATTAACATGCGCAAAGTACACACAAATGACCAGTAATTTGAAAAATAAGGAGAAGCGTGTAATGCCTACCTTTTATAGATCTTTACCCTCATTTTAATTGGTTTATGAATTTTCCATGAAATGACCAGGGTTAGGAATATACTCATTTTCCAGTTTTGACCTAATGGTGAAATTATATTGCTAGCTTTCTATTTATATCATCAAAGTCTTCTTCCATCATATCATATCGTCTACCATATGGTTGATTTTAATCAAATGATATGACCTTATACTGTTTGTATGATTTAGTATATACCTAACTTGAACATAAACAAATTGTTGAGCCTGAGTTGGATCAATTTTGAGCCCGATTTTTAGAGACTTGTTTTTTGACACTTTCATGATGTCTTGACATTCTTTGATATATTAATGGTTTCACTTGTATTTTATTTTCCTTTTTTTCTTCAATAAAAATCTTCGTATTTAGCCAAAAAAATTTATTAATATGCAAGGAATATCATAACCAAATTTGAAGTTATGCTAACCCATCCATCAAAATTTTCATGTTCGATTTGGGTTAGCGCAACCAAAGTTGAGACCACCTACTTTTGGAATATGAAATAGGAGCTAGCTTTTATGTATGTATATATGAGTGAGGCTAGAGAGCGAGGAAACGGGCGAGGAAACGAGCGAGGAGAGGGATGTGGCGGGGTGGGAGCCGTCCACCCCGCTCGAGATGTGTGCCGCAATTTTTTGTGCACGCATCCCGAGCAAGGTGGACGGCTCCCACACCGCCACGTCCCTCTCCTCGCTGGTTTCCTCGACATTTAGAATTCCCCATGTATATATATATATAGAAAGAGAAAGAGAAAGAGTAAGTCTAGTCAGCCTTGGTAGTTTTTCTTTTTTGTGTTTTTATATTTTTATCCACTTTTTTTAAAACACAATCACAACAACTGTTTACAGAAGAGATAAAAGTGTAAAACACCCCCCAAAAAATGTCAAAAAAAATACTAGCAAATTAGAATTGTTGATATATATACACAGTAAAAGAGAAAATGTAGGTCCATGGAAAAGGTTGTTAGTGAGATATGCTGAGCTTAAGTTTAGTCAGTCAGTTAAATAAAAAATAATACTAAAGCTTAAATAGCAAGATCCGTATACAACCCAGATTTTCCCTTCACTCCCACGAGCTTTACTAAGTGGACATGCGCATATCTAGCAAGCCTTACCAACCCTCTGTGTCGTGTGAGATTTGGTCACCCAAAACTTTAAAACTATAGTACATAAATGTTTTCAAATGTTGCTTAAACTTGCCATAATTCACTAACTCATTAAAATATAAACAAAAGAAAAAGGTTGACATGCAAACCATGAGTATGAAATTCCTTTTCAGTTTAAAGATTTACACATAAGAAAGAAAAGAAGTTCAACATTAATCACAAATTACATGTATAACATCTCTATATAGCTTTTAAATATCATTAGGTAGTAGGTGGGTGCGAGCAGGGGATTGGCACTCAGAGGACTAGATGGATTTTATTTATTTATTATAATTTATAATTTATAAAAGTTAAGTATAATAACATATTACTTATTTCAAATTCAATGTCAAGATATATATGCAAATTGCAAAATATATAAATAAATAAAGTCTTAAATTTTATTTTATTTTGGATTGAAAATAAAAAAATATTTCAACAACCCGCTCGCTAAGCCAATTTTTAGAACACTGATATTTACACAAAAAGTATTACTATGTTAAGTAAAAACTCCAGTTATGGTTGGTACAATGGCAAATCAACTTTGAACTACTATTAACTATATATATTTTAGATTGACTAACTTTAGGAAATCGAGGGTTGCAATGCACCTCACACGTCCACACACTATAGAAGATTTTGCATGACATACTAAATTTGTTCATATATTCGATAAATCTAAATACACACCATACTATATATCCCAATTTATCATCAGACTATCGATCACGAGAAATACAATGAAGGAAACATCGAAAAGCAAAAGGCGAGAAAAAAAAACTAAAGAAAATACCAAAAGAAAGTAAGAAACAACAATTCTAAGTAGCTAGGGTTGCAAGCCATTTTTTGGTCAGATTGTGAGATTTTTACACTTCTAGCACTTTTATAAATGATGTTTGTAGTTGTGTTTTAAAAAAAAAAATATTAAAAAAAAAAAATACTCAAACCTGACTGGTTTCTGGCCGCCTAGACTTACTCCTAAACAAAATACCAAAACGACATAACAAACTATTTTAAGACCAAATGGGAAATTTGGTGAAAACTGCAAAAAAATCGCCTCACCTAACCCACGGATCTCACGGGGCTCCCAAATACAAAACAACAATTCCATGCACAAATAGGCTGACTAGAAATACAAATAATTAAAGTAGGAAGAACTGGGAGATTTTTTTTACTAACGATACCCTCCAAAAGCACTTTGTTGCACCCCTATGTTTGCTCATTTTTCACGAGAAGTCCGTGTAATCACACCTCCCTTGCGCATCACTTCACCAAATCACCATATAAAATGTATCACTCGATCTCAAACTCTCTTCAGCCAAACTCCGGCTAATTATCTATCATTCAATAGCTAAGACATAAATCTTTCTGAATCACACATTCATTAGTACTCACACTATGAAGAACACCAGCGCACTTGTCTCTGCCTTCTGGGGCGGTGCTGCGAACTTGAAGGACAATGCTCTCACCGAAATTATCTTAAGCCCGACCAGTCCGGTCAGTGTAGTCATTATACTAGCTGCCCTTATGGTAGTTGTTGTTCAATTTCGATCTGATGGTGGAAAGAAGCATGGTAAGCTACCTCCGGGACCAGCAGGATGGCCATATATTGGAAACGTTCTAGCATTGTTGAGAAAAAGGCCAGCTTTTCGATGGATTGAAAAGTTGATGAAGGAGATGAAAACTGATATTGCATGCATCAAATTGGGTAGTGTGCATGTAATTCCAGTGACAAGCCCGGAGATAGCACGAGAGTTCTTGAAAAAACAAGATGCTACGTTTGCGTCTAGGCCAATTACAATGGGGACAGAGTACTCAAGTCGTGGGTTCTTATCGGTTGCGGTAGCTCCATGGGGTGATCAATGGAAGAAAATGAGGAGGGTGGTGGCTTCTGAAGTTATTAGTCCTGCTAGACTAAGGTGGCTTCTTGAGAAAAGAGAAGAGGAAGCTGATAACCTTGTTCGATATGTTTACAATCAATGCATGCATGGTGGTGCGATCGTGAATGTTAGAACTACAGCTAGGGCTTATAGTGGGAATGTTATAAGGAGGTTGATGTTTAATAAAAGGTATTTTGGTAAAGGCAGAAATGATGGAGGACCTGGTCCAGAGGAAGAACAACATGTTGGTGCATTATTTACTGTTCTTTCTCTACTATATGCTTTCTCTGTATCTGATTACTTGCCTAGATTAAGAGCATTTGATCTCGATGGACATGAGAAGATAATGAAAGCGGCAACCAAAATTGTGAACAACTTTCATGATACCGTCATCGATAAAAGAATACTAGAATGGAGAGGAGGAAAAGATGATCAATTTATAATGAAGAAGGACCCCGAAGACCTACTTGACATCCTTGTTTCACTCGAGGATGAACATGGAAATCCATTGCTAACCACGGATGAGATCAAAGCACAATCTGCGGTATGTTAATTAATTTGTGAAATTTTCAATATGATTAATTACATTTTTTTACATTATATTTATTTGGTCACACGCATCAAATAACATTAAGGATTATGAGGCTAGGACATCAAATAACATCGAAAAGCGCCGTCAATGATAAATGTAACCGGCGCTTCTGTTAAAACGCCGTTAATGTTTTAGCGGCACATACCTTTACCGGCGCTTGTGCGGCGCTGCGTAAAACGCCGGGAATGGTCTAACCCGGCACATATTTACCTATACCGGCGCTTTTCGAAGCGCCGCTTAAAAAAAATATGTTATAGTGCAAGTTTTGCAACCAAGATGATGTAGTATAATCAGAAGAGGTTTTTTACAACCTCGAGATACATATAAACACTTTAAAAATTTTATCATTCTTTCATGATCACGCAAGCATTTAGTGTTTTTTTTAATGAATGGTAACATGTCAACTTCATCTTTCCACACTTGACTAAGAAATTTAAGCTATACTTTTACCAAACTCTATTGACCATACTTTCTACTGAGTCAAGAAGCTATAATTTTTTATTTTTTATTTTCACTTTTACGATGGTAATTCAAATCTAAAATATACCGCTTAAGAGATCGATCTTTTTTCATTATAATTTTTCGGTTGATATACATATACATGGGATCTAAATTCATATTGGGATATACTTGTGTTTGCAGGATTTAATCTATGCATCAGTGGACAATCCTTCAAACGCAATCGAGTGGGCACTGGCAGAGATGATTAATCAACCCGAAATTCTAAAGAAAGCGATTAATGAAATTGATTCGATTGTTGGGAAGGATAGACTTGTTCAAGAATCTGATTTTCCAAAGCTAAATTATGTCAAGGCATGTGCTAGGGAGGCATTTAGGCTCCATCCCATTGCACCTTTCAATCTTCCTCATGTGTCGAATGTTGATGCCACGGTTGCAGGCTACTTCATCCCGAAGGGAAGTCATGTGTTACTGAGTAGAACAGGTCTTGGGCGCAACCCTAAGGTTTGGAAGGATCCACTCAAGTTCAACCCAGAGCGTCATTTGAATAGTGCTGAAGTCGAACTCACTGAGAATGAACTACGCTTCATTTCCTTCAGTACAGGGCGACGAGGCTGTATGGGGATTCCTTTGGGATCGGCTATGACTGTGATGTTACTGGCTAGGTTGCTTCAAGGGTTCAATTGGAGTGCTCCACCGGGTGAATCAACCATTGATCTCACTGAGTCGTCTCACGATCTTTTCTTAGCTAAACCGTTGCATGCCCATGCAACCCCACGGCTTGCTGTCCATGTTTATCCAACCAATAAGTAAGTATAGTAGAAATTCCATCTTCAGGGGAAAAAACACACACGCATTCAGGGAAATTTAATATTTGATATTTATAAATATTGTGTTATAGACATGGTTATTGTATTAATCAGGAGAATGAGATTTGTTTATTTTCTTGATTCTGCAAACTTCTTCATATGATAATAACCCGTCTAATTGTCGAGGGAATGGGCGAGAAAAACAGCGAGGGAGGGAGAGAGGGAAGGGGAGACCGTTCATCCCCTCGGGATGCACGCAAGGAAAAAGATGGCATGCAACCCGAGAGGGATGAACGGTCCTCCTTCCCTCTCTCCCTCCCTCGCCCATTCCCTCGACAATTAGAGTTTTTGTCTTTTTATATATGTGCCTCCTCCATTAATTAGTATTTCATGAAATAATATTATATTCACTATAGGTTGTGTTTGGTGTGACAGAATTTAAAAAAGAAAAATAAAATAATGGGAAATTTCCTCATATACCAACTAAATATACGACCATTAATTTATATATCTCTAATGTCAAAAAAAAGTATGCTTTATCAATGCATGATTCCTGACGGTTCCATGTCCAAATTATCTCATCCCAGGCTTTTGAACCTCTAAATTTGGAACAGATTAAGTCTAGTTTATTGTTTGGACATGCTAGATGATCATCGTAACTTGGTTAAAAAAAGAAAGAACATTGATGATTATATCAAACAATCTCACTAGAATTTTTTCTAAGCTCAACCAACCCTGCGTCTGTACTATTGTGGTAGTTATTATTAGCACGAGAGTTCTTAAAGAATCATGAAAACTTAAAGATTGAGAAAATATAGTTATGTTTTTTTTAAGTTTTTTTTTGGAAAGTTGAGATAGGTTTTAAAGACCCCAAAACCTTTATATAAATGAAACAAAAGCAAAACCAACAATAAAAAAAGAAGCAAACTCTCACAAGAAAGAGAAATCTAGTGAGAGTGAACATGGTTACTAGGCCTATAAAAATCGTCAACTAGCATCGGCCAAAGACGAAACCTCTTGTTTTTTTTTTAGCCATGTCTCCTTTGTTAAGGAGGAAATGATTCAACATTTGTACTTTTTGTTTGCTTTCTTAGCCCTAGAGGATCTTCGAGGGCAAAGACTAAAATCTTTAGTGCAAGATTTTGAAAACAAATCGCTTGCAACCTCTTCACTAGAAGAATCTTTCTCATGTTCCTCGTTATTACTCTGCTTATCTGTTGTGGTGTTCTCTTTGTCCTGAGTCGGTGTGTGGTCACTTGCCTCCACATTAGCACTACGCTCGAGCATTGGATTGATAAGAATCAGTGGTTGTGGACTCTGCGTTATGGCATCACTTTGGTCATCATTTATGTTATGCTCTGCCATATTGGCAGCCTCTATATTGGTTACATTCCCTGCTTTTTCTGTGATAGGCCCTGGACTCCCCTCGAAACTGGGTTGAGTCTTCGACTTGAATGTATGTTTACCCTTGGCGATCGTCCAACCATCGGAGTTTTGTCTTTCTAGTGGTTGGGTCCTACCTGTAGCTTGTCATACCATATGGCCTGGAGTATTAATTTCTTTGCTCTTTGAACACTGCTGTTTTGTATGGCAAAAAACTGCACAAGATTTGCATTTAATAGGAATCCATGCATACTCAACTTCAACTATTTTTTTCTTATCTCCATGCATACCCAAACTATTTTTGGGTAATTGGTTGTTTACATCCACCTCCACACACACCCTCGCATACACTAATCTTGTCCTTTCTTCAGTAGCTTTGTCAAGCATCATAGGCACTCCAATAAAACTAGCAATCCTTTGAATACCCTCTGGATTCCATAGGAATAAAGGAATTTTCTTCAATGTAACCCAAATAGGTATCGAGGTAAGCACCTTGGCATTCTCGTCCATAGAAGGTGACCAGGCCCTGAGGATGAACAACCTGCTTGCAATATGCAGAGGTCCCATTTCCAATACCTTACTTCTATCTTCTTCCTTCTTGAATTTGAATAAAAAATTCTTATTTTCGTGTATGATCATCTGAAATTCTCGAATTCCTCACGTCCTTATCAGCCACTCTTTGACATAACCATATGTCAAGCGCTTGCCCACAAAGTTGCCAATAACCAACCTTTCACATTCTTCTATCCTATTCGCAAAGTCAGCAGTTTGCACTTGTACTATTTTCCTGCCTTCAACAGTAGCTGGAGGTTCATACCTTAGCTTTGTAGAGCCTGCATGCTGGCTTTGCTTAAGCTTTGACGCCCAACTCATCCTCGCTGGTGCAACGGCAGGGTTTGCCATTGCTTCTTGAATTTTGCTAGGGCCAGAGGATGCAACACCTTACATTCATCTGCTTTATGCAGAACCTCTTCATTCCTTTGCGCTGCAGCCTGCTCTTGACTGGCTGGCACCCTTGCAGTTAGCATTGCCCAGTTTTTGGGGTTTAACATAATTTCCAGTCCTTCTGCACCTAGTTTATCTCCATTTTTTACAGCCACTTGATATTCATTTGTGAGTAACTGTAGCAATCCATCACCATGAATGTTGTACTTCTCCTCAAAATCCATGAACACCTCCTGTGGAAACACATTCTCACTGATTGCATCTCCACCATTTGTTCCTGTCATTCAATAGACCGGAGAGGACGTGGAAAAACTAGCTAGATTGAGCGAGTAAATTCAATCATCGATTTCTGTAATCGACAAATTCAATTTGTTCTCCCTGATTCTATTCAGCGAGGAAATTCATCAAACAAATACTAAGCGCAAAAAATGTCTCCAACAAAATCACTCAATCATCAACTCAACTACACCAGTAATTCAACTACTCAACTACACGGATTCAGTAATCAAGAATCGAAGTTCAACTCGAAATCAAGAGATTGAGAGATCAAGAAACGTTTACCTTCCCTTTCTTGCCTGAATCGCTTGCCCTAGACGCCATTTTCGCTCTCTTTCTATCTCGAATTTATCGATGTAGATATTGATAGAGTCTTCTCTCTCACTCTCTGCTGGAGTTTCCGCAAGGGGGACTATAAGAGAGGAGATGCTTGTGAGTACGCACACGGCGTATTCAAGTGCTGGCTTCACCCTGCTCGCTATCGTACGCACTCCCCTGACACTTACAGAGTCTGGTGAACATTAATATAGCGAAGGATCTCCTTTTTATGTTCTGGTGAAAAAACAGTATCCAGCATTCCAGTAATATATAGTGTGAAAACCTGCATTTTGTAAAATTTCTTGATTTTTTGATGTTGATCATTACAAAGATGAGATATATACATGTATAGAATAAAGTTAACATAGAAGGCAGTGGTGGAGCCACATACAAGGGATGGACCGGGTAAGTTAACATCAGTGGCACAATTACTTTGAAATCTTATTCAATTTTTTGAGTCTGATCACTTTCTTACACATTTCCATGTTACATGATGAGTTGATTGTAGACCGAGTAAGTTAACATCAGTGTCACAATTACCTATTTCACTACCTACTAATATAGTTATATGAACTCAAAAGAAATTTCATCGTGTTGTGGAAATTTCAAAGACAATGATATTGATATGTTGATGTTTTAAAAGAGCATTGTTATCTCTCGAACATCCAAGAGTTGATTTAGGGTCCATTTTAAATGGATGCTAACACTTTCAACATACTAATATTGCATATGGCACAATTAATGGACCGAAAATTATTTGCTAATTTTTTTATTCATTCAAAAGATAATAAATGTTATGAAGTAGAAAGTTCAAGTTCAAACAATTAGTCAGTCATTATTGCTAGTAGTTTAATCCACAATCTACAAAACAAATTAAAAAAAAAAATTGAAATTACTGACATCTAATGTTAGCATCTCTGACAGTTTGATTAGTTGTAATTCGAGATATAACGCAAACTGATTATGCAAATTCATAGTTGAGTATGATGATCTCACTATACACTGTGTGAATTGCCTGACGAAAGATCCCATTGAAGTTTGCTAATTTGATCATGGCTAGAGGATCATAACTATGCAAAAGGACTTACTTCACAAGGTATATTTTTGAGTTGTTTTTAAATTTGTGTTTTTCCCTTTTGTTGTTTCATTAATGATTTAGTTGCTTAAATTTGCGTCGAAGAGGATATCGGTAGGTTTGACGAAGAATATAACTAAAATTAAGATCACTCCATCAGGACCAATATGATAGTTTAGCTCAATGAAATTTTTTCGTTTTCAATTTTGGGTTTTGAAGTTTTGGTTCAATTGGGGAGTATCGCACTCCTGTAAAGATATTTAGACTAATAATAATAATAACATAATTTAGTCAAATTCTCAAAAAAAAAAAAAATGTTGTTATTAATTAATTTTTTTTTACTGAATATCATTGTTCACTTTGCCCCCCTCCTGTTGAAAATCCTGGCTCTGCCACTGATAGAAGAAGATTATTCTAAGGAGCTATACATAGGAGGAGATTATTTTGTGTCTGTGAAGCTGAGATTTTTACAGAACATTCTTAGATATTCACAGAATATGCTGAGTATCAAATCAAATCAAATCTCAACAAAATATGCTAAGATCTTCACAGAATATGTTGAGTATCCAATCAAATATCAACACTTCCCCTCAAGTTGGAGCATGAATATTGAAAATGTTCAACTTGCTTATTAGCTTCGTAAAAATGTTTCCTACTAAAGCCTTAGCGAAGACATCAGCCAACGGAAGATATGAGGGAACAAATTTGGTAACAATTTCACCTGCTTGGATCTTTTCTCTTACAACATGGCAATCAAATTCAATGTGCTTAATACGTTCATGATAGACAGGATTTGCAGCAATATGAAGTGTTGCTTGATTATCGCATAACAAAGTAACCGGTTTCAAACGAGCCCACAGATCTTTAAACAAATATCTAAGCCAAGTTCACATGTTGCAACAGCCATGGACCTATACTCAGCTTCAGTAGATGACCTGGAGACTGTTTTTTGTTTTCTTGTCTTCCATGAAATTAGAGTTTCTCCAAGAAATACACAGTAACCTGATGTAGATCTTCTTGTCATAGGACAATTTGCCCAATTTGCATCACAATAAGCTCTTAGTTGTAGAGAGTTGTTGGAAAAAATAGTAAACTGAGCCATGGATTGTTTTTTAAATATCTCACAACACGAATAACAACATCCCAATGAGGTTTCGTTGGTGCGTGCATAAATTGACTTAAGATGTTCACATAATATATGATATCCGATTGAGTGATTGTAAGATAAAGTAATCATCCCACTAATCTTCTGTAGCGTGAAACATCATTCAATAATTCACCTCGATCATATATAAGCCTCAAATTCTGTTCCATGGGAAAGTCAACAGGTTTAGCTCCAAGAAGTCCAACATTATCAAGAATTTCCAATGTGTATTTTCGCTGAGATATGACAATCCCAGCGTTTTGATCTTGCTACTTTCAAATCGAGAAAATACTTGAGATTACCAAGGTCTTTCATGTGAAACTGTTTGTGAAAAAAAAAACTTGAGATCTTGAATAGCTTTGTCATTGTTTCCTGTGATGATCATGTCATCCACGTAAAGCAAGACCATGGTTAGAGTTGAGCCTTTTTTTTTGCACAAAAAGAGAGTGGTTTGATTATGATTGAGAAAAACCAGGCAGTTTAATGGCTTCTGAGAACTTAGAGAACCAATTTCTAGGCGCTTGTTTGAGTCCGTAAAGGGACTTGTGAAGTCGACACACAAACTTCTCCCCCTGTTGACAAAGTTCTAGTGGTGGCTTCATGTACACTTATTCATGCAAATCACCATGAAGGAAAGCATTATTGACATCCATTTGAACTAGTGGCCAATTTCGAACAGCTGCCAGGGCAATGAGACAACAAACTGTGATTAACATAGCAACTGGAGCAAAAGTTTCGGGATAATCCAAGCCTTCTTTTTTAGCATATCCCTTGGCTACCAAACATGTTTTTTTACCGTTCTACTAAGCCATATAATTTATATTTGATTCGGAAAACTCATTTGCTGCCTATGGGACGATGATTGTGAGATAATGAAACTATGGACCATGTCTTTTGATTCTCAAGGGCGGTGAGCTCAGTTTGCATTGCTTCACACCACTTTGGATCACGTAGTGCCTGTTCATATGTTGTAGGCTCAAGAGTACTAGAAATTGTGTTAACAAATAACTGATGAGAATGACATAATGACTGGTAGAAAATAAAGTTTGATAATTGATATTTGGAACATGATGCCAAAAGTAGAGAGAAATGGCTTTCAAGAAGTGAATTCTAGACCATTATGACTCTGTATGCTTTTAACTTGACAGTTAAACTGAGTGTTGACAAAAGTGATGAATGTTTTTAACAATCCTTGTGTTTCAGATTTGAATCTCATAAGAAAAATCCACGTAAAACGGGTGTAGTTAGCTACAATAGTTAAGAAATAGTGTGCACCAGTGTGTGTTTCAATTTTAGGTGAACCCCAAATCTCACAGTGTATAAGATCAAAAGAATGAGTACTTTGAATAGAGCTTATAGGAAAATATAACCTTGTTTGTTTTGCCAAAGGACAAACATCACATGAATGTTTAGGATCATGAAGAAAAGATGGAATTATTTTGGATAGAAACTGAAAAGGCAATTTGGACGGATGTCCTAGTCTTTTATGCCAAATAGCTGCTGATGGGAGAGAGACTTGATAAGAGATTGGTAAAGGCGGATGCAACTCTGATTGTGATATACGATAGTACAGTCCCTTACTATGCTTCCCCAGGATAATCATCATCTTCGTAGCTAGGTCCTGCAATATACAAAAAGTAGGAAAAAGTGAATGAAACAACTGAGAGAAGATGTAAGTTGATCGATATAAAGAAGGTTCACATGAAATGAGGGTGCACAGAGAACATCATCAACACACATTTTTTGTGTAATATATGCAGAACCAACACTTGTGATTTTTTCATAAGAACCATTTGGTAATGTGACTTGAGAAACCATAGGAACATTGACTTTATCTATGACTGAAGTAGCTATATGATTTGTAGCACCACTATCAATGATCCAATGATGAGACTTAAAATTTTCGGATGTGGATGATGAACAAAATGGAGTAGAGTTACCTGTTTAATTGGCTAAGATAGTGGATTTTTCTTTTCGAAAAAAAGCTTTGGTTTGTGATAATTTTTCAGGAGTGAATTGAATAGGTTGATTAGAAGTTTGGGCGGCCTTGGTGCCCATTTGATTTGCAAAATCCTTTTGAACTCGATTTGGAGGTTGTATATCTTTGCCGTGAAGTTTGTGTCTAATCGGAAATCCAATCAAATAAAAGCATATTTCCATTGTATGTGTAGTTTCATCACAATAGGTACAATGAAGCAGTTTCTTAGACCCTTGTGTCTTTGATGAGCTAGGCGTCCAAGACCGAGAAGAATTTTGTCGTTGTGAAGCAGAATCTGATTGTCATGGCATGAACTTGTGTTCAGCTAGTCCTCTTTGTTTTTCTTCCTCACATAAAAGCGAATATGCTTTCTTAACAGTTGGTAAAGGATGCATAAGCATGATTTGCCCTCTAACAGCTGAATATGTCTCATTCAAGCCCATAAGAAATTGTCCAAGGTTCACCCTTTCTTCTTTATCTGACAGTTGTTTGAGTCCTCTACAAGTGCATGGAATAGCTGGACCACATATTTTCAACTCATCCCATAGCGTTTTTATCTTGGTGTAATACATGAAGATGACATCCTAATTTTACTTTAACTCCACAATGGAACGTTGAATCTGATAGTGATGAGATAAATCACCTTGTGAAAATCATTCTTGTAGATCCAACCAAATTTTAGAAGGAGTTTCCACATAGAGGACACTATTGGCAAGATCTCGATTTAAAGAGTTAAGAATCCAAGAGAGAACCATATCATTACATCGTTGCCACAGTGAATATTTAGGATCAGATTCACTTGGTGTAGGTATAGTCCCTTTGATGAATTGATAATCACATAATTATTACATTTTTTACCTCTTATTATATTTTTGTTAATCTTTGTTTTATTTTATTTTAAATTAATTATTAAATTTTTGTGTTTTTGTATAATCCGGAGCAATAACGAAGAAATCAAAGAAAAATGCAATGAATAAATCACAGACGATGACTTCAGAGGAAGTGGAGGTGAGAATAGCCTAAGCCTATTACCTAAACTCAAAACCAAACCCAAAACCAAATCCGTAAACTCAAACCCAATGCCAAACCCAAAGCATATTCTCTTAATTATCCAAGATTCTAGTTTGATTTAAGCCTTAAATCACTCATTGAACTCTCCCCTTAACTTGTCCAAGTTCATTTTCTCAAACTCAATCAAACCCAAAGCATATTCTCTTAATTATCCAAGATTCTAGTTTGATTTAAGCCTTAAATCACTCATTGAACCCTCCCCTTAACCTGTCCAAGTTCATTTTCTCAAATCCGATCAAACCCAAAGCATATTCTCTTAATTATCCAAGATTCTAATTTGATTTAAGCCTTAAATCACTCATTGAGCCCTCCCCTTAACTTGTCCAAATTCATTTTCTTAATTCTATATAAATACAATAGAAATGAATAAGAAATGGGAAGAAGAGAAGGGAAAGAAAAAAAATACAGAATACCAATACCTCTTCTTGACAATTTGTGATTCTCATCACCATCTCAGCCAAGCAAAATCACCACCCACAGCCTATCCATCTCTGTTTTCTCTCCTTCACTCCACTGAAACAGGGGCGTGACAACCCTATTTCACTTCATCTTCAACCATCGTCACCGACTGCACCACCACAGAGACTTAAATCAAGTTGACGCTACTGGCACCCAGTGGACCTTGTTGAGAGCACCTCGACTGAGAAAGATCAGAACTATTTGCACCCACTGGGATCTGCTGAGCCACACTGGACATGTTCCTGTTTGCACCCTGCTAAATGCTCTGTAACACCACAGTGAATTAAGTCTCAAACTCTAGAATTAATTTCATTTTACTTTATTATTCCATGATTAATATTAATTGATTCGCGATTTATAATATTTTACTGTAATATTTTACTTTCACCTAATATGTCATGCATCTTAGGTTGTTAGAAAAACATTATGTTATAAATCAAGCATGTTTTAATTGACTAATTAAACTTGTGATTAATTGTGCCCTAAAAAGACAATTAATGCTAGGAGTTTATACATTGCTAGAGTCATTTATTTGAAATTGGAATAATAAGAAAAATTGAATATAATTTTAGGAGCTTGAAAAATATTTTGCAAATTGTGGTTTCCCTCCAACTCTTTTTTATTTATTTATTTATTTATTGTTATTTTTATTACTTTTGTTTAACTCGGATTTTAAACAATGTAACCCCCATTTTCTCCAAATTAGTTTAATTAAATTATTAAATTTAATTTAATCCACCTTCCTCGTGAGATCGACCCGTACTTGTCGTTGTCTACCAGTTAGACACCGTGCACTTGCGGTTACTACAAGTGGGTCAAATTAGCTTGTTTATTTAGGCCGGTTAAACCCGCAACATGAATCCCAGTTTGTTTTTGGCACTAAGATTCACCAACATGGAACGTCTTCACATAGCATAGTTGGTTCCATCAAGAACCTTTGGCACAAGAATCATACTTGGATGATCTGAGGCATGGATAAAAGGAGGATCAGATGGGTCAATGGTGAAAAAAGACATGGTTTGATGAGTAGTATTTTGGTTTTCTTGGTTGATGGTTTATTGGTGTTGTAGGTATTTTGGATGAATGGATGAGTAATACCACCGACCCCACAATTTCATTTTGGAAAGATGAAGTTGATATCACCATTTGAATAAATAAAATATTTGATGTGCATGAAAAATAAATGTAGAAAAATAAAAAATTTCACAAGTTAACATACCGTAGTTAGTGTTTTGATCTCCTCAGCTTATTAGCAATGATTTTCCTTGTTCATTCTTAAGTGAAACGAGGATGTCAAGTAGGTCCTTCATAACACAATATCATCATTATTTCCTCCTCTCCACTGCTCTATTCACTATTCAGTTATCAATTATGCTATCATGAAAATTGTTAACAATCTTCGTCGCCTCCTTGATGATCTTCTCGTGTCCATTAAGATCAAAAACTTTCAATCTAGGTAAGTAATCAGATAGATTGAAAGTATACAATAGAGAAAGAACAATGGAAAGAGCATCAACTTCTTGTTTTCCTCAATACCAGGCCCTCCATCAACCTCCTTATAACGTTCCCACCATAAGCAATAGATGTAGTCCTAACGTCGACTAGTACCCCACCATTATTGTTCTTAGCACATATGCATTTGTTGTAAATGTATCGAATGGGGTTATCAGCTTTTTCTTTTCTTTTCTCAAGAAGCCACCTAAGTCTGGTTGGGCTTAGAAGTTGAGAAACCACCACCCACCTCATCTTCTTCCATTGATCACCCCATGGAGCAACTGCAATTGATAGGAACCCATGACTGGAACACTTAAGTCTCCTTAGTAATAGGCCTAGATGAAAATGTAGTGTCATGTTTTGTTGAGATTTGATTTGATTGGATATTCGAGACCACTTAAAATTAAAAAAGAAAAAGAAAAATAAAGGGGAAAGGAGTCTCACACAAACCACTTCAAGTTAATTAAAAACCCGTTAAAATTTAAGTGACACTCTGATGATGGCGAAGTATTTTATCAAATCAATAAGCTATTTATTTGATAAATCTATGCATGTGCCTTTTGTACATGCTAATTCTTGCGTTTATTATTGTTTTTAATTTTGTAGATTGTGTTGGCGCGCTAGGCATGTGCATGTATTTTGGTCCATTTTTCAAAATGCCTCGTTTCTATTAGAGAGTATACCACTCTTTATATTCTTTCATGACAACTCCACCTTTCAACTTCATCCCAATAATCTCCACCTTTGCGCGAATTGTCACATCTTACAATCCATTAATCTTCAACTATCTTGAGGAACATCGGACCGATCTTCAACCATCTCAAGGAACACCTTCACCTAGATTGTAAGGAAACCCATTGGCGACATCTACAACATCCTGAGGATTCGCATCTCGAGGAAACCATCTGTCACGACCCGATCTACATGAAACAATATTGTCTGCTCTGGGCCCAACCTAACTACCCGCATGGCTTTAAAACGCGTTGTGTCATGTAGATCCAAATTGTACATATATAACACATCTCCATCCCTCACCCAGGCGATGTGGGACTATAACACCGAAGTAGTCTGCCAGCCTTTGAGCCTGCCCACACTTGGTAGCCTGCCAGCCTTCTGAGCCCACCCACACATGGAGCTGCCAGCCTCAGAGCCCGCCCACACAAGGTAGTCCGTCAGCCTCAGAGCACGCCCACTCTGGGTACTACAATCCACCCCCCTTAGGGCCCAACGTCCTCGTTGGCACACTTGTGGCTGGGATCCGGCTCTGATACCATTCTATCACGACCCGATCCACATGAAACAATATTTTTCGCTCTAGGCCCAACCTAACTACCTGCACGGCTTTAAAATACGTTGTGTCATGTAGATCCAAACTCGTACATATATAGCACATCTCCATCCCTCACCCAGACGATGTTGGACTATAACACCGATGTAGCAAATGTCACGCCCCGATTTTTGAACAACAGAAATTAATATATTGTAAAAAACCAAGGCACGTCAGGAACAAATTAAATGGTACAGTCATAAGGCAGAAAACAAACTAATAACTTTCATCAATATTCTTCCTCTAAAAATGAGATCCACAATTATAAATAAATGAAAATTACATAAATCAACCTCCAAATAAATCTTTGACAAAAACTGAACATTTATAACTAAACCCTACATTTGATTACCTAGGAATAATAATAATAATAAAGATCTAACAAAAACGTGTCGATTCCTCAACTAATACCCCCATTGCACTCCAATTAACCTTGATAGGTCTCTGGAGCTACGTTCGTTAAGAACGCACCAAAATTTGTAAAACAATACAAAATCTGGGTCAGTATATTAATACTGGTATGAGCAAACTTACAAATCGAGACAATTAAATATAAAAGAAAAATGCATTTCACCTTAAAGAAGACAGGTAGTTCTCATTCGAGATTCGAATGAGTTGTTAGTTTCTTCCCTCAAGGCTAACTTAGTACATGCTAAAATAATTCATACACAATTTCATGTTATGATCAATTCAATGGTTTTATTTATTTATTTTTCCTAATTCTTGGCTTCTTTTCCACAATCGCACTTTCCTCTTGTGTCGAACACACCTCACCCAAGTGTGTCTCCCTTGCCATCGAAGCCACTCAGAGCATACATGACCCAAGTGGGGTGTCACATCAAGTGTCATGTCATCTCACCCGAAGTTCGATACCTGGCAAGTATTTTCTAAATCTACACGTACTACCAAACTCACATGGAACGGCGTACTGATATGCAAGCAAGTCTGCATACCCAAAATTATATCACACGTATACAAGCAAGTCTGTATACAAATACATATTTTTTTCTCAATTTTTTTTTTTTAGAGTTGTGGAAAAGAGCACATACTTAACATTTTTAAAACTACCAAAATTTATCATGTAAACATTTCAATTAGTGAATAGTTAATTAAATAAATTGAGTTTGGCTGGCATGAGAAGGAGACTAGATAAAGTAATTGATTAAAATGGGTTAAAAGAAAGCAAATAGAAAATAATATATTGGTGACATGACCTGGCACATCCTTTTGGTAGCAGTTACAGTGGAGATTTTTGGAGAGCATGTGATCATAAACTTTCAAAGAAAAACAAGGAGATAGTAACCATCAGCCGGTTTCTCTTTACTTGGGCTAATATGGTTTAGGGTATTGTTTCCATGCAAAAACCCTTTGTTTTGTCAAAACATAAATTCAAGTAAAAATTATAAAATAAAAATAATGAACTCCTCAGATAACTAAATAATGTAAACTAAGAAAAACCTAAGATCCAAGGAGTGGGTCCATCGTGAACAAGACAACCCCATTGTGTGTCCAGGTTTCTTTTCTTTTTCTTTTTTTTTTATTTCCTCTGACATTGCTCAGATTAGTGGTTTAGACTAGTGGGATTAAACTTTCTCCACCGCTAATCTCACTGTTAGCGTTAAAACCCCAAATAATTATTCACTCTGACTAAAGAATTTGTAGAGAAACTAAATGTTTATAACATGTATGGAAAAGCCCCACAAGTTACAAATCCATCAACACATGTCCCCATCAACAAATCCATCAACGGTAAAAAAAAATAAAACCGATTTCACAAAAATAGTGAAACCGATTTCACAAGTGTCCCTATCAATTGTAAAATAGTAAGATCAATTTCACCAGCTACAAGCCACGCCATTTAGAGAAATGATGAAGGGAGATAGAGTTTTACTCACCAATGTTTTTCTTTGCAAGATTTCAAAGTCCTCCTTTCAGTGCTTCCCTCTTTTCAACTTAAGTTTTTTTTTTTTTTTTTTTTTTTTTTTTTTTTGTATGCAAAGAGAAAAACAAAAAGAGCTAGGGTTTCTTTTTAAATGAAACTTTTTTTTATTAGGGTTTCATTAGCTAAACACAACCATCCCTTATCTCTTTTCCATCATCAGTCTAAACCTAGGTCCTAAATTAAAATCATAAAATATAATTATTTGTAACTATTACCAATTAATAATTACTACCAATAAATAAATATTATTAACTTCGAAAATAATAAAAATATATTGATAAGTGAATTGGGCGGGTATTACAATATGAGAAGAGGGGTGTCCCTAATTTATGATCAATTTAGGGGGTGACCCCATTTGGCTATTATGGTGTGGAGGTCCCTCTAAATCATCCTTTATTGTAAAAATTAAATAACATAATCTTTTCCATTCATGACACACTTACACTTTCAATTTACGCGTGTATTATGATAAATAATATCATTATTTTATAATAATTTTCAAATATAAATAAAAGGTTCACTAATTTTTCTAGTTAAAATTATATTGCAAATAAAAGTAATGATACAATTTACTATAATTAAGTTTGTAAAATTGAATAGAAACTTGGAGGAAACCAAAAAAATTTGATTGTCATCGCCATCGCCATCATATTCTTTCAACTTCACATTGGCCTCATTCTGTGGTTCCATGTATTTTTGTCAAATCAACCAAAAACAGTGTACAAATCAATAGTAATCTTGGGCTTGTTGTTTAACAATAGTGTACAAACTCAAAGAAGGTTTGAATACAATTATATTCGTATGAAAATGCTAGGCGATAGGTAGGCGGCAAACAGGGAACTAGGCAGAGATCGACTAGGCAATTCTTTATTTATTATAATTTATAAAAGTTAAGCATAATAACATATAAATTATTTCTTATTCAATGCAAAGATACATATGTAAAATGTATAAAAATCAGTCTTTATTTTTTCTTTTTTTCTGAATTGGAAAAAAATGAAAAACAAAATAAAAAAAACCCACCCAGGAGGCCTCCTAGCCCACCTAGCACCTAAGCCCCACCTAAACGGCCGCCTAGACTTTTTTTTTTTGAACATTGACCATCAGTACAACAAAAATCATCTAAATCCTAGAATCCAACAAAGACATCAAACCTTATAAATCCTAGAATACATAACATTGACCATCAGTACAACAAAAATTATTCAAACTAAAGAATACATAACCAACCCAACACACCCACAATAAATCCTAGAATCCAACAAAGACATCAAACCCATTAATCACATCAAAAGCTTCCTTGTTCTTAAATCAAATCAAACATGCTATATCATTGTAACTTAGTTAAAGAATAACGAATTGATGATTATATCGAACAAATATTAATTAACCTCAAACTTGATTGTTTGAAGGAGGCTTGGGAGTAAAATGTATACAATGGCCATCTCCAACTTGTACATCAGGGACCATTAGCAGTGGCGGACTCAGGATTTTAGTCAATGGAGCAAAATCATAAATAATTATTAGTTGATAATAGTAGTTATCAATGGTGGAGTTAAAAAGAAAATTTCCTACTTGAGCTAGTAACTAATAAAAATGTATAACTATAAAAAATACATTGCATATACTATTAAATCTAATGTAGTTCAATTTTAAGCCAAAATAAGATTACAATATCGATAATCTTAGCAAGGGGCAAACGTAATAACTAGAATATATAACTAAAATCACAAAATCATTAGAATAAGTATCTAGTTGAAGCTAAAAAAAAATGTGATTTATATGATGCTCAATTTTGTACGAGTTGGCTAATGGTATATATTTTCATTGAATTCTAAAGTTATTATTTTAGATATTAATTTCAAACATTTTTTTTGTTGGAAATTTTATACCACGTGAACAAACAATTCATTTCTTTAATATTTGCAATTAAATATAAAATTGTATTGAAAACAAAAAAGTATGGGCAAGTCACCATGACAGAAATAGTAATTGTCAATAGCCATAAAAAATTGTATGCTCCAAGAGGACCGAAATAAATTTTTATTAAACTAAACAAATTTTTATGTTTGCAATTACTAATAAAATTGCATTGAAAAAAATTTTAAAAAAATTAGGAGTGATAATCTCTAAACCACTTGATAGAGGAGAATCCGAGACAGATGATGCTGAGCTGTCAGATAGCACGTTATTGGCACTGAGATACCTTGAATTGGCAGATCAACGCAAATATAGCAGGAAATCGTGATCTTTTGGGCAGTTTTGGGTGCGTTTCGGTATTTTGGCCATAACTTTGGCTACGGGTATCAGAATCGCGTATATGACCCCAATTTGGAAAGCTCTTTTCAGTGCGCACGTCGTTGCACATCTTTTCAACGCCAAAATCCATTATTTCCCCTTCCGAGTCTACAATTTTAGTATTTTTTTCCTTTTACGATAATATTTCATTCATCGTTTAGGAAGTGATTCTGAACCCAATTTGGGCCAAATTTTTGGCAGATTGTTTCTTTTATTACGTATTTTGTTTTAGCATGATTATTGGGATTTGCTATTTTTGGTAAAATTCTAATAATCACGAGTTTCAGCTATAAAGTTTGACTTGTGGGCTGATTTAGAGATACCTTTGATTTGAATAATTTAATTGAATATTAGAGTTATTACTCTGTGTTTTGCTTGTATATTTTCCTTATGAATTGTTTGTTGAACTAGCGTTCGGAATAATCGATATTATGCCCGGCATCACCACTACACCAATAGGGACATAGAGAAATAATTGAATAAACAATTTTCAGATTGTATTATATGTTGCATAATTAATTTTTTTTGGAAGTCTGAATACATACTAAAAATATTTTGAAAGTTATGGGGGGAGGGGCAGCTACACCCCCTCGCCCCTTAGTAGATCCACGTCTGACTATTAGACAACCTCTTGCAATTGAACATCACATTAAAACCAAAATAGCATTTTTTTATTATTTTTATGAGAAGGATTCAAACTTAAAAGAAAAACAAATAAATAAAAAGCAGTTAACAACAACAACGTAGTTGTTGGGAGTTATAAACACAAGACAATCTTGCATAGTCGGGGACTATTAAACATGGGCATAGCTCCAACCTAATAACAATCACAAAGGGTCTTATCAATCGCGGTGGCTCTTCCATGGGGTAATCAATGGAAGAAAATGAAGAGGGTGGTGGTTTCTCAACTTCTAAGTCCAGTTAGACTCAGGTGGCTTCTTGAAAAAAGATATAGAAATTGTAAATGGCGAGGAAAGGGGTAAGGAAACCAGCGAGGGGGAGGATGCGACCGCTCATCCCCCTCGAGATACGCACTTGCACCTTTGAGATGCGCATCATCACGAATCTCCAGGGGGATGAGTGGTAAAATCCCTCCCCCTTGCTGGTTTCCTCGCCCCTTTCCTCGACAATAAGAAAGGTTCAAAAAGATAAGAGGAAGTCGATAACCTCATTCGATACATTTACAACAAATGCATAGGTGCCAAGAACAATAATGGCGAGTGCTAGTCGACTTTAGGACTACATCTAGGTCTTATAGTGGGAACGTTATAAGGAGGTTGATATTCAATAAAAGGTACTTTGGTGAAGGGAGAGGTGATGGACGACCTAATATAGAGGAAAACAAACATGTGGATGCTTTATTAACTATTATTTCTCTATTGTATGCTTTCACACTACACCAAATTGCTACTTTTATAACAACTTCTCAAAATAGTATCACTTTTGAGATGTTACAATCCACAAAACAATTTCAAGTCAAAACTAAATTTTGTAAAAAAAATGAAAAAATCAGTGACACAAAAAAATGATACAATAAGTTGGATCACCATGAATAGTATCACTTTTATAACCATACTCTTCATGGTGATATAATTATTGTATCATTTTGTTTGTGAAAATGTGTAAAATTGTTAGGTGGATTGTTACACTTCAAAAGTGATACTGTTTTGAAGGTTATTACAAAAATGTCAATTTGATGTAGTGTCAATCTATCTGATTACTTCCCTATATTGAAAGCTTTGGATCTTGATGGAACTGAGAATATCATCAAGGAGGCGAAGAAGATTGTTAACAATTTTCATGATACCATAATTGATAAATGAATAGAGTAATGGAGATTAAAAAATAATGACGAGTTTGTTGTGATGAAACACCTGAAGACCTAGTTGGCATCCTCGTTTCGATTAAGAATGAACATGGAGAATCATTGCTAACAACCGAGGAGATCAAAACGCAAACTACATTATGTTAATTTGTGAATCATTTTTCTACATTTATTTTTCATGCACATAAAATATTTTATTTATTAAAGTGGTGATATATCAACTTCTTCTTTCCAAAATGAACCTGTAAGTGACCATCTAATTATGTATTTTATTCAAGACAACTTAAAATAAAAAAATAAAAAAATAAAGGGGAGATAAGTTTTTTTTTTCATAATTTATTTTTTTTGGCCAAACACGAAGATGTTTATTAAATATAGGAAAGGAAACAAAATACAAAGAGAATCATTCATATATATATCAAGGAATGCCAAGACACTATGAAGGTATCAAAAACCAAATCCCTAAACAAATAACAAGCCGAACATATCCTCCACAACAATTCCCTAATCTCGATAAAGATAGAGTGTTCTGATCTGTTGAGCCCTTCAAAAATCCTCTTATTTTTCTCTCTTCACACACACCACATGATTACGTGAGGGACCACCAACTTAGCTAATCTAAAATGGAAACTTGAAACATCAAACTCAAACCAAATACTGACAAGAAATTGCTCCAAATGGATTTGGAGAATCTGCAGTGAAGCATCAAATGATCCAGCGTCTCGTGAATCTCATTACAAAGCACACAAAGACTTCCTGTGCGGATTCCTCTTTTCCTTGACCTATTTTTAGTCAAGATTCTCTCATGCAACACTGACCAACTAAAGAAATTTTATCCGAGGAAAAAGATTTTTCACCCAAACCAAATTCTTGTGAGAGGAAATGAAGGGGTTGGAACGAGTCTCATAATGAGAGGCAACCAACATATTAGAAAATTCTTTCACCGAGAAGCCCACACCTTTACCCTTCTACACCAAACTATCAGATCTCTCTGTGAGCATCTGTCTATCCAACAGATGCATGAAATTGGATATGAGTCTCACACGAAGCAATTCAAGTTAATTAAAAATCCGTCAAAATGTAAGTGATACTCCAATGATGGCGAAGTATTTTATCAAATCAATAAGGTATTTATTTGATAAATCTATGCATGTGCTTTTTGTACAAGTTAATTTATTGTGTTTATTATTATTATTCTTATTTTGTAGATTGTTATTTTTAATTGAAATATAAACCTTATATCTAAATTAGCTTTAGGACCCTCTTTGTGACACCTTTGTGTGTGAGCGAGTTGTGAGGTTGGCAAATTACTTTGTGTGGGTCGACAGATGCTGACAAGCTACTTTAAGTGGGTAGGCAAAAACTTGCAGATTACCTAGGTAGTATAGTCCCACATCGTCTGAGTAAGGGAAGATAATGAATTTTTTAAATCCATTAACCCCTCTCACCCCAAATGTTGTCACCGGCAGGGTTTGAATCCCTAGACTTGTGATTCGGTGTAGGTTTTCTCTATGCCTAAGGCATGCCCTTGTACACTTCCTTTTTACAGGTTTATGTGGCTTTAACCTTTTAAGTCCCTTAGCTAGTCCCTTGCTACACTCAACCCATAAAAGCAAGTACTCTAATAGAGTGAATATAATTGTAGAGTATTTTATACATGTTATATCCGGTGGTATAAATTTTTATACATGTTATATCGGATGGTATAAATTTAAGTTCATACCATCTGAGAGGATATACAACCCAAATTCCGTATTTTATATCACCTACTAAAACCAATTTTTTGGTCAGGTGGTATAAAAGAGGGACGTTTCCTCATTTTTTCAATCACGATTTGAAATGGTTTAAGGGTTTAAAAATAGAAACCCTTCGTTAATCCCACACAAACTCTCACCTTTGTACCACCAAGTGAATAAGACAAGGAACCCTCCAAACTAAATGCCACCAAATCAAACCCCTTTTTATTTAACCTTTTTTTTTCTCAACACCAAATACAAACTTTTGTGGAAGGAAATAAAACCATAGAAATGTAGTCTACATAACTTTGTAAAATAAATAAATAAAATTTTAACATTTGGTATGAGTTGTAAAAAGAATAAATTTTTCTTTGTTAAGCAACAACAAATTTTTAATGTAATATGTAATCTTTTTCCTTTTTCTGTGGTCCGGAGAGCCCTTTTTAACCTCATGTTTGCCTTTAAAAAAAAAAAAAAACTACAAATTGAATGCCGCATCGGCAAAATAAATGGTAGCAACATTAAGATGATTATGTCATAGACTCATAATTGACATCTTTTCAATTTTTCTTTCACACTTACATGCACTTTCTATTTCTTGCTTTTTTATCTCTTGATATTTTTTAGATGGTTGGATGGAATAAATTACGACGTTCAAATATGACACCCACACTACACCCTTATAACGAAGGAGAACCTTACCTCCCAAAGATAAGGTGCTTAATACGACAATAAGCTATGAGCATTTTCTATGAAAAGCTACAAAATCAAAAAAAGTAGAATCTCATCTCAATATGAGAGAGATAATTTACGCCTCCCCATACAACCCAGGAGAATCTAACCTAGCTTCCGAAAGCAAAAAGTCTAATGAGACGATAACCCATGAACATTTTAATACTTAAAAGTAAATTAATTTGCAGCTCACTAGGAGATAACAATCATACCCTATAACTAGGGAGAATCTAATATTTTGAATGTAATGCTCGTTGATGTAGTCGAATTCTACTCTCTTTTTATCTTGACCTGGACCTACACAGGAAACATACATGAGTCAAGGACCATCGTTGTGGTGGTCGATGGTAGTCCAATGCTAAAGTCAGACAATGCTGAAATAAAGTTGTAAATTGGGTTTTGTAGCGTACATTTCCCTGTCAAACTTGTGTCTTATTTATAATGCGATGGTCATCGTTCGGCTACGCCTTCGGTGGCGTAATTTAGGGAAAGAAATTTTGTTGGAGATCACTTTCTAGTTGGGAGTCGTCTATGTAGGACACGACTTGTGCTCCTAGATTTACGAAAAAAAGTTTTCCTTTCAAAGTGTTGTCTATGCAAGGAAATTTTCATGCACAACTTATATTCTGAGATATGTTTTCTAGTCGGAATCAATGTGTTGTTGGTCTGCTCATCTAAGGAGATCCCCCATATACTTGTCTAATTAGGTTTTACTGGTGTTGGGCTTTACCATGTGACAAGTGAGCTTCATAGGGCGTTGCAACTTGGATCCAACCTTTTGGAATCTGACAATATGGGCTTATTGTTGTCTGGCCTTGCCAGATTTGGTAGGCATTCACCGCTTTGTCCTGTTGACAAGATCATTGTGACACGTGTAGAGTGTAGATCAAAGGATGGTAATACGACAAAAAGCCAAGAAATATCTTCTCTAAAAAAGAAAAGGGTACACTAGCGATAAAGTAATTAAATCACATTTCATAATAAAAGAAAACAAATTGTATAAAATCAACGAATTAAAATTGTACATGATTCCGAGATGGATAGTTGCATCGGCCCCTAACCACCAGTCCCCATGACCAATGCATGCAGGGGCAAACCTACCGAGGAGGCAACCCCCAATTAAAAAAATATTATATACCTAGATTTTTTTTAATATAAACGTAACAATATAATATGATAAAAGTTTATACAATAAATACATATTATCTCTTTGTTATAGTTGTTCTTCTTTAAAACTCTATTATCAATGGCCCAAGGTCGATCCCTTTGCTGTATAATAATGTTTTTAACATATATAGAGAATTTTATTTTTATTTTTATTTTTTTTAGTCTCTCTAATTGTTACCATCCCTGAATATTATTTTTCATAAGATATTTTTACGCAATTATATGAATACAGAAAAATGAAAAAAGAAATTATAGTTTAGTAAAGACTTGTTTGTTCAAAAGTAGTATGAAACCCAAACAAAAAACAAGTCATAAAATAACACTCATAAAAATTATGTAATTAAAAATCTTAAGATAACAAATTATAGAACTCAATAAAAATTTATATCATTATTCAACTCATAAAATTTAGGCGTTAGATTGGCTTTGACCATAAATTGTCATTGTCAGTCGTCACTGGCTAGGCTTACCCAGGTTCGGACATTTCATAATTTTTCAGTTATAGATTAAACTTACATACTTATCTTAATCATTTTACAATTTTAATCAAGTATTTCAGTTATTAGGCTTGTTTGCCTTTGTTAAATTGTCGATGAGTTAACCATAATTTGGCTTAAATTGTTATACATGATTCAGTTTGATATATACAATGCACTTTTTATAGATAAATACACACTATTAGATTAAGTTCACGAAAACTACAATTAGAATTATTGTTTATTTTAGTGTTTACTTGTAGATGTTAGTAAAATTTAGTTGTTAAACTATCCCCTGATAACTCCTATTATTCATCAACCGTCCCTTAACATTTCACCCCCTCAACTAAAATCCTGGTTCCGCCCACTAAATGCATGGGTGGTATGCCAACGGCATTGCAATTGTCGAAGTTAGGACATCTGGAGATTAAAAACCTTTTAAGCTATCTTACAAAAGTTCATCAGCCTAAAATCAGAGAATTTCAGCTCCACAAACTTTCGGAACCAGAGAGATCAAATTTGCAGAGAATGCTCTAGAAAGATACCACGTACCCTTGAAAAAACACAATCATTGCTATCCACATAGCAAATTTTCTACATGCTTGATAAATTAGTGTGAAGGAGAAAACAGCTTTATCTAATGAACTACTAATCATAAAGCAGAGGAGCTCATTAGCAAAGAAACAATAAAACAAGGCAGAGGAGTTCATGAGCAAATAAAAGGGCAGAGAGACAGAATCAAGGACTAACCAAAGAAAATCCGATAAAATGCTTTCAATTTTGAAAATATAGAATATTGAGCTAACATCGTAAAAAAATTTGTAGCTAAGTCTACGACCTTGGGCATGGCTTCCATCGGGAGCATCATACTTCAACAGCTTCAATCTTAATTCTGGACGGAATGATCTTTCACAGGGTAAATCTCACATACACTAAAATTTGAAATCAGGTTAAAGCTAATTGACCTAATCATTCAGAGGAAACAAGGCAGTTGCATTTGAAAGTAATTTTTGCAACTTTTTTCACTTCAAAAGAGGGTCAAATATAACAGAAACCTTTCAATAACAGAAAGCTATCGATAAACAAAAATTTCACAAAACAAAAAATAAACTTATCGATAAACAACAGCAAACATGTAAAGATACATGATATACATACAACACAAAGCTAACTCCATACGCTACCACACAAAGATATATGAACGCCAATCATTATAAAAAGAAAGAGAACGAAAGAGGAGCAAAAAAAACAAACAACAGCAACACAGAGGGATAATTAAACTGGATCTTTTTCAGATTCATCAGGCACACCAAGCCCTTCTTCTGTGGCACCATCCATATCCTGCTCTTGTTCCTCCTCTTGCTCGTGCTCTTGAGCCACAGGTGTGAAGTGGCCCTCATCAGTCTGTCGTCCTTCACTCTCTATAGTAGCTTGTGGTATGGCATGTGAGTTTGAGCTGGCCTGTTGCTCTGATACCAAGCTTGCAAGTCCATTCTGCCTTAGATATTTTTCCAAGGGTAGACTTGCCACCTGGACAAGACTCGTCATGCTTAGACGTGCTGACCCTGTCTGTAAGTCATCGTCACGATCTGGATGACAATTCAAATCTATCTGACCCTTGCTGGTCTCAGTAGCCTTCTCAACTGGGGCTTTAGGATGGCTACTAGACTCTGACATGTTTGTTTGCCTGCTGGCTTCCTTGTCTGAAGGGTCAAGCGCTAATAACGTTCCTCTAGATGCGCTCTCTACTTCTACTTCGTCTTTGTTGACCCAAAGATTGTGCTTGCTTTGAGCAATCTCTGCCTCCTTCTCAGACTGACGTTTCTTCTTGCGCATCATGAGAGTTTTAAAGCGGCGCTTCACAGTCATGCACACATTGCAAGTGCATGTAGGTTTGTGCTTTGGACCCTTTCCGCTGGGGGGCTGGATGCACACAATGCAAGTGCAGCCAACTCGATGCCGAGGGTGTTTTGTAGTGGTTGCAACAGAGGATGTGCCGAGGTCACCTCCACCATCTCCAAGGATGGCTGCAGTAGCTAGAGCATCTAGGCCTGAAGGTTCATGTTCTGGGATTGATTTATTGCATGCAGCAATTCTCCGTTTTCTGAAATCTGTGCAGCTATTCTTTAGATTCAGAATGAAACTTATAACACCTAAAGAAAGGATAATGATACATAATAAAGATAGATATTTGAAGAACAATAATCTGACAATGTCCAATCAGATAACCAGAGCGCCAAATGAGTGTGCACAACAATGTCTGAATGTCGTATGTAATTTAGACGTACCAAGTATTATAATTGAATTAAAGTTGGATAGTCAAAGTATGCTGCTGGAATATTACGCATTATCTGACCAATACGTACTAAATAAAATGACAAGTGTGGTCCCTTCTTCTTTGTCTAGCACCATTAAATTCCTTTCTCTCACAAACGGTTTCAACGTGTGCAACTTGTTTCAATGGTGATCCAGACATGGCCCGACCAAACTAACCAAACCTGACCCAAGGGAATAAATTCGGATTGATTCGTGTAGTATACAGGTTTGTATTTTAAAGGAAATTTGTTATTGCAAATCAAAAAACAATGACATCCCTAACAAGGGAGAAACCAAAACCAAAGTACATAATGCTTCTCAAAAAAATTTGAGAAAGCCATCCCAAAATAATAAGGACAAGCTAGATTACATCACTATTTACCCCTCCCCTTGAGTTGTCATTCAAACCCATGGCATGTAATCCCTTCTTCTTTGATAAATCTAACTGTACAATGCATCTGATATGTTTGTCCTTGCTTCCATTTTATATGAATCTGGTATAAAGTTCCAGGACCGAGTCCAAACCTAAATATGACTCTGTGGATCCGACCTGGTTCCATCCCATTCTATGCCCTACGTACTAACATCTCAAACTGCATAACACTGAGAAAAGATTTAAAAGATTCAAAAGATGACAGGACGACCTCAAGTTTTAGTGAGTACATGTAGAGTTTAAGAAACAGTCCTGATCTAATCTATTGTTTTTGACAAAATTGAATAGAGAGACATCATTTGTTAAAACAGGCTCCAAGAATGTCGATTTTATCCGACTATAATGCTAAAATGGTTACCCAGTAATTGTATATGGTCATAAAACGATTTACGTGGTTGTCTCTATTAAATAAGTTACCACTTCAACATTATCCAAGACACACAAAACCAAGATGTAAGAAACTCAATTTAAAAAAAATGTCAACCCATACATCTTTGTTGCCAGTTTTAAACATGACCATAAGATTTAAGACACTTCCCATTGTAACCAAAGGAAATAACAATCATGTAATATAGAAGCACGTACGGAAATGGAAACAATTGTCATTGCAATTAAAAAGACAATAAATTACTCATTTTAGATGAGTAGCAATTCTCAAGTAGTTAAAAGAGATGCTAATATCAAGACTACATCATACCCATATTCAATCTGAGAAGATTTTCCAGTTCTGTCGGGCTCAACTCATCAGGTACAGAGCACGTACACCTGCAACAGTGACACAAATTACTAACAAAAATATACTTTAAATAGTTCTCTTGTAGGAAATGCTCACACGGAAATATCCAGCTACGAACCTTTTAGGATCCCAGATATTTTCCAAACATGTCCATTTTGGAGGCAGAAGTACGTCTACAGGCAACCTTCGCCATTTGGAGCAACTATCACACTGAGCCCATTGATCTTGTCCCCTGGAAAAGCAAGTTTTGTAAATATAGTACCAGAATAGTATCTCCAAATGCAATCTGGAAATTGAAACTATGAAGTTTCATGCAAGAAGACAGAAAGGGAGGAGTGAGGCAAGACTGCATTTACGAGGGACGAAATGAGCCTGCATCTGTTTTGGATGGGAGCATATGGTAAGGAGCTTCGTGTTATTATCAGTAGATAGTGGAGACTGAATTATTATCTTCAAAACCATAAGCAACCATTTTATTTTATTTTTTTATTTAGTGGAGACTGAAATGTTATCCACGCCTGGCCCAGAGGGTAGGCCAACTAATCCTCCCCCACTTTTTTGACGAATTTTAGGGCCCCATTTAGGAAAAGTTGGGGGGCTTTCTTATATATTTGTCTTGTTTGCACCATATCTGTGTAATTAATTTGGTGGTTTGATTGTATGTTTTATTTGGGAAATTTTAGGGTTCAAAACCAGCTATGTCCTAAGTGTGTGTATGCACTTCTTTATTGGCGCCCCATTCTACAATTTCACCTATGGCCCAGAATCTCAAGACCGGCCCTTTATCCAATATCCACTTGGGTCACTCCATTTTTCAGTTTAAGGGACCTCCTTGTATGACCATAGAGTGCACTTAACCGGGTCCCAAGCAGTAAAACTGTAGTAATGACTCCTTTCAATCCTCAGAAAGAGGTCTTTCCGCTGAGATTCTCCTAGTCTTATCTGTTTCCTGACATACTAATAGATGTAAAAAAAAGACTCAACTACTATAGATTATCTATTTCCTGACATGCTAATCATAGTTGTTAATATCGAGTGAACCGGCTGGTATATAGTGTACCAGACACCAATCGGTACATACCGGGCCTATTAATTTGTTTTGCACCATCTTGGATGTACCGATCGGTATATACCGTTTTACCAGCCATACCAGCTTGTACATGAAGTGTCCCGTGTATGTGACCATTTAAAAAAAAAAAAAAAAAAAATTCCATTCTTTTGCTTTTTCACTTTTGACTTATCCATTATCTACCCTTTAGCTTGATAATCACCATTTCATCTCTTTTAAGGAAACACACACACACCTCTCATGTTGATATCCATAATTTCGTAGACCTATCGAAACGTTGCCCCGAACCCCAAGTTCCTAAAGAAGATATCATGTTATCACATGCAGAGAAATCACCAAATCCTCGTATCTCTCTACACACAAGAGGATTAAAAGTGATATGGGCTTTCTTTTTTGAATAAACATGAATGATGAATGATATTGATAGTACTTGCATATGTTACTCAAGTACTACATGAATGAAAGTGTTCTTTTTTTTTTTTTTTTTTTACCTGTTTACTTAAATATGTTATATTTTGTGTCTTTTTATATGCTTAAACATACAAAGTATATTTTCATATCTAATTATTTATTTTCATATCTTATGATATATGTTATGATACAATACAATACATGCAACTTAAATATGGGTTTCTGATATAGGATACAATAAAAGTTTAGACAACTATGATAACAGTTGTTTGTATAACCCAAAATATATGACTGGGATTCCACTTTGGAGATTTTTTGTCTAAATAGAGTTCTTAGGGAGTGGAATTTTAAAATCCTACACCTGGATGCAGATAAGCTTAATCATAGAAATCCTTACCCAGAAGATCTTGCTGTAAAAATAGTCTTCTTCCCAAAAACTGGAGGTTCCTGTATGATGAAAAGACCATGAATCTGTTAGAAGGCCCAACCACACTTAGTTTACGCCCCACCTACATAGTGGCATATACATTCGAAATTTGCAAGACATTGTGATTTAATACACACTTTAAACGACAATTAACGAACCACAAAAAGACAATAAGTTAACCATAAAAGATACCTGAATTTAAAGTCACTAATTAACGTTAACATAACTCGTAAAGCGAACAAAATTCAAACGGTGGTGTCGTGCTTGAGGGAAACCAATAAGCATATCAAGACAACTAGATCAAGCTCCTTGAATTACAAGGCATCCAACATTTTCTGATATGTAAATGTGCAACTCTGAAGGATCAAACTGACGAGGAAGGTCATTGCAATAATAGGGGGTAGTTTGGATTGCGTGATGGTTGCATCAAGATGAGCCAACTGAGGCTGGGAATATTCCACGCCTATTACTCAATGAGAAACTCTACATATTTAACATCTTACGTATCAGATAATGGTCATTCTAACCATAGTTTACTGAGGCTATGCCTTGAAGCGCACCTCAGTGCTAGGCAGTCAGTTCACGAACTGAGGCTTAAGCCTCAGTGGAGATTGATGAGGATATGAGAATATAGTCTCACAGAAGTAAGGCGCAATGAGGAGTAAGCCTTAGTAAATTAAGGTTTTTGGGCTGATGTTCAGCAGGAGTTTAAAAAAATAACCCAAATTCTACCCATGCCCTAATTTTGACCCAGAAAGAGAAGCAGCAGAGAAGAGAAACAGAACAGTAGAATAGAAGAGAAAGATGAAACAACAGCAAGCACTCTTCTCCTCTATTTGCTTGCTTTTTTTGTAGTTCCTTTCTCCTCTTCTCTCTCTCTCTTCTTAAGAAATACCTCCACAGCTTCACAACTAACAACAGTTTGAACCTTCTACGTGTTTTACTCAATGGTTGATCAATTTTATATTTATACGAGTCAACAGATTCAAGTCCTTGTTAGTTCACTGAGTTGTGAGTTAGTTTTAGTTGTGACTTTGAATATCCACCACAATTACACATAAAAACAGATTACAGACTAAACTATCAATATCAATGGTATACCATAGAGCTGCCATTACTAATTACCAAAAACAAATTATATATGATTGGATACAAACTTAACAAAAAGAAACTGAGAGCATTACTTCAGTTCATTGATTATACAGTGTATTAAATACATTAAAATCAATGATTACATTATATATATTTGTACTAAGTACATAGTGTATTGCTGATAGGTTCAGCAGAAGCTAACAAATGGTATTGACAAAGTTTCACAAATTCAATTAATTCTCAAAAAAAAAAAAAAAAAAAAATACAAACTTGATTTCTAACCAATTTAAGCAAAAATCCTAAATTTATTGAACTCCTACTTGGGCTTACATTGGACCAGCCCAATTATTAAATAATTAAAATAAATCAAATAATACTAATTTACCATCAAATACACACTCTACTGGAATTGATTATATCTGAATTTTAACTATCTTTTTAGAATTTTATTCACTGAATTCTAACAAACAAATGAGGCTTACGTCTACGCCTCATGAAAGGTTTCACCTCAGTTCCCGATTACGATTTTTTAAACCTTGATTCTAACATAGACTCCATTGAGATGTCCAACAGTGTTGTATGAATCGGTACAAATCGCGAGTCAAATCGGCGATTTGACTCGACTCGGCATGCAAACGATGTGAATCGACAAACAAATCGGATTTCACCCAAATCGGAGTGAATCGTCTCCGATTTAGGAAAGAAATCGTTAAGTGCGATTGAACGACAATCATTCGATTTATAAAAGGCGAGAAATCCAACAGAAAAAAAAAAAACAAAAGGGAAGAAGAAGAACAGAGATAGGGAAGAAAAAGAACAGAGAAAGGGAAGAAGAAGATCCACCGAAACACTTACCAGATTCACTCCGACACGAGCTCTTTCCCTCATTTCTGACTCAGATCCACCGCTTGTCGAGGCCAATCCCTCAGATCCAGCTCAGATCCGCTCGGATTTGCTCCTTCTCGAGCTATTTTCGCTTCATATCGGTTCAAAGAACAAGCTACTTCGACCGATTATTGAAGAAGGAGTTGATAATCAGATTGTTGAAGAAGAAGAAGAAGAAGAACGTCCATCTCTTTGCTTTTCTTAAACCCTCTGTTTACCTTTTCAATGTCGATATCCCATCGGTTTCTGAAGATTGTTTCATATTGGTTTCTGAAAATTGTTTGAGAGAACTCTCTGTTTACCTTTTGTTCTTTGTGTTTGCGTTGAGAGAACTCTAGGTTGAGAATATGTTGTCTGTGAGTGTATGAGAATTGAGAGAAATTCTTTTTTACCCCTAAACAAATATTTGTTATTAAATATTGTAATTAAACCTTTAAAGAACTTTATAATCATTTTTAAACCCATATTTTTTAGACAATGTTTTGATCTTTTAAAGTAAAAAACGATCCCTAAAAGAAAACCCTTTGTAAACCCTTATTTCCTTAGCTATATATTTCCTTAGCTATATATATATTATAATTAAAAAATCTTACGATTTACGATACGATTTACGATTAAATCTAAATCTTACACGTTACGATTTACAATACGATTTACGATTCACTAACATTGATGTCCAATGCCGCTTGTCAGTGAAAGGGAAGCACAGTTTTTGAAAAATACAGGTAAGAGATAATAGCCAGCTTTTGAATCATATGACTTGAGATGCTCATCTAATCCTATTATTCTCTCCAGCTACTTTTCACCTAAAAGGGATGTTCAAGAAATTCAATCCTATAACTAATGTTTATTCTGTTAGCACTTGTTATGGTGAGTTTACTCATGATGTGAACAATACAATTGTATAACATGAGAAACTTCTCCCTAGGGACATATTATAAAAATTAAAAAGGCACACGGCATACAACCATTCTTTCAAGTGTTTCTTAAGCAGATGCAAAGAGGCACATAAAGATCAAACAAATTTAGAATTTGCTTACTTCGTACTCTTCAAATTCGTAGTCCTCAATCATGACTATGCTAGGTTGGCCACTTGGAGGTGGGCGAAGCAAACCCTGTGCCTCTTCCCATGTCAGTCTCAGTGCCAGGGCATCTTCACTATCGATGAGCAATCTCTTACTTTTAGAACCAATATTACGGCTTCTTTTCTTCTCGGGAATCAGCAGAGGTTGCAGTGACAATCCTTCATTCAATCTTCCACCATTGTTGTCAGTTTTACGCCAGCTAATGTTCCCATCAACTGAGTGCAAATGGTCTGACATGGCACTTAGGTGAGGATCTGAACTTCTCTTCAGGGGCTGAAAAAGGAAAAAGTTACGTAGTAATTAATTATTGTTGTCATGCTATGATTGATAACAGAAACTATGCCAATTTCCTAAGTGTGTCTTACTAGCAAATGGCAAGAGTAGAAATGTTTACCTGCAAAGTTACACAATTTGATGCTTTTCGAAACCCCATAACAAGTTTTCCTTCAGGATCTAGCCTGCTGAATGTCACTGCAAAGAATATAATTTAGAACCAGGAAAAGAAATGAAAAGCCAGCAAAATTACAATGCATAACTTCCATAAAACGATAATAACATGATTCGTATTTAGCAATGCAGGAACTGCAAGGAAAGTTCTTCATCTGACTTTTTCAAGAAAAATAAAATTCCATAACTACCTCACATTTAGCAATACAGGAAGTGCAAACAAGGAGAGTTTACTATATGGGCAGAACTGACCCACCATCAACTGTTAACACGATTCTCCAATGACAGTATACAATGAAAACCTCTCTCAACACAATCAATAATAGTATGTCAAACAATGAGGATATATTCAAATGACTAAACCATCAATCAGGAGTCAGGAGTGTGATACAAAGCTACAACTATTTCAGGTAAAGGTTATGAAAGTACTCATCCTCCCACATAGACCCACAAATGTACATAGTACTTTTATTTTTCATAAAATAGGATATGCCATATTATTCATAATTGTAAGGGACATGAAAATACCAGTATCGCCAGCTTGTAACTGCATGGACTGTATGCAAGGAGTTACACCCTCTAATACGTACATCCTGCTGTTGTTATTAGGCCAAAATCTGAACTGAAACACCCAATCCTTCCCTTTCACATCTCGAATCCTTAATGGGAGGCCTTCCGGTTGAGAAATAGGAGGGAAATATGCCTGCATGTAGTTTCTTGTTCAATTTAAATAAACAACCAACTAAGCCATTAAAATGGATTTATTTGATTTTTCTCGATACAATCATGACCAGCCATTGCAATTTGAATCATTAAGCTTAAAGTAATTGTGTGAATGATCGTATGATGAATATGCTTATGTACCACTAACCTAGAGATGATACCTTAAAAGTCCACTAGAATCATATATCGTATGGTTGAAGTTTAATTATGATAAAGATAAATTGGTATTTTGCATGAAATAAGGAAAAATGCAGAGGTCAAGCTAGGATTACAGATGTGTACAACTCTTTAGCACCAATTTTCAGCATGCTGGCTGAGCCCATGCAAATAGTACTTTGAAACTCACCTCGGCGCAAGCTTTTGGGAGAACTAAACGTCCAATTCGACCAGCATCACTGGCACTCAGAACCTTCTCAAACAGTGGCACGATTGTGGAATTCGAACTTGAAAGAATACAAGGTCAAGGGATTGCAATAATTGGATAATTGATAACAACAAACATATAGAAACAACAGATGCATACAGATGATAGCAAATCATTTCAAAATGATAAAAGTAACAAGAAAAGGATACTCTCCAGATATTTGCTGCAATTCTTGGTCCGTAATCCTTGGCCAGTACCGTGGAAGCAACTGATTCCGTCCCCGTCCTTCAACAGGTGGCCTAGCAACACGCATCTGTGGAAGCATGTCTTTTGAGGCCTCTGTGCCTGGACCCATCTGCGGGGGCTTAGGCAAAAGGTGGCGAGATCTTTGTCCTTGTTGAAAGGAAGACAATACTTTGCTCTGCTCAATTGCTTCAATAGCAGCTGCACTCCTATGGCCCATAGAAAGATTTGCACTCCCTGAAGAAGCACCCAAGCTCATACTCAAACATGTCTGAGAAAGCGAATCATACACCATATCTTTAGCGCCAACAGTTTCGTTGTTGTTGTTATGTTTAGCAAGTTGAGATGCTATAACCGATGCTTGATTAAAGTATGGAAAGCTTGTGCTTCCCACTTCTCCTAGAATAGATAAGACTTGCTCTCTTTTAATTTGTCCAATAGACCCATTAGCATCATCTCTTTGAGATTGAAGCGAGCTGCCCAGTTGCATAAGTTTTCCCATATCAACACCATCACCATCCATTTTATTGTCCAGGGAAGTGCGCTGCAGTTCTCCAACATTTCCAATTGTTGTTGCAGTAAGTCCATCTGGATTTTCATCACTTGGAATCTGCATAAAGCTCCAAAAGGTTAAAAAGTATATCAGAGGTTTTGAGTCTAAAGCAATATAATAAGTTCACCATTGCACAGCCAAATAAATGTGGATTAAAACTTTTAATGAGAATTTAATGGATTCTCATCAATAAGTTCAACATACGAAGTAACCACGTTGACACGAAAAAGTTCTTTTGCCACATCATAAAAATCATTTGGCCAATTGGCCGTCTAAGATCAAAAAGCACAAAGGAAAACACCACTATCATAATCACATTCTCAAGGATCCTCAGTGCCCTCCATTACTTCATACAGGTGAATTAGTACCAGATGAGACAACAGTATGGACATCTAAAGAGATGTTATCAAAACCATTCACTATTTTGAAATTCTTAATCAAGATCTCAAGAAAATTATCGAAAAAAAAAAAGTCCTACATTAACCGATGGCCCTGACTAATTCAACCTTAGAAATGTGCAACTTCACCTTTTCTTAAGTGTCTGTGGCAAAATAATGGGAAAAAAAGGTCTGAAGGCATATAACTCAAACTTCAAGCAATTTTATGAAAGTTGATGTGCAAGCATGCGTGGAGTCTCTTGAAGGAGCAACTTACAGAGGAATGTTCAGAACTCTTCACACAGCCAATGCACTCTACACCACCATTATCGAGTAGCTCAAGCAAACTCTTTGAAGCTATACATCCACAATGGAGACGCTGCCATTACAAAGTCAGATAGAGATGACACAATAAACTTACAGAAAACATTGGCAAACCACCCCTCCACTCCATCAACACCATCCTTACCTTGCCGCATGAACTGCACTCCCTCCATCCAGACTCTTTAAAGTGGAAAGTGTCACAGAAGACAAATAGCTCATAAGCGGACCTGAACATGATGTCATACATCAAAATTATTAATACCAAAATGCTGATTTTAAAAATATTGGAACTTCAACATTAGACCTTTGACAAGGACTGGCATAAAACAAAACCACTTTAAGTACCTTCTTGAAAAATGGGGAAAAATCCTTGTTAATCAAACAAATGTAGTTTACATATCATAAGGTTACCTCAAGATATCGTGACACCTGGCCTGAAACAGGGTCTATATTAAAGAAGAATACTGTGGAGCTACAAATGTTGATCCAGTGTGACATTAGGAGTCATCAACAGTTGTCTTTTACTAGTATGACAAATCTTTAATAATGCAGACGCTGGGAACGATTCTTTTGTGCCAAAGGGAACTTTGTCCTATTCTAGCGATGGCACTCTCCTTGGACTGTATCAACGGTAGGTTCAACCCGTGGCTAGCCAGTCATTGGATAGGTTATGGGAAAGTCTTTCCAAGGATTGGATGTCAATGATTTTCTACCTCAAACCCCATACCAAACCCATTTTATAGATATTTATATCGATTTTGAAAATTTAGGAGTCCATTGTTTTCTTTACATGTAGGATACAAGATTTGTTTGTACCTTTTAAGGAAATTTATGTAAAAATAGGATTTACTTGCAAGTTCGACGAAGTAAAATCTCATAATTCAAACTTTATTAGGATGAAGAGATTAAGGTCAGAGAATGTAACAATGAAGAGATGGATTAACGTGAGAGAATATAACATCAGAGAGCAACTGGCATTTGTTCTTCGATATGAAACTTATGCAACAATGAAATGAATCGTTAAGCTAAGGGGAGGCTGACAATTTGATCAATATTGGCATATGGCAACCAAAACATTTGCCAGGTTAATCATAGGACACATGATTGCAGATGCAAAGCCGGACTGGGTTGAGCATAGATAAGGTGTACGCAGATCAGGTTGGCCCTGCCAACTCACTCACCCAAGTTGCAGCCCTACGCTCTTCTTCAGAATTTTTCTTCGTACTAAAAGTTACTGAAATTGAAGTTTTTGAAGCATGCAGTGAGAGATTTCCATAAATTTGAGAAGATGGTATTTGCAGCATTACAACTACAGTACTCGAGTTATTAGTTTCTCCTTGAAAATTAAAAGGGAAATTCGGATAATTGAACTTCGTCATGTACCAAAGATAGTAAATACACGAATCTATATACAGTAATAGTATAACAATTAATATCATTACAGTTATGAATTGATTGTCACTTAATCCAACGAGACCACCACCATATCTATGGCATCAAGAAAAACAGATTCTTGACAAAATAATCAGTAACAGACTTTAGTTCACAATTTCTACTTTTTCGGATGGGCTAAATAAGACCAACATGTGGAACCAGAACCATAATTGTAAAAGTAACACAGAGTTTTTTTGTCTAAAAATAACCAACCAAATCCAATAATTATAATACACGCAAGAGAATCCAATTTCAATTTTTATGGAAAATAATTAAATTTCAAAGGAGAGAAGTTACCCGCAACGATCACATAGATTGGCGAATCCACCGGATCTCAAATCCCATCCTCTCCTCCATTTGACCGACGTTGTTGCCCCGCATGAAACGTTCATGCACGCCTTCGTCGTCGTCGTCGCCATTCAATCACTAACTCACTCAACTCAATAGCAAAATCAATTAAATCTCCAAAACATTCAAATCGCCTAAAATTAGAACCAAATTCAAATCTCATCAACGATTCAACAACATTCAAATCTAAAGATTTCAAAATCAAGAAACGCAAAACTCACTCACTCGCTCACCTCTTCTACTCAATCGAGACTACTCCTAAAACCGAAACCCTAGCTTCGTTTCTTGAACTCTCCAAAGGTAAAGTTCGTTTTCAACGTTTCTCCGCCAGCTACTCCGCCTGACATCCACGGAGCTTGACTAAATAATCAGATCCTACTAGCCTCAGATTACCGTAACCGCTTCACGGCGATCGAGATCGACAGAAAGAAGGGAACAAAGCGTGTGTTGTGCATGCAGAGAAGATGCACAGAAATGCATGCACGATACTTGAAGTCACAGCGAAGCGAAGCGAAGCCGAAACAAAGACTCTCTCTGTTCTTTGTTTTCTTTCTCTCTCTCTCTGTCTCTATCTAACCCGCAACAACAACGATTCAAGTGGGGACAGCACGTTAAGCTGCGCCACTATGTGTTTTTTAGTCCACACCGCATGCACTTTGCAGATTCTTAGGTGGAGAGATGACGGAGATGCCCTTGGTGACTGGAGACCTAACTTTTACTGTTTTACTACTATTTACTCGTCTAGTTCTACTTCCACCAACTAAATACAGATCACGTGCTTCGAGGGCGATTTTGGTATTTAAATGTGTTCAGTAGAGTTGTTGGATTGAGATCGAACGGTTGAAAAAGTAGTAGATGACGTTGGGGTGACATACGGGTGATGGCGTGCAATGTACTGTGAGTAGAGTACCAACTTTATTTCTAAGTTTACCGAATAGTCCTCGTTGCTTTACGAAATGGCAAAATAAGACTGCAAATACCGTGATTGCAGCCCATGGTATTGTATCTTATCTCTATTTTTTTTTGTCCTGTTAAGATTGATCAATCTCATCTCGATTTCATCTCGTACTGATCTTATAGTGGGATGGGATCGAGATGAAGATTTTTAATTTCACTTGTTCCATCCCGTCCCGAACTGATTTTTTTAATATTTAATATGAAATATTTGGTATAAAACTATTTGTTGACATGACCTTTATTTATTGTTTTATTTATTGATATGGTTATTTTATTCTCACATGCTTCCATACGACTCGTCTAGATAATGAATATAACTCAAACCTTCTCCATTTTTTTTCCTCTTTCTAACTCTTGACAATAACAACGTGTGTTTCTCCTATTTTTTAACCCATTGATAATTTTCGTTAGCAATGTAAAAAAAATATAACTATCTTCAATAGTGGTTCTAAAAAAAATAGAGTAAAAACTAATGAAATGAGGAAATAATAATCAATGGTTTAAAGTTATATAGTTGTTCTTAGAGTTGTGTGTTTGGTAAATTCAAAATTTTTAATCCAAAATTTAGTACATACTCATCATGTCCCGTCCCGAACCCGTTTGGAATGGGGACAAGCTCGGGATGAGGTTTATCCCGTCCAGTCCCAATCCCAAACAAATGGGATGGAATAAAGATGAGATTTATCCCGTGACTCTCGTCCCGTACCCACCCTTATGTTATTTAGGAAAAGTCATAAAAAGCAATGTAATTTGTTTAGTTTATTGACTCTTAGTTGCAATTGCAATGAAAAAAAAATTTCATAAATTTGTTAATAATTCTAGAAATAATTAATTTGCTCTGCACGCATCCATCTGTGAAAAAATTTAAAAAAATGTGGGAACTGTTGACATTAGAGATAATTTAATTTAGGAGTCACTCGTACCATATGGGAAGATTATCTAGTGTACGGATTGTCCCTAGCCTTGGTTAATAACTCTAAATGAATGGGGGGAGATTGCCTCGTCCCCTACCATAATGAAATTAACTACTACCACTACTTTATTTATATTAACGAAATAACTAATAATACGGTATGTTTTACTTTTGTTTCGAACTGGAAAATGAAACAACCCTCAAAAAATACAATACACATGGTGGGCCGACATCCAAATCAAATAGACTTTAGCACTTGGCTGGCTATAATTTCCCCATTTTGGCCATCTATCTCAATGATTGGGCCACGTGTCAACTCTCTAGACTTTTGTCTAAATCATAAACATGATGATGCTTCCACTTGTATTTAAAGCAAACTCTATTTCCCGTTGAAAATAAAACGGGAAATGATTTCATTGAAGAGCGGAATTAGTGGGTCCCAATACATGGCTTTGCGGCATTTTCAAGACTTCGTAACGGAAAATGATGTATATATAACAGTGGTTATATCCTAAAACACTATGTATCCAGGCTCATTTTAGCATCCTGAGCTGGCTATTGTTGTTTAAGGTTAAAACCGCCCGGCCCAATACATCAAACGTTGTGAATTGGATAATATAATCAAATTGATTAAAATTAAATTAAGAGCTGCAACAAACGGCTTCAGATGTCATCTTTGTCATCAACTACCGCCTCTAAAACGTTTTATGTATTTATTTATTTTCCTTAACCGTACCAAGATTCAAACCACTGACAAATGATTTCATCCGTCACAAGTCTATTGTTGAGTTGATATCTCATTGGTAGCTTCCTTAAAACATGATTACACCTCTCGTTAACAAACCTCATTTTTAAGTACTCTTGTTAACAACAATAGGCTTGGTTCTAATGATATAAACTACAATTGAAAATCTGACTAAATCGATCGAACATCAGTTTAGGTCGGTTTTGGTTTTATAAAATTCAAAATCTATATGGTTGGTTCGTTTTTCAATTTTTAAGTGATTTTAATATACAAAATCAAACCGATCCAATATATATAATAAATAATATATTACATATAAAAATAATATAATATATTTAACTTAGTCGGTTGATTCAGTTTTATTTCGATTTTAGTGACATTTTAATTAGTCAATTCGATTTTCTTAATGTTAAATTTTTTATTTAAAAATTTTGAAACCGCTAAAAGTCAGTTTGGTTTTCAATTTAGGCGGAAAACTGAACCTTTCATTGGTTCAATTTTGAACCCTAATATAAACCGTCACATGCGAACCTCAAAATAGATTAGAAACCACTGGCTAAAATCAATTAAAATTTTGAATGTGCAACCACCTCGCAAACTTATTTCATCATAATTCAGATGTGTCGCTATAAAATCCTTAATGCCTCGTAAACATTCAATCCTCAAGCAATTGAAATTTGAAATTTGAAACTTGAAAGCCATGTTTTGTCTGTAAAAATTATAAATAAAAGTTAATTACACTTGCATAAGAGTTCGGATCATAACATATTGGCAATTCCTTTACCTAAAATTATTCCTTTGTTCAACAATCATAACATTTGATCTGTGTTTCGTTAGAAATGGTGACATTCACATAAGCTTATTCCACTTTGGAAGTAGAATATCATGAATTAAAAGAGCTTATGTGATTGAGATTACATCTTTCAAGTAATTTACTTTAGTTGTATGTAAGTTGAGTGTTACTAGGTGGCGAGGAAACGAGCGAATGAGGGGGGTTTGACCTCATTTCGAGAGAATGAAGGGTCACACCCCCGTGCCCATTTCCTCGTTCGTTTCTTATGCACCACTGAAAATGGCCCAATCATTTCTCAACCATGATTTTTGTTTATCAATTGGTTTATTTAGTTTTTATTGTAATATCATACCAAAGGTTGGCTCCCATGTGTCAACCCTTACACGCGAGGATCAAAATGTAACGTTCGTAATTACCTTTAATTTGATGTGTTAATTTGGCGACTTATGGACACTGATTTTTCATAGGATCCACAAAATCGGACTCGTGACTATGACTTTACTCTTTACAATGCCAGTGTTTTTTGAAGTAAAGATATTAAATTGGCAAGGCTGAAAATATAATATGGTATTAAACTATTGCAATTCTTAAACGTAATAAAATTTCTATACCAATAAAATCATATATTTCCCTCCCAAATATAACTTACTAATACCATCTTTCTTTCCCTCGGACTAAAAATAGCAAATGATTGAAAATTATAACTTACTAGGGTGTGAACGCGTTCTACGTGCGCGAATATTCAATATTTATTTGTTTTATGACAACAATTTAATAATAAGTAAAAATTATTATTGAATTTTTAAACAAAATATTTGTTCATAATTTTAAGGCCTATGTAAAGTTTATGAATAATTAGAAGGCTTCAAATAAATTATGATGTTAGGGACTTAAGTATAATTAATCAATGTTAGAGGTATTGGTTTTGATTGTAAAAATATGAAATGTGGATGGAAAAATAGAAAACAAAAATATTAGTTGTAAAGGCATTTTTTTTATGATTAATAGATAATTGAAGAGACTTTAAATAGATTATATTAGGGGCTAAATATAATTTATCAATGTTTAAGAGTGGCTGGTTTGGATTGTAAAATTTTAAAATATGGAGAGCAAAATGGAAAATTCAAATGTTTGATGTAAGAGTTATTTACGATTTATAGATAATTGAGAGGTTTTTAGTAAATTTACTAAATTATGTTAGAGGCTTAGCTATAATTAATCATATTTAAGAGGGGCTAGGTTTGATTGTAAATAATTTGAATTGGGAGGGTAAAAAGGTATTGAAATGTGTTTTATTTAAATTATAAAAATACCCCTGTGACTTTTCACCTACCATTTTTTAATCATAATAATAAAGAATTTGGAGGGCATTTTGGGCATTGCGAATATCAGGACGAACATACACAAATTTATTGTTCATAAGGAGAACAAACGTTACAAAATAACCCTGTGACTTTTCATCTACCATTTGTTTTTTTATCGTAATAAGAAATGAATTGGGAGAGCATTTTGGGCATTGTGAATATCAAGACGAACACAAACAAATTTACTGTTCATCAGGGGAACAGACGTTATATGGTCCAGATAATCTGATAAGAAATCCTACACCCATGAATAATCTTCCAGCTTAACATATATTTCAATTGGTTGATTTTACTCCTCATCTTCCTTCCATCCTCACTAGTCACAACATCATCATGGTAAGGGCTGGGATAGTCGATTATTCTCCTCCAATAACAATAATAGAGTCAAGATTCTTGTTGAAGGGGGATAGAGTGATGAATCATAGTTAATTAATGATAATATAATAATTTATTACTTTAATATAATTTTTAATTTAAAAATATGTAAATAAAAATAATTGTTAAATAAAACTCCATCTAATTTATGGGGGATGAAAATCGATTCAACAAACTAGTTTGTGTGAGCACAAAAGATCAATATATATGGAACAAATCAAATTGGTATAAAAAATTGTGCGGGCAAAAATTAATTTCATATGTAAAATTATATGTTTACAAAAAAATTGAGTTATTTGCTATTAGTCTCATATTAAAAATAGTTAATTAGAGGTTACCCCCAACATTAATCACTACTACAGTTTCCCCAGGACTAGCAATTAATGTGCGTTGACTGTCAAAATGCTCATATTGATTACCAAAATGCCCTTCAAACAATAACTCACAGATAAACCTTGAGATACATACATGTATCTTGAGGAAAAATTAATTGTTCAAAATTTTCATCCGTCTCCCTAAAAATCATATGAATAAAATACAAAACAAAACTTTGATATACGATTGCATCTCGAGAAAATACTTGAAAAAAAACATTTTTCTTCCTCAAAGCAGACAAGAGAGGTTGGGGTTGCTTGTGGTTGATGGCGATGGTGGGAAATAGAAATAAATCAAACAGAGAGAGGGAGATGAGGAGAATGAACGGTTGTCAGTCTCGTAGTAAACACATATAAGAAGCAGAAAAAAAAAAAAAACAAACAAAAACAAAAAAGGTGGGACGGGGTACTCAGTATCACAAAGAACAAAGGGCATGCCATACTTACACTTTCAATTCATGCATATCTTATGAGAAAATATTATCATTATTTTTCAATGATTTGCAACTATAAATAAAAGGTTCAATTACTTTCATAGTTAAAATTATATTGCAAATAAAAGTAACGATACAATTTACTATGGCTAAGTTTGTAAAATTCAATGGAAAATTGGAGGAAACCAAAAAAATGTTCGAAATATATTAAAATTTACATGTGGTTGTAATTAATCATGAACAAATTATCATCTACATCAAATTCTTCAAACTTGACCTTTATTGTCATGAATCAAGAGTCTTTGATCGCCTGGAGAATTGAATTCGCCAAAGAATAATCGAGATGTCTTCTGAAAGCTAGACTAAGGATCATATCTTCTCCAAGTTGCCACCTTACAACTTCAACAACATTTGGATCCATTCTGAGCATGCAATATTTGTATATGAAAGCATGGGGCTTGCATGGTATTTCCTGTATTTCGTTACCCTTAACCATTCCGTTTGGACACAATAAATGACATTCAATATTTAAAAATGGTAATCAGTAGTTGCCTACCTTGTTAATAGACCAAATGTAGCAGGATTGATTACGCCCAAACAGTACACGTGGTCAATTGCAGTAAAGAATGGGGTGTCGATCCCACGAGGAAAAACAATCTACAAAATAAGGTTAAGGAAGACAAACTATGTGAAACTAAAGTTAATAAATTCTAACAAATTTAAAATACGAAATTGAATTTAATTTAATGAAAATTAAGTTTGGAAAACTCACAAGGTTCCAAGAATCCCTCCTAGACTTCACGCGTCAACTAGTATTGATTCGCTATGATGACTCAACTACGTGTTTCATATCCCAAACGACGTAATCGAAAAAATAATCTTTTATGCATTAATATACCCTAATGTAAATGAATTTTATATTTCAATTCTTCTAAAAAAAGCACAAATGTTTGTCATATGTGATATCCTAAACTTACGATATATCCGGAGACAATACCGTAATAAATGATGATCACATATAACTAACCTACCGGAATCAATTAATTCTTAAACATTTCACACATAAGAAAAACGTGACTAAGCTTATATGGAGAAGAAAAGATAATCACCGGAATAATAAAAATATACGAAGAAATCTATGATATTCTTGTCACTGAAATAACATAAATTTCTATATTAAATAAAAGTGAGAATCATTAAACATCATTATTCATCGTGAAAATTTAAAGCGAATCAAATGCTAATTTAGTGCGTAGGAGTTCACCTCTTCACCTTGCGTGGGGTTTAGTGACTCATGGTGGTAGTGGTCACAACATCAGTGGAGGTGGAATCCATCACTTTCTGTATGCACACGAATCCCGAGAAAATTGCAACAGCTGCACTGTGGTGGGACTCAACAATGGGCTGAGGTGCGAATAGCGAACTGATTCAAAAATCAGTTTTTTCTCACCTCACAGTCGCGCGGCTCAGCCTTCGTCTCCAGCGCGGCTCCGCCACTGTTATCCGCTCCTCGCGAGCTTTTTCGTCCTCCGAACGTCTCCGGCACCTGCAAGAACAGAAAGAAGGTGAGTGAACAGTGGGATAACAACCAAAAACCCGAAGGAGGACGAGGAACAAGGAGCGAAAGAGGGATGTTCCCTGTCGCGGTGGTGGTGGCTCTAAAACAGGGAGGTGACTCGGTCGCGGTGGTGGTGGAGTGAGATGGAACATGGAGAGGGATTGAAAGAGTGAAAATGGGGCGGCGAAACAGGGAAACAGGGCGGCGAAACAGGGAGGTACTCCTTGTTTCGCGGCAGTGCTGTGCGCGCGGTGGTGGTGGTGGTTTGGACGGGTGATGGTGGCTGTGAGAGAGAGAGAGAAATGGTGGTGGCGGCTGTGTTCTGGACAGAGAAGATGGTGGTCTGTTTCGATGGCGAGGTGAGGTTTGTAGCGTGAAACAGAGGCGTGACACGGTGGTTAGTGACGGTGGCGAGGTGGTGGTTGGTTAGTGGCGAGAGACACAGGGCTCTACCTCGGTGGAGGTGGTGATGGTGGCTGTAAAAGAGAAGGAGAGCAGAAAAACGTGGAAGAGACGAGTGCCCAAAGAGAAGGGAGGAGAGAAACCTAAATAGGGTTCCCATATTTCCTTGTTAGGCTGGGCTTAGGATTCTAGCTTTCTGGGCTTGGGCTTGATTAAAATAAATGGACCTATGCTTATTTGGGTTAGGCTTAGATGTGTGAACCACTCTTTTGTACCACCGCTAGAATCAACAAATTAATCATTTCCTCAAATTGTCGCCTTAATGCGATTTTATCGTTCACAGCGCAAATTCCTACAAAAACATGAAAATGAAATAATTATAATAAAATATATTAATTGAAGCACTAACATATATAAATTAAGGGTTATAATTTGTAATAATTATGTGTATATCAAGGATCGATCAAACCCGTCTCCATTTCGTCATGTCCTAAACTAAAGTGAGATCAAATCGAGACGAAAATTTTCAATCCTGGCCATCCCATCCCGTTATAAATTTATTTATTAATCTTTATTATTTTTAATCAAATTATTCTTTTGAATGGAAGTTTAGGATGTGTTGAAATTAAATCAAAACATCTACTATTTGAAAAATACTTGTTTGATTAAGTACTCTTTGTTTAGGTAGAAACTTCAATTTGGATATCTTAGGTCAAATAGAACTCATGAAAAATTTATACTTTTTTCACATTTTAGATTGGTTATAGGACAATTATTCTTGTAGAAAATAAATGCAAATAATGATTTGGGTTAGTTTTGCACTATCAGTTATGGAGTTGGAGAACATTGCTCCTAATTGTATTTTGTATGAATGATATTTCAACTCTTGCGAAAATATGCAAGACGGATATGGAGGGGCTCATTTTATCTCTCATCATTCATTTGACAAACTTAATTCCATTATAAGCCTCCACAAATTTTATATGACGTTATAATGAAAGTTATATGCACATAAATTTGACATTATTAGTTTATGAGCAATCTTAGATGAAAATCTTTTGTTATTTTTCATTGGAAAATTGTTTAGTACATGTTCATCCCGACCCGCCCCGTCCCGAACCCGTTAGGGATGGGACAAGGTCGGGATGAGTCTTGATCCTGTACGAACGGATGGGATAAGAATGACGTTCATCCCCTCCTATGCTCACCCCTAATTAAAATTAGCTCATTCAATAATTGCAGATTATAATATAATTAGTCGGGAATGTTTTGCATAAGATCAACTATATGGTTTCTTTCAGGGTCATCATGTGGTGGAAATGTCTCAGGTGATTAGTTGGGTCGGTAGTACCATCATATACTTCGAACTTTGGCGGAGTAAACTTTTTCGGCATGGCCATTTTCATGAGGGCGTCGGAGATTGGCGGCTTGGCTAACTCGTACAGTACATTGGGATCCATGACTCTAATTCTAAACAAAATTTCGCAAGCGTTGTGTCGCACTGTGGAGTCTAGCCTTGGGGGTGTTCATTGTTCTCGAAGTTTCCCTGTTGAGGTTCTACTGGGACTTCGTCATTCCCTTGAATTCGATTGGCGGAGTTTTGTTGGGGGCGGTGTCTGAAAATGGTCAACTGGTTGGATGTGCTCCTAGGTAATTTTCTCTAGCATCTTTGTAATGTAGTTCATTTGGACCATAAGTAGGTCCATTCGAGGATCTGTGGCAGCATCACCGGATGTTTGGGCTGTCTGGGCTATTGTGTGTTGCGGGTCTTGATTCTCGAGTGCCATCGGACCGATGTTTTGGGATGCTTCTTGTTCGTGAGCCGTTTGTGACATCGTTGTCAGTAGGAGAGTTGTTATCGTCAATGTGTTGGGGATCTGTAGGATGTGCCATTTTTTTTGACAGTTTGTTGATCGTCTATCAGATTGTGGTAAGCTTCGTCACTGTGGATCTTATTTTATAAAGGAAACTCATCGTTCCCCACGGACGACGCCAAACTGATGTATCCAAAAATTGTCATTATGTGCGTTTGACCTGCAAAACATATGTTAGACTGCCAAGGATAACTTTTTGGTGGCTGAAGGCACTTCGATGTTTAAGTCAACAACTACGTTTGAAGAATGAAGCAAATTTGGACAAAACTCAATTAAAATTGCATACCTGTGTCAAATGTTCCCTTTACCTTTTATAATGGTCGCGGGTAATTCTCTGCGTGATTTAAGCACGTGAGGCGCAACGGAATGAGATATTTCTCGTAACAGTCTCCTCCTTGATGGAGATGCGTCCGTGGAGGCGTAACTCCTTCCACGACTTTTTTTTGGTGCAATGTTCATCTTCTTTATGAGAGAACTCGTGTCGGGCTTGATTTGGGCTTTGAGGTGTTTAGGCCTTGATTATATCTTATTATAGTGGGCTTTATCTGGGCCTCTGTGGTTGGCTTTATTCTTCTTGGGTTTTACGAGTTGGCCCAGTAGATGCGATGTCATCTCCTCGCGATGGACGTTCTCTGCTACGTGTATGACCGTGATGATCGGTCTATTTTGACATATCATCAAATCTAATGGTTCGAATTTTTCATGTATCTCCATAAAAATTATATGAATGAAATAAAAAACTAGACCTTGATATACGAAGTCATCTCTAGAAAATACTTGAAAAAATTTTATTTTTTTTCCTCAAAGCAGACAAGAAAGGTTAAGAGTGAGATGATGAGAAGGAGTGGTTGTCAGTCTCGTAGTAAACAGACATAGAGAGCAAAAAATTAAAAAGGGATGGAACAAGGTAGTCCGCAACACATAGAACAAATGGCATGACACACTTACACTTTCAATTCATGCATATCTTATGAAAAATAATATCATTATTTTTTAATGATTTTCAAATATAAATAGAATGTTCAACTACTTTTTTAGTTACAATATTGCAAATAAAAGTAACGATATAATTTACTATGAGTAAATTTAATGGACTATTTAAGGGTTTGTCTACACAGTGAGGAAAGGGGCGAGGGAGGGGTGCAGCTGTCCACCCCTCTCGAGATGTGTGAAAGGGCATCGAGATATGCACGTTCACGCATCTCGAGAGGGGTGAATGACTTCACCCCCCTCCCTCACCCGTTTCCTCGCTTCTTTCCTCGTCATTTAGAATTTCCCATTGGAGGAAACCAAAAATTGTTCATACTATACTAAAATTTGCATGTGGTTGTAATTCATCATAAATAAATTAAAAAAAATGTTCAGCAACACAAAAACAAAACCGAATTGTTTTGAATGTAAACAGGTGGAGCACAGTAGCAGGAGCAACATAATCACCCTGCTATAATCATTATTAAGAAGTTTCTAAATATATCTCAATGATCATATAATCACATATAATGTTAACCACTCGAGCATCCACCACTTCACATTTTACAAGCGGCTGCTCTTTTTGCTGCAGCAGTAGTAGAACCCTTTTTTTTTTGGAAAGCGAGCTGGGTTTTAAGGACCCCAAAACCTTTATATAAATGAAATAAAAGCAAAAGATAAAAATAAAAAAAAAGAAAACAAACTCTCACAAGAAAAAGAATTCTAGTGAGAGTGAACATGGTTACTAGGCCTATAGAAATCTTCAACTAGCATCGACCAAAGAAGAAACCTCTTGTTTTTTATCCTTGTCTCCTTTGTTAAGGAGGAAATGATTCAACCTTTGTACTTTTTGTTTGCTTTCTTAGCCCTAGAGGATCTTCGAGGGCAGAGACTAAAATCTTTAGTGCAAGATTTTGAAAACAAATCGCTTGCAACCTCTTTACAAGAAGGATCTTGCTCGTGTTCCTCGTTACTACTCTGCTCATCTGTTGTGGTGTTCTCTTTGTCTTGAGTCGGTGTGTGTTCACTTGCTTCCACATTAGCACTACGCTCAAGCATTTGGTTGATAAAAATCAATGGTTGTGGACTCGGCGTTATGGCAACACTCTGGTCATCATTTATGTTATGCTCTGCCACATTGGCAACTTCTATACAGGTCACATTCCCTACTTTTCCTGTGATAGGCCCTGGACTCCTCTTTAAACTGGGTGGAGTCTTCGACTTGAATGTATGTCTACCCTTGGCGATCGTCCAATCATCGGAGTTTTGTCTTTCTAGTGGTTGGGTCCTACCCGTAGCTTGCCATACCATATGGCCTGGAATATTAATTTCTTTGCTCTTTGAACACTGCTGTTTTGTATGGCAAAAAATTGCATTTAAAAGGAATCCATGCATACTCAACTTCAACTATTTTTTTCTTATCTCCATTGATAACCACAGGGATGTCTTTGGGTAATTGGTTGTTTATATCCTCGCATACACTAATCTTGTCCTTTCTTCAGTAGCTATGTCAAGCATGATAGACACTCCAATAAAACTAGCAATCCTTTGAATACCCTCTGGATTCCATAGGAATTTTCTTCAATAGCTATGTCAAGCATTGAATCCATCCATTGTTCTAAGATTCAACCAAACCAAAACATCCAACCAAACCCCACAACATCCCACCAGATATCAAAATCAGCAAAAAATCAGACCCACATTACGATAATGTTATCAAAGCTCTTGTTACGAAATAAATGGAATTACTAATAAAAGAAATGCAAAATGTTATCAAATAGGCAAATAGAACATGGAAAATCGACAGAACATGGAAAATCGACTGTGTTAAAAGGAGAGACAAACATAACTAGAAGAATCCCAATTTCATCATGCCCACCAAAAATTCATATTTTTCACATCCAAACTAATAAAACTCTTAACAAACATGACGAATAAACAAATAAAAAACCCTCGTTTTGCTCTGTTTTTCGTTTTATCAACTTTTTCTTTTTGGTGGCTAAAGGCACTTCGATGTTTAAGTCAACAACTACGTTTGAATAATGAAGCAAATTTGGACAAAACTCAATTAAAATTGCATACCTGTGTCAAATGTTCCCTTTACCTTTTATAATGGTCGCGGGTAATTCTCTGCGTGATTTAAGCATGTGAGGCGCAACGGAATGAGATATTTCTCGTAACAGTTTCCTCCTTGATGGAGATGCGTCTGTGGTTGGCTTTATTCTTCTTGGGTTTTACGAGTTGGCCCAGTAGATGCGATGTCATCTCCTCGCGATGGACATTCTCTGCTACGTGTATGACCGTGATGATCGGTCTATTTTGACATATCATCAAATCTAATGGTTCAAATTTTTCATGTATCTCCATAAAAATTATATGAATGAAATAAAAAACTAGACCTTGATATACGAAGTCATCTCTAGAAAATACTTGAGAAATTTTTATTTTTTTTCCTCAAAGCAGACAAGAGAGGTTGAGAGTGAGAGGATGAGAAGGAGTGGTTGTCAGTCTCGTAGTAAACAGACATAGAGAGCAAAAAATAAAAAAGGGATGGAACGAGGTAGTCCGCAACACATAGAACAAATGGCATGACACACTTACACTTTCAATTCATGCATATCTTATGAAAAATAATATCATTATTTTTTTAATGATTTTCAAATATAAATAGAATGTTCAACTACTTTTTTAGTTACAATTATATTGCAAATAAAAGTAACGATATAATTTACTATGAGTAAGTTTAATGGAATATTTAAGGGTTTGTCTACACAGCGAGGAAAGGGGCAAGGGAGGGGTGCAGCTGTCCACCCTTCTCGAGATGTGTGAAAGGGCATCGAGATATGCACGTTCACGCATCTCGAGAGGGGTGAACGACTTCACCCCCCTCCCTCGCCCGTTTCCTCGCTTCTTTCCTCGTCATTTAGAATTTCCCATTGGAGGAAACCAAAAATTGTTCATACTATACTAAAATTTGCATGTGGTTGTAATTCATCATAAATAAATTAAAAAAATGTTCAGCAACACAAAAACAAAACCGAATTGTTTTGAATGTAAACAGGTGGAGCACAGTAGCAGGAGCAACATAATCACCCTGCTATAATCATTATTAAGAAGTTTCTAAATATATCTCAATGATCATATAATCACATATAATGTTAACTACTCGAGCATCCACCACTTCATATTTTACAAGCGGCTGCTCTTTTTGCTGCAGCAGTAGTAAAACCCTTTTTTTTTTTTGGAAAGCGAGCTGGGTTTTAAGGACCCCAAAACCTTTATATAAATGAAACTAAAGCAAAAAAAAAAAAAAAAAAAAAAAAAAAAAAAAAAAAAAACTCTCACAAGAAAAAGAATTCTAGTGAGAGTGAACATGGTTACTAGGCCTATAGAAATCTTCAACTAGCATCGACCAAAGAAGAAACCTCTTGTTTTTTATCCTTGTCTCATTTGTTAAGGAGGAAATGATTCAACCTTTGTACTTTTTGTTTGCTTTCTTAGCCCTAGAGGATCTTCGAGGGCAGAGACTAAAATCTTTAGTGCAAGATTTTGAAAACAAATCGCTTGCAACCTCTTCACTAGAAGGATCTTGCTCGTGTTCCTCGTTACTACTCTGCTCATCTGTTGTGGTGTTCTCTTTGTCCTGAGTCGGTGTGTGTTCACTTGCTTCCACATTAGCACTACGCTCAAGCATTGGGTTGATAAAAATCAATGGTTGTGGACTCGGCGTTATGGCATCACTCTGGTAATCATTTATGTTATGCTCTGCCACATTGGCAACTTCTATACAGGTCACATTCCCTGCTTTTCCTGTGATAGGCCCTGGACTCCTCTTTAAACTGGGTGGAGTCTTCGACTTGAATGTATGTCTACCCTTGGCGATCGTCCAATCATCGGAGTTTTGTCTTTCTAGTGGTTGGGTCCTACCCGTAGCTTGCCATACCATATGGCCTGGAATATTAATTTCTTTGCTCTTTGAACACTGCTGTTTTGTATGACCAAAAATTGCATTTAACAGGAATCCATGCATACTCAACTTCAACTATTTTTTTCTTATCTCCATTGATAACCACAGGGATGTCTTTGGGTAATTGGTTGTTTATATCCACCTCCACACACACCCTCGCATACACTAATCTTGTCATTTCTTCAATAGCTATGTCAAGCATGATAGACACTCCAATAAAACTAACAATCCTTTGAATACCCTCTGGATTTCATAGGAATTTTCTTCAGTGTAACCCAAATAGGTATCGAGGTAAGCACCTCGGCATCCTCGTCCATAGAAGGTGACCAGGCCCTGAGGATGAACAACCTGCTTGCAATATGCAGAGGTCACATTTCCAATACCTTACTTCTATCTTCTTCCTTCTTGAATTTGAATACAAAATTCTTATCTCCGTGTATGCTCATATCAAAATCTCGAATTCCCCACGTCCTTATCAGCCACTCTTTGACATAACCATATGCCAAGCGCTTGTCCACAAAGCTGCCAATAACCAACCTTTCACATTCTTCTATCCTATTCGCAAAATCAGCAGTTTGCACTTGTACTATTTTCCTTCCTTCAACAGTAGCTGGAGGTTCATACCTAAGTTTTGTAGAGCCTGTATGCTTGCTTTGCTTAAGCTTTGATGCCCAACTCATCCTCGCTGGTGCAACGGTAGGGTTGGTTGCCATTGCTTCTTGAATTTTGCTAAGGCCAAAGGATGTAACACTGGTTGGCATTGTACATTCATCTGCTTTATGCAGAACCTCTTCATTCCTTTGTGCTGCAGCCTGCTCTTGACTGGTTGACACCCTTGCAGTTAGCATTGCCTAGTTTTTGGGGTTTATCATCATTTACAGTCCTTTTGCACCTAGTTTATCTCCATTTTTTTTACAACCACTTGATATTCATTTGTGAGTAACTGTAGCAATCCATCGCCATGAATGATGTATTTCTCCTCAAAAGCCATGAACACCTCTTGTGCAAACACGTTTGCACTGACAGCGTCTCCACCATTTGTTCCTGTCATTCCATAGACCAGAGATGGGGTATCAGATCTAGAAGACAGAGCTGACCTCCCTCTTCCTTCCTCTCTTGATCTAAACAGATGTTGTGTGAGAGAAAGCCTGTCTCAGATCTGAACGAGGGCCACCAGATCTAAAGAGCAAGAGGAGAAATCAGATCTAGAAGATCTGATCTGTCGTCCCTCTCCCTCGACGAGTCTAGCTGCGACGAGCCCCTCCCTGCTCCCTGCGATGAGCCCTGCAGCTTCCTGTGATGAGCCCTGCGGCTTCCTGCGATGCGATGAGCCCCGCGGCTGCGACGAGCCCTGCGGCTACGACACCTGCGACGAGCCTCCTCCTTGGAGCCCTGCGGCTAGGGTTTCATTCGCCTCTACACCCCACACGGTTCAATGTATTTCTTGGGATGGAGTTGTAGCAACATTATACCTCTTTCCAGGGATTGTCTTGTGCCCTCAACAAATAGTACATAATCTTGATTTGAAACAGAACCTTATATTTTATGAACAAACATGTAGTAACCAGTAACCACAATAAATAAATGGTTAAGACACACAATAAGTTGATGGGGTGATTTATTTTCTTATCCTCTCAATGAAGAATGACATTCATTACCCCCAATTTTACTTTGTTGTACAAAATAACATTACTAAATAACAATACAAAAATTCATATTTTGCAGTCCCTCAACTCCAATATCACCACCAATTTTACAGTCAATTTCTGGACTCCTAATTCACCAGCAAGCTACCACCATCTTGCTCTTCCAACTTCACCTTTACCTCTTTCTCTTTCTCTTTCTCTTTCTCTTTCTCTTTACCATCATGTCTATATGTCAATCAAGGTAAAATCATGTCTATATGTCAAATCAACAGATGTATATAATCATAGTAAAAAGTGTAAGGAAGATACACAATTATACAAAACACTTAATCAAACCAAACTTAATAGTTAATCAAATCACCCAAAAGCATTGAATCCATCCATTGTTCTAAGATTCAACCAAACCCCACAACATCCCACCAGATATCAAAATCAGCAAAAAATCAGACCCACATTACGATAATGTTATCAAAGCTCTTGTTACGAAATAAATGGAATTACTAATAAAAGAAATGCAAAATGTTATCAAATAGGCAAATAGAACATGGAAAATCGACTGTGTTAAAAGGAGAGACAAACATAACTAAAAGAATCCCAATTTCATCATGCCCACCAAAAAGTTCATATTTTTCACATCCAAACTAATAAAACTCTTAACAAACATGATGAATAAGCACTACACTATTAAATCTATAATCAATCATCCACTTCGTGTACAAAATTTATTTTGCTTATTGCTATTTTAGTTTTCTCTAATCACTCCTTAGATTATACAAAAATAATGTTCTGCAATAAAAAACTAAACTATAAAAAACAGTAAATTGCTTTCACTAACAGATAATGTCTTTATATATATATAATTGTTCTTGTTTACATATAGTTGAACATTTGATTTATATTAAAAATTCATTCTAAAATAACCCGAAAAATGCATGACTGTATATACAATAAACATGAGAAATAATAGTACTGTAGACAGTTCACTTTCACATTTACCCTAAAGAAAACTGACCATCCCAGTTAGCAATCACTCCCTAAACAAGTTAATACATTAAAACATGTGGTGTTGGGTTGTGTAGTGTTGATCCAGATATTATTTATGTTGTTTTTAGATTGGTCACAATAGTAATCCAATCAAAACATGCCGTGGACTCGACCCATTGCCAATAAGTACTTCAAAAATTTCTCTGAACCAAGGAAGTTGAATCCAATACATGACCTGCAACATAAGTATCACTCACTCTTTGATAACGAGGAGTCAATAATCAAAGCACATTAGTAGTATCATTGACCTTGGTCATTAATCTGGCTAGAAGCTTAACAGTTGTAGAAGAGGAATCACTTAAATGTTTGATTGGATACATAGCTACTTTTGTAAGCAACAAGTTCTAATAAAGGAAAAAAGAAATGAATTCGATAATAAAAGAGCACCCAAAATGGATGGAATATCTCTGGTGTCATGGTGAGTGAAGAGGACTAAAGTACTGGTTGCAAGTTCAATAGACATATTGAAGAGTTGATGAAGAAAACTTTGGCGTCATTTTTCATGGAAGGAGTTGCAACATCATCAACAAGTGGTGGTGGTGGTGCAAGAAGGTTCGGCGATGAATATAGCACCTTATTTGACGAGTTTGAGAGGCTATCATTTGAGATTCACCTCAACCAAGCCATACTTAGTAGGAGTTGGTCCGAACCTTCAAATGTGGGTCGATCTTTGTATCCAGCTCCACCACTGCCACCTTTGGAGGTGTCACAGGTAGCCCAAAGGAGAAAAAGCTTGATGAGATTGCCTAAATCTTTAAAGAAGCTGTTGAAACCAATATTGGGTAGAAAAGGAGGTAAAAGGGAAGAAACAAGTTGTAAGAAGGATCTCCATTTTTTGGAAGACATTTAGCAGATCACTTCGAATTTGAATGTCATTATTTTCCATTATATAAAATTTCGCATGGAGTTGTTAAGGAAGGTGCATGAGGCCCTGTTTGTTATTGTAATTGAGTAAATTATGTCATAAGTCCCTATTAGAATTTTCTTATAAATTGTTGATTAGGGACTTCAGTAGATGAGGAGTCATTCTTCATCATTAAAAGATTTTTTTTTTTCTCATATAAAGATTTTACCTATTACTAAAGATTACTTTCATATTGGGTCTCAGTATCAATTTAAGATCATCAATAAATATGGCATAGATAACGATCTTTATTAATTGAACTTTATTTTACTAAACCCGAAATGAGATTCAAATCTGATCGGACATAGGTAAAACATGATCTTATTGAGGCTGTCATCTAGCTTGAAAACCCTTGCAGCTCATCAAAGTTAAGCTCACAACCAGGCCAATATTAAGAAAGCTTTTGAGGTTTTTAAGGTCATGGGGAAAGTTGGTTGTGAACCCAATATTAAGACTTACAACTGTTTGATTATTGGTCTGTGTTATGTGGGTAAGATTGAGGAAGCATATAAATCGTTAAGGAAGATGAAGAAGTAGTCGAAGAGACTTAATATTTATACTTTTTTTTTGGAAGGCGAGCAGGGTATTAAAAACCAGAATTGATCAACACACCATTAACTGATAAAGATGCCACAAGCTGGGTTCGAACACTTGCCATTGGCTACTTAATATTTATACTTAACACTGCAGTTATGGATGGGTTTTGTAAGGTGGGTAGATCAAATGAGGGAATGTAGTTGCTTGAAGAAGCTATAGAGGATGGTTTGAAGCCAAAGTGTTGTCACTTTTAATACTTTGTTTAATGGGCATTGGAAGGAAGGGAGACCCTTGGAGAGGATCACAATTTTTAAGAAAATGAAAGAGAGAGATTGTCAACCAGATTATCCAACACTTTGTTGCATGGATTGTTGAAATGGGGTGAAGTTCTTGAAGCTTTGAAGGTTTACAATGACATGTTGAAGGGTGGATTTGAAGTTGACGAGAGGCTGGTGAATACACTCCTTAGAGGAATTTGCATCAAGGACTAATAAAGAGCTGTTGAATGATGTGGAGGATGTGTTTGAGCAAATGAATAATATAAGCGTTACTCCTTGTTCTGGTACACATTGCTTATTGATCGAAACATTTGCCATTGGAGGGAAAACAGAGAAGGTTTTTGCTAATCTACTGCAGATGATAAAAATTGGTTACCCTCCAAGGTTGATTACATTCGATTCTGTTATCCAAGCCTTTTGTAGAGAAGGAAGGGTGCATGAGGCTTTGTCTGTTCTAGTTGTCATGGGCAAATTAAACAAAGTACCTAGCAGACTTTCTTATGAAGTATTGATTAGGGAATTCAATCAACAGGGAAGGAAGTCAGATGCTTATAAAGTGTATGGAAATGCACTGAAGCAAGGAGTCGTTCCTCATTAACGGCCAAGAAAATCATTGGATGAATGAGAAAGAACTTAAAAATGTTCGAGTTCAGGTAACATAGCAATAGTTAGTTTTTTTTTTTTTAATCAAGTACATGTTATACCTTATGTCTTCTCAAGCTCAACGTCGCATCCTGGGAAGTTGATTGACAACTGTGTTTTGCTGAATTTGAAGAAGAAATGGCAGTGGTTTTAAAGGCCCCATGAGTCATACTAGAATGCAAAAAACAATCAAAAGAGAATGAACAAGTAAAGCAAAAAATTCATACTAACTTCAACATGTGGGAAACCCAACTTAATAAATGTGCCATGTCTGTTCATCTTGCCTATAGTGCTGACTTGGGATTGTATGAACTCCCAGGTTTCGTGCAAGTCTTGAGTATGTTTTCTACTTCATTCACAATTCTCTTCAAATGTTTCAGTTTTGGTTTAGAGTAATCTGAATGGTGAGATAATCCTCTCATAGAATCCGACAGAGAACACTAATAAGAGACCACCATGGTGGTAGAAGACCACTGGATGCCATGACATGGAGGGATACAACTAATTATCAGTTCTCATGTTGAACCTACTGATTGATAGTTAGGGATGGCAGTGGGGCGGATTTTCACGGATATCCGCCCCACCCAATCCGTTTGGGGCGGTTTTGGATATGGCTAAATGGGTCGAGTGGTTTCGGGTATCCAAAAAATATCCGTTCACTATTCGGAGCGGATACGAATTTGGCCATATCCACCCCGCGGATATCCGTTTAGTTAGGGAAATTACTAAAATACCCTCGGTTAATTAGTGAAATTACAAATATACATTTACTATATAAAAGAGAAATGGATTCCCTCATCTCACTCACATTCTCCCCCATTCTCCCCCTCTCACTCACATTCTCCCCCTCTCTCTCTGTCTCTCACAGCAATTAGCGGAGGGGGAGGCCGTGGCCGTGGCCGAGGTCGAAGCCCGAAGGGCCGAAGCTCGAAGGGTCGTCTTCGTCCTTCTTCTCCTTCTCACAGACCCTCGAAGACGAAGGGATTAATCCTCCTCCCTTCTTCTGCTGAGATTTCGCAAGGAAGCTCCATCCTCCTCCCTCTTCCTCCCTGCTGCAACAGTCTTCCTCCTTCCTCCTCCCTGCTGCGACGACGATCTTCCTTCTCGCGGTGATCCCCTCCCTTCCCCTGGTCCTCTTCGTCCCTTCATCTCAGATCTGATCTCTGGGATCTAGATCTGATCTCTGAGATCTCAGATCCCAGATTTGATCTCTCATATCTGATCTCTGAGATCTCAGCTCTCAGATCTCAGATATGATCTCTGAGATCTGATCTGTGAGATCTGATCTTCTGATCCGTGATCTCTGATCCTGATCTGATGAGATGAGATGAGATGAGATCTGCGATGAGATGATCTCTGATCTGATCTGATCCGATCCGTGATCATCTCTGATATGATCTGATCTCGAAGACATCCGCCTTCCTCTCCCCATCTGATCCGAGATCTGAGCTCAGATCAGAGAGTATTTTTTTAGATCAAATTTTTTTTGTAATTTGTTGTATGTTTTTTTTGTAATAATTTTTGTATTATTGAATGATGTATTTTTTTTTTTGTGTACAAGTAACTTTTACCGTGTTTGTTTATGTATGAATGAAAATTTGTTGTAATCCCTGAATCTCTGTAATTTTTGTAATCTCTTTAATTTGTTGAATGATTTTTTTTTAATAATTTTTTGTAATCTTAACTGTTATGTAAATTTTATAAATGAGAAAAAAATTTATCAGATATGTGGGCGGGGCGGATATCCGCCAATCCGTGCGGGGCGGAGATGGTTTTCAAATAATTTTGTAAACGAATATTCGGGGCGGATTTGGATATCTGTGATCTCCAGCGGGGCGGGGATGGATTTGTCCAAATCCGCCCCGTTGCCATCCCTATTGATAGTAGCACGGTCTCCATGAAATACATGACCAAAAACACGGACGGTATAGGTTAACCACTTGTGGTTTTCTTCTCTGTGCATCTTCACTCTTTACTTTTGTCTACTGAGGTTCTAAACTTGTTCATTTTCTATCAGTTTTGAGGCATTTATGTTCATAGTTACTAGTTTTATACATCTTCAAATACCTATCCTAATTACAGACACCATGTATCCCCTATTAAGCAATCAAATTGCCCAATTGCGAATAAGCATTTTTATTTGAATCTGGTCAAGATGAGAAAACTAAATAAACCCCCTGCAACATTTCTTATGACTTGTTTAAGGGATTCAATTGGCAGGGAAGGAGAAACAAAACATAAACACCCCATTAGAACGAAAGTAGAGCGCATGTAATGACTGACTGAATCTATTTTTCCATTGATCTGAACCGTTGTTTAGGAGGGTCTGTAAACAGAAGCGCCGCCGCCAACATCCTGCTTGGCAGTCGCCATCCTGGTCGTCGCCTTGATTGGTCCCTGTTTGGTCGTCGCCTTGCTTGGTCGTCACCCTTGCTTGGTCGCCCTCCACCATCAAGGTCGTGGTTCTGTTTTCTGGCGGCATCTCTGACTGGATGCTCCAAACTCTGCCTGGACGCCCTGGCCGCTTCTAGTCGTCTCTTCGACTGGTGACTTTGCTATCGACTGGTGACTGGACGGCCTGATTTCTTGCTATCGTCTGGACGGCCTGGCTTGGTTGATTCTAGGTGGTTCATTGCTTGGCTGCTTCTAGGCGGTTCACTGCTTGGCTGACTCTAGGCGTTCTCTTTGCCTGGCCGACGCGTCATCTTCGACTCGTGATTGTTTCTTGGTCATCTAAAGGGCTGGCGAGATCACTTTTCTTTGAGGCATGCCGGCTCCCCTAGCCGTCAACACTTCCTTTCCCCCATTGGGGGGCCAGGAACCCCAGGCAGAGGCTCCAAAGCTTTCTTTCGCCCAAATAATTGGAAAATTTCTTGTGGATGATGTTAAGGAGACACAAGTGGAGGGAACGAGATTCCAGAAAGAAGGTGAGCCAGCCATCGGGCTCACGTCATCTGACGAATCCCGTGGGGAGGCTTTCATGGAACAACACGTGATAGTTTTAAAGTTTTCTAGCTACCGGCCAACATTGGTTGATATTCGAGATTCCATTCATCGAACTTGGGGGATACTAGGTGACTTCTCTCTAGGTCTTCTTGATCAACAACACGTTCTCGTCTGGCTTCAGTCTGAGGTGGAAGCAAAGAAAGTATTGTTCAGGGACTCGTTCTTGATCCGAGGAGTGTGCTTCAAAGCCTTTCGCTGGCATGATGGTTTCAGTCTGAAAGCCGATCCGATCTCGGTTCCACTGTGGGTAGAGTTGCCTAACTTACCTTTGCATTTATTTCATCATCCTCTCTTGAAAGCAATTGTGAATTCTTTTGGTGGTTTTTTGCGAATGGATGATCATACTAGATGCCTATCACGCCCAGGTTTTGCCCGTGTTTGCGTGGAGATGACTTTGGCGGAACCTTTACCAAATAGAGTTTGAATTGATAGGGCTAACAGTAGGGGTTTCTAGCAGAAGATTGAATATACAGGCTTCAAATACTGTGCATTTTGTTCTTTGATAGGGCATCAGGAGGAGTTTTGTAGGAAAAAGTTAGGTCTTAAGGGTAGTGGGAGAGCCCCTGACCTAGCTCAAGCAGAGAAGGGCAATGCCAAGCCCAAGGTCGAAACCAAAATTATAAAGCAACAATATGTTCATATTGCCAAAAAAGAGAAATTGCCCACTCCAGAAGTGGGTACGAGTGGTGTAAAGAATAGCCAAGGTGTGGAGATTAAGGAGGAATTTGGTGTTCAGAGGCAAGTGGCCAATGATCTGGTTAAATTGGTGCTGTCAAATAATTTTGCGTCACTTACGGAGGATGTTGAGGAAGTGGTGTGTGATCAAGCGGATAAGCAATTGGTTGGGAAGGAAACAACTCATGATAATGCCGAGGTTGTTCCAGAATCTACGGAGGAATGCCTACTTGAGGCAGGTTATACAGTTTCGGAGATTGAAAATGTATGTGGAAAACAAGCAATGACATTAAATCAGGAGGATGCGGTCAATTCAGGGGCGCTGAGTAGTCGTTTGGACGACACGAACACATACAATAATAGCAGTCGTATAGTTCTTCAACTGTCAGCGTCGCGAGGAGTAGCCAGTGTGTTCGACTGGAGCTGTTTCGATTGGGCAGGATGCTCCAGGTCTTCAGCGAACAAACCTGATCATGTCGCCACAGCGAGAGGCTCCAGGGATGCAACACATTGACAATCCAGGGAGTGAAGAGATTGGCCACTCTGGTTCTAAAACAGAGTGCATTTCGCCCAATACAGGGGACGTTGCGATAGAAACAGGGTGTGTCCTCAATTCGCCACGTTCAGAGCATGCACCACTCAGAGCAGAAAATGCAGGGTCCTTTCTAGTGCTTGCAGTTAGTAGTTCTAGGCCAAATGGAGAACATCATATTGAACCCGGTGATGTTGGAATTTAGTCGGCACAATTGGTTTCTGTTTCTCATATGGGGGGGCACCTCGGTGCTACTAGCACAGAGCTAGGGGATGCTATGCAGGGTCAGCAAGTGCAGGAACCCTCGGATGATGAGTTTCAGTATTTGGTCAGGTTAAAGAGACATTTTGACAAATACGCTATCAAAACTTCCTCGGATTATAAAAGAGTCAGAGACAACTTAAATAAGGCTATATCTTTGCTCAAAGAAAATAGGCTACTTTGACTGCAGAAATTGAATATCAATACACTCAAAAGTACTAGTGAGGAGATAGTGATGAAGTCAACTCAGAATCTGAGCTTAGTCCACAGGCAGCGAACAATGATTTGGATTTAGGGGTTATGTCAGACGGAAAGATGAATAAGAAGCGCCACACCAAAGATATCAGCATTTGTCCCCGAAAATCCAATAGAACTAGGAAATAAAACAAAAGGTACAAAGACTGAGTTTGTTTATTGTCTAGGCTTGTATTGGTGAATTCTATCTTTTGTGCGAGTTTGTTTCGGCTTTTTGTTAACCCTATAGGGTCAGTCATGTAGCCTTCGGGCAAGGATTTTTAAATGAATAAAATGGGTCAACATCCCAATTTGATTAAAAAAAAAAATTGGCAGGGAAGGGTGACCGATTCTCAGTAAAGCATTGAATCTCTCCTCAACAGCAGCCAAGAAAATTGTTGGAATAAGCAATAATGAACCATTTCAGGAACCAAGTTTATACTTGGAAACCAAAAATGTAAAGGAGTGACTTTTTTACACCACCAATTTCCTTCCTCCCGCGCATGAAATCACCCGTTCTCAGAAAAGGTGTTGTTACTAGTGAAGAACTACGTGCATCGTTTCCCGCTAACATTAGTACATGTGCTGCTTGATATTTTCTTTTTTCCTGATATTCATAGATATCGTAATAATGAATGTAACTGATTAAATTCAACGTAACAAAAGTGAGGAGAAGGTTTGCTTGATCTTTTTGTGACTTCAAGAAGAAAACATTTTGAACTACGCCGCATTCTTTGAGCTTTACAGAAGTAGAATTCAGTTCTATATACCCAATTATGGATTGGATGATCTAAATTCATAATTAAGTTGAAAATTGAATCATCCATATTGTTTTTTAGCTTTTTAGAAGGTTCACTATATTTATTAGAAATGTTGTTGAACATAATGGACGTGGTGGTACAAAGCATAACGAGGAGCGTCACATAGCTGCCAAATCATTACATTGCCCGCGTGGAAGACAACAATTTTAGTGCCCTAATTTTCTCCCCCAAATCACTCAAGCAAAGAAACTTCCTTTATTACATTATTACACAAAAAAGTTGGAATCTCTGCTCATCGATCGAACTTCACCTCTCTCAAATGTTGCAATTGAATCTTCGAAACCCGAATTCAGGTCTCTCTTGACCGAATTAGGGTTTGAAGAAAAATGGATTTGGTTCCAGGAGAGCAAAGAATGGACAACGGACTCAACCCTCACCCTCACCCTCACCCTCACTCTCACTCACATCCCCAAATGGTTTTCCAAGAAGACAACTTGAACTTACAGTTCCAACCACAGCGGCGACTCACCACAGATCCCGTACGGAAAACCAGAGACCTAAGCAGCTTTGCAGTGGACAAGATATTCGCAGTCGATGGGGGTGATCGCTACTTCCCGGGAGGAGGAGAGGGGGAGTTCAGGAGGAACATTTACGGGAACCAAACTGTTCCTCCTCATCATCATCATCAAGAACGTCCGGGGAATTGGAATGGAGAAGGAAGCACGGAGAGCGGAGGTTCGGAGGACGACGACGACGAAGAGGGGGATGATGATGATGATGATGATGATGATGAGGGGGATGGAGAGGTCGAGGGTTTGGTTGGTCTTGATGATGGGAATGGGAATGGGAATAAGAATAATAATAATAGTAGCGGAAGTGTACATAGTAGCTCGGAGAAAATTCGATGCGCCAAGGCGAATTTAAGGAAGCAGCAGCATTCTTCATTAGGTAAAAAGTTCGAAATTTTATCAAGTAATAGATTCTTGAGCAATTCTGTGTACATTGTTTGATTATTGAGAAAAATAATTTTGAAAATGATAAATTTCGGAGCAGATGATTTTTTTGAAGTGGGATTTGTGTAGCAAACAGATACTCGAGTGCTTACATTGCTTAAGTAGGAATTTATATTGTTATTATTAGGGTCGAGTAGAGCAGGATTAGCAAAGGGCGGGAATGGTGTTCATTCTGTGGCGAACAATGTTAGAGGGAGTACAAGTGAACAACATAATCAACAAGGAAGGGTTGGAAATTTTGACAATGCCGTTACAATAGCGGAACCTGATATGTACTACTCGCAGTTTCTACAAGGGGCAGAGGGGTCAGCACTCGGGCAGAAAGAAATAGGAGGGGAGAATGGGTGTGGGTTTGGTAGTGGAAAAGATGTGATGGTGTCAATGGAATCAGGGGAGTCTCTGAGGGCAATTCTTTCTGATCCCATCACGTAAGTTTTTTTTTTTTTTTTTTTACTAAATATTGCTAATGTTATTTTCTTTGCTTACATTTTATTGAAGACGCACTTTCAGTTTGGATTGATCCGTTAAGAGTCATGAAATGATTGGTTCTTCAGGAATAATGTTGCATTTGGTCAGAAGTTGGTTATTCAACCACAGGCGATGTCTTGACTAGCTCTTAGCATCAGTGCATGATCTCAATCCCTGAATTTCATTGTTGCCATGCATCAAGCTATTTAGAATGTATTTGTTCTGTTTTTATTTCTCACTTTGTTTTCAGTAATTCAATAATAGAAGTTATTTAAGGAAAAATTAATTCACAAGACCACATCTAGAAGAGTTATTTGAAGTTATGATCGAACCAACAAGTGGCTGGATGATTCCTTGGTGAATGCTCTAAATTTCGAATGAGGGAGGTTTACTGTTTAGTAATTATCTTCAAATTGTGATCTTTTGAAAAAAGAAAAAAAAAGGAGCAAATCTATTTTCTTCAAGTACTGAATTCCATTTTTTTAAAGACTTTCAATTGACATCACCAAGTTACTAACCTTTATGCATTTACAATTTGCAATTTTCCAGATATGGAAAGATAAACGGAGAGAGTAGTTATGTTTAAATGAGTTTTATCTTCATTACACCTTTACTTATCAACCCTGAAACAATTTGTAAAGAAATATATCTGATTCTGCACCTGTAGATCATGTCTTCTCTTTTCCATGAATAAGTTATTTTTCTGTAGATTAGTGTTTTTTTATTCTCCTAAAAGTGTCTTCGGGTAATTTTATAAGTTGTTTATCACTTCAAGAGTACTTTGGTCACCATTTGTTTAATCTTTTTCATTTCCATTCTTAATGCATAATGGCACACAGAACTCCTGAATGGACTGCAACAATGACAACTTCAAATAAATGATATTTCGCTTCATGTTGATTTTAATAGTGGAACTCTTATGGATGATGCTATGATACTGCCCTGTGGACACTCGTTTGGAAATGGAGGAATGCAACATGTCATTAGGACGGTAGGTTTCCACATACATATTTTTACATTTTTCAATATATCATCGCTAAATGTAGGTTCAGAGTTGGTATATGTAGGGTGTGATTGGCATAGATATGAAAGTTTATATGGTATGCATCTCAGGGATGAATGATTTGGGAACCTCAGCCTAAAGTCCACTATGAACCTCATATAAATCCTTGTTGTTTGTTTTCGATGGATGATTTGATGAATATTGATATTACCCTCTCTTTAAATTGATGAATACTGATATTACTCTCTTTAAATTGGTCCTGTCATGGTGAAATTTTAGACACGTCTATTTGAGGGTAAACATCAACCACTCTGTCTGCCCATTTGATATGTTTTTATTGGGCGTCATTATATTGGGAGAAATATCATTTGGAGATTGGGGCAAGGTAGCATCTTGTCTGGAAACACTTTACATCTTCATACTGGTCATCAGTTAGATACTGTAAATTTCTAAAGCATGTATATATGACAGCCACAGAGTGGCATACTGTATATTGCATCATGTGATTCGTCTTTACTTTTTGCTTGAGCCGATCTTGGTGTTTTTGTTTACTGTTTATTAATGTGTGATTTCATCTTTGGAATGGACTTGCAGAAGGCTTGCTATACTTGTTCACAGTCAGTTTCGGAAGATTTAGTCTCACCAAATCTCTGTAAGTCTCTAAGAGTTGGATTTTAGTCGTAATCTTGAAAGAGTGAGACGTGTTTATTTAATAATGGAGTCTAAATTTCTTTGGCATGTTCAGAATTCACACTCAGTTACATATTCTGCATATATGCTTGAAATTATTTATTAACGTTTTTAGTCAGCCTGGTCTGTCGGCCGGATTTTTATATCTTTAGTAAAGTGTATTTTTGTTCTGTAAGTTGTTGATGAAGTTAGCATATTAACTGCATTTGGCGTTGAAAATTGGTCACAATGTTCATGCTTTCAAGTATATCTGGTATAGATAACTCATTTGTTATTGAAGTTGATTCCTTTACAGACAAAGATTGCATGTTTACGCTATTAGAAAATCATGTAGTATTTTTTAGCATCTGTGTCTTATCTGAACGAACATTTGTGAGTATTTTAGTCAGTCAAATGAGTGTGGCATCTCATCATTTTGCATATGTTTTCGTGAGAGTTAATAGTATACGAACTTTGAAGCTATCGTTTATTAATATTTTTAATGAGTTTAGATTTAGAAAAAATAAATTTGATTCAACAGACCTATCGAATAGGTCATGTATATTTGTGTGAATCATATTAAACATTTTATGCATTATATTTAACAGTTACATGCTATTCACTCCCACTCGTTGTAATGGATGATGTTAATAGGTTACCAAGACACACCCTATAGATTAGACTTTAGAACATTGTGTAGCACAAAATAGGGTAAAATTTTCTAACTCGAAGATGTGATCCGAGGTGTCTTGATTCTTTATGCATAATATTAGAGAGAATCTAAGAATGTGCATGTACATTGTTGTAATTTAGCATATATATTTTAGAACTCTCAAATGCCTCATATTAGATAAAATCTAAGAATATTCAAGGTAAATTTATTCATTTATTGTTTATTGTTTATGTCTGAAATATAGTAATTCTGACGTTTTTAACTAATTGTCAGTAAAATTACTCTCAGTTATCTGTAGGCTAAATTTCTTTAGCTGATCTAACCTAATCCAGAAATGAGTTTGATCTTGAAGATGCGCGTGCAGACGTGTCAAATAAAACCCATTCTGATAGCTGAATTTCAGCTTCAATAGGTAGCTTTCATTCCATCCAACAATCAAATCAAAGTCTCAAATAACTTAGCTCCTAAGTAAAACTCAAGATTCCCCTTTCATCATATGGCGTAATGAACAACTCATCTTCTTGTACTCCTCCTTTTCTTACGCATTGTGAATTATGTTGTATTTTTACTTTATTTTTTTCATTGATAAAACAAATTCATTACACAAAATAAAAAAAGATACAAGAGGGAGGCTGAGGTAGCCTACAAAAGTCTTCTCTCTCGTGTTAGCTGGATTTCAGCTTCAGTGTGTGGCTGTCATTTAATCACCAGTCAAATCAAACTCTCCTAAAACTTAGCTCCCAAGTTGAAACTAAGGATTTTCGAACTAGGAAAGAAAGAGTACAAAAGAAATGAGATTATAGTATGATAAATGTGGTTTGATATTTAAAAAATGTGTATTTAATGACATCATTGACATTGATCTTTTCAAATTTAGAGAATTCTCAAGAGTAGTAGCGGAATATGTGTATAAACTTTTGAATGTGTGATATATGTTACTCATTTATTAGCTTCAGTATGGTTTTTGTGTTTAAGATCTTTTGAATGGTTTCTTGAGATTTTTCGCCAATTACCAAATGCTTTAATTGCTGTCGGACTCTATTGGGATTCAACTGAACTAACTTGAGGCAAAATCACCACTAAGTTAACTAAAATATGGGATAAAATTTTTTGACCAAAGTAATTAAAATTTCAGGAATAAAGTGAATCCTTTGGATGGAAATGCCTTATGCCTCATCGAAAAGTATATTTAAAAGATCAAATCTCATGTACAGAAGTGCAGATTCTGGTGAATGGTAGCTTTCAATCAAATTAACCAAGTTTCAGGTAAAATACAAATAGTAAGAAATCTAGATTATTCTTTTCTGTTTTCAGAAACGTATTTGGCTGAATTTTTGAAAAGCTATAAAAATAAATAAATACATAAATAATGTGATTTCATAAAAGAAAACCTTGGAAGGAGGGTTGGATTGAAAGGCCGATCATATATTTACAGTCAGTTCACACAGGTATACCTATACTGAGCATGTATCTATAATTATTGATGCTATTGTCTTTAAAATTTGCAGAATTGTCTTTAAAATTTGCAGACAAATATGTGTGTCTTCAGAATGTCATGGGTAGGTGCTGAACCAAAATTTTATCTTGTACAAAAGCAAAAGCAAGTTATCATCTATTTAATCTTCTAGAGGTTTACTTTATTAGCGCGGAGACTGTCATGAGAATCCTTTTCCATGCCGTACAAGTTGCTTGCTAGGTTTTTAATTTTCATTTTTTAACTAACTTGTCGTTCTACATGGTAGTAAGGGATTTTCAACATTTAATATTTGAGGAAAGCGTGGATAGCTAGTTTATGTCATATTTGTATATAGATTGGCTAGCTCCACTAAGGTTTGTCTTATGTTTCATATTTCTTAATAGGCCATTTGATGTAGCGGGTCACATTAACAATTTCCATAAGTCTCATGTATGCATGACCTGAGCATGTGTTTTATCAACATGGCTTTGTTTATCTCGACAGCTTGTTGTCAAAATCAGCCATTTGTTTCTGTTATTTAATTATCTGAATTTATTTTGTGCAGCCAAATAAGGTAAGGTTGTTTAATCACTGATAACATCTTAAATGGCCAATATAGTTTTTAATAAGATCTTAAAGGCACTGTCTGGCTTAAGATCTGGTGTCTTGTTAGAGTCAATTGCTTTATTTGATGTCATATCTGCTGTTTCCATTAGCCATCCATCATTTGATCCGGTACCTGTCAATATTTTGTTTTTCTTTCTAATACTATCTTACTTAATGGAGATAAAAAGGCTGATGCTCACGTTGAATATCTTTTTCCCATGCCCATATAGCTCTCCGTTATGCAATTCAAGCATTTCGCCGTGAAGAAGAATTACAAAATCGCGTATCTAAAAGAAGAAGAGATAGGTTTGAACAGGTTCGTCTTTATGTGATGTCTACTTGACGCACTGAGACTTTAAATCTTTCCAGTTCTCATGTTTGTTATCATGCAGGATAAGTCTAGTTCTGGTGAACTTTCAATGTATCTTTCGAAGGGTAAAGGCGTTCAGTTTCCATTTGCTGTCACCGACAGAGTTATTATCAAGGTACAATATACAGAACCCAGATGATGTCATACTTGTTTTCTTGCAAAGTGATGGTTAACATCCTTAATGAATCCAATTCAGGGAAATAAGAGGACACCTTTACGCTTTGTTGGTCGCGAAGCTGTTGTAACAACCCAATGCTTGAATGGATGGTTAGTTATTTATTTTAAATGGTTACTATGCTTTGTACTAAAATGAATGTCATATCGTTTACTGAATTCCATTTGTTTGAAATAGATAGAAAAATTCAGTAATCATTCCCCATAACCCCCCCAAAAAACATAGTGAATACCATTACCCTGAGTGAAACTGTAATTCTTTGCCAAAGATAATTTATGGAATGTTTCTTTGCCAAAGGTATCCACTTTTTTATGTATCCAAGATGAAAAACTCTATTGTGATATTTAAAAGGGTTATTTTGAGTTTGACACTCATTAGTTTATATCTATTAGAGTTTAGTCATCGTTTTGAAAACTAATTGAGTCTAACTCTCGTTTTCTAATGGATCCATTAAGTCCACGTCATTGACTAGTCAAGATTAACTTTTGGACCATTTTGCTCTTTCCTTACGTTAAACTAAGGAATGAGATTTTGCCAAAATCACAAAATAATTTTTCGTTGAACCTCCTCCCTGCGACGCACCTCCTTCCTCCTCCTAGTGTTCTTGCTCCTAAATAGCTCAATCATAATCGCCTCTTTAATTATACTCTTGTTAGTAGTTAGGAGTATATGGCTTCTTTGATGTCAATGTTGTTGACATTAGTAAATGTGTCACAGAGAAGACAATGATGATAGTCTTTGGAAAGGGGCTCACCAAGTTGGAAGACTTATGCCTTAGTTAAGCTAATTCTTTCTCATATTCCAATCGGTGGAGCCCTTTTTTGTTCTTAACCAAAACTCTTCTTACTAACAAACCTAAGGTCTATCAACATGACCAAAGATTTCCTCTCCATAATACCACCATTATAGAGAGCACATAATCAATCAAATCCACACTGGTAATAATATATTAGTATATTACCCAACTTTCTGTGTCAAGCAAGTAAGCAACTTGCCCACTCTGATCTGTAATCCTCATTCGTCAATTACGGTGCATAATAAAAGAGAGGCGATTATGATTGAGCTAATGATGAACAAATAAAATCATGGTTCACAGAACATGGTTTTGCTCTTAAGCGTGTTACAGCTGATTTCTTCCTAAGGCAACTGACGAAGTCTAAAATGGTTCTGTGATTGCAAATAAGGACGGTACCCTTTGGGTGTCTCTTTGGTGGACGAGTAGTGCCCTTTACTGTCAGTTTTATTTGGAGGATTTTTTACATGCAGCACGCTATTGCTTCCGGTAAGGGGATAGATGTTGAGGAAGAGTAATTCTAGCTGTGAATTTTTGTCTTCTTTCATGAAAGATCAGACTTTAGAATCTCTTTTTTGCTTGCATATGGGCCTTGGTACGAGACTTGCTTCATGCAAGGATGCATTATAGTTCATCATTGAAATGCAGTAACTATAACTTTTTAACCAAATGCACTGAACTGAACTCTCTTCACCATCAGGATGTACACCTTCAACACAGAATTTAGGTAAACAGATGTTGAGGCGATCTTGTTATCCTTCAAATTAGACCACAAAGGTCATGCATAAAAAGATGTTAGTGTTTCCAGTGTGAATGTGCATAATATAGATGGATACCTTAAGAACTAGTCTCGGTAACATGCTTCTTGCTTCTATTGCGAAAAAGGGAAAGGATTTTCATACACTCCATCCAGGGACAAGTTGGTTTTGTTGAGATTAAAGTCCATTCCTGTTGCTGAGTTATGATAATATAGAGAGTCCATTAGCGTTGTCCTTGGTCTCAACTACTTAGTTATAGAGAGTTTTGGGGGTTAAAACAGGCAGATTTTGTTGCTCTAGGCTTTGTGGGTTTGAGGATAATGGAAGGCCAAAGCATTCTAAGTTTGGCCTAATGTGTTAAAGTTGGACAAGGCTTATTTTAGACCTGATGATCCTAAGAAAGAGATTGAGCTTAGTCGTCAGTTGTTAAATCCTCCTGTATGTCTTCTAAAGTGTCATTTAGTTAATAGGTGGAGTTTGAAATAGGCAGGGATGGTGTTAGAGATTGAGCTATTTAGGAACAAGAACGCGAGAAGGTGGAAGGAGGTGCATTGCAGGGAGGAGGAGGAGGTTTAACAAAAAATTGTTTTGTGATTTTGGCAAAATCTCATTCCTTAGTTTAACCTAAGGTAAGGGCAAAATGGTCCAAAAATTAATTTTGACCGGTCAATAACGTGGACTTAACGGTTCCATAAAAAATGAGGATTAGACTCAAATAGTTATCAAAACGAGTGTCAAACTCTAATAGGTATAAACTAATGAGTGTCAAACTAAAAAAAACCTATTTAAAATTTACTTTGATTTTGACGTGGCATGTTTTTTATTGGCTCACATTTATTGCACTTTTGGAAAAAACAATAAATGTGAGTCAACAAGAGCATGACGTGTCATCAACATGTTCTTATTGGCTCACATTTATTGCACCTTTGAAAAAAGCAATAAATGTGAGCCAACAAGAGCACAAGGCGTCATTGGAATGTCAAAATGAATGTAGATTTTGAATGTCATAATAGACCACTCGTCCAAGATATGATAAATTCGCACTGAGGTTTGTGGTTTTATCTAGTTGTGCAAATTATTGTTTGCTCAAGTGCTCAGTTATTGCAATGTATATCTACTTTTTTCATTTTATAGCGTACCAAAAAGACGTCTCATCACTTTACAGTTGTGCTACTTATGTTAGGAAACCTCAATTCTAGGCAGCCAGGAATTATAGCCACTTTTTAGTTAGGTTTTGGGCTTTTTACATTTCTATCCCTTCTATAGATAATGTTTGTGGTTGTGTTTTAAAAAGAAGGGGTAAAAGTGTAAAAATACCAAAATCTGACCAAAAAATGGCTTTAAAGCCTGGCTGCCTAAACAAACTCGTTAGAAAATGACGAGTTATCTGAAAATTGGTCGAAAGAAAAAAATTATGAACCTTTATTGTTGTGAGAAAAGCTCGGGTGAGTTACATGATTCGGAGAATTGAAGCTAAATGTCTTTCATATTATGGATGTTGGGATATGTGCAACTTCTAATTGATTTTCCCATCATATGTTGCTCACAATCTAAGCACAGATTCTCGAAGAATTCATCTTTCCCATCATATGTTGCTCACAATGTAAGCACAGTTCTCGAAGAATTCATCTAAAACCACATCTTCCATCATCCACTGTGGTGAACTGTCCATCACCATTCCCATTGACTCCACATTTCTCGTGCTCTTAAGGAAGCCGAATAAAATTTTCAAGAATCAAGTCTTCACGAAAAACAAAACAATCCCAGAAGAAAACACAAACCTTTCGTCATGCTTCATTCTGAATAATCTTCTGCTCTGGCTATATTCTTTTTTCTGTCATAAATTCAGCAATCTCTTATTATTTCCTGGCGTTTGATGTATTCATCAGGTATGTGGTAAAGACGTTGGACAATGCAGAGAGCGTCAAATTGCAGTATCGGTCTTTAGCCAAGGTTTCTGATAGTCCATCCTCAAATATGGCGAACAAGAGCACTCCAAACTGGCTTTAGAGTTTACAAGCAAGGTTTACAGTGTAGATACCTGGTGTCTAGAAAATGTCATGTAGATCAAGCACATCCAGTTTTGTGAGTAGCAATAGGGAATTCACCCATTTGTATCAATAAAACCATACACTACTTGATAACAATGTCCAGTTTGAACAATCATTTGACAGTATAGAGTAATGTGTGTTTGCTGGTCCTTTGGGTCTCTGCAAATTTATATTCGGACAGACAGAGGGCATTTCGTTTCTTAAAATCTGCAGTAGTAAAAATCTAAAAACAGTAGCTCAAGAACTTCCATCAAGATAGCAAAGAACACTAGCAGATTTGTATAGCACATTAGGCACAAATTCGAGTGAGTGTTGACATAGCAAAGAATGTTTGCAATTATGTAACTTAGCATTTATTTATGCACAGTAATGGCTTGTTACTTGCTTATGGAATGCGCATAATAACAGAGAATTATAACCTTTTGTAAAAACAAAAGTCTCCTTTATAAGACGCAGATCCAAGACAACAATCGTATCCCAGAACATTTATCTCATGATATATGCAGCGAAGTGTACAAGCGAAAATTAAAGAATCGAGAAACTTATAAGATGTAGATTCTTTTTTCAGTTACTAGTTTTTGGATGTCAAACTCAAGCTAAACACAAAATTATCTTGTAAACATTGAGTTTTTCATTCAATACATTGATTTATTTTGAGAAAAAAAAATGCGAGTGAGACTGAATGGAGTGATGTACATGATCTCAAATAAAAAGAACTTGACCCCTCTTGCTTTTCCTTCTATAATAAATAAATCTGATTGAAAGATCAATCTGATTTCCCACCTAGTTTTTGTGTTACCTACCAATGCAACATGGTAAAAGTGGGAGATAAAAATAAAATATTCATAGAATTGTATTGAATTGTTGTTTTAATTTTTTGACTGAATACAAGTTTATATAAGGTAACTCTGACTTAACCTTGTGGAAACAGGAAACCTAAGACCTACTTTTCTAACATATTATATACTGATTTTCCTATTCTGTAACATATATATATTTTCTTTCTTTAACACTCCCCAACAAATTGGAGTGTATGTTTGTAACACCCAACTTGCTAAGAAGATTATCAAATTGATAAGTGAACAAATCTGTCAGTTGATGTAGTGTTCCAACATGCTCAATCTGAATAGTACACTTTTGTATTTTCTCTCTAATCAAATCGCAATCAACCTCGATATGCTTCGTTCGCTCATGAAAAATCGGATTAGATACAATATGGAGTGCAACCTTGTTGTCACAAAAACAAGAGGGTTGTTTGATGATGATTAATATGCAAATCATTAAGAATGTACCTCAACCAGGTTAACTCATAGCATGTGGAAGCCATGGCCCTATATTTTGTTTCAGCTATAGATCTTGCCACTGTAGTTTGTTTCATAGCTTTCCAAGAAATTGGTGAATCACCAAGCATGACACAATAACTTGTAATGGATCTCCTAGTATCTCTACATCTAGCCTAATCTGCATCACAATAAGCTTTCAACTGTAATTAGCTTGTGGAAGAAAAATAAATATCATGTCCTGGTGAAGCCTTGATATACCTCAAGACCTTGTGTGCAATATCCAAATGTCGTATTCTAGGCTTGTCCATAAATTGACTTAGGACATGTACAGAATAAACCAAATTCGGTCTCGTGATCATTAAGTATATCAGCCTTCCAACGAGTCTGCGGTGCGTTGCGGGATTTGGTAGTAAATCTCCATCATCCTGTGTGAGCACCAAGTTTTGATTCATAGGATAATATGAAGATTTTGCTCCAAGATACCTTGTGTCCTCAAATATTTCAAGTGCATATTTTTGTTGAGATAAAAGAATCTCTTTGGATGACCTGCGACTTCGATGCCAAGGAAATATTTCAATTTTCCTAAATCTTTGAGCTTGAACTTTGCAGTCAGAAATTGCTTTGTTTCTTCAATGTATTGGAGATCATTACCTGTCAATATTACACCATCAACATGTACAAGAATTGTAGTAAAGTTGTTACCCTTGGATCAGATGATTAATGAGTAATCAGTCTTAGACTGATTGTGCATGCTGATATGAGAGCAAGGGATAACTTAAGGAACCATTGTCTTGAGGCTTCCTTGAGATCATATAAAGACTTGTTCAACTTGTATACTTGAGTCTCCCCCTTTCGGCTGAATCCAAAAGGAAAATTCATGTACACATCCTCAAAAAAGATTACCATAAAGAAAAACATTGTTGACATCAAGTTGACATAAATGCCAACCCTGTGTGGCTACAAGAGCAAAAAGAAAACAAACAGTAGCTAATTTAGCAACATGAGCAAATGTATCTTTGTAATCAATACCTTAAACTTGACTGTATCCTTTAGCCACAAGACGAGCTTTGTAGCGCTTAACACTACCATCTGTATTAAGTTTGATCTTATAGACCCATTTACAACCAACCGGATACTTGCCAGGAGGAAGAGGCTGTAAAGTCCAAGTGTTATTGGTTTCTAGAGCATCAATCTCACTTTTCATGGTTTGACACCACTTTGGATTCTTCATAGCTTGCATAAAACTGGTGGGTTCTTTGACTAAAGAAAGGGAAGTGGTGTGGCTAGAAAAACATGAAGAAAATGAACAGTAGCCAATTTAGCAACAGGAGCAAATGTCTCTTTATAATCAATACCTTCAATTTGACTGTATCCTTTAGCCACAAGACGGGCTTTGTAGCACTCAACACCACCATCTAGATTAAGTTTGATCTTATAGACCCATTTACAACCAACCGGATGCTTGCCAGGAGGAAGAGGCTGTAAATTCCAAGTGTTATTGGTTTCTAGAGCATCAATCTCACTTCCCATGGCTTGATGTCACTTTGGATCCTACATAGCCTGCATAAAACTGGTGGGTTCTTTGACTAAAAAAAGAGAAGTGGTGTAAGCCTTATCAGAGGTGGATAAATGGTCATAGGAAAGAAAATCAGAAAGGGGTTAATCAATACTTGTAGAAAGCCCAACATTCGAAGCAGATGAGTGAGACGATTGGGAAGGCAATCGAGCATCACGATGATATTGTTAAAGATAAGATGGTTCACGGGTGGCATGAGTGGAGGTGCGAGGTGGGAGAGGGGGGTCTAAGGGTGGAACAGGGGTAGGGGCAACCGCTCGAGGTTGGGGTTTTGATCAGTCGACCAAAACCCGAGATGAGGGAGATGGGAAGTCGAATTGGGCGGCCGATCGGAGTTGGGTTTTCGACCGGTCGGTGATGGAGGAGTCGGATTGGGCCACCGACCAATCGGAGAAAAACACCATTGGATGATTAAAAAGCGGAGCGTGGGCGACCGATCGGGGAAGTGTGTTTGACCGATCAGCGAGGTGATTGTGCATTTTGTCAGGAAAAAAGGAAAAAATATCATCATGAAAGATGACATCACGAGAAACAAATACCTTTTTGTGGATGAGATCATAGACTTTGTATCTTTTTTGCCCATGAGGGTATCCAAGAAAGACACATTGATTAGAACGAGCATCAAATTTGCTAGGATGTTGGGCATGTGTGGAAGTGAAACATAGACAACCAATTACTCGAAGGTGAGAGTAGGTGGGTGGTTTGTTATAGAGAAGTTCAAAATGTGTTTTACTTTTAAGAACATAGGACGGTGTGCGATTAATAAGATAGGCAGCGGTGAGAAATGTTTCTCCACAGAAATGTTTAGGGAGATGTACTTGAAACAAAATAGCACGAGCGACATTCAAAAGATGTCTATGTTTGCGTTCCGTCACCCCTTTTTGTTGGGGCATAGAGGCATAATAAGTTTGATGGGTAATGCCTTTTGAAGCATAAAAATCAGTAAGAAAAAAATTCAAGTCAATTATCACTGCGAATGATTTGAATTTTGGAAGAAAATTGATTTTCAACATAATTAATAAATGAAATTAAGAGTTTGTGTGTGTCAGACTTGTAATTCATGAGATAAATTCAAGTACATCGTGTATAATCATCAACAATTGTGAGAAAATAACGTGCTCCAGAAATGAATACAAAGTGATATCCTCCCCAAATGTCAACATGTAATAAGGAAAAAGGAGTAGTACTCGAAATATGGGATAAAGAAAATTTATTTCTAGTTTGTTTGGCCAAAGGACAAATAACACATTTATTGAAAACACAAGTATTAGCAATGCGAAAAAGATACAGGAAGGAAATTGAGAGTTTTGTCTGAAATGTGACTTAGGCTATTGTGCCATAACACATGGTTGTTGTCTTGAGTGATATGACAAGTGGTGGAAGTTGTGGTGGTGGTATCGTCCAGGTAGTACAAACCATCAAGCTCAGTTGTTGTCCCAATCATCTTCCCCGAACGAAGATCCTTTATTAGACAAGAGTTGTTGAAAAAAATGTCAAGACAAAGATAATGTTTTGTGAGTTTGCTAATGGAAATTAAATTAAGATTAAAAGAGGGGACACAAAGAACATCATGCAAGGTTAAAACAGAAGAGAAAATCATGATGCCAATGTGTGTAACAACAACAAGTGTGCCATCAGGAAGCTCAACGGTTTGATTGTGGACGGGTTTGGAAAATGTGAGTAAATGAGGGCTATGAACTATATGATCAGTGGCGTTGATATCAAAGATCCAAGATGAACGAGAGCCATGAGATTTGAGAGAGAGTACTTTACCTGTCAATTCTGTAATAGAAATGTCATTACCAACATTGTGAGTCTTGGACTTGTTGTTGGTCAACAAGGCCATGATTTGCTTGCATTGCTCGGAAGTAAATTGAAAAGGATTGGATGGTTGCACATCCGAAGAAGTAGACACATTGTTGCCCCTAAAACGATCTTTCCGAAAACGGCGTTGTTCAGTGGGATCGACTTTCTTAAATTTTCGACAATAGTCAACAGTGTGGGCTTTCAATCCACAATAATCACAAGTGAGATGAGAACAACAGTCAATAGCAGTATGACCTATCCTGTCACATGTTCCACACTTGACGTCGGGATTAAAGGGCTTTCAGGGTCCTCCCGACTTGTCAATGTTGGGTGCACCTTTGGGATCAATATTCCGCATGGCAAAAGCTGCAGATCATGTATGGTGGGTTTGCCAGTAGAGATCTCTTGCTGGCGTTTGTGGCAAAACACAAGAGAGTAAACCTTGTTGAGTGGAGGAAGATGATCCATCAACAAAATTTGACCCCTAACAGAATTGTAGGTGTCGGTTAGCCCCATCAAGAACTTGATCGAGCGTTGAGTGTGGACATATGCAAGAACGGTGTTCATGGTGTCGCTAGTGGCTTCAGCAAAACCAACCACAACATCTAGTTCATCCTAGATAGCCTTCAATTTGGTAAAATAGGCACTCACATTCATCGTCCCTTGAGTGCATCCATGGATTTCAGATTCAATATGATAGATCTGCATGTAATTAGTTTGTGCATACCTTTCTTTCAAATCAGCCCATACATTATAGGTCAGTTCACAATACATGGCACTTGCCTAAAGATCAGGTGAGATGGCGTTGATGAGCCATGATTTCACCAAGCTGTTGTTGCAACGATCCCATTGTAATAGTTCATCATTTTTGGCTTTGTCGTCGGGTTTCCTGATAGATCCATCAACAAAACCAATTTTTTTTTGTTTTGAGAGCCACGGTCATCACTCGACTCCATATGTTGTAATTGGTAGGAGTAAGTGGCTGTGAGACAAGAGCCATTCCAGGTTGATCGGAATGGTGAAGAAAGTACGGGTAATGAGTTATTGTATGGTGAGGTGGTGGTGTTGGAACCACTGTTTGTATCATCGCCATTGGTGGCAGTGGCTATGTAGTTTACTAGTGGATCGAACTAAACTCGGGTGTTAATAGCCTGATCTTTTAAAATCAGTTGGTGTACTGATTGAACCTTAGGGTGCTAATAGCATGTGGGGAGGATGAAATCACTTAAAACCCTTATTCTTTTTCAACGAGACAGCAAGAGATCTTGTTGTGTGAGAACAACGAGACCCTTACTCTTCTTCAACGAGACTACAAGAGATTTTGCTGTGTGAGAAAGAGACTGTAAGATAGAGAGAGGAGCAGGGCGAGCGAGGGTGGCGTCGATCCCGGTACAATCAGCAAAATCAAAAAAGAACAAATCAGCAACAGCTGTGAAGATCCAGCAGGCGTTCCGTGGATACTTGGTGCAAAAGAGTGTGAAGAAGTTGGTGGAAATTAAAAGAGAAGTTGACGAAATTGAGCGGAGAATTTCACAGAAAGAAAAAATTGAATTGGTGGCGTGCGTTTGGACTGGATGATGGTGACTGTGCGATCGGTGATTATGATTGTGCGATTGGTGATTGTGATTGTGGCGTGCGTTTGGACTGCATGATTGTGATTGTGCGTTTGGATTTCATTTGGTGGCGTGCGTTTGATTGAGGTGATTGGTGATTGTGACGATCAATGATTGTGCGATCGGTGATGGACTAGATGATGGTCGATGTTGGACTGGATGATCGGTTGTGCCTGTGTGATGAGGGGTGTGGTTGTTGTTGCGAGCTGGGTAGAGAAAATCGCTTTGCGGCTAAGGTTTAATTCACCAGAGAAAGTCGCTATGATACCATGAAAAGATAATATTTGTAGAATTGTATTGAATTGTTGTTTTAATTCCTTGATTGAATACATATTACGATATTATTGAGACTAAAATAGGATAGTTTATTGAGAAATATTTTTCCTTATGATAGTCTTTGTATTTTAGGTAAATATATCTTTGTGATTAGGAGGATCTTTAGGAGATCATATCTTTGTGATTAGGAGATCATATCTTTGTGATTAGGAGGATTTTTAGGAGATCAACCAAGCCTTGGAGAGCAAGGTTCTTGGCAATGTTTTGTACTATATATACTTCATTATTGTGAATGAGAAAGGAAGAGAAATTGGGTGGAGAATTTGTCATGGTATCAAGAGTGTAAGGAGATCCTAGGGCAAACACAATTTTTTTTCTCAGTACTATAGCCTCCACGAGAGATCATGGCTGGCGGAGAGGGAGAAAATAAAGGAAATGGCGACAAGAAGGTGATATGACGTATCATCTTGGATCGAGTGACGGTCCGGGCAACATCATTACCCCAATTCAATTACGTGGTGAGAACTACGATGAATGGGTGAGGGCAATTCGAACATCGCTAAAGGCGAAGAGGAAATTTGGCTTTGTGGAAGGGACGGTTCCGAAGCCAACAATAGAGGAGAAACTTGAGGATTGGATAGTTGTGCATTCGATGTTGGTGTCATGGTTGACCAACACCATTGAGCCGTCTGTTCGGTCGACACTTGGAGAATATGATGATGCACAACTCCTGTGGAACAATCTCAAAAACAGGTTTTGTGTGGTAAGCGGCACTCGTATATGTCAATTAAAAACGTCCTTGGGGGAGTGCAAGCAAGGAAAAACGGAGACTGTAGCAATTTATTTTGGTCGTTTGTAAAAAATCTGGGACGAACTGACCACTTATGTGAAGGTGTCGGTCTGTAAGTGTGGAGGTTGCACGTGTAGCATAGTCACGCAGATAGAAAAATTGAGAGAAGAGGTATCAACATCACTTTCTTATCGGCCTCGAAGGAGCATATGCTTTCATTCGAACAAATCTGCTTGGACAAGAGCCATTGCCGACGCTTGATAGAGCATATCAACAAGTGATTCAAGCTGAAAGACTGCGTGGATGAGAGTTGTCCTCATCCAAGGAAGAACGAGATAGTATCATGGCCTTTGCAATTAAGCCTGATACGCGTGGTAAGTCTCATTTTGTGGATAATACTAACAAATTTTGCAATCATTGTAATAGAGAAGGCCACGATGAATCCTCTTGCTTTCAATTACATGGGTTCCCCGATTGGTGGGGGGACCGACCTCGCGGAGGAAGGGGACCGAGTCGTGGTGGCGGACGGACAGGAAGAGGAGGTGGGCGTACAGGTTCTGGCCGTGGCAGAGGGTTTGGTGCATTGCCTGTCCGCGCAAATAAAACTGGCGGGGCTGGAACTTCGTCTGGGCAGCAGGCAGGGAACTCGCAGGGGCTGGCAGGTGCGACCGATGCAGCAGGTCTTGCGGGTGTTTCAGCAACGCAACTGCAGCAACTTCTTGATTTTTTGAACTTGGCCAAAACAAAAGATCGACTGTATGGTAAGAACAATAATTTTACTTGGATTATCGACACAGGAGCGTCGAACCATGTGACATGTGACTTATCTATTTTGAGAAATGTGAGAAAGGTGAAACACTGCCCGGTGGGATTGCCGGATCGAAACACGACAGAAGCAAACCACGAGGGGAGTGTCGTGTTGCTAGGAGGATTGAAGCTTGATAATGTGTTTTATGTCCCACAATTAACATGCAATTTAATTTCTGTGACTCAATTAATCGATGAATCAAATTGTGTTGTCCAATTCACTAATAATATTTGTGTTATACAGGACCAACCGACGAGGCAGGTGATTGGTGCGGGTGAAAGATTGGATGGATTTTATTTTTCCGTGGTGTTCCTCAAGTGAAGGTCTTGACAGTGGATGGTGATTCGTCGTTTGAGTTATGGCATCAACAAATGGGGCATCCGTCGGAGAAAATATTGAAGATGATACTGGTTGTGAGTCATTCTTGTAGGAAACATAATAAAGCTTGTGAGGTATGTCCGTGTGCAAAGCAACCTCGGTCTAGTTTTCCCATTAGTATGAATAAAGCTGGTAGGATTTTTGAACTTGTTCATTTGGATTTGTGGGGGCCTTACAAGGCTCGTTCTTCTTGTGGGGCTACCTATTTTTTGACAATAGTAGATGATTTTTCAAGAGGAGTTTGGGTATATTTATTATGCAATAAAATGGAAGTTGAATCCATGTTTCTTAATTTTGTTGCCATGGTTGAATGACAATTTGAACAAGTAATAAAACGTGTGAGAAGTGACAATGGGACCGAGTTTAATTGTTTGCATGATTATTTTCAAAATAATGAAATTATTTTTTAGACTTCTTGTGTTGGGACTCCACAACAAAATGGGAGTGTTGAGAGAAAACACCAACATATTTTAAATGTGGCTAGAGCATTCAGATTTCAAGGAAACTTACCAATCAAATTTTGGGGAGAATGTGTGTTGGCAGCATGTCACTTGATTAATAGAACACCCTCTACTTTACTTAAGACTAAATCGCCATATGAAATGTTGTTTGGGAAAGTGCCTTCTTATGATGCTATTCGTGTATTTGAGTGTCTTTGCTATGGTCATAATCAACAACACAAAGGTGATAAATTTGCAAGTAGGAGCCGTAAATGTATCTTTGTTGGCTATCCATTTGGGAAGAAAGGTTGGAAATTGTATGATTTAGAAACACATGAGTACTTTGTATCGAGGGATGTGAAGTTCTTTGAGAACGAATTTCCTTTTGCAACAAACCAACCACGAACTGTGGTGACTCCTATGCTGGCGAACAATGAGGATGGGGCATGGAGTGAGGATGAGGGTGCCAATGAGTGTGATGTGTGTGTTGAGGGGGGTGGGAGGCCGCGACCACCCTCAAGGGGGAGTCGGGTGCTGCGGTGCAGCCTGTGCAGCAGCCCGCACAGGAGGACGTGAGTGATGAGGGGCTGGAGACTACGGTGGGGGAGCAAGGTGTGCAAGTTGACGGTGAGCTAGGGCGAGGAAAACGAGCCAAAACTCCTTCAACACGGTATCAGGATTTTGTTACTCATACTATACGGAAAATAAGTCCATCTGAGAATTCATCTGCTATTTCATCTTCCTCAGGTATGCCCTATCCTATAACATATTTTGTGAATTGTGAACGTTTTTATGTGAGACATAGGAATTTTCTTGCAGCAATGACAGTGGGACATGAGCCAAAGCATTTTAAAGAAGCCATGAAAGACCCGGGATGGCGAGATGCGATGGGTAAGGAGATACGAGCCCTTGAAGACAATGAGACTTGGGTAATGGAGACTCTTCCACCCGGAAAGAAAGCACTAGGGAGCCAATGGATATATAAAATTAAGTATAAGTCTGATGGCAGCATAGAGCGACTCAAAGCAAGACTTGTGATCTATGGCAATCATCAGGTGGAAGGAATTGACTATAACGAGACATTTGCTCCCGTGGCAATAATGGTGACGGTTCATATTTTTCTTGCAATTGCTGTTATTCAAAATTGGGAGGTACATCAAATGGATGTGCATAATGCTTTCCTTCACAGTGACTTGAGTGAGGAGGTTTATATGAAGGTTCCTCCAGGTTTCAAGAATACAAATCCTAACATGGTTTGCAGGTTGAAAAAATCGTTGTACGGTCTGAAACAAGCTCCCCGATGTTGGTTTGCAAAACTGTCAACAACATTGAAGAATTATGGTTTTGTGCAATCCTATTCCGATTATTCATTATTTGGGTTGTGCAGGGGAAGAACTCAGATCAACGTGTTAGTTTATGTTGATGACTTGATTATTGCAGGGAATGATAAGGTTGCATTGACAACTTTTAAAGAAACCTTGGCCGGTGTTTTCATATGAAGGATTTGGGAGTTTTGAAATATTTCTTAGGGCTAGAGGTAGCCCGTAATCCATAAGGAATCTTTCTTTGCCAAAGAAAATACACACTTGAGATAATTTCTGAAACGGGTTCATTGGGAGCAAAGCCTGCGGCATTCCCTATGGAACAAAATCACAATTTGGCCCTTGTAAAGGGTGAATTTCTTGCGGATCCGGCGCTGTATAGGCGACTTGTAGGAAGATTGATTTACTTGTCTGTGACGAGACCTGATCTTGCATATTCGGTTCATATTTTGTCACAATTTATGCAACAACCTCGTGAGGATCATTGGGAGGCGGCTCTCCGGGTCGTGAGATATTTGAAGAAGAGTCCGGGGCAAGGGATTTTGCTTCATGCTGACAATGACCTAAGTCTAGAAGGGTGGTGTGACTCAGATTGGGCTAGTTGTCCACTTAAGCGGCGTTCCTTGACAGGATGGTTCGTGTTACTTGGTTTTTCTCCTGTGTCGTGGAAAATCAAGAAGCAACAAACAATGTCTAGATCGTCTGCGGAGGCTGAGTATAGATCAATGGCGGCAACAGTGTGTGAGTTAAAGTGGCTTAAACAACTTTTGGGTGACTTGGGTGTGCGACATCCGAAGGGTATGAAGTTGTATTGTGATAGTCAGTCGACGTTGTACATTGCTCAAAATCCAGTTTTTCACGAAATAACAAAGCATATAGAGGCAGACTGTCATTTTGTTCGAGATGCAGTGACTGAAGGGATGATTTGTCCACTAGTGTTCAATTGGCAGACATCTTTACAAAAGCGTTGGGGAAAGCGAAATTTGAGTTTCTACTTCGCAAGTTGGGCGTTCGAGATCTACCCGCTCCAACTTGAGGGGGGGTATTACGATATTATTGAGACTAAAATAGGATAGTTTATTGAGAAATATTTTTCCTTATGATAGTCTTTGTATTTTAGGTAAATATATCTTTGTGATTAGGAGGATCTTTAGGAGATCATATCTTTGTGATTATGAGGATTTTTAGGAGATCAACCAAGCCTTGGAGAACAAGGTTTTTGGCAATGTTTTGTACTATATATACTTCATTATTGTGAATGAGAAAGGAAGAGAAATTGGGTAGAGAATTTGTCAATACAAGTATAAGTTAACTCTAACCTAACCTTGTGGAAACAAAAAACCTAAGACTTCTTATTTTATTCTGACTTTCCTAACATATTCTATACTGACTTTTCTATTCTGCAACATAAGTAAACTTTCTTTCTTTAACAAGAGACATGTTAGCTCTTAATATTGTGAGCTGCCTACCAATTCAATGACCAACCTTGACATGTTGACAAGCTTTATTGTTGCCATTTCAACCCGCCTTTTCAACAGGCGCCATGAAGAAAGGTATTGCGCATGAAATCACTAAGACAGCTTGCAACATTCTGAGAGATGACCATTTACAATACCAATTGTGATTATAACTGACAATATTGAAAGAAAGATTATTTGGCAATGAGTTCACATTTGAACTGCTTATGATCAAGCACACTTGTCTTCTATCATAAGTTGGATCTTTCATAGTCCCGGATCCTATAGACCATGAAGATATTCCAAGACAACATTGTCATTGAATGTTGTAAAGCAAAAATTTGTGAGCTAAATTTGACTAGTCAGTAACAGGAGCAAATCAACTTAGACTATGATAAATCCAAACAGCACACCAGTTGAGGTGCTTGCAGTGTCTTCACACAAAAGGAGGTGTTTGGGAAGCACAACATATCCCTGTAGATTCAGAAAAGATGAAAAGCAATATCAGTGATAAACTGATAATGTGATTTTTTATCAACTGACCACCCCAACCCCTACCCCCCCCCCCCCTGTCTACAGTACAAACGGATCATGGAGCTAGGCAAGAAAGGACCATCGTTCATGGCCTTACAAAAGCTGAGAACATACAGCATCTTCTAAGCTGTGACTGATAATCTAACACATCTTTGCATGACACAATCAACAAAAAATCCTCTAATTTTCAGGTCCAAAGCTGCTTATTAACCACTTTATTAACACAATAACAGAGCATCTTCTGTGGAAACTAAGAACTTGGTCCCTTCATTTTTCAGAACTTACATGAAATCATATAATTTTCTGACAACACTAAGCATTTGCTCCTAAATCAAAGAACTAAAATTTTCATTACAGCCAAAACTGAAACACAAAATGCAGCAACGGACGATCTAATGATTGAACCAAGAAACTAAACCTAGTCTGAAACCTCTAATTAGAAAATGCACAACAAGAAATCATTGAAACTAAACCTAAAAATAAATTAGAAGATGCCCACTGAACAGATGACGTGGATGTAACAATGTCAGAAACAGGAAACATTTCCCTTGGTTGTCACGTATGTGCAAGTCGAGTAAATTGAAGCTGCTGCCGCCCTGACAGCTAATTCTTTCTCCATGTTTTCGTTCCTCAATCTACACAGACATTTAAGACTAATATCACTTCATAGTTGAAACGTTTTAGAGCAGAAGCAGTCGAGCAAAGAGAGGTAAAGATCTGTACCTTGAATCAATATCTGGTCTGCTTAGTAAGTGTAAACCATGCCAGTTAATGCATTGTAAACCTTGCTCACAGTGTAATTGCATTTCTTTTACTTGGTTCAGCCAGTTTTCCTGAAATAGAATGAATAGAACAAGGGCATATAGAGGTTAAATTTATTGAACTGTAGATAAGCTAGAGATGCAAGATTTCCTCAGTCAAATGACTTCAGTTGTGAAATGAAAACTTACTAAATGTTGCCCCTCTTCAGTTAGGGATTTTTCCATCTGATCAAAAAGTGCAGTCCATCTGGCTCGATGGATATCAGCAGTTGCAGTATTTGGGCATATATCATAAGAGGATTGGCTATGACCATTCTCTTTGTTAGATGAAAACTCTTTTGACAACAGAAAGGGTAGCTCTGTCTGAATTACAGCCTGAACCCTTTTCTTACTACGCTTTAGCGCTGCAAGGAAAACAAGTAATTGAATATATAGGGGAGACATTCATTCTGCAACAATCAATAGAGAAGAGAGACCTCTACCTGCAAGACGCCCTCTGATGTCCTGATGAAGAAGCTCCAACCACTGTGAAGCTACAGTTGCAGCTAATCACATAAGATAAAACACAAATAAATCAGTCAAAATTGTTTTTCCCCTTTGTTCTGGTAACTATCAATTAAATAAGCTTCACTAATAAAAAGCCTTCCTCTTTTTTAGGGAAATGTCTGTATATGGATTCTGGTCGGCATTCGCTTTTTTGACACGGGAGAGCCTACCAGTTTGGTTTCAAAATGCACTCCAATTTATGAAGACTTGAAACAGAGATGCACGACAGTCTTGGTGCTATCCAGCTTTAGCGTGTTCAGCTCAAGCTACAGTAATCTACCTATATGGTAGAATCTATAGCAATTTCGATACTATTATTTCATTCTTAATTTGGGTAGATAAATAGTTTTTTCACAGAATTTGGCTTGGACTAAACATAGTAGCTGATGGTTGGAGACCTGGCGATGTTCTAATTCTCCACAACTAGAATGGTTTAAGCATACATGTGAATGAATAGAAATAGGTTTACAAAATTGAATATCAGTTAATTTAGAAAGTACCTTTCACTGAAAGAGACGACGAAACACTGGCTTGGTTTGACGGATCCTCGTTAGACAAGGATACATTCCCTGAGCCCATGGTTATAGATGATGCTAATTTCTCTTTAAGTGTGTCATCCTCGTGATCTGATGTTAGGTGTGAAATAGCAGAAGTTTCATCATGAGACCTTGTCTCTGCGGATTCCAAATCAAAATATGCACTTTTAAGCTCTGAACCGAAAGGTTTAGAATGTATACTGGAGAGCATACAGTTATCTCTTGTATGCTTATTTCCTGATGAGGTATTTGCTTGATCATTCTCAAGGGAAAAACTAGGTTGACATGCTCCGGAATTAGGAACATTGGATGGATCCTTCCCTTTCTCATTGGTTCCTGTTTTTAAATCTTCGGCTGACTTACTTTGAGCACCGTCTTCCAGTCTCTTGGATCTCACTAAATTTTCAATTATAGAATGAACTTGCTTACTATTTCTCACATGGTTTATAATTCCAGGGTTTAGACCATTAAGTAAACCACTTGGAGCAGCAATCTTTGTGAACCTGCTAACCTGTTCTCTCTTTGCAATTTCCATCTTTTTCTTCAATACGTCATTTTTCTTTTTCCTTCCACGTGGCTTTGGTATGGGTATGCCTCCATGTGATGATGATTGTTGTGAAGATGAGTGTGTGGATGACAGGAAGCCATTACGTTTCATCTCATTCCACATTCTAAATGAATCATTCTCTTCTACCGGTCCAGTTGAACTCCCACACTCTGAAGCTGCCTTAGATTTCAAATGATCTGGGATTTTGTAAGGATGAAACGGATCCTTTTCTGCTGAAAGAGAGACGTCTTCTGAATTTAAATCCAACCCAGAACCTCCTGAAGTTACAAGATTAGGGTCATGAATAATTCTCATTGGTAAACAAAGACACTTCATCTGTATACAGTGCTCATCGAATACAATAAAATAAGTTTTATTTCTGACCGGTTATGGTAACAATTCAAGACATGGTTACACATACCTTAAATTTCACCTTACATCAAAGAAACCATTCTATATCATTCCATCTCAACCAAAAATGAAAAATATATACATATACATAAAATATCATTTTCAATCAAAGTAAGCTTTCACAGGCACAATTCCCACAATATCAAACATTACTTGGCACTCATTAGACATGACTAATTTTCAAACAGCACAAAAAAGTGGCCAAAATGAACTAAATGTGTTTAACCTAGTAATTAAGTCCTACTGTCCTACAATTGCGGCAAAACTAAAAATTAGAAATCCCTTTCGACAAGACTTTTACGCATTAGAGAAACACAAACTCAATCTACACAAAAACTCAGACAAGAATCCAATTTCAATCGATTCCATTATCAAAACAATTAATACTTAAACCTAGAAAAGAAAAAAACTATTCTACATCATTCTGTCTCGGTTGAAAAAAAAACGAAAACTTTACATCATTTCCAATCAAAATAGCGTTCAGAACCACAATTCCCACAACATCAACCACTAATTCACAAAAATAAGGGTTTTTTTTTTGTTTTGTTTTTTTACCTTCGGAACGCATCACAGAGTCAAGATCTCGCATCTTCTTGATTCTCTTCCGATTGCACTCCTCGGATTCGTCTTCTTCGGATTCCACACTTCTCTTTTCTCCAATCAACTATCCATCAATACCGAAAACAAAAAAAAAAATCAAGAACCGACGAAAGCACACAAATCTTTCAATAATAGCGGGAAACGAAATTACAAATCCAAACCTTGAAATCAGATCTCGGATTCTCATCCGTTAGATCTATCACCGACACCGAGTTCAGCCTCTCCTCCATCTTTTCCAATTCAACCTTCGCGGACAATTGAATCGAAACGGAGGTTTCAACTTTCAAGACTCTATTGAATCTGATTTGGGATTAGGGTTAGGGTTTCTGTTCTTCGCTCGCTCTCTCTCTCTCTCTTAACTCACTCACTCGTTTTATATTCAAATCTCTTATCGAAACACACACACACACACAACACAACGGGAGGGTTTTCGCTTTCGCTCGTTCAAATTCAAACGCAAAACAAAGCCGAATTTCATGGGCCCGCTTATTAGTTCAGCAAAATTCAGATTTGAAATCCTAGGTGCTTCCACGTGCCACTTTTTACCCGCCTTATCAATTGGGCATGGGCCTGAAAGTGTATCTCGAAGGATTGCAGGTAAATGGATGGGTGAGCGACGTTTTGACACCACAATATTTTCTAAAGGATATTACCACCCATTTTTTGGATGTGCTAAAGAACACACCAATATAAACTTTTCTCTTACCATTATTTTTCCTCTCTTCATCTCTTTTATCTCCGGACAACAACCACCACTCCTCCTGACGTTAAGCCGTGCCACTCTGCCATCACCCATCCTCTCTTTCTCTTCTTTTTTGTTATTATTTTTTGTTCTCCCATCTTCCTTTTTAGTGTGTCCTTCAGCAAAATTGATAGTGTCAAAGTCATTGCCTTTGTGGAATAAGTGCTCAAAAATTTATTCTCATTGTGTTAATTACAATTAAGTGAGAAAGTAATATCCAAAAAATAACTTTGTAATTTATTAGGAGCATTCTGTTAATTAATTTGGTGACATGGAGAATATAAGAGCTAATTATAATTAAGGCTCTGTTTGCTACAAAGTATTTCTTAGTTATACAAATTTGCAAAACTTTGTAGGACAAAATCTTCTGTACTTTGCAAAACTTTCACATGTCACCTTTTACTTGAATTCTATTCCAAACTCATTCATAAACACCCCAACCGGTCCTTCACAACTATCATCATTGCCATCGCCACCAACACCACCATACCATAACAACTACCACACCGCCATAGCCACCACCACCTCCAAGATCACCACCATAACAAGCTATCAGAACATTCCCAACCAAGTCGGTCGTTGAAACTCCAATGCCCCCTACTTTGTAGACTCAAAGAAGCAAACATCAAAAGTTACAATACCTGTAACTCTATCAAGGTAGAATGGAATAGGATGAGTGCGGTTTGCTTTGGGATTAAATCTGTGGGTGCAAGCTGAGTGGATATGGTCTTGGATAAGATGTGTCTGTGAAAACCCAGAACTAGGCAAAGGGACTTCTGAGAGTAGGTTCAGTGCTAAAGAGAAACGAGAAACAAACTGTCTATCTGTGATGGATGTGTCCAAAATGTGGGGGATTGATGGAAAATGAGGTGTAATTGATTCTGATCTGATAAGGAACCATTGCTTGGACTAAGACTCCCAAAGATTATTGCAATGGGATACAAATGTCATTGGGGAGACTTTGGTATTGTTGAAGATAACTTGGTTACGCAAATACCAGATAGTCACAAGAAAGGCAGTAAACTAGGACATCATCTCACTATATTTCTTACCATGGGCTTTAGTACAGTTCCACATGAATTCGAAAACTCTTAGAACAAAATGCAGGTTGATATTTGGGCCAGCCCAATTAATAAGGAGAAGGGAAAAAAGCCAGAGTCGAGAAATTACAGGGTAAAGAAAGAAAAGATAGAGCACATCTTCCTTCTAGGTATGATAGAAGTCGCAACTATCCTCAATGGGGATATGGATCCTAAAAAGATTAGCTCTCGATGGCAGTGAATTCTGGCTAATCTTCCAAAGGAGAAACAACGCACTAGGAGGGGCATTGATTATCCAGATAGATCTCAAAAGTTTAGGGCCAAAGGGGGGAGAGGGAGAATGGAAGTAGAGCTTTCCAACTAATCCATAGTAAAAGCTCGAGTTGCACTTTTGACCGAAAAAAGTCTTCTTTTGTCAGAAGTCCAAATCAGTTTGTCAGGAATGTTAGTGGTTCGGACCAGAATGTCTTGAATAACCCTAGCCACCGGACTCGAAAAAAAAAAGAATGCAAAAGTTCCGATTTCCATTGGAAAGAACCTCCAGGAGTAGAGATCCAAAGGTTCCGGATAGAACGAGGAAGACCGGGGTCAGTAGAATCAAGGACATAATCCGCAAGAACAATATCTGGTTTGACCCAACAATCCAGTCAGAGATTAATTTGATTTCCAGACATGATTCGGCATAAGAGAAAGCATTTCATTTTCAGAAGGACTGTTAGGTTCCCTCTCCAAGCGAAGGATGCCAAGAAGAGAGATTTTCCTTAACTGAAAAATACTTTTGTCGCGAAAATATAACGACTTGAATTGGCGAGTTCGATGATGTTGCAGAAAGGAGAGAGCATTCCAAATGTTCTTGCCCAATAAGACAAGATTTATGTTCCTACAATAAGGAATATTGAGGCCCTCAGGAATTCGAGACAAACAAACCTGATCCCAAGTACATAGATGCTTAGCCTTACTATATATCGCCCCATTTTGCAAGAAATCTCTAGACAAGTAATCCAAATTTGTTGAGACGGTACAAGGCAATAGAAAATCTTGCATAGTATAAACGAGGATCGAGTTGAGAACGAATTTAATCATCACAGTCCATCCCACTTGAAAAAGGATTTTGGCTTTTCAAGAAGAATGTTTAGTATTAACTTTGTCGATAAGAAATTGGAAGTCTGAAGCTTTCTTCTTAGAAAACAGAAGGGGGGATCCAAGATTTTTGTCATTAGGATTATAGTTCCTTGTACCCAAAATTCTATTAATAATTTTAGCATGTCTCGGGTGCACGCTGGTGCTATAATAGACTGAAGATTTGTTATAATTGACCCCTTGACAAAAACCAAACATTACCGCTGAAGAATATCTTTGACAAAATGGGTTTTGACTAAAGAGGCTCTGTAGAAAATCATCAAATCGTATGCATAGAGCAGATGGCTGAGTGAAGGGTAATGTCTTCGAATTTTAATGCCTTGAATTTTGCTTCTGTTTCTGCCTTATACAGAAGGCGAGAGAGCGCTTCTGCTACAAACAAGAAAAGATAAGGAGAAAGGGGGTTGTCTTGACGGATGCTCTAGATGGCTTAATGGGATGAATGGGGAACCATTGAGAAAGATTTGGAGAGGTAGTAGATACACATTGATTGATCATTTCAATCAATTCTTCTGCAAAACCAAGCTGTTTGAGTACTTGAGCTAGAAAATATCATTCTACCCTATCATAGGCTTTGGCCATATCCATTTTGATTGTCATCTAACCTTGCTTTTTATTTCGAAATTGTTTCATCTGATAGAAAGTTTCATGTGCAAGGCTAACATTATCCGCTATCGAGCGACCTTGGAAAAAGACTCTCTTGTTAGGCGAAATAATGTTATCCAGCAAAGGTTTGAGACGGTTGGCAAGATTTTGAAAATAACCTTATAAATAAAATTGAAGAGGCCAATATGGCAAATTTATCCGGCGTGATAGAATTGCTCACTTTGGGGATCATAGTAATGAATGTTTCATTCAAATTAGGATCTAACTGCTTAGTAGTGAAGAAATGTGTAACAACCTCAATAACATCTTTCTTTACAATATCTTAATAATATTGAAAGAAGAAGGCGTGAAAATCGTCAGGGTCTGGAGCTTTGTGGCTTCCCATATTGAAAAAACTGCCTGAATGTTTGTAGCAGTGGGAACACCAACAGTGCTACATTATCCGCCTTCAATATGATCGGACTAAATAAGGCTTGAATCCCCGGATCAAGAGTCGGATTCAATGACTGGAAGATACTGGAGAAATAATCATTGATGGTGGCTCCAATAGTCTTCGATGTGGAATGCCACATATTATTGTCATCTTTAAGGCGAAGAATTAGGTTTCGCTTCCTCTAAAGCAAAGAAGTAAGGTGAAAGAATTTGGTATTCTTGTCACCATCCCTTAGTCAGGAAGAACTAGACTTTTACGCCAAAACATCTCCTCGCGAAGCTGATGTTCAGAGAGACACTCTTCCAGCAAGGAGATGGCAGTTGCATTGTCCTTCAAAGGAGGATCGTTTTGAAGATTATCCAAGGAAGAGAGTATCAAAGATGCATTGCTGAATATCTTTAAAATCTCTCTTATTCCACCTTGTGAGGCTGTAACTAAGCTTATTGGTTTTGAGATGAAAATGTGAGGCGGAGAATGGTGTTCTCTATGGCCCAATTAGTTTGAATCACTTTCCTACAAGATGGATCTCTAGTCCACAATGTATACCCATATAAGTTATACCATTAAATTCTATGTTCCTATCCCTAATCATAATTCCATATTCTTGTTCCCTTTCTTATCCATCCATCATTTTCACTCCATTTCTCTCTCTCTACATCTCTTCTCTTCTAATCCATCTATACACTCTGATTTCGCAGGATATCACCACATTCGCCATGGTTCTCGGTTAACATTTGCCGGACTCCCTCGCTGATCTGAAACAGTTTCACACTGCAATTTGTTTTGCTCTTTCAGACTGTGCTTTTATGTTTGAAAAATTGTTCGATCTCATTTTTCTTGATTTCAATGAGAGATTCTTGAGGGTTTTTAAAAATTTGTGTGAACAATTGTTTGAAATTTGGATGGAGAACGACAAAGCATGAAATTTCTCGCCAATAAAGTTCAAATCACCAACGAATACAACACTAGTGGTCACAGTGTCTTCAGATTCCATGCCGAACAAGATTACGAGAAAGCTGGATCTTAGTAACGCTTCCAATGGTGTTGCGACGCTAGATAATCAACAACAAAATAATCAAATAGAGTGGAAGTCGTTTTGAAGCCCTCAGTCGCTTCTTCTTCCTCGATCTTTACCTAAAATTTGTGAAAGAAATAACACAGAGTGTGATGAAGATGAAGAGAGAGGTTGTCGAGCTCTATGTGTTGTGGAACAGGGCGGGTCGGGGCAGCAGATAACCCCATCTGTTGAACCCGCTGGGTTAAACTGAGCGGGGCAGATATCAACAAGACAACCAATAATTGCAGAGTAGGGATGGTTTAAAAAATTAATAATAATAAATGGTTATTCGTGGCAGATTCAGGGATCAATAGTTCATCTTAAAACTTATTATCTTATTCATTAGTAATAGGTATTACTGCATCATATAAAACACAGGGATGTGTGATCGGCCTCAAGTCTTCTTGTGGTTTGCAGCGACAGTTTGGGCGATCTTCCAAAACAAGTTTAGCAATCGCTGTTCCGCATCGATTTGATTTTGTATATTAACTATTTCACCAGCAATCTTTTTATTCTCGTCAGCTATAACAGCTTTTCTTGAGATGAAGTGTTCTCTTTCTTTGAAATTTACAGCTTTTCTTGAGATGAAGGAGCATAGTAGATGAAGGAAAAAAACTCAATTTATAAACTTTTGCAGCAGTATAGCCTCCAGCAATAGCATGGGGGCGTGATCAACCTGATTTTCAAAATATAGGTACACAACACAATTTTTACTTTCTAAACCTTCTCCATAATTTTCAGAGTCTACCAACACCTCACTTGCTCTTCTTTTGATGGAATTTGGAAGATTAGAGAACATTCTCTCGGGTGGAGGTCTCAACCATCTGATAAACATAAAGAGCAATCATGGAGGTCTTCCTAGTCCCAGAATGCACTTGCGCAATCACATCTCTGCCTTCGATGATTGGAAGCGCGGCTTGGGCTCGTCTCGAACACCATATTCTAGCTTCCTTATATCTTCACCTATACTTTTGCTTCCAATGCATTAGTGGTCTTGTACATTAATGTGATCGCCAATTGCTAAGATAACCTTCTCGGTTTGAGCCGCAAGTTTTCTTGTAGGAGACATAATTAATTTTTGAACACCGTAATGGACAATCACAAAATCAGAACTAACCTAATCACCAATCTTAAAGTAGACAAGTGACATGTCATTTGCACACTTAAGTTATTATTCACAATGCCAAAGCGCATAGATAGACTGTTGTTTGGACTTTGGAATGTCAAATGCTTGTTCAGGCGAGAAAATAAAAGTCATAATCTCCTTATGCTCATTGCATCAATTCAGTAAACACATTGTTGTCTGAAGTCCGGGACTCTACAAGTGGTTGGCTAATTGCTACATATGCAACTACACCCAAATAATTGTAACTGATTGTTTCTAAGTGAATACTATTAGGGGTGGGCACGGGACGGGATGAACCCATCCCTATCCCATCCCGTTCATTCGGGATCGAACGGGACGGGACGGGATAGACTTCATCTCGACCTCATCCCATCTAAAACGGGATCGGGACGGGACGGGATGGGACAAGATGAGCACGTACTAAATAGTCATCCAATAAAAAATAACAAAAGGAGTTTTATCTCACATTACTCGCACACCAATAATGTCAAATTTATATACATATAACTTACATCATAAATAATAATAGATATTAAATAAATAAATAAATATTAAACTTTTTTTTAAAGACAAATATATATTAAATTTCATTTAGAATTAATGATTCAATTCATTTAGATTTCATATAAATTTCATCTTACATTGATTTAATTTCAACACATCCTAAATTTTAATTTAGAAGAGTATTTTGATTAAAATTAATATTAATAATCATTAAATAAATAAATTCGGGACAGAACGGGATAGGTGGGATTGAAAATTTTCATCCCGATCCCATCCCACTTTAGATTGGGATGGGACGAGTTTGATCAATTCCAAAAGGACCCAAAAAAATTGGGACGGAACGGTCGGGATCGGGATGGGATGCCCACCCCTAAATACTATTAAAGAAAGAAAATCTACCTATGTTACAAAATAGGAAAATGTCACAAAATAGGAAAGTCAATATAGAATATGTTAGGAAAGTCATAATAGAATAATAAGTTTTAGATTTCCTATCTCCACAAGGTTATGTCAGAGTCAGTTTTATAAGCTTGTATTCAGTTAATGAATAAATAACAATAATACTTCAATACAATTCTTTACATGGTATCAAAGCAAGGTTTTTTTGTGACCTAAAGCTCTTTCCCGTAAATAATACAAGCTTTGATACTACGTAAAGAATTGTATTGTAATATTATTGTTATTTATTCATTGACTGAATACAAGCTTATAAAGTTAACTCTAATCTAATTTTGTAGAGATATGAAATCTAAGACTTATTATTCTATTCTAACTTTTCTAACTTATTCTATATCGACTTTCTTATTATGTGACACTTTCTTATTCTGTAATATAGGAATCGCATATGCATCTAAAATGAGTTGGTTGTGGTCCAGAACCGCATATGCATCTAAAACTTATTATCGTAGGACTGCATCACATAAAAAAAAAAAAAAAAAAACAGGGCCTCAAGTCATCGTGTGGTATGCAGCTGCAGGTGTGGCTATGAGAGCCTTTTGTTCATCCTTCAAAGCTTCGAAGTTCTCTTTCAAGTCATCTATCTCCTGTCTCACTTTCGAAAACAACGAAAGAACATCGCCTACATTGTTATCCCATGCCAATACAAATCATAAAATATCTATCAAAACATCAATTAAACAATTGTTTTTATGTTACGAGAATTTTACTTTAAATTAAAAAAAAATCACATTCATTGAAGATGGTCCAAAGTAATACAAATAACTATTTTACTTCAAATTGTATTCAGTTAATGAATAAAAAACAATAATACTTCAATACAATTCTTTACATGGTATCAGAGCAAGGTTCTTTTGTGACCTAAAGCTACGTGGATTCAAGCTCTTTCCCGTAAATAATAAAAGCTTTGATACTATATAAAGAATTGTATTGTTATTTATTCATTGATTGAATACAAGCTTATAAAGCTAATTCTAATCTAATTTTGTAGAGATATGAAATCTAAGAGTTCTTATTCTATTCTGACTTTTCCAACATATTCTATATCGACTTTCCTGTTATGTGTCACTTTCTAATTCTTTAACATAGGAACCGCATATGCATGTAAAACTTATTCTCGTAAGACTGCATCACATAAAAAAAAAAAACAATATGACTGCATCACATAAAAAAAAAAAACACAGGGCTTCAAGTCATCCTGTGGTTTGCAGCTACAGTTGTGGCTATGAGAGCCATTTGTTCATCCTTCAAAGCTTCGAGCTTCTCTTTCAAGTCCTCTATCTCCTGTCTCACTTTCCGAAATTTCAAAATAAATTTAGTGAACGCCTTTTTTCATTAATTTTATTTTGTACGGTAACCATTTTATCACCAATCCTTTTAATTTTATCAAACTCATCCGCCATATCAACTTTTCTTTTCTTGAGATGAAAGTAGCACATTTGGTGAAGGAAAGAAGGAAAAAACTCAATTTATAGCATCATAGCCTCTATCAATAGCATGGGCGTGATCAACCTATTTTCAAAATATAGTAACACAACACAATTGCTACTACATTCTCCATAATTTTCACATAGTCTACAAACACCTAACCTACTATTCTTCAAGTAACAAATCTATATTCTCCAAGTACTAAATTCTATACGATTAAAGACTTTCAATTGGCATCACCAAATTACTAACCTTTATGCATTTACAATTTGCAATCTTCAAGATATTGAAAGATAAACGAATGGAGTAGTTATATTTAAATGAGTTTTATCTTCATTACATCTTTACTTATCAACCCTGAAATAATTTGTAAAGAAATATATCTGCTTCTGAACATGTAGATCATGTATTCTCTTTTCCATGAATAAGTTATTTTTCTGTAGATTAATGTTTCTTTATTCTCTTAGAAGTGTCTTCGGGTAATTTTATAAGTTGTTTATCACTTCAAGAGAACTTTAGTCACCATTTGCTTAATCTTCTCCATTTCCATTCTTAATGCATAATGGCACATAGAACTCCTGAATCGACTGCAACAATGACAACTTCAAATAAATGATATTTCGCTTTCTGTTGATTTTAATGGTGGAACTCTCATGGATAATGCTATGATACTGCCCTGTAGACACTCATTAAGAAGTGGAGGAATGCAGCATGTCATCAAGACAGTAGCTTTCCACATACATATTTTTACATTTCCCAATATATCATCACGAACTGTCGGTCCAGAGTTTGTATATGTGGGGTGTGATTGACATAGATATGAAAGTTTATATGGTATGCATCTCAGGGAATGAATGGTTTGGGAACCTCACCTATCATCACTAACATTTGTGAGTTTATGTGGGGTGTGATTGACATAGATAATTTTACATTTCCCAATATATCGTCACTAACATTTGTTAGTATTTTATTCAGTCAAATAAGTGCTTCATCTCATCATTTTGCCTATGTTTTCGTGAGAGTTAAAAGTGTACGAACCTTGAAGCTATCGTTTATTAATATTTTTAATGAGTTTAGATTTTGAAAAAATAAATTTGATTCAACAGACCTATCGACAGGTCATGTATATTTGTATGAATCATATTGAACATTTTATGCACCATACTAAACAATGACATGCTATTCACTCCAACTCGTTGTCATGGATGATTTAGTAGCCTGCCAAGACACGCTCTATAGATTAGACTTTAGAACATTGTGTAGCACAAAATAGGGTAAAATTTTCTAACTCGAATATTTTATCCGAGGTGTCTTGATTTAACCACTGGTTCATGCATAATATTAGAGAGAATCTAAGAATGTACATGTATAATGTTGTAATTTAGCATATATATTTTAGAACTGTCAAATGCCTTATATCAGATAAAATCTAAGGTTGGGGTTTTCAATTCGGAATTTGAATGAAATATGAAGAATTTTAAATCTCGTGGATTTTAAAAAGTTTCAAATGATTTTACAAATGCAACTCGATTTTGATGGATTTTAAATGATTTGATTTTGTAGATTTTCTAAATGTTTTTTTTATGTATTTCTATAGATTCTTATAAATTCAATGGATTTTTATAAATGTGTTATTATTCATTGGAAAACAATGAAAGAACATCGCCTACATTGTTATCCATGCCAATACAAATCATAAAATATCTCTCAAAACATCAATTAAACAAATTTTTTTATGTTCAAGAATTTTATTTCGAATTAAACAAAAATTCACATTCATTGAAGATGATCCAAAAGTAATACAAATAATTATTTTACTTCAAATTGTATTAAGTTAATGAATAAATATCAATAATACTTCAATACAATTCTTCACATGGTATCAGAGCAAGGTTCTTTTGTGCCTAAAGCTACGTGGACTCAAGCTCTTTCCCGTAAATAATGCAAGCTTTGATACTATATTAAGATTTTTATTGTTATTTATTCATTGACTGAATACAAGCTTACAAAGCTAACTCTGATCTAATTTTGTAGAGATATGAAATCTAAGACTTCTTATTTTATTTTGACTTTTCTAACATATTCTATATCGACTTTCCTATTATGTGACACTTTCTTATTCTATAACATAGGAACCGCATATGCATCTAAAATGAGTTGGTTGTGGTTCAGAACCGCATATTCATTTAAAACTTATTCTCGTAGAATTGCATCACATAAAAAAAAAAAAAAACAATATGACTCCATCACATAAAAAAAAAAAACACATGGCCTCAAGTCATCTTTTGGTTTCCAGCTACAGTTGTGGCTATAAGAGCCTTTTGTTCATCTTTCAAAGCTTCGAGCTTATCTTTCAAGTCCTCTATCTCCTGTCCTCTATCACATTCATTGAAGATGGTCCAAATTAATACAAATAATTATTTTACTTCAAATTATATGTAGTTAATGAATAAATAACAATAATACTTCAATACAATTCTTTACATGGTATCAGAGCAAGGTTCTTTTGTGATCTAGAGCTACGTGGACTCAAGCTCTTTCCCGTAAATAATACAAGCTTTGATACTATGTAAAGAATTGTATTGTTATTTATTTATTAACTGAATACAAGTTTATAAAGCTAATTCTGATATAATTTTGTAGAGATATGAAATCTAAGACTTCTTATTCTATTCTGACTTTTCTAAGATATTATATATCGACTTTCCTGTTATGTGACACTTTCTTATTCTGTAACATAGGAGCCGCATATGCATATAAAATGAGTTGGTTGTGGTTCAGAACCGAATATGAATCTAAAACTTATTCTCTTGAGACTGCATCACATAAAAAAAAATATATATATATAGGGCCTCAAGTCATCCTGTGGTTTGCAGCTACAGTTGTGGTTATGAAAGCCTTTTGTTCATCCTTCAAAGCTTCGAGATTCTATTTCAAGTCCTCTATCTCCTGTCCCACTTTCCGAAATTCCAAAATATATTTAGTGAACGTTTTTTTTCATCTATTTTATTTTGTACGGTAACCATTTCATCACCAATCTTTTTAATTTTATCAAACTCGTCCGCAATAGCAACTTTTCTTTTCTTAAGATAAATGTAGCACATTTGATGAAGGAAGGAAAGAATAAATAAACTCAATTTATAGCATCATAGCCTCTAGCAATAGCATGGGCGTGATCAACTTATTTTAAAAATATAGTTACACAATACAATTGCTAATACATTCTCCATTATTTTCACATAGTCTATCAACACCTCACCTACTCTTCTTCAAGTAACAAATCTATATTCTTTAAGTACTAAATTCCATACGATTAAAGACTTTCAATTGGCATAGATAATTTTATATTGCCCAATATATCGTCAATAACATTTGTGAGTATTTTATTCAGTCAAATGAGTGCGGCATCTCATCATTTTGCATATGTTTTCGTGAGAGTTAAAAGTGTACGAACCTTGAAGCTATCATTTATTAATATTTTTAATGAGTTTAGATTTAGAAAAAATAAATTTGATTCAACAAACCTATCGACATGTCATGTATATTTGTATGAATCATATTGAAAATTTTATGCATCATACTTAAAAGTGACATGCTATTCACTCCCACTCGTTGTCATGGATGATTTAGTCTGCTACCAACACACGCCCTATAGATTAGACTTTAGAACATTGTGTAGCACAAAATAAGGTAAAATTTTCTAACTCAAATATGTGATTAGAGGTGTCTTGATTTAACCACTGGTTCATGCATAATATTAGAGAGAATCTAAGAATGTGCATTTACATTGTTGTAATTTAGCATATATATTTAAGAACTGTTAAATGCCTCATATCAGATAAAATCTAAGGTTGTGGTATTCAATTCGGAATTTGAATGAAATCTAAATAATTTTAAATCTCGTGGATTTTAAAAAGTTTCAAATGATTTTACTATTTTTTTTTTTTTAAAAAAAAAAAAAAAAAACCTCCAGAGGGGAGGGGCAGCTATGGGATGCCAGACCCTAATTAATTATCAAAAAAAATGACTTACATTCTATACGGGGGTGCATTACGACTTTACCCGTATTAAAAATCAAGCAGAAAGCAATAAACAAAACATATTTCTAAACAATATACGACAAAACCATACCCATACTAAACCAAATGATGGCATCCAAAGATAGCACAAAACACACACTACCTGTAGAATAGCACTCTCATTTAAAAGCCGGAAGTCTAAGATATGCCGTCTTATTCTTGTTAAGAATAATTAGGGACTTTATTCTTTTAGGAAGCGATCCCCACGAATAAGTACGAGAACTATGCTCCTTTTGAGCTAAAGTAGCCAAGGCGTCAGCTACAAAGTTTGTCTCTCTGAACACATGGATGCAATGCCACCCCGTATCCTTTATCATCGCCCGTATCTCCTTCCACCAATTACTTAGGAACCAAGGAATTTTTGTTTGTTGGAAAAGCCATTGTTTAACCACCATTGAATCCGTTTGAATGACACATGGTCGGACACCTTGGGCAACACAAAATCTCAAGCCTTCAAGCAAGGCCCTCGTTTCCGCCGAATTATATGTTCCTTCTCCGAAGAAACATTGTCCAGCCGCCACAAAGTTACCTTCTTCATTTCTAATAACAAAACCTCCAGCAATAGTCTTCTCCCTGCAAGAACCATCCACATTGAGCACATACCATCCCGTAGGAGGGAAAGTCCAATACACCACCCGGGGCGGAGTCAGATTAACTTTGATTTCCTGGATACCCAATCTATTGAGCAAAGCCCTATTATTGTCCTTTGATTTAGGGTTAAAAAATTTTGCAACACATTTGATCCAATGATACACTTTAATGATTACATAGCTGAACGAGCACTCCTTCCCATCATAAAGATTTTTGTTTCGCTGAATCCAAAGCTCCCATAAAACAAAAAGAGGAGTGAGATGAGTGAGGGTACCTGATAAGGTAGATTTGTTCGCCTTCCTGAACCACGCCTTTAACATGGTATAGACTTCAACCGGCCTATGGACGTGAATGTCAAAAATCAGATCGAAATGTCTCCACACTCTACAAGCTAATTCACCCTCCAAGAAAAGATGTTTTATGGTTTCCTCCTCAGCATGAACACAGCATCCGCATTTAGAAGCCAACTGAAATCCAATTCTTCTAATTTCACCATCTATGGGAATAACCCTTTTAATAACTTTCCATGTGAAAACGGAAATTTTAGAAGGCAAAAGAGGGTGCCATATCCAATTCCAGAAATAATCAGGTGTCCCTCTACCACCTAGGATTTTACAAACAGAGCTGATACAGAATATACCATCATTAGTGGGCATCCAAATTCTGGTGTCTCGATCTCCATCATCACCTTTCACGATTGTCTTATAAGCCTCTTGAGCGCGTCTTTTCATTTCCGGGGTTAGCATTCTGAAATTATCCCTGCTCATTAGCCGTAAGGAAGGCCACATATCATTAGTCTCCGCGTCCCCATTCCTTATAAATAGTTCATCCTTAGCCCATTGTTCTTCAAAGAAACTGACGCTACCTCTAGTAATCATCCAGGTGGAGTGTTGGATTGGTTGTTGGTCAATGTTTGGCCACCCACCACCTCTTCAAGTTAGGCCACCCACCTCAAATGAAGGTCAAGAATGGAGGCAATGGTGGTTGAACTACCCACCTTGTTGAGCCTATGGATTGGTTGTTGGTCAATGTTTGGCCACCCACCACCTCTTCAAGTTAGGCCACCCACCTCAAATGAAGGTCAAGAATGGAGGCAATGGTGGTTGAGCTACTCACCTTGTTGAGCCTATATAAGGCTCCTCCCTTCCTCATTTGTTATAATCCCATTCCATAGAAACCATTCTTCTCTTTGTCAAGAGAAGCTTATCTCCTCCTCTAAGAGGTGGTGGGTGGCCAAACATTGACCAACAACCAATCCAACACTATCCACTAGATTTTGATGGATTTTGTATTTTTTATAAATGTTTGTTATGTATTTCTATAGTTTCTTATAAATTAATTGCATTTTTATAAATGTAATATTAATCATAAAAAACAATGAAAAAAATCGCTTACATTGTTATCCATGCCAATACAAATCATAAAATATCTATCAAAACATTAATTAAACAATTGTTTTTATGTTACAAGAATTTTACTTCAAATTAAAAAAAAAATCACATTCATTGATGATGGTCAAAATTAATACAAATAACTATTTTACTTCAAATTGTAATCAGTTAATGAATAAATAACAATAATACTTCAATACAATTCTTTACATGGTATCAGAGCAATGTTCTTTTGTGACCTAAATCTACGTGGACTCAAGCTCTTTCTCGTAAATAATACAAGCTTTGATACTATTTAAAGAATTGTATTGTTATTTATTCATTAACTAAATACAAGCTTATAAAGCTAACTCAGATCTAATTTTGTAGAGATATGAAATCTAAGACTTCTTATTCTATTCTGACTTTTCTAACATATTATATATCGACTTTCCTATTATGTGACACTTTCTTATTCTGTAACATAGAAATCGCATATAAATCTAAAATGAGTTGGTTGTGGGCATATGCATCTAAAACTTATTCTTGTAGGACTGCATCACAAAAAATAAAACATTTTGACTGCATCACATAAAAATAAAAAAAACACAGGGCCTCAAGTCATCCTGTGGTTTGCAGCTACAATTGTGGTCATGAGAGCCTTTTATTCATCCTTCAAAGCTTCGAGCTTCTATTTCAAGTTCTCTATCTCCTGTCGCACTTTCCGAAATTCCAAAATAAATTTAGTGAACGCCTTTTTTCATCAATTTTATTTTGTACGTTAATCATTTCATCACCAATCCTTTTAATTTTATCAAACTCGTCCGCTATAGAAAGTTTTCATTTTTTGAGATGAATGTAGCACATTTGATGAAGGAAGGAAGGAAGATGCTCAATTTATAGCATCATAGCCTTTAGCAATAGCATTGGCGTGATCAACCTATTTTCAAAATTTTGTTACAACACAATTGCTACTACATTCTCCATAATTTTCACATAGTCTATCGACACCTCACCTACTATTCTTCAAGTAACAAATCTATATTCTTCAAGTAACAAATTCCATACGATTAAAGACTTTCAATTGGCATCACCAAGTTACTAACCTTTATCCATTTACAATTTGCAATCTTCCAGATATGGAAAGATAAACGAAGGGAGCAGTTATGTTTAAATGAGTTTTATCTTCATTACATCTTAACTTATCAACACTGAAATAATTTGTAAAGAAATATATTTGCTTCTGCACCTGTAGATCATGTCTTCTCTTTTCCATTAATAAGTTATTTTTCTGTAGATTAGTGTTTCTTTATTCTCCTTCAAGTGTTTTCGAGTAATTTTATAAGTTGTTTATCACTTCAAGATAACTTTAGTCACCATTTGCTTAATCTTCTCCATTTCCATTCTTAATGAATAATGGCACATAGAACTCCTGAATCGACTGCAATAATCACAACTTCAAATAAATGATGTTTCGATTCCTGTTGATTTTAATGGTGGAACTCTCATGGATAATGCTATGATATTGCCCTGTGGACACTCGTTAAGAAATGGAGGAATGCAGCATGTCATCAGGACAGTAGCTTCACACATACATATTTTTACATTTCCCAAAAAATCATCACGAACTGTAGGTTCAGAGTTTGTATATGTGGGGTGTGATTGGCATAGATATGAAAGTTCATATGGTATGCATCTCAGGGGATGAATGATTTGGGAACCTCAGCCTATCATCAGTAACATTTGTGAGTATATGTGGGGTGTGATTGGCATATATAATTTTACATTGCCCAATATATCGTCAATTACATTTGTAAGTATTTTATTCAGTCAAATGAGTGCGGCATCTCATCATTTTGCATATGTTTTCGTGAGAGTTAAAAGTGTACGAACCTTGAAGCTATCATTTATTAATATTTATAATGAGTTTAGATTTAGAAAAAATAAATTTGATTCAACAGACCTATTGACAGGTCAAGTATATTTGTATGAATCATATTGAACATTTTATACATCATACTTAAAAGTGACATGCTATTCACTTCCACTCGTTGTCATGGATGATTTAGTAGGTGACCAAGACACGCCCTATAGATTAGACTTTAGAACATTGTGTAACACAAAATAGGGTAAAATTTTCTAACTCAAATATGTGATTCGAGGTGTCTTGATTTAACCACTGGTTCATGCATAATATTAGAGAGAATCTAAGAATGTGCATGTACATTGTTGTAATTTACCATATATGTTTTAGAACTGTCAAATGCCTCATATCAGGTAAAATCTAAGGTGGGGGTATTCAATTCGGAATTTGAATGAAATCTAAAGAATTTTAAATCTTGTGGATTTTAAAAAGTTTCAAATAATTTTACAAAATCCACTAGATTTTGATAGATTTTAAATGATTATATTTTGTATATTTTATAAATGTTTGTTATGTATTTCTATAGATTATTATAAATTCAATGGATTTTTATAAATGTGTTATTAGTCATCGAAAACATTGAAAGAACATCGCCTACATTGTTATCCATGCCAATACAAATCATAAAATATTTCTCAAAACATCAATTAAACAATTGTTTTTATGTTACAGAATTTTACTTCAAATTAAAAAAAAAAAACACATTCATTGAAGATGGTCCAAAGTATTACAAATAACTATTTTTACTTCAAATTGTATTCAGTTAATGAATAAATAACAATAATACTTCAATTCAATTCTTTACATGGTATCAGAGCAATGTTCCTTTGTGACTTAAATCTATGTGGACTCAAGCTCTTTTCTGTAAATAATACAAGCTTTGATACTATGTAAAGAATTGTATTGTTATTTATTCATTGTCTGAATACGAACTTATAAAGCTAACTCTGATCTAATTTTGTAGAAATATGAAATCTAAGACTTCTTATTCTTTTCTGACTTTTCTAACATATTGTATATCGACTTTCCTATTATGTGACACTTTCTTATTCCATAACATAGGAACCGCATATGCATCTAAAATGAGTTGGTTGTGGTTCAGAACCGCATATGAATCTAAACTTATTCTTCTAGGACTGCATCAAATAGAAAAAAAAAACGCTATAACTGCATCACATAAAAAAAAAAAAAAACACAGGGCCTCAAGTCATCTTGTGGTTTGCATCTACAGTTGTGGCTATGAGAGCCTTTTGTTCATCACATAAAAGCTTCGAGATTCTATTTCAAGTCCTCTATCTCCTGTCTCACTTTCCAAAATTCCAAAATAAATTTAGTGAACGCCTTTTTTCATCAATTTTATTTTGTACGGTAACCATTTCATCACCAATCCTTTTAATTTTATCAAACTCGTCCGCCATAACAACTTTTCTTTTTTTGAGATGAATGTAGCTCATTTGATGAAGGTAGGAAGAAGCTCAATTTATAGCATCATAGCCTCTAGCAATAGCATGGGCGTGATAAACCTATTTTCAAAATATAGTTACACAACACAATTGCTACTATCTTCTCCATAATTTTCACATAGTCTACCAACACCTAACCTACTCTTCTTCAAGTAACAAATCTATATTCTTCAAGTACTAAATTCCATACGATTAAAGACTTTCAATTGACATCACAAAATTACTAACCTTTATGCATTTATAATTTGCAATCTTCCAGATATTGAAAGATAAACGAAGGGAGTAGTTATGTTTAAATGAGTTTTATCTTCATTACATCTTTACTTATCAACCCTGAAATAATTTGTAAAGAAATATATCTGCTTCTGCACCTGTAGATCATGTCTTCTCTTTTCCATGAATAAGTTATTTTTCTGTAGATTAGTGTTTTTTAGTCTCCTAAAAGTGTCTTCGGGTAATTTTATAAGTTGTTTATCACTTCAAGAGAACTTTAGTTACCATTTGCTTTATCTTCTCCATTTCCATTCTTAATGCATAATGGCACATAGAACTCCTGAATCGACTGAAACAACGACAACTTCAAATAAATGATGTTTCGCTTCCTTTTGATTTTAATGGTGGAACTCTCATGGATAATGCTATGATACTGCCCTGTGGACACTCGTTAAGAAATGGAGGAATGCAGCATGTCATCAGGACAGTAGCTTCACACATACATATTTTTACATTTCCCAAAAAATCATCACAAACTGTAGGTTCAGAGTTTGTATATGTCGGGTGTGATTGGCATAGATATGAAAGTTTATATGGTATGCATCTCAGGGGATGAATGATTTGGGAACCTCAACCTATCATCACTTACATTTGTGAGTTTATGTGGGGTGTGATTGGCATAGATAATTTTACATTTCCCAATATATCGTCACTAACATTTGTGAGTATTTTATTCAGTCAAATGAGTGCGGCATCTCATCATTTTGCATATGTTTTCGTGAGAGTTAAAAGTGTACGAACCTTAAAGCTATCGTTTATTAATATTTTTAATGAATTTATATTTAGAAAAAATAAATTTGATTCAACAGACCTATCGACAGGTCATGTATATTTGTAGGAATCATATTGAACATTTTATGCATCATACTTAAAAGTGACATGCTATTCACTTCCACTCGTTGTCATGGATGATTTAGTAGGTGACCAAGACACGCCCTATAGATTAGACTTTAGAACATTGTGTAGCACAAAATAGGGTAAAATTTTCTAACTCAAATATGTGACTCGTGGTGTCTTGATTTAACCACTGGTTCATGCATAATATTAGAGAGAATCTAAGAATGTGCATGTACATTGTTGTAATTTACCATATATGTTTTAGAACTGTCAAATGCCTCATATCAGGTAAAATCTAAGGTGGGGGTATTCAATTCGGAATTTGAATGAAATCTGATGAATTTTAAATCCCGTGGATTTTAAAAAGTTTCAAATGATTTTACAAAATCTAATAGATTTTGATGGATTTTAAATGATTGGATTTTGTAGATTTTATAAATGTTTGTTATGTATTTCTATAGATTCTTATAAGTTCAATGGATTTTTATAAATGTGTTATTAGTCATCGGAAACAATGAAAGAACATCACCTACATTGTTATCCATGCCAATACAAATCATAAAATATCTCTCAAAACATCAATTAAACAATTGTTTATATGTTACAAGTATTTTACTTTAAGTTAAAAAAAAATCACATTCATTGAAGATGGTCCAAAAGTAATACAAATAACTATTTTACTTCAAATTGTTATCCCCGCCACCCTGTCACCGCCACCTCTCCTCCCTTCTTCTTCTTTTTCAATCACCACCACCACCATGCTACCGCCACCTCCCCTTCTTCTTCTTCTTCTTCTTCTTCTCCATCAATCACCACCGCCACCTCTCATCCCACCTCCATCCATTTTCATCTTCTTATTCTCAACCTCCTACCCTCACCTTTTTTTCTTCTCTGTTTTTTTTTTCTTCTTCTACTTTTTTTCTCCTTTCTTTTTTTTCTTTTTCTTTTTGCCCTCATGAAGGTTCTGGCAAGTAGGGAACCTCCATTCACAGGAAGCTCCGCAAGAGCGAAGATTAAAAAAAATGGGAAAAGAAGAAGAGAGGAAAAAAATAGAAGAAGAAAAACAAAGAGAAAAGTAGAAGAACAAGAAGAATTCAAAAGGAAAAAAAAAGAACAAAAAACAAAAATGAAGAGAGGACAAGAAGAAGAGGAAATAAGAGGAAGAGAATGAGAAGAAGAAAAATAATAATAACAAAAAGAAGAACAAGAACAAATGAGAAGAGGAAGTGCGGGTGGTAGTGTAACCAGCGGTGGTAGGGAATGGTGGTGTGGCCTAAAGTTGTGGGAAAAGGTGGTGTTGCTTTTGTGAAGAAAGAAGATAAGGGAAGGTGGTGAAGTCTTTCAGCAAATCACAAAAAAATGGGATTGTGGCGTCCTTCAGCGGAAATGGTAATGTTATTTAACAATAGCCAATACAAATCCGTTGAAATATTAGGGGAGAAGGTTGGATTTGGAATAACCTTTGTTATATATACTTTTCACTCATAAATCCTTCAAAATCTACAACTTTAACAAATCCATTAAAATTCACTACTTCTTGAATACCCCCTGATTTTGGTGGACTTTTGAAAAACATGATTTGCATACCCCCTGATTTTGATGGATTTTAAAACAATCATTTAAAATCGATATTTGAATACCCCTAGATTTACATGTATTATTTTAAATCCTTAATTAAATACCCCTGAATTTTAATGGATTTTCAAATCATTCACAATCTATTAAAATTCGTAATTGAATACCACCCCCTAAGAATATTCAAGGTAACTTTATTCATTTATTGTTTATGTTTGAAACATAGTAATTCTGATGCTTGTAACTAATTGACAATAAAATTAATCTCAGTTATCTGTAGGCTAAATTTCTTTAGCTGATCTAACCTAATCCAGAAATGAGTTTGATTTTGAGGCAAAATCACCACTAAGTTCACTAAAATATGGAATAAATTTTTTTGACCAAGGTAATTAAAATTTCAGGTATAAAGTGAATCCTTTGGATGGAAATGCCTCATCGAAAAGTATATTTAAAAGATCAAGTCTCATGTACATAAGTGCAGATTCTGGTGAATGGTAGCTTTTGATCAAATTAATCAAGTTTCAGGTAAAATACAAATAGTAAGAAATCTAGATTAGATTATTATTTTCTATTTTCAGAAATGTATTTGGCTGAATTTTTGAAAAGCTATAAAAATAAATAAATACATAAATAATGCGATTTCATAAAAGAAAACCTTGGAAGGAGGGTTGGATTGTAAGGCCAATCATATATTTACAGTCAGCTCACACAGACATACCTATATTTAATTATCTGAATTTATCTCGACAGCTTGTTGTCAAAATCAGCCAAATAAGGTAAGGTTGTTTAATCATTGATAACATCTTAAATGGCCAATGCTTAAGATCTGGTGTCTTGTTAGAGTCAGTTGCTTTATTTGATGTCATATCTGCTGTTTACATTAGCCATCCATCATTTGATCCGGTACCTGTCAATATTTTGATTTTCTTTCTAATAATATCTCACTTAATGGAGATAAAAAGGCTGATGCTCATGTTGAATATCTTTTTCCCATTCCCATATAGCTTTCCGTTATGCAATTCAAGCATTTCGCCGTGACGTGAAGAAGAATTACAGAACCGCGTATCTAAAAAAAGAGACAGGTTTGAACAGGTTCGTCTTTATGTGATGTCTACTTGACGCACTGAGACTTTAAATCTTTCCAGTTCTCATGTTTGTTATAATGCAGGATAAGTCTAGTTCTGGTGAACTTTCAATGTTTCTTTCGAAGGGTAAAGGCGTTCAGTTTCCGTTTGCTGTCACCGACAAAGTTATTATCAAGGTACAATATACAGAACCCAGATAACGTCATACTTGTTTTTCTTGCAAAGTGATGGTTAACATCCTTAATGAATCCAATTCAGCAGGGAAATAAGAGGACACCTTCACGCTTTGTTGGTCGCGAAGCTGTTGTAACCCAATGCTTGGATGGATGGTTAGTTATTTATTTTAAATGGTTACTATGCTTTGTACTAAAATGAATGTCATATCGTGTAGCGAATTCCATTTGTTTGAAATAGATAGAAATTTTTTGCTCTTAACTTAGCTTAAACTAAGGAATGAGATTTTGCCTCACAAAATAATTTTTCATTGAACCTCCTCCTCCTCCTCCTTGCGATGCACCTCCTTCCTCCTCCTAGTGTTCTTGCTCCTAAATAGCTCAATCGTAATCGCCTCTTTAATTATACTCTTGTTAGTAGTTAGGAGTATATGGCTTCTTTGATGTCAATGTTGTTGACATTAGTAAATGTGTCACAGAGTAGAGACAGTCACAGTAATCTTTGGAAGGGGCTCACTGAGTTGGAAGACTTATGCCTTAGTTAAGCTAATTCTTTCTCATATTCCAGTCAGTGGAGTCCTTTTTTGTTCTAAACCAAAACTCTTCTAACATCCCTAAGATCTATCAACATGACCAAAGATTTCCTCTCCATAATGCCACCATTATACAGAGCACATGATCAATCAAATCCACACTGGTAAAAATATATTAGTATATTATCCCACTTTCTGTGTCAAGCAAGTAAGCAACTTGCCCACTCTGATCTGTAATTCTCATTCCTCAATTACAGTGCATAATTAAAGAGGCGATTATGATTGAGCTAATGATGAACAAATAAAATCATGGTTCACAGAACTTGGTTTTGCTCTAAGCATGTTACAGGTGATTTCTTCCTAAGGCACCTGACGAAGTCTAAAATGGTTCTGTGATTGCAAATAAGGATGGTACCCTTTGGGTGTCTCTTTGGTGGACGAGGAGTGCCCTTTACTGTCAGTTTTATTTGGAGGATTTTGTACATGCAGCACACTATTGCTTCCGGTAAGGGGATAGATGTTGAGGAAGAGTAATTCTAGCTGTGAATTTTTGTCTTCTTTCATGAAAGATCTCAGGCTTTAGAATCTCGTTTTGCTTGCATATGGGCCTTGGTATGAGACTTGCTTCATGCAAGTATGCATTATATTTCATCATGGAAAATGCAGTAACTATAGTTTTTTAACCAAATGCACTGAACTGAACTCTCTTCGCCATCAGGATGTACACCTTCAACACAGAATTTAAGTAAACAGATGTTGAGGCGATCTTGTTATCCTTCAAATTAGACCACAAAGGTCATGCAGAAAAAGATGCTAGTGTTTCCAGTGTGAATGTGCATAATATATATATGGATACCTTAAGAACTAGTCTCGGTAACATGCTTCTCGCTTCTATTGTGAAAAAGAGAAAGGATTTTCATACATTACATCCAGGGACAAGTTGGTTTTGTTGAGATTAAAGTCCATTCCTGTTGCTGGGCTATGATAATATGGAGAGTTCATTAACGTTGTCCTTGGTCTCAACTACTTAGTGATAGAGAGTTTTGGGGGTTAAAACAACAGGCAGATTTTGTTGTTAAAGTTGGACAAGGTTTATTTTAGATGTGATGATCCTAAGAAAGAGATTGAGCTTAGTCTTCAATTGTTAAATCTTCCTCTGTCTTCTAAAGTGTCATTTAGTTAATAGGTGGAGTTTGAATTAGGCAGGGATGGTGTTAGAGATTAAGCTATTTAGGAACAAGAACGCGAGGGAGTGCATTGCAGGGAGGAGGAGGTTCAACAAAAAATTGTTTTGTGATTTTGGAAAAATCGCATTCCTTAGTTTAACCTAAGGTAAGGGCAAAATGGTCAAAAAATTAATCTTGACCGGTCAATAACGTGGACTTAATGGTTTTGTCAAAAAATTAGGGTTAGACTCGAATAGTTTTCAAAATGAGTGTCAAATTCTAATAGGTATAAACTAATGGGTGTCAAACTAAAAAAAAATCTATTTAAAATCTACATTGATTTTGACATTTCGATATGTGGCGTGTTTTTATTGGCTCACATTTATTGCACTTTTGGAAAAAGCAATAAATATAAGCCAACAAGAGCACGACGCGTCATCAGCCTGTTTTTATTGGCGTATTTATTGCACCTTTGGAAAAAAACAATAAATGTGAGCCAACAAGAGCATGACGTGTCATCGGAATGTTAAAATAAATGTAGATTTTAAATGTCATAATAGACCACTCGTCCAAGACAGGATAAATTCGCACCAAGGTTTATGGTTCTATCTAGTTGTGCAAATTATTGTTTGCTCAAGTGCTCAGTTATTGCAATGTATATCTAGTTTTTTTTTATTTTTTTATTTATAGCGTACCAAAAAGAAAAGTCACTTCACTTTACAGTTGTGCTACTTATGTTAGGAAATGGCGAGTTATCTGAAAATTGGTGGAAAGAAAAATATTTATGAACCTTTATTGTTGTGAGAAAAGCTTGGGTGAGTTGCATGATTCGGAGAATTGAAGCTAAATGTCTTTTCATATTATGGATGTTGGGATATATGCAACTTTTAATCAATTTTCCCATCATATGTTGCTCACAATCTAAGCACAGATTCTCGAAGAATTCATCTTTCCCATCATATGTTACTCACAATCTAAGCACAGTTCTCGAAGAATTCATCTAAAACCACATCTTCCATCATCCACTGTGGTGAACTGTCCATCACCCATCCCCATTTACTCCACATCTCTCGTGCTCTTAAGGAAGCCGAATAAATTTTTCAACAATCAAGTCTTCGCGAAAAACAAAACAATCCCAGAAGAAAACACCAACCTTTCGTCTCTGCATAAAAAACAATTATCTTAGCAGATCTCACTGAGGCATTTCTTTGTAGTCAATGATCTGATTGTTACATACACTGAAACCCTTATGTTCTATTTGTTCATAATTTTATCAGTTGGTTTTGTGTTTTATGGATCTTTGTGCTTTTGTGTTGTTGTTGAATTGAGTTTTTATTAGAGTTGTTTTGATTGTTGACAGAGATTGCAGTAATTGCATATTTACTATTGGAAAATGAAGCAACAGGAAAATTCACTTTCAGAACTCTTGGCTAGAAATTTTGAAGCAACAGGACTATTGGCTAGTATTTTTGAAGCAACACATACTCTTGGCTGGCTAGAAATTGCAGAAAAACAGATGACCCTGACGATTACGAATATGGTGATTGTTTTTTTGTAGTATGTCACTGATGTATATTGCTAAGTGAATATGAATTCTAGCTAGCTCTTTTTATGAAAAAACATCCAGAGCACTGATGTATATTGCCAAGTGACTGTATATTGCTATGGAAAGCTAAGTGAATATGAATTCTAGCTATCATTCACTGATGTATGCTATAAGCTCGTGAATTTAGTGTATAAATCAATCTTATACAGGGCCTACAGGAATCTACCAGTGAGAGTGCTGAAGTTTGTGAATCAAAAGATGAAGTAGGTACAATAACTGCACCATGTGTGAAAACCGAGCAGTTCCACCTTTGTTCAGCTAAGACCTGATGTTCTCTCGGGTGGAGGTCTCAACCATCTATCTGATGGAGTTTGGAAGAGAAAAGAACATTCTCTCGGGTGGAGGTCTCAACCAGATAAACATAGAGTAATAATGGAGGTCTTCCTAGTCCCAGAATGCACCTGCACAATCACATCTCTGCCATCGATGATTGAAAGCGCAGCCTGAGCTCGCCTCGAACACTAGGTTCTCGTCGTTCATCCCTGCTCCTGCTCCATCGTCGCCTCGCCTCGCCTCATTCCGTTTTGATTCCATGTCACTGCAGCTGCTGTAGAAACCTTAATTTGTTCACAATATAATATTTGATGACCCAAGTTTCTTATTTGATGACAATATATTGTATATTAATGTACATTTAATAAGTTGTTTTAATCATTTATGTTTTATAGATACACAATGAAACAACACACCCTCGAGTAATATTTCAGATCAACTAAAATGATGACGGCTAAACATATGCTCACTAGTAATATCAATTACTGTTCCTTAATGGTAATACCAATTCTTAATAGTGATATACTTTGCTTTGCTGTACAAGTTACTGAATCTCCAAATTCCATTTCTAGCTAATGAGGAGCTTCCTGTTCATGTTATGAAAAAAGTGTTTTTATTGTCTTGCTGCTCTCGTAATAAACTCGTGAAAAAGCGTTTATGAATTGTTTAACTCACCGCCGGGGCAAAAGTTACCAATTAGGAAATCGAAGAAGATAAGGACATCATAAGGATCCTGAAATGAGTAGTAACAATGTAGTTCCCACAACATTTTTGTGCTTGTTACCTAAACTAATTGTTGTTACTTAACTAATTGACAACAACAAAACCTTAAATACCCATTGGGTTCCCTAATCAATTGAAAGAGGAAAAATAATCAGTACCAAGATAATGGGAGCAGTTAAGAATTGCCTTAACTGCAAACCTTCAAATCACTAAACTAATCAAATTTTACAGATATCATAAAAGGTCAACGAACTCATAGCTCGCCACACGAAATCCTTGTTAAAGAAACAGTTGTTTGATATTTTCCATTCCCAGAATGAATCAACAACTTGAATAATGAATTCTCACTTCAGGTCTTCTAAATTCATCGGCATCTCATTAATTTGAGTACTGTAGTACTGCTCGATGTCTCTTAGAATCCTGATGTCATCGCTACGAACAAAGTTAATAGCAACACCCTACATAAAAAAACAAAAAAAAAATTCTGAAGAATTAGTAACCAAGCAGCTGTAAACTCATCCACATAGAGATGGAAATAAGAGTTGTAGGAAAATGCTATTAGCCCACTGCAGTAATCAAATAATTTCGCAGTAGCTTCAAGGGCACAGTTCAAGAAGGGGTAGATGGAGAACTAAAAATAACTTCACAAAATGAAAGAAATTCTTCAAAACAAAGCAAATGTTCCAAAGCATTGATTTCTAAAAACTAGAGAAAACTCTACCTTGCGCCCAAAACGACCGGAGCGACCTATCCGATGAATGTAAAGCTCACGATTGTTTGGAAGGTCATAATTGATCACCAAACACACCTAATGATGAAGAATCGTAAGAAAGGAAATATGTTAGTAAAGTCTGAACAAATATACATTCCTTGTAAAGACTCACAAACTAATCATGCCACAAGATTGAATCCAAAGAAATAAGACGAGTACTGAGGCAAATTTATTATCACATAAACAATTCAACATAGTTTGGACTCTGGAGGTAAGAAGTCTCGAGTGAACTTGCCTGTTGAACATCAAGCCCACGTGCCCACACATCTGTTGTGATAAGAACACGGGTTGTTCCTGACCTGAACTCGGTTATTATTGCATCCCGCTCTTTCTGAGGCATGTCTCCATGCATTGAGGAGACTGTAAAATTGTAGCTACGCATCTTCTCAGATAGCCAATCAACCTGTAGAAAGCAAGAAAATCAGTTTGGAAGATCGACATGGATATTAAAGGATTAACACCCTTTCTAATGGTAAGCGGTAAGCACACAATATTCTCAAGTAAACGGCAAAAGAATTGTTTTCTCAATACAAAGAATAGACATATCTGAGCTTCTGATACTGATACATATTGGAAACTGATACATATTGGAAACTGATACATATTGGAAAGCTTCGGATTTATTTAATAATTAATTAATTAGAGCAAGTTGGGTCCCAGGGAAATCGATTACATTTAAGTTATGCAAGAAAATGGGAGTTCATAGTGTAGACCCGACTTCCTTGACACAACTCCCATCTCGTGGATCTACACTATGAACTCACACGGAGATTTCCTCATCTATTACTTCCTTTTCTCTCCCCTTCACTCTTTGCCTGGTTTCTAAATAAACCAATTCTCCACAACCAAGGAGACCCTGGTATACTTAAGTGGAAACTCATATTTGCAGAAGTTGGCATGTGTTCCACAAGCTAAATATCAGTGAGCTATAAAATAGGGATGGCAACGGGGAGGATTGGGGCGGATTTGAGGAAATCCATCCCCGCCCTACAAGGGATTTCGGGTCCCCGAAACCGCCCCGCATATTCGTTTATCAATTTTTTTTTTAAAACCATCCCCGACCCGGACAGATAGGCGGATATCCGCCCAGCTCATTTAACCCAAAAAAAAAATAGATCTTAGGTATACATACAAAAAAATACAACAAATTACAAAAAAAAAAAAAAAAAAAAAACGATTTAAAGATCAGATTTGAGTTCTTTGATCTAAAAAAAAAATACAACAAATTCAAAAAAAAAAAATTACAACATATTACAAAAAAAATCGATCTCTGAGATCAGATTAGATCTTGATCTTGATCAGATCAGATCTTGATCTTGATCAGATCAGATCTTGATCTTGATCAGATCAGATCTTGATCTTGATCAGATCAGATCAGATCTTGATCTTGATCTCTGATGGGGGAGAGGAAGAAACCCTTTGTCATTTGAGAGCAGGGAGGCAGATCGCGGCGTGAGGGGAGCAAGGAGCAGGGAGGATCTCGCGGCGTGAGGGGAGCAGCGAGCAGGGAGGATCTCGGCGTCTCGCGGCATGAGGGGAGCAGGGAGCAGGGAGGATCTCGGGCTCGGCGTCTCGCGACGTGAGGGGAGGAGGGAGCAGTGAGGGGAGGAGGGAGGATCTCAGGCTCGACGTCTCGCGGCGTGAGGGGAGCAGGGAGGATCTCGGGGTCTCGCGGCGTGAGGGGAGCAGGGAGGATCTCGCGGCATGAGGGAGGGTGAGGTGGTGTGCGGTGCGAGATCGCTCTGTGAGAGGGAGAGCTTGGTGAGGGAGCTAGGAGCGATTGGTGTGAGGTGAGGGAGGAGCGATTGCATTTGTGAAAAACAAGAGTTACTCTTTATATAGTTGAAGGGTAATTTTGTAAATTCGTTGGTTAAACGGATATCCGCAGGGCGGATATGGCTAAAACCGTATCCGCCCCGAATAATAAACGGATATTTTTTGGATACCCAAAACCACCCGAAAACCCATATAGCCCTATCCAAATCCGCCCCATACGGATTGAGTGGGGCGGATATCCGTAAAAATTCGCCCCACTGCCAACCCTGGCGATTTCTAGATTGAAGTTGTAATCAATGTCAGTATGAATTGATGATTCATACATCGATTCAACCTCCTCCCTCTATGTCCTCGGGGGGAGAGGGATCTGCAGACAGAGGAACAAATCCAAACGCAAAGGAACCAACCATCGAACCATCTCAACAACAGAACCAAGAACATGATCAGAACCAAGATGAACGCAAGGAATCTCAGGAAGCTGAACTGGACCCAGTGGAAGCACACTGCCATGATACAGGTAATACACCTGGACCAGGACCAAGGATGATGAGTTGGGCATCCCTCTTTGCAAATCAAAAGGTAAGAGGCTCCACTAGGTTAAAATTTGTCCCACCTCCACTAATAGAAGGGAAGAAAGTAGTTCATATCAAAAGATCAGATCATGAAGCACGACTTAAGGAATGTGAGAGCTATCTCATCGGTCACTTTGTGGGGAAAAGACTAGCTTATGGTTATGTAAAGGACAGATTGAAAAAACTATGGGCACTAAAAACTGATTTTGAAATGTTGATATATGGAGATAGGGCTTTCGTCTTCCAATTTAGTAATGAAGAGGATAAACTAAAGGCAATGGAGGTGGGTCCTGTTCATATTGCTAGCCGAATCTTCATCACCAGACCATGGCAACCTTATTTGGAGGACAATGTAGAAGCCATTAATTCGGTTCCTATATGGGTGAATTTGAGAGGTGTTCCTCTAATCTTGTGGAGCCCAGAAGGACTCCAAACAATTGCGAGCGCGATTGGAAACCCGCTAATGCTGGACAAAGCAACGGAAAGCAGATCGAGACTTGCTTATGCCCGTGTCTGTATTGAGGCTTTGGACACTCATCCATGAACTGCCCTAAACAAAAGAAAAATAAACCTCAAGGGTCCAAATTCTGGCGTGCAACCACAACAGGCAGTAAGGAATTAGGAAAGAAATTGGGTGCAACAGAAAATGAGGAAGGATGGTTGATTGCAAGCGGGAAGCATACATTTAAACAGAACCTTGGTCAGGGATAACAGAACAAGAGTACCAGTAGCCCAGAACAGACAAGGGTAAATGATTATCCAATGGCAGAAAATAATTCAAAAGGCAACCTAAGTATGGTTACCCAAAATTGTGACTTCGGGACTGAAAATGGGACACACATTGGGATACATAGTAGCAGTGGGAACAAAAGTGGGATACAAAACAACAGTGGGACAAAGAGTGGCCATACAACAGGGTCACTCAGTGGGATACAAATCAGTGGGATACAATGTGGGCATGACACAGAGACATTCAATGGGTCACAAAGTTCCAGCGGGTTACGAGGTGGGACTGAGATAGGGACACACAGGGAGATACATACCAGCAGTGACAGGATGGACATGCCAATGCTTGACACTCGGAATGAAAATCAGCAACCGTATCAGGATACTGAACAAGGAGCATTAGCAATCCAGTACAAGGAGCAAACGCAAACTGGAAATCCAAATATATGGGAACACACACAGACAAAGACTGCTAGTCAGGAACATGCAGAACCAATACAAAAGAAGGAAGCAAAAGAAGCTGGAGTTGGCCCAAAAACCATACCCAAGAACTCTCAGGAACAGTCTCGCCCTCATACTAGAGCAAACAGGAAGAGCAGTAAGAAAAATAGGACTCAAAACCTAGCCCAGGGGGATGGTAACAACTCTACAATTTTCTCATGATAAAAGTAGCATGCTGGAATATCAGGGGCCTCAATGACCCAGTAAAACAAGGTGAAGTTAGAAAGTTGATCAAGAAACAAAAACTTAGTATCATTGGTCCAGTAGAGACAAAGGTTAGCAATGACAAGAAGTCCAAAATTCAGAGAGATCTTTTTAGAGACTGGACAGTAGTAGACAATAATGATCTGGCTCATGGAGGTCGGATTTGGATAGCTTGGGATGCTCAAGAAGTCAATGTAAACATTCTAGCTCGCATTGATCAAGCTATAACAGTTGAAACTGTATGGCCAAATGGAGTCACATGCTTACTGAGTTTCATCTATGGGCACAACAACTACATGGAGAGAAAGAGGCTATGGAAAGAGATGGAAAGTATAGGCAGCAACAACAAATTTCCATGGGTTGTCCTAGGATTTTACAACTCAATCCTAAGTTCCCAAGAAAGAGTAGGAGGCGATGAGATCAGACCCTTCCACTTTATAGACCTTCTAAATTGTGTGCAAAAGCTCCAGTTATTTGATTGCAAGTACAAGGGTTGCTATCTTACCTGGTCGAATAAACAAGAAGGGACAAACATGATAATGTCTAAATTAGACAGAGTTATGGTGAATCAGGAATGGCTCACCAACACTCCAGACTCAGAAGCTGACTTCCTAACTGCTGGTGTGTCAGACCACTCCCCAGTGATTCTTACCATCTATGAGCAACAGAATGCAGGCCCTATCCCCTTCAAATTCTACAACTACTGGGTCTATGTACCTGGGTACATGACAGTGGTAGAACAAGCTTGGCGTGATCCAATTCCGGGCAGTGCGATGTATAGTATGAGCCAGAAACTAAAACGAGTTAAGCACAAGCTTATAGAATGGAGAAAATCAAGATTCCTAAATGCAAGCAGGACTGTTATGACAGCCAAACAACACATGGATAGAACCCAACAAGCTCTCCAACACCACCCTCTAAACCCTGACCTGATGACACAGGAAAGGGAAGCAATGAAAGCTTATGTTACAACAGCGAGAGGGGAGGAATCGGAAGCGAAACAAAAGGCAAAAGCTAAGCACATGCAGGTGGGAGATGAAAATGTGGCCTACTTCCATGACTACATTAGAGAACGGAGAAAGAAAAACAAAATTTTATCCCTATACAATGCAAACCAGGAGAAAATTGAGAGCATTGAGGAGATTGGAGCAGAGTGTGTAAGCTACTTTGAAGAAGTTTTTGGAGGGAACCTTGATGAGTATGATGATAGTATTATTGAAAACACGTCCTTTGAACGGGTCCTCACTGCGGAAGACAGAGATGATCTCACAAGACCAGTTAATCGTAATGAAATCACCGAAGCCTTGTCTATGATAGACTCCAACAAATCTCCAGGCCCGGATGACTTCTCCTCATTCTTTTATAAATCAGCATGGCGTATTCTGGGAGATGAATTCTGTAAGGCTATCAGTAACTTCTTTGCAAGTGGTCAACTTCTTCGCGAGGTAAATACAACATGTGTAGTTTTAATCCCTAAAATTACTAATGCAATCGCTCTTAGTGATTTCAGGCCTATATCATGCTGTAATGTTGTCTATAAATGCTTGACGAAAATCATGAAGAATAGGATGAGCTCAGTGGTGCAAAGACTGGTCAATCCAAGCCAATCAGCATTTATGAAGGGAAGACTAATTCAGGATAATATCATGTTAGCTCATGAACTAGTTCGGAACTACCACAAAGATCAGGGCCCTCCTCGATGTGCAGCGAAAATAGACCTTCGAATGGCTTATGAAACTATAAGATGGGAATCTATTACCCATCTGCTACAGAAGCTTCAGTTCCCTGAGCAGTTTATCCATTGGGTGTACACATGTATATCTACTCCAAAATACTCCATCTTAGTTAATGGCTCTCCAAAAGGATTCATTACAGCTACTCGGGGTATTCGCCAAGGGTGCCCGATGTCGCCTTACATCTTTGTCTTGATGATGGAAATGTTACATCTGCTTCTAAAGGAACAAGCTATTCAAGGAACCTACAAGTTGCATCACAAATGTAAAGACCCTTTTATTACGCACTTGAGCTTTGCAGATGATATCATTGCTTTCTTCCACGGGGATCACCAATCAGCCACTGCCCTTGCTCAGGTTATGGATAAATTTAAAAGGTGTACGGGTCTGACAGTTAACTGCAACAAAAGTAACCTTTTTGCAGCAGGAGTCCCCAACGGTGAATTGGAAGCCATCACTGATATTCTGCAATTCAAATCAGCAGACCTTCCAGTAAGATACCTAGGTCTTCCTCTGATTTCTACCAGATTATCTTATCGAGACTGCTTCCCTCTTATAGAAAGAATCAGGAAGAGGGTTAATTCATGGAAGAACAGGTTTTTATCCTATGCTGGTAGGCTAACCCTCATCAAGGTAGTTCTAGGAAGTATGCAGGTATATTGGAGCTCATGTTATGTTCTCCCAAGAGCAGCTATAAATGAAATAAGTTCAGTTCTTCGGAACTTCTTATGGTCAGCCTCAGATCAATACTTGAAAGTGCCCCTTGTCAGCTGGAACAAAGTAAGCCATCCTTACAATGAAGGAGGTCTAGGAGTGCGATGTATCAAAATTGCAAACCTGGCTGCCATGACAAGATATATATGGAACATTGTCTCAAACAAAGGCACTCTTTGGGTTCAATGGACTCAGAGAAACCTTATCAGGGGAAAGGACTTCTGGTTAATGGGAATCCCTCAAGGAGCCTCATGTTGCTGGAGAAATATTCTGAATTGCAGGAAATTGACTAGCAAGTTGATCACTTATGCGATAGGAAATGGTAGAGATACGTCTTTCTGGAAGGATCCCTGGCACCCAAATGGTATCCTCATGGAGAGATTTCCTCAACATCTGACCTACAACTCCCTCCTAAATAAGAAGGCCAAGGTCAGTGCTCTAATCAGAGAAGGCCAATGGTTTGCAACCCACAATATACAGGCTTCAATTACAGATATTTATGAGGACCTCGACTCAGTGGATATTGAATGCAATTTCACAGATGAGATAGTGTGGAAGGGTGGAACTAATGGGGAATTCTCAAGCAAAAGTGCATATAATGCGATCAGGAACACAAATGCAATCACCCCCTGGACAAACCTGGTTTGGTTTAAAGGGCGCATCCCCAGACACAGCTTCATTGGATGGCTTGCAATGCAACGAAGTTTAAAAACTCAAGACAAACTCTTCAACTGGGGCACTATCCCCACCTCCATGTGCTGCTTATGCCATCTTGAAAAGGAGAATGAATAGCATCTTTTCTTCAACTGCTGGTACTCCAAACAAGTCTGGTCATTCATGCTGAGCTTTATGGGATATAACCACCAACCCCAGGGCTGGACAACATAAATTCAGTGGTGCTATCAGAGATTCACAGGAAACAGTCCGACATCAATTGCAAAAAAACTTGTCCTAACGCAACAATTTATCATCTCTGGTTAGAACGCAATAGACGTTTATTTGATAAGAAGGAGTCAGCAGTGATGATTCTAAGTCCAAGAATCATTGAGGATGTTAGACTGAGGCTGACAGTCCTGGAACTGGATGTCGAGGATACTCCTCACACCAGGAACTTTTTCAATAGATGGAACATAGACATCAGGTACAAGCTCAAGATCAGCACATGGCATCAGCCTGACCCAAGATGGGTTACTATCAATACTGATGGATCCCTCAATGGCCCGAGAGGAGGATACAGTGCTCTAATTAGGGACCACCAATGCAATGTCTTAGCAGCAGGAGCTGGTTCGCAAACAAGACAGTCTGTAATTCTGCATGAGATTCAAGGAATAGAAATTGGTCTCAAGATGGCAGTCCAAGGGAACCATTCGAAAGTGGCTATCTGCATAGATTCAGCAAATGCTATCAAATATATCAATACGAACAAGGCTCCGCCATGGGAAGCAAAGCATGCTATGAGAAGAATCAAAGAACTGCTGAAGATGTTCGAAGTTTGCAAAGTGCTGCATGTTTTTCGGGAAACAAATAGGGCTGGCCTCTCTTATGCCTAATACAGTTTTCATAGATGTAACTCCTAGCTCTTTTGCTGAGGACTTGAAAAAAATCATATTTGACGACGCTAATGGTAGAAAATATATGAGAATGTAATTCATCTTTCTTTTTCTTTTAGTGGTCTGGGGAGCCCATTTACACTCCGTGCTTGCCTTTCAAAAAAAATAAAATAATAATAACTCCTAGTAAGAGACTGCCAATTTTTCCATGTACACTCGCCAGCTTTCAGGTGTAATGGTGACGCATGCGAGGAAATTAGTGCCCTTTTTGTTAAAATAATAAGAAATTTTTACCAGTTTGCCCCTCTATCATCAATATTCTCATCCAATCCTAACCGGCAACCATCTAAATAACCATGATTTACAATGAATTAAGTTGACTCTCATCGTCCACGGGCCTATCCCCACGAGATTTATCGAAGGAAATCGCGATGTATTGTAGACTGTGTAGTTGTACTATAATATATTGTAGTCCCATGCTTCCACTTCGGCTTGAGAGAATGGCAATCTATCAACGTATTGATTGGGCTTTGGGAGGTCGAGTCAAGTCTCGTCCAACGCACTTGCCCTAAGGGAGAGTGTTCGGATATTTAAGGAGCCTTTCATTTGTATATGGGCCTTTCTCGTATGTTTATAGAAGGAAACTCCATGCGAGTTCACGTAGTTATACCAATTGCTATCCATCAATTATATATTGTAGTCCGAGGCCTAAAAAAATTTGGTCTCTTCAAAGCTTCCATAGAAAATTGCCCCTTCCGTTCGAACATCCAAACCAAAGTCCTTGACCCAGCCTCCTTGCTATCAGTTCCAGGGTCAATGTCGTTCTTTGAAAAAAAAAAAAAAAAAAAATGTCATCAACAAACGCCACTGGATCAAATTCAGAGAAACAGTATTCCATTCCCAAATGATACGTTCCCCTTGAAATAATATTTTTTGCAATGCCTTCTCCCACCACACCCTTCCTGCCTTTAGCTTAAACCACTTTTTTCCTTATAGTTGTTTGCCTGTTTGGCTTCATCCTTGGAACTAGTGGCAATCTTTAATTTATAACTCACCGAGACTTGGGCCTTTATTTAAGGGCCCTTTTAAAGTAGGTATTACCAAATCTGGACCCCACCCAGGGACGAATCCACGTGGGGTCAAGTGCCCCACTCATTTTTGAAATTTTTTAAGGTTATTTACGATTTTCCGATCTTGCGACACCGATGATATCATCTCATGCCACCCCTTCCTCAATCCCTCTATTTTCTACAACGTATTTATTTCCCTTTCCCAACATTGCCATCAATTACTAGCAACCCCAACCTCTCTTGTATGATTTGAGGAAAAAGAAGGCTTTTTAAGTATTTTCTCGAGATGAATTCATGTATCGAGATCTAGTTTTGTATTTTATTCGTAGGATTTTTCTGAAAATACATAAAAAATAATAATAATTTGACACATTAATTTTTCCTCAAGATACATGTTTGTATCTCGAGGTTCATATCTGGGTTATTGTTTGAAGGGCATTCTGGTTGTTAACGTGAGTCTTTTGACAAACTACACGTTGACTGTTAGTCCTGAAGGAGACAACAATAGTGATTAATGTTGGGGCAAACACTAAATTGGCTATTTTGATAGGGGACAAACTGCAAATAACCCAATTTTTTTTTTTTTTTTTGTAAACATATAATTTTACATTTAAAATTAATTTTTTCCCTTAACTTTAAATACCAATTTGATTTGTCCCTCACGTATTTATCTTTTGTACTCCTACAAAGTAGTTTGTTGGATCTATTGTCTTCCCCCATAGATTAAATGGAGTTTTGTTTAACAATTGGTGTTTTGTATAGTTATTTATGTATTGTTCAAATTTAAAAAATGTTAAGATAATTAATTATTATATTATCATTAATTAACTATGATTCATCACTCCGCCCCCTTTAACTAAAATCCTGGCTCCGTCATTGACTCCACCACCTTTGGAGTCGAACCTCCAACTAGAACAACTTTAGAAGGTCAACACTTGTCCAAACCATTTTTTCAGCTCGTTAAGATCCAATCCCAACGGAGTCCCACAAGCATCGTACCCAAACTCATTGTCCACTTCACTGAAAAAGTGCAATGCAACGGGGTCTTCAGAGATAGCCGGTAAGGATGTCAAGTTAGAGTTGGCAACGGGGCGGATCCTGGCAGATTTTGCCAAATCCATCCCACACCAACCCAACCCAAGAATTGTTGACCTCCATATCCACCCCAGTCTCACAATGTTTTCAAAGGACCTCTTCTGCAGCTGGATATTAAGCGGGTTCACAACCCTCCCAACCCTGCACCGTAGTCCGTAAAGGTCTTGTTACAAAGGCATAGTTCAAATGCCTAATGAAGAGGATTTATTCCAAGGCAAGGTTGAATATAAAAACCAAAAAAATGATCGAACTGATCGGTTCGATTTATTTTCAGTTTCGGATTAGTTTTGGAATATTTTAACATGATTGGTTATGTTTTCGAGTTTTCAATGATTTTTAACCGACAAAACCGAACCGACCAAAATATATATAATACATAACTGCAGTCGGTTCGGTTTTATGTCAATTTTAGTCACATTTTAGGTAGTCGGTTCAGTTTTGGATATTTTCTGCTCGGTTTCAGTTTGCAATTTTTATCAAATCGACATTTGGTTTGGTTGAAGGTTTTCACCCATAACGAATCGAACTATGAACAACCTTGTCCTCTTGTTGCGGTTTTAATCGATGTGAGACTAAATATTAGAAAGTCTTTGTTTATTTGAAAAATGATACATTCCTTCATTAAGTTTTTAGTAGATAAGGTACAAAAATATCTCACCCACACCAGTTCCCACATTGTTAGTTAAACTTAAAAACACAAGTCCATGGCAAGGTTAGAAATAGTGTATTGTATAACCCTGCCTTAACCAAGGTAAAATTTTGTGTAAGTGTCACCAACCCTAGTTTTTAATCCCATGTTACCGAAGGAAACAAGTGGAAAATTATACTCCCAAGATGATGTTTAGGTCCCACATCAACTATGGGAAAGAAGGGATGTAAAAGGTGAAAACCAAAAGGTAATCAAGCTTCAACAAGTCCATATGGTTTGAGCATTTGTGGTAGCATCCCAAATTTCAGTGAAGAAATATAGAATGATATTCCTTTGTCGCTTAGGCAACAAAGAATAAATAAAGTTTCAGTACAATATTCGGTAAGGGAACAACTATCTCATGAACAGACTCCCTCAGGTGCTAAAAGTATGAAAACATTCAAGCGTTGGTCACCTATGCAAAGAAGGTATAGCATGAAAACATATCAGAAGAGACTCGATGATTATAAAATCTGCAGGTGCCAGCTTTCTGGAGTTTAATGCCAATATATCTTACAGGAAAAAAAAAATGAACAAACACGCAGCAGGTGAAAAGGTGTGATGCCTACAGTGTCACTGATAACACTTACCCCCCAATCCTTCTTTCCTATTAATCAGTATTTTCTCTAACTCCACTGATTTATTGACACTTATGTCCTGAGAGTATCATCCAAACTCCAATACTATTTATAATCAATCTACGTTATTAAACATGCTACCCTCACCACACCTAAGTGGACTACATAAATTTGATTAATAAAATTAAAATCAGTTTCTTTTTTTTATCAATAAGACTTACCAAAAAAAAGAACATAAACAACAAAGAATAGTGTTACCTTCCGTTTTGTGTTGCAGAATACAACAGCCTGGGTGATAGGAAAGCTATCATAGACATCACACAAAGTATCAAACTTCCATTCTTCTCTTTCAACGGCAACAAAGAATTGTTTGATTCCCTGTCACCAAGAAACAAATAGACAAAGTGAAATATGAATGACTGAATCGAGTCCTACATCACATTCCAAACAAAGTAATAGTGAATTAATTACCTCTAAAGCCAACTCATCACGTTTCACAAGGATCCTAACTGGATCAGTCATGAATTTGTTCGTCATTTCCAAGATCTCATTTGGAAGGGTTGCAGAGATCAAGACAACCTGCATTGATAGAGAATGTACATTACAAACTGCAAGTCATCATATATACCTATTGCAAATTTGTTTTATGTATTTGTGTTGATTGTAGTGGTGGTGAAGTTAGAGATGAGCTTGCTAACAAAAGCCTACATAGCAATATATATCTTCCAGTTGAACTATTATGTAAAAGCTATGATATATCGCAAAAAAAAAAAGATAAACTTAGTGACATCACTAGATCAAAACATTGGAACATTCTTCCAACAAATTGAAATATGAAGATTACGACCATATATAGTATCTATTTTCAAATTAATAGGAAATCCATACTTGCATTTATTGAAAAAAGCAAAAAAAAATCAAAGGATAAAACCACACAAATACCTAAAATAAGAAGAAAAAACTAAGAAAACTGTGTACAAATTCATAATTTCCTGGCAAATATACCTGAAGTTCTGGTGGAAGATATCGGTAGACATCATAAATTTGATCCTTGAAGCCTCTGCTCAGCATCTCATCAGATTCATCCTGTGTCCCATAGAAAACCAACCCATAAATATCTACCTCAGATAAATCAATGACAAACCAAAAGGAAACAAAATAAAACAGGTTATAAACTTACAAGGGCTAATAACTTGATAGCTCTAGTACGTAATGTTCTTCTTTTGATCATGTCACAGACTCTTCCAGGAGTTCCAGATACCACATGAACCCCATATTCTAGCTTCCTTATATCTTCACCTATATTTTTGCCTCCAATGCATGAATGGGCATGTATATTAATGTGATCACCAATTGCTAAGATAACCTTTTCGGTTTGAGCAGCAAGTTCTCTTGTAGGAGACAAAATTAATGCTTGAACCCTGTATATCAACCATCAAAAAATCAGATCCAACCTAATCACAAGATAAATACAAAATAGGTAATATAATTCAAATACTTGTGAAAATCACCAATGGTTGGATCAATGAAGTGGGATAAATGGAGAAGCATTTGAAGTAGGCGAAAGGGGGAGGGTAGTTGAGGGTCAAAATTTTGGAATATATATTGTATACCAAAATGTACTCTATGCAAAGTGGAATATATATTGTTCAGTATGCACACTGTAATCTAGAACAACTTGTGTGTACACTCCTAGACGAAATTTGGCTTCCAGTTTGTCATGCCTAGGAAACAAGAGACCCGATTTTATACATTTTCAACATGTTTAGCAATTTGTTAATTTTATTTTCAAAATCTTATTCAAATGGTCATTAAGATCGTCATATGTACAAGAAGGGTGTTTAGAAGAGAAGAGAACGTACTCTTGGGTGGAGGTGTCAATCATCTGGCAAACGCTTAGAGCAATCATGGAGGTCTTCCCAGTCCCAGACTGGGCCTGCGCAATCACATCTCTTCCCTTAATGATTGGAAGCACAGCCCGCTGTTGAATAGCCGAGGGTTTCTCGAACCCATACTCGTAGATTCCGCGAAGAAGACCGTCGTGAATGCCCATCTGATCGAAGTTCGTAATAGCCTCGATACCTTGGCTCGTCTCAAACACAAGCTTCTCGACGTTCATCCCTGCTCCTGCTCCACCTCCCCTTCCCCTCCCGTTTTGATTGCAAGCCATTGTAACTGCTGTAGAAAAACTAGTTTGGTGATGGAGAACAACACAGAGAGAAGAGGAAAATATGAGAGGTGAAGTGTTCGTGTTTATAAATTCTACTTGGTAGTTGGTATTCAAGCAACATGAAATAGTGATGGATGGTTTTATAAGACTCCACAGATACCAAATTAGAGGAGGAAACAGGTTGTGGTCACCAGAATCTCGAGGACGTTCAACGATAACAAACCTTTTCAAATTAGAAAACTCTTTAATAGTTGAAGCAAGATAGAAATTGTTTCCTAAAGCTCGCTGGTTTCCTCGTCAGTTAGAATTTCTGTTTGAGTTATCAAACTCCTACTATATCTATATCTCTAAACTTGGGATCCAAGAAATTGTTGGATTAGTTATGGGCTGGAAATCAGTTTAGTTATGCAGTTACCAAGTAGTTATGTGTTTCTATTTAGTTATTAAGAAGTCCATGTTCTTAGGGAAACTATGGAACTGTTATTAGTATGTTAAAGGCTTATAAATAATCAGTACCAAGATACTGGGAGCAGTTAAGAATTGCCTTAACTGCAAACCTTCAAATCACTAAACTAATCAAATTTTACAGATATCATAAAAGGTCAACGAACTCATAGCTCGCCACACGAAATCCTTGTTAAAGAAACAGTTGTTTGATATTTTCCATTCCCAGAATGAATCAACAACTTGAATAATGAATTCTCACTTCAGGTCTTCTAAATTCATCGGCATCTCATTAATTTGAGTACTGTAGTACTGCTCGATGTCTCTTAGAATCCTGATGTCATCGCTACGAACAAAGTTAATAGCAACACCCTACATAAAAAAACAAAAAAAAAATTCTGAAGAATTAGTAACCAAGCAGCTGTAAACTCATCCACATTGAGATGGAAATAAGAGTTGTAGGAAAATGCTATTAGCCCACTACAGTAATCAAATCATTTCGCAGTAGCTTCGAGGGCACAGTTCAAGAAGGGGTGGATGGAGAACTAAAAATAGCTTCACAAAATGAAAGAAATTCTTCAAAACAAAGCAAATGTTCCAAAGCATTGATTTCTAAAAACTAGAGAAAACTCTACCTTGCGCCCAAAACGACCGGAGCGACGTATCCGATGAATGTAAAGCTCACGATTGTTTGGAAGGTCATAATTGATCACCAAACACACCTAATGATGAAGAATCGTAAGAAAGGAAATATGTTAGTAAAGTCTGAACAAATATACATTCCTTGTAAAGACTCACAAACTAATCATGCCACATGATTGAATCCAAAGAAATAAGACGAGTACTGAGGCAAATTTATTATCACATAAACAATTCAACATAGTTTGGACTCTGGAGGCAAGAAGTCTCGAGTGAACTTGCCTGTTGAACATCAAGCCCACGTGCCCACACATCTGTTGTGATAAGAACACGGGTTGTTCTTGACCTGAACTCGGTTATTATGGCATCCCGCTCTTTCTGAGGCATGTCTCCATGCATTGAGGAGACTGTAAAATTGTAGCTACGCATCTTCTCAGATAGCCAATCAACCTGTAGAAAGCAAGAAAATCAGTTTGGAAGATCGACATGGATATTAAAGGATTAACACTCTTTCTAATGGTAAGCGGCAAGCACACAATATTCTCAAGTAAACGGCAAAAGAATAGTTTTCTCAATACAAAGAATAGGCATCAAACATATCTGAGCTTCTGATACTGATACATATTGGAAAGCTTCGGATTTATTTAATAATTAATTAATTAGAGCAAGTTGGGTCACAGGGAAATCGATTACATTTAAGTTGGTACATGCAAGAAAATGGGAGTTCATAGTGTAGACCCGACTTCCTTGACACAACTCCCATCTAGTGGATCTACACTATGAACTCACACGGAGATTTCCTCATCTATTACTTCCTTTTCTCTCCCCTTCACTCTTTGCCTGGTTTCTAAATAAACCAATTCTCCACAACCAAGGAGACCCTGGTATACTTAAATGGAAACTCGTATCTTCAGAAGTTGGCATGTGTTCCACAAGCTAAATATCAGTGAGCTATAAAATAATTACTCCTAGTAAGAGACTGCCAATTTTTCCAGGTAAACTCGCCAGCTTTCAGGTGTAATGGTGATGCATGCGAGGAAATTAGTGCCCTTTTTGTTAAAATAATAAGAAAGTTTTACCAGTTTGCCCCTCTATCATCAATATTCTCATCCAATCCTAACCGGCAACCATCTAAGTAACCATGATTTACAATGAATTAAGTTGACTCTCATCGTCCACGGGCCTATCCCAACGAGATTTATCGAAGGAAATCGCGATGTATTGTAGACTGTGTAGTTGTACTATAATATATTGTAGTCCCATGCTTCCACTTCGGCTTGAGAGAATGGCAATCTATCAACGTATTGATTGGGCTTTGGGAGGTCGAGTCAAGTCTCGTCCAACGCACTTGCCCTAAGGGAGAGTGTTCGGATATTTAAGGAGGCTTTTTTTTTTTTTTTTGGAAAGCGAGCGGGATTATTTAGGATCTCCGAACCTTAGAAATGAAAAAAAAAGGATGATAAAGTTTACAATCACTCATACGTTCACTCGTTACAGCGTCCTCAGGACAAAAAACTTGCTTCAAATCTTCAACAAGGAACCTAAGTAGTTCTAGAATCACCGTCTCCAAGTTGGGGTGTAACCATGCAAAATGTTCTGCTACTAAAGTAGTTGCATGATAGACCTGCCATAACTTTTCTTCCTCATAAGTACCAATCAATCCGTTAATCACTCTCATGACGTGAGTTATACCTAACGTGGGTCCTAGGATGTATGAGAAGTCGGTGTAAGGGTACGATCCACATTGAATCATGATATAAAAACCATTGAATGCTAGCACTAAGTAAGCATCCAGACAAGGTGCTAATAGGCAGTTGCAATCTACTTGTAGTATCATCATCAGTTACCTGAATTTAGGATTTGTCTTCTTGCTTCGAGAGGACCTTCGAGGAACATATGTCGTGGGAGACTGGAATATGGTAACCTCACGTTCTTCTTCACTAGTGTTTTGCCCCACCTTTGCTGCTTCCTCTTCAAGTGAAGTTTGAATTTCAGTGACCAATGCATCCTTGCCTATTTTTGCAATTGCTGAATGCAGACCCTTAACGGCTTGGGGTGTTAGGAAATCCATGAGTGTTGTGGGATCTTCCCCCAGTCCTCTTATACCAGCGATAGCGCGAAGCACCTCCACTACTTGCATTGGGTTTTCCTCTGAGGTAGATATGGGGGTGGACATGCTTGGCTCTGCTTCTACGTCAGCTTCTGAATCCGCAGCCTGAATCGCCGTTTCAATCCCATTGGGTGAGTAACCTGCATTGTTCTTCTTACTGTTTTCACCCACTTCTAATGTTTGCTCGCTCCCCAGGTTTATGGTAGGTGTATCTTGTCCTGATCCAGCAAGCTTACAACCTGGTTCTGCAACTATTTCTTGCCCCTTTTCATTTCCTTTATTCTGATTCAGCCATGTATTATTCTCCTCTGCCATAACAACAATTGCAGGTTCCTCCATAACTTGTGTTGCACTTTGTTGTGTTACATCAGTCACTACTTCTTGCCCTTGGTCAAGATTCTGTCTACTTTCTACATTGATACTACATTCCTGGGTTTAGAAGGAGCACTCGTGCCCATTGGTTGCGAAGTTTTCTTTGGCACGAATGAATGCCTCCCTGACGCCACAATCCAGCCCTCATTCATCGCAGGCTGATCTTCTTCTTTATTCTTTTCTCGCCAAACTTGTACAATGGGTTGACTAGTTGCCTTGCTGTTAGGGCAGTTCTTGTTGTTGTTTCCAAACCCTTTACAAATTGTACATTTCGTAGGTAACAATGCATATTCGACATCTACATTCAATAGTTTCTCATTGATTTCAATAGGAATCGCCTTTGGAAGTTGACTACTTGCATCAATTTCCACGCTAACTCGAGCAAAAGACAATCTTGTTTTCTCTTCGGTTGCCTTGTCAAGCATGAGAGGAATGCCTATAACGCTAGCAATCTTTTGTAGACCCTCGGGGTTCCACATGAACAGCGGTACCTTTCGTAAAGTAACCCAAATCGGGATAGAACCACTACAAAAAAGAGGTCTAAACCGACACTTTCACGGCGGCGTTTCACTGAAAGCGCCGGTAAAACATTATCATTAACGGCGTTTACGATATCAAGCGCTGGCAATAAAATGAGTCTCAAGCACTCCCAGCATTTATAATGAAGCGCCGGGAAATATCATCCTAAACCGGCGTTTTACTTATAAAGCGCCGGGAAAGATTACCCTAAACCGGCGTATATTCTCTGAAGCGCCGGTAAAGATGAAAAAACCCGTCATAAATTCGAAATAAAATTGTATTTTTTGGAAGAGCCATATTTGATGTAAATAAGCGCCGGCAAAGAGCGACCAATATCGGCATTTTATACAAAGCGCCGGTACAGAATAACCAATACCGGCATTTTACTCAAAGCGCCGGAAAAGTGTAACCAATACCGGCATGCTTTTGAAAGCGCCGGTAAAGAGTAACCAATATCGACACCGTATTTTGAAGCGTCGGGCAAGATAAAAAAAACCGTCCAACCTAAGGGTGGGCATCCCATCCCGCGATCCCGATCCCGTCCCGTCCCAATTTTTTCGGGTCTTAATGGGATTGAATAATTTCATCCCGTCCCGATCTAGAATGGGATGGAATGGGATGGGATGAAGATTTTCAATCCTGCCAATCTCGTCCCATCCCGAGCTAATTTTTCACTCTGGTATTAATGAGTATTTTCTAGAATACGTCCCTCAACTTTCTTCCATTTAAACATTTAGAAATACCTGCAGTGCAGGTTTGGTAGCATATTTTTTGCAATTAGCTATTACATAGTTATTACATGAATATTAAACTCTCTCGAAGTTCAATTTGTATCTGATTTTATTTCTATTACCTTCCTACTAGATCATCAGATGATTGAACATGTCGTATCTGGGATATTAGGAATACCAATGCCAGTCCTCGCATTTACATTCCAAAGCCTTCAGATGCTATCACTGATTTGTTTCAAGTTTACATAGTGCATTTTGGTTGGTTGGTTGGCTGGGGTTTTTGGAATTTGGTAACTGAAATCTTAACTTGGATTTAACTTCAGGGAAGAGCAATGGTCCCTCAACTAGCACCACGCTTTCAACTAGCATTGTTCCCTTAACTAGTACTGATCCATCAAGCCACCAAATATTGTATTGTGCATATAATGCTAGTGGAACGGTTTTTGTCACTGGTAGCTCAGATACCTATGCAAGGGTAAAACTGAGTGTTATTCTTTGCGTTGTGTACATGTCCGTAAAAGTCTTGTTACAAAGGCATAGTTCAAAGGCCTAATAAAGAGGATTTATTCCAAGGCAAGGTTGAATCTAAAAACCAAAAAAATGATCGAACTGATCGGTTCGATTTATTTTCAGTTTCGGATTAGTTTTGGAACATTTTAACATGATTGGTTATGTTTTCGAGTTTTTAGTGATTTTTAACCGACAAAACCGAACCGACCGAAATATATATAATATATAGCTACAGTCGATTCGGTTTTATGTCAATTTTAGTCACATTTTAGGTAGTCGGTTCAGTTTTGGATATTTTCTGCTCGGTTTCAGTTTGCAATTTTTATCAAATCGACATTTGGTTTGGTTGAAGGTTTTCACCCATAACGAATCGAACTGTGAACAACCTTGTCCTCTTGTTGCGGTTTTAATCGATGTGAGACTAAATATTAGAAAGTCTTTGTTTATTTGAAAAATGATACATTCCTTCATTAAGTTTTTAGTAGATAAGGTACAAAAATATCTCACCCACACCAGTTCCCACATTGTTAGTTAAACTTAAAAACACAAGTCCATGGCAAGGTTAGAAATAGTGTATTGTATAACCCTGCCTTAACCAAGGTAAAATTTTGTGTGTCACCAACCCTAGTTTTTAATCCCATGTTACCGAAGGAAACAAGTGGAAGATTATACTCCCAAGATGATGTTTAGGTCCCACATCAACTATGGGAAAGAAGGGATGTAAAAGGTGAAAACCAAAAGGTAATCAAGCTTCAACAAGTCCATATGGTTTGAGCATTTGTGGTAGCATCCCGAATTTCAGTGAAGAAGTAGAGAATGATATTCCTTTGTCGCTTAGGCAACAAAGAATAAATAAAGTTTGAGTACAATATTCGGTAAGGGAACAACTATCTCATGAACAGACTCCCTCAGGTGCTAAAAGTATGAAAACATTCAAGCGTTGGTCACCTATGCAAAGAAGGTATAGCATGAAAACATATCAGAAGAGGACTCGATGATTATAAAATCTGCAGGTGACCAGCTTTCTGGAGTTTAATGCCAATATATCTTACAGGAAAAAAAAATGAACAAACACGCAGCAGGTGAAAAGGTGTGATGCCTACAGTGTCACTGATAACACTTACCCCCCAATCCTTCTTTCCTATTAATCAGTATTTTCTCTGCTAACTCCACTGATTTATTGACACTTATGTCCTGAGAGTATCATCCAAACTCCAATACTATTTATAATCAGTCTACGTTATTAAACATGCTACCCTCGAATCTTGCATTCTTTGGTGGGGTTAAGCGTGAGGCCCAACCATACATGTTTCATGTATTCTCCTACGTGTTTTGATAACCTTAACGACGATATCAGGGGCTGGTCGCAGAATTGGTTTTATGCGTTTGTCTGTTTTGGCCATTTCAATTTGCGTGATCTTCCATAGTAAGGTATTTATGAATGTCTCTTAAGCATCGGAATATGAAATTGATTGCTAAGGAGCAGATTATCAGTGAGTACTTCTTGAGGCTTTCGGTGGTCCCATTGGATTTCTATCTTACTGATGATATAGTGAGGCGCAGTGGTCTATACATCATGAATGGGACCGAAAGGGCTTTGTTGACCGAGAGGCAGGCTGAGGAGATTGTTGCCTGTGCTGCTGGTGATGAAGTGGTCGTTGATCAAAAAGTGAGCTATGATGTTCCAGATCTCAATGCTCCTATTCATACTGCTACCGGTCCTTATAGAAAGAGGAAAGTAGCGAGGCATGTTAGTCCATCGAAGCGATTGTTTATGTCTTTCGATCGAGTGCCGAAGAAGAAACGGCTTGTTGATTGTGTGCGTCGCACAACTCTTATTCATTAGTAGTATGTATTACTGCATCATATAAAAAACAAAAAAAATACAGGGATGTGTGATCGGTCTCAAGTCCTCTTGTGGTTTGCAGCGACAGTTTGGGTGATGAGAGTTTTTTGTTCATCCTTCAAAGTGTGGAGCTTCCCTTCTAAGTCTGTTATCTTCTGTCTCACTTTCTGTATACTTTCTTTTGTACCAGCGATCTTCCAAAACAAGTTTAGCGATCACCGTTTCGCATCAATTTGATTTTGTAAATTAACCATTTCATTAACAATCTTTTTAATCTCGTCAAACTCGTCAGCCATAGCAGTTTTTCTTAAGATGAAGGAAGCACATTTGATGAAGAAATGAAGCTCAATTTATAATCTCTTGCAGCAGCATAGCCTCCAACAATAGCATGGGTGTGATCAATCTGATTTTCAAAATATATGTACACAACACAATTTTTGCTCTCTAAACTTCCTCCATAATTTTCACAGAATCTACTAACACCTCACCAACTCTTTTTCTGATGGAGTTTGGAAGTCTCGGGTGAAGGTCGCAACCATTTGATAAACATAGAGAGCAATCATGGAGGTCTTCCTAGTCCCAGAATGCACCTGCGCAATCACATCTCTGCCCTCGATGATTGGAAGCGCAGCCTGGGCGCTTCTCGAACACTAGGTTCTCGTCGTTCATCCCTGCTCCTGCTCCACCGTCGCCTCTCGCCTCATCCTGTTTTGATTCCATGTCATTGCAGCTGCTGTAGAAACCTTAATTTGTTCACAATATAATATTTGATGACCCAAGTTTCTTATTCGATGACAATATATTGTATCTTTATGTACATTTAATAAGTTGTTTTAATCACCTATGTAATTTATAGATACATAATGAAACAGCACCCTCAAGTAATATTTCAGATTAACTAAAATGACGACGGCTAAACCCATGCTCGCTAGTAATACTAATTACTTTGCTTGGCTGTACAAGTTACTGAATCTCCAAATTCCATTTCTAGCTAATGTGGAGCTTCCTGTTGATGATATTTTAAAGTGTTTTTATTGTCTTGCTGCTCTCGTAAACTCGTGAAAAAGCGTTTATGCATTGTTTAACTCGGTGCCGGGGCAAAAGTTACCAATTAGGAAATCGAAGAAAATAAGGACATCATAAGGATCCTGATATGAGTAGGAAGAATGTAGTTCCCACAACATGTACATTTCTGTGACCCAAGTGTTCTTATTCGATGACATCATAAGTAGGAAGAATGTACATTTCTGTGCTTGTTACCTAAACTAATTGTTGTTACTTAAACTAATTGACAACAACAAAACCTTAAATACCCATTGGGTTCCCTAATCAATTGAAAGAGGAAAAATAATCAGTACAAAGATAATGGGGGAAGTTAAGAATTCCCTTAGGTAAATGTCAGTCGAATATAAGCAAGTCTGTTAACTGCAAACCTTCAAATCACTAAATTAATCAAATTCTACAGATATCATAAAAGATCAACGAACTCATAGCTTGCCACACGAAATCCTTGTTAAAGAAACAGTTGTTTGATATTTTCCATTCCCAGAATGAATCAACAACTTGAATAATGAATTCTCACTTCAGGTCTTCTAAATTCATCGGCATCTCATTAATTTGAGTACTGTAATACTGCTCGATGTCTCTTAGAATCCTGATGTCATCGCTATGAACAAAGTTAATAGCAACACCCTACATAAAAAAGCAAAAAAAAAATTCTGAAGAATTAGTAACCAAGCAGCTGTAAACTCATCCACATAGAGATGGAAATAAGAGTTGTAGGAAAATGCTATTAGCCCACTGCAGTAATCAAATCATTTCGCAGTAGCTTCAAGGGCACAGTTCAAGAAGGGGTAGATGGAGAACTAAAAATAGCTTCACAAAATGAAAGAAATTCTTCAAAACAAAGCAAATGTTCCAAAGCATCGACTTCTAAAAGCTAGAGAAAACTCTACCTTGTTCCCAAAACGACCGGAGCGACGTATCCGATGAATGTAAAGCTCGCGATTGTTTGGAAGGTCATAATTGATCACCACACACACCTAATGATGAAGAATCATAAGAAAGGAAATATGTTAGTAAAGACTGAACAAATATACATTCCTTGTAAAGGCTCACAAACTATTCATGTCACAAGATTGAATCCAAAGAAATAAGATGAGTACTGAGGCAAGAATTTATTATCACATAAACAATTCAACATAGTTTGGACTCTGGAGGCAAGAAGTCTCGAGTGAACTTGCCTGTTGAACATCAAGCCCACGTGCCCACACATCTGTTGTGATAAGAACACGGGTTGTTCCTGACCTGAACTCGGTTATTATTGCATCCCGCTCTTTCTGAGGCATCTCTCGATGCATTGAGGAGACTGTAAAATTGTAGCTACGCATCTTCTCAGATAGCCAATCAACCTGTAAAAAGCAAGAAAATCAGTTTGGAAGATCGACATGGATATTAAAGGATTAACACCCTTTCTAATGGTAAGCGGCAAGCACACAATATTCTCAAGTAAACGGCAAAAGAATAGTTTTCTCAATACAAAGAATAGGCATCAAACATATCTGAGCTTCTGATACTGATACATGTTGGAAAGCTTCGGATTTATTTAACAATTAATTAATTAGAGCAAGTTGGGTCACAGGGAAATCGATTACATTTAAGTTGGTACATGCAAGAAAATGGGAGTTCATAGTGTAGACCCGACTTCCTTGACACAACTCCCATCTAGTGGATCTACACTATGAACTCACACGGAGATTTCCTCATCTATTACTTCCTTTTCTCTCCCCTTCACTCTTTGCCTGGTTTCTAAATAAACCAATTCTCCACAACCAAGGAGACCCTGGTATACTTAAATGGAAACTCATATCTTCAGAAGTTGGCATGTGTTCCACAAGCTAAATATCAGTGAGCTATAAAATAATAACTCCTAGTAAGAGACTGCCAATTTTTCCAGGTAAACTCGCCAGCTTTCAGGTGTAATGGTGATGCATGCGAGGAAATTAGTGCCCTTTTTGTTAAAATGATAAGAAAGTTTTACCAGTTTGCCCCTCTATCATCAATATTCTCATCCAATCCTAACCGGCAACCATCTAAATAACCATGATTTACAATGAATTAAGTTGACTCTCATCGTCCACGGGCCTATCCCCACGAGATTTATCGAAGGAAATCGCGATGTATTGTAGACTGTGTAGTTGTACTATAATATATTGTAGTCCCATCCTTCCACTTCGGCTTGAGAGAATGGCAATCTATCAACGTATTGATTGGGCTTTGGGAGGTCGAGTCAAGTCTCGTCCAACGCACTTGCCCTAAGGGAGAGTGTTCGGATATTTAAGGAGCCTTTCATTTGTATATAGGCCTTTCTCGTATGTTTATAGAAGGAAACTCCATGCGAGTTCACGTAGTTATACCAATTGCTATCCATCAATTATATATTGTAGTCCGAGGCCTAAAAAAATTTGGTCTCTTCAGAGCTTCCATAGAAAATTGCCCCTTCCCTTCGAACATCCAAACCAAAGTCCTTGACCCAGCCTCCTTGCTATCAGTTCCAAGGTCAAAGCCGTTCTTTCAGAAAAAAGAAAAAGTGTCGTCAACAAACGCCACTGGATCAGATTCAGAAACATAGAACAGGAAACAGTATCCCATTCCCAAATGATACGTTCCACTTGAAATAATATTTCCCAATGCTTTCTGCCACCACACCCTTCCTGCCTTTTAGCTTAAACCACATTTTTTTCCTTATAGTTGTTTGCCAGTTTGGCTTCATCTTCGGAACTAGTGGCAATCTTAATTTATAACTCACCGAAACTTGGACCTTGATTTATAAGCTCACGATTGTTTGGGAGCTCCCAACAAGTCCATATGGTTTGAGCATTTGTGGTAGCATCCTGAATTTCAGTGAAGAAATATAGAATGATATTCCTTTGTCGCATAGGCAACAAAGAATAAATAAAGTTTCAGTACAATATTCGGTAAGGGAACAAATATCTCATGATCAGACTCCCTCAGGTACTAAAAGTATGAAAACATTCAAGAGTTGGTCACCTATGCAAAGAAGGTATAGCATGAAAACATATCAGAAGATTACACTAATTTATGTACTAATATGTAATTTTCATAACCTAGAAAAAATTTATGAAGGTTGCAGTGTAATTGAATTTAAGATTTATTTTCACTAATTAAAAAAAATTAAAAAAAAAACAGAACTAAAATTTAAATAAAAAAAAAAATATATATATATATATATATATATATATATATATATTAAGTTCTTTTTACACTCATTTTGTGTTTGATTTTGCAGATTACACGCTTCTCGAGGATATTGGACGATCCTGCAAAACATCAAGCAAATTTTTATTTATTTATTTTGTGAGGAAAGTTTTAATTTTATTTTCACCTCGTTTTACGAGTATGTGGTGTAATAATTTTTAAATTTTACTATTTTTCATTTTGTTTAATCACTAAAAAAAAAAAACCCAAATTTTTTTAAGTCATAAGAAATTCTAGGGAAACAATTTTAATTGTACCCAATAATTTCTTGTAATTTAGAAATCCGACTTTTAAGACCAAGACCAGTAAATTTATTTGCATGTGCTTGTGTGTTGAGTGAAAAAGATAAAAAGAAGTCGGACTTTTTTTAATGTGCTAATTTTTTGTGTAGAACGGAATACGCACACTGTAAGTATTTCTATCACACGCAATGTATTAGCGACCGGGTGCTTTGTGTAATTGTTTGAAATTGTGTGATTGGTTGTTTAATTTCTGTAATTGTCGATGCTAAACTTTAGTAATTCATAATAAGCAGACCCAGCTTTTAAATAGAAACTGGTAGGACTTGATATCCCCACCTCATCACTCCAGCTGTGTGCAACCAATAGCCTAACATAATTAAAATCAATTAGCAAGTTAGATAGAACATCTTTTAGGTACGGTGTTCATAAGACAACCAAGACCAAGGTGAATCCAATAATTTTTGTGTTGACCGCTGCTAAAAGTGACGATGGGTTTAATCAGTCAATGAACTCCGAGAGGTCACTGCCACAAGGGTAATTTACCCGGTACGCCGAGTCATAAGTAAGCTACGATCCACAAGAAGGATTGGTGTAACTAACAGTTTTGGGTTAGGAACACAAGCCTCAAGTGTGCATTTAACATCACATCGTTCTCACATCTATTGACTTACAGAGCGGTAGCACAAGGAAGTACTTAATTGGACCATTGTGACCTCCTTCTCTTGTGCGATAATCCGGTTTCTTTGAAACAAAACTCTAGCCTACTGATTTTGAACTTTGCGGTGTAAAGTGTACACTTTTAGGATCAACTTGTAACACCCATTGCTGTGTCATAAAAATTACATAAGAAATAATTGTCCCCCAAAGATAAAAAGATAATTGATCTCAAAAACGTTGATTGCTTAGGGAGGCATGTTTCTTGTGCATTTATTGGTTGCTGATTGCGTGTGAGTCTATGCATATTTTGTTTAGGGTTAGTGATAAAAATAATAATAATAATAATAATAAATTAAGTTAAAAAAATTAAAATTTAAAAAAAAACAAAAAAATGAACACAAGAGATTATCCAGCCTATTTTTCCGAGCAAGTCAATTCATTTTATGACATGCAACGACCTGATTATGATCCATATTTAGATTATTACAACCCAGGTCTAGCCTATCATCCTGACTTCTCATGGGCTCATGGTCAGTACCATGAAGGCCCTCTAGACACTCCTCAGACTCCTCAAGCTTTCATTCCTGATAATGAGTTAGAGGATATCATGAAATTTTTTATAGAGCGAACATGAACCATACTCGAACAAAACTCTCAGGCTATCACCGAACTAAGAGTGCAAAATTCTCATGATATCAAAGAACTGACAACTATTTATCAACAAAACACTCAAGCTATCCGGAAACTTGAGATGACTGTGAGTCAGATAGCTGAGTCATTTCCTGAGATAGAGTCAGAAATATTCCCTAGCCAACCTATTTCCAACCCAAATGGTCAATTTAAAATTAGTGGTACATCTGAGTCGGACAGTGAAGATGTCCAATTCATTACTACCTTTAGGAGTGGAAAACAGGTTGACAATCAGGTAGAAATGCCTGATATGGGTGTCATTGAGTTGTCTAGACAGGTTGCATCCTCATCTCATAAGAAAGCTGATAAAGCCTTATTTATTGATGAACCTGAAGATTCTGAGACACTATAGACATCTCCTTCCCATGTTGACTCATGTCTTCCTAGTGACTCATGCATCGAATCAAATTGTGAACATTCTTTAGAGTCTCCCCTTGACTGTTTAGAGGCTTGTTTGACTCAATTTAGTTTAGACTTTGATGTTGATGATTCCATTAGGGAAGTCAATGATTTGCTTGACTCAGTCCCCATTATGGATCCTAATTATAAATGGAAGTCTAAAGTGAATCTTCTTCCACTCAGTGAGTCAAAACTAGTCCCATCAGTTGAGCCACCTGAGCTTGACCTTAAACAATTACCTGACACCCTGAGGTACGCATTTTCAGGTGATGAGTTGTCTAGACCAATATCTCTATGTGATTCATGTGATGAGCCTGTACCACCTGATATATCCATCGTCTCATTTACTTGCATCACATTCCCATTTACTAAGGCTACTTTCACCGATCCCTTGTGTTGTAGTGAGGATTTCAGTTTTCACCATCCTGATGTGAAAATTATCCAATCTTCTGATTTGGAACCAGACATAGAATGTTCCCTTTTTGGAGCACGTAAGAATCCTCAATTGTGTATGACTACTGGTAACTTTTGGGATGTCCTAATGTATTTGGTGCCCCATGTGATTGCTATTTTTGAGTGGACTGATCCTCAACTGTTCAGGTTGTTGATATACGACCATGGACTAAGTGTTTGTCATGTTCTTCCTCTCCACTTTTCAATACACCATTTTTTTAGGAAGAATATTTGTCGGGCTGATGACATTAAACCAAGCGCTCATAGGAGGCAGCCTAGCTTTAGTTGTGTGTCTTTGCTGTTAGTCTGGATTGATTTTCGAGTACCCTATGTAGTTGTGTTTCACTCATACTCTTTAGCTCCGTAACAGTTTTGACTTACAACTTACTTTTCTTTTTAGCTTTCTTTGTTAGTGTCGAGTCTGCATTTTATCGATTTCTAATGAAAACTCCATGATTCTTATGTTTGTGAGCCTCATTGATGGACGACTTCTTGGAAATTGGTAAAATCTTCACCGCGGTAATACTGTTCTAACCTCCTCTCATGTACTTACTTCATTCATTTGTCAGAATTATTTTGTTAAATATTGAGGACAATGTTTGGATTAGGTTTGGGGGTAGGTTCATGAATCGGTGAAATTTTCATTTTTTCGTAGTATTTTCTTTTCTTATCTTAAAAAAAAATGCTTTTCTTTCAAGAAAACTTGGTCTTTTGTGATTATGAAAATGAATTTTAAATGTTTTATGCTCAAGAAAATGCAAACCAACTTGACATATTGGTATATTGATAAAGACTGAAAGTTTAGTAAGATACTTAAGTTAGATGATTTTTCAACTCGATTATCTTTGCATCATGAGCCATGTTAGCATAACTTGAAGTTGATGAGTGAAATATATGCTAGAAAACCTTAGAATAATAGTGGAGACTTAACCTTGAAAGTTTTTGAACCTTTCTATTTTTCTGAGGGTTATATATAAGCTCTGATTTTTCTTGAGTCCGTATTATCTCGTTGATGATCTCATTATTCTCATTTTTCTGATCAATTGCTTTGGGAATGACATCAAATTTGAATTATTACACTAGAACTTCTTGGTTTATTCAATTGAGATGTCATAATACTGACCCGAATTTAAGAAGTGATCTAGGCATTTTTTTCTTTAGACCATTAACTAGCCTTTTAACTTACCCATAACATTAACCTTTTGTAGCCTTTTGATCCTTAGAATAACTTTTATTTATTAACTCATTAACCTTTACCCAACGTTTCTGGGAATGTGTATGGATGGATATACTTGGTGTCAAAAGGGCATGAAGAGCAAAATATGAGATATTTCATAAATCCTCTATGAAAAAAAAAATGATTCTTCAATGAGGATAAAGATGTGAGAATGAAGAAAAAATTGATGGTGCGCAACATCGGTTTATTCTTGACAGCCCTAATTGTTCGTGAATGGGTGTATACATTCCTAGAAACTTTTCTTAGCATCCTTTGACATTCCTTATTAACCATTACCCAAGCCCCGTTACAACCCAACAAAGTCCTAGTTGGTCTTAGGTAAATGTTGGTTCTGTAGATGTGAAGATTTAATAACCAAGACCTATGGTGTTTGATTCAACATTCCCAAAAGTAATTGATATTCCTGTCCATGAGATCATGTTCATTCCATTCTTGAAAAGTCCGTTCTTCATATTGCTATATGTGAGATGATTGTTTTCCGTTATTTACTCTTTCCTCACATATAAACTGAGTAAAATATCAAATCTCTGAGTGCTTTATTGTGAGTGACATGAGAAGTTTGAAGTCAAAACAAACTTTCTACAATAGATTTAGTCATTGTTGTACTCTGAAATGAAAAGTTATGTTGATAGTGTCATCCACACACACACATTGAGTTGAGGATGATTGTGAATTTGTCTCTAACTTGTGGAGAATATTAAATTATTTGGAAATTTGTTGATACACTAAAATGACACTGTTGGTTTCCTGCATTTCTTGAAGTTTTAAAATGAACACTATTTGACCAAGTTTTGTTGAGTCAGTAATGTTTGTGGGTAACATTTTTGGAAACCCTCACGAGACTATAACTCGTCCACTAGAGGTAATCTAGGGGTTTAAAGCCTTGTTGCACGTTTAAGGTAAGTGCAACCGATGATTCCTGCGAAAGTGAGTTAGAATTTTCTTTTTATTGTTTTGCTCGAGGACTAGCAAAATATAGGTTTGGGGGTATTTGATATTCACATAATTATTACATAATATATCCCTTAATTTATACATGTTAGTGTTTCGATTATTATATTTTATAGTACTTATTTCGTTTTCATGTCTTTGTAGGAATTTGAGCGTAAACGATAAAATCATATTAAAGTGACAAGTTAAGGAACGACAATTAGTCGATTCCAACGGTGGTATAAAGCAGTCACAAACCTAAACCCGAAACATAATTCATAACCTAAACCCAAAACCTAATTCATAACCTAAACCCAATCCATAACCTAAACCCAAACCCAATGCCAAGCCCAATCCTTCTCCTACCCTCATTGATGAATCATTCTCTCATTTCATCCCTATTCATCTTGATAATTTTCTATAAATAGAAGATAATAGGGTGAGAAAGAGGAGAGGAAGAGAAGAAAAAAGAAGAGAATTAGAAGAAAAAAAATCAAAACCTCTTCCTCAATGGAGATTTCCTCAAAGGAGCTCCTCTCTCAAAGGTGATTCTCACAAGGTGACCATCACCACCTATCCACCATCACCACTCGCTCAGCAACCTTCACCTCGCCACCACCATCACCCGAGCACCACCACCACCTCCAGACAGCACAACCGCCACCATCACCACCGTGAAACAGGGGCGTGACAACCCTCTTTCACATCAAATTTCCACCTCGCGACCCAGACAGACCATCCACACCACCGAGTTCCGCCATCACCGCCCTCTCTTCTTCTCTGCCTCCCTCTCTTCGCCACCGTCCAAATGTGATTGTCACGCCCCTGTTTCACGGTGATGGCGGTGGCAGTTGTGCTGTCTGGAGGTGGTGGTGCTCAGGTGATGGTGGTGGCGAGGTGGTGATTGCCGAGTGAGTGGTTATGGTGGATAGGTGGTGATGGTCACCTTGTGAGAATCACATTTGAGGTAGGAGCTCCTTTGAGGAAATCTCCATTGAGGAAGAGGTTTTGATTTTTTTCTAATTCTTTTCTTTTCCCTTCTCTTCCTCCCCTCTTTCTCACCCCATTATCTTCTATTTATAGAAAATTATTAAGATGAATAGGGATAAAATGAGGGAATGATTCATCAATGAGGGTAGGAGAAGGATTGGGCTTGGCATTGGGTTTGGGTTTAGGTTATGGATTGGGTTTAGGTTATGAATTAGGTTTTGGGTTTAGGTTATGAATTAGGTTTCGGGTTTAGGTTTGTGACTGCTTTATACCACCGTTGGAATCGACTAATTGTCGTTCATTAACTTGTCGCTTTAATATGATTTCATCGTTTACGCTCAAATTTTCACAAAAAAATGAAAATGAAATAATTATTATACAATATAATAATCGAAACACTAACATGCATAAATTAAGGGATATATTATGTAATAATTATGTGAATATCAAATACCCCCAAACCTATATTTTGCTAGTCCTCGAGCAAAACAATAAAAAGAAATTAATCATAACTCACTTTCGCAGATATCATCGGTTGCACTTACCTTAAACGTGCAACAAGGCTTTAAACCCCTAGATTACCTCTAGTGGACGAGTTATAGTCTCGTGAGGGTTTCCAGAAATGTTACCCACAAACATTACTGACTCAATCAAAACTTCGTCAAACAGTGTTCATTTTAAAACTTCAAGAAATGCAGGAAACCAACAGTGTCATTTTAGTGTATCAACAAATCTCCAAATAATTTATTATTCTCCAAAAGTTAGAAAAAAATTCACAATCATCTTCAACTCAATGTGTGCGTGTGGATAGCACTATCAACATAACTTTTCATTTCAAAGTACAACAATGACTAAATCTCCTGTAGAAAGTTTGTTTTGACTTCAAACCTCTCATGTCACTCACAATAAAGCACTCAGAGATTTGGTATTTCACTCAGTTTATATGTGAGGAAAAGAGTAAATAATGGAAAACAATCATCTCACATATAGTAATATGAAGAATGGACTTTTCAAGAATGGAATGAACGTGATCTCATGGACATGAATATCAATTACTTTTGGGAATGTTGAATTAAACACCATAGGTCTTGGTTATTAAATCTCCACATCTACATAACCAACCTTTACCTAAGATCAACTAGGACTTTGTTGGGTTGTAACGGGGCTTGGGTAATGGTTAATAAGGAATGTCAAAGGATTCTAAGAAAAGTTTCTAGGAATGTACACACCCATTCAACGAACAATTAGGGCTGTCAAGAATAAATCAATGTTGCGCACCATCAATTTTTTTCTTCATTTTCACATCTTTATCCTCATTGAAGAATCATTTTTTTTTCTATTTTTCTTTTCTTCAACTTTTTTTTTTTCATAGAGGATTTATGAAATATCTCATATTTTGCTCTTTATGCCCTTTAAGACCAAGTATATCCATCCATACACATTCCCAGAAAAGTTGGGTAAAGGTTAATGGGTTAACAAATAAAAGTTAATCTAAGGCTCAAAAGGCTACAAAAAAGGTTAATGTTATGGGTATGTAAAAAGGCTAGTTAATGGTCTAAAGAAAAAAATGCCTAGATCATTTCCTAAGTTCGGGTCAATATTATGACATCTCAATTGAATAAGCCAAGAAGTTCTAGTGTAATAATTCAATTTTGATGTCATTCCAAAAGCAATTGATCAGAAAAATGAGAAAAATGAGATCATCAACGAAATAATACGGACTCTAGAAAAATCAGAGTTTATGTATAACCCTCAGAAAAATAGAAATGTTCAAAACTTTCAGGATTAAGTCTCCACTATTATTCTAAGGTTTCTAGTATATATTTCACTCATCAACTTCAAGTTACGCTAATATAGCTCATGGTGCAAAGATAATTGAGTTGAAAAATCTTATGAACTAGATCTAACTTAAGGATCTTAATAAACTTTCACTCTTTATCAATATACCAATATGTCAAGTTAGCTTGCATTTTCTTGAGCATAAAACATTTAAAATCCATTTTCATACTCGTAAAAGGCCAAGTTTTCTTGATAGAAAAACAAATTTTTTTTTTAAGAATAAGAAAAGAAAACACTACGAAAAAAATGAAAATGTCATTTTAAGAATAAGAAAAGAAAACACTACGAAAAAAAATGAAAATTTCACCGACTCATGAACCTACCCCCAAACCTAATCCAAACATTGTCCTCAATGTTGAACAAAATAATTCTGACAAATGAATGAAGTAAGTACATGAGAGGAGGTTAGAACAATATTACCGCGGTGAAGATTTTACCAATTTCCAAGAAGTCATCAATCAATGAGGCTCACCAACATAAAAATCATGGAGTTTTCATTAGAAATCGATAAACTGTAGATTCGACACAAACAAAGAAAACTAAAAAAAAAACAAGTTGTAAGTCAAAACTGTTACGGAGCTAACGAGTATAAGTGAAACACAACTAAATAGGGTACTCGAAAATCAATCTAGACTAACAGCAAAGACACACAACTAAAGCTAGGCTGTCTCCCAGTAGCGATTGGTTTAACGTCATCAGCCCGACAAATATTCTTCCTAAAAAAATGGTGTATCGAAAAGTACAAAGGAAGAACATTACATACACTTAGTCCATGGTCATATATCAACAACCTGAATAGTTGATGATCAATCCACCAAAATATAGCAATCACATGGGGCACCAAATACACTAGGACATTCCAAAAGTGACCAGTAGTCATACACAACAGATGATCCTTGCATGCTCCCAAAAGGGAACATCCTATGTCTGGTTCTAAATCAGAAGATTGGATAATTTTCACAACAGGATGGTGAAAACTGAAATCCTCACTACAGCACAAGGGATCAGTGAAAGTAGCCTTAGTAAATGGGAATGTGATGCAAGTAGATGAGACGATGGATATATCAGGTGGTACAGGCTCATCACATGAATCATATAGAGATATTGGTCTAGACAACTCATCACCTAAGAATGCATACCTGAGGGTGGTAGGTAATTGTTTAAGGTCAAGCTCAGGTGGCTCAACTGATGGGACTAGTTTTGATTCACTGAGTGGAAAAAACTTCACTTTAGACTTCCATTTATAACTAGGATCCACAATGGGGACTGAGTCAAGCAAATCATTGACTTCCCTAATGGAATCATCAACATCAAAGTCTAAATTAAATTAAGTCAAACAATCCCCTAAACAGTCAAGGGGAGACTCTAAAGAATGTTCATAGTTTAATTCGATGCATGAGTCACTAGGGAGGCATGAGTCAACATGGGAAGGAGATGTCTGTAGTGTCTCAGAATCTTCAGGTTCATCAATAAATGAGGCTTTATCAGCTTTCTTATGAGATGAGGATGCAACCTGGCTAGACAACTCAATGACACCCATATCAGGCATTTCTACCAGATTGTCAACCAGTTTTCCACTCCTAAAGGTAGTAATGAATTGGACATCATCACTGTCCGACTCAGATGTACCACTAATTTCAAATTGACCATTTGGGTTGGAAATAGGTTGGCTAGGGAATATTTATGACTCTATCTCAGGAAGTGACTCAGCTATCTGACTCACAGTCATCTCAAGTTTCCGGATAGCTTGAGAGTTTTGTTGATAAATAGTTGTCAGTTCTGTGATATCATGAGAATTTTGCACTCTTAGTTCGGTGATAGCCTGAGAGTTTTGTTCGAGTATGGTTCCTGTTCGCTCTATAAAAAGTTTCATGATATCCTCTAACTCAGTATCAGGAATGAAAGCTTGAGGAGTCTGAGGAGTGTCTAGAGGGCCTTCATAACCTATCTTATGAAGAGTTGCGGTATAACCTATAGCATGAAAACATATCAGAAGATTACATATTTTATGAAGAGTGATTATAAAATCTACAAGTGACCACTCGATGATTATAAAATCTACAGGTGACCAGCTTTCTGGAGTTTAATGCCAACATATCTTAGAGGAAAAAGAATGAACAAACATGCAGTAGATGAAAAGGTGTGATGCCTACAGTGTCACTGATAACACTTGCCCCCAATCCTTCTTTCCTATTAATCAGTATTTTCTCTAACTTCGCTTATTTATTGATACTTATGGCCCGAGAGTATCATCCAAACTCCAATAATATTTATAATCAATCTACGTTATTAAACATGCTACCCTCACCAGACTCAAGTGGACTACATAAATTTGATTAATAAAATCAATTTCTTTTTTTATCAATAAAACTTACCCAAAAAGAGCATAAATAACAATGAATAGCATTACCTTCCGTTTTGTGTTGCAGAATATAACAGCCTGGGTGATAGGAAAGGTATCATAGAGATCACACAAAGTATCGAGCTTCCATTCTTCTCTTCAACATCAACAAAGTATTGTTTGATTCCCTGTCACCAAGAAACAAATAGACGAAGTGAAATATTAATAACTGAATCCGGCCCTAACATCACATTCCAAACAAGGGAGAGTGAATTAATTACCTCTAAAGCCAACTCATAAGGATCCTAACTGGGTCAGTCATGAATTTGTTCGTCATTTCCAAGATCTCATTTGGAAGGGTTGCAGAGATCAAGACAACCTGCATTGATAGAGAATGTACATTACAAACTGCAAGTCATCGTATATACCCATTGCAAGCTTATTTTATATATTTGTGTTGATTGCAGTGGTGGTGAAGTTAGAGATGAGCTTGCTAACAAAAGCCTATATAGCAATATATATCTTCCAGTTGAACTATTATGTAAAAGCCATGATATATCGCAAAAAAAAAAAGATAAACTTGGTGACATCACTAGATCAAAACATTAGAACATTCTTCCAACAAATTGAAAGATGAAGATTACGACCATATATAGTATCTATTTTCAAATGAATAGGAAATCCATACTTGCATTTATTGAAAAAAGCAAAAAAAATCATAGGATAAAACCACACAAATACCTAAAATAAGAAGAAAAAGCTAAGAAAACTGTGTACAAATTCATAATTTCCTGGCAAATATACCTTAAGTTCTGGTGAAAGATATCGGTAGACATCATAAATTTGATCCTTGAACCCTCTGCTCAGCATCTCATCAGATTCATCCTGTGTCCCATAGAAAACCAACCCATAAATATCTACCTCGGATAAATCAATGACAAACCAAAAGGAAACAAAATAAAACAGGTTATAAACTTACAAGGACTAGTAACTTGATAGCTCTAGTACGTAATGTTATTCTTTTGATCATGTCTCAGACTCTTCCAGGAGTTCCAGATACCACATGAACCCCATATTCTAGCTTCCTTATATCTTCACCTATATTTTTGCCTCCAATGCATGAATGGGCATGTATATTAATGTGATCACCAATTGCTAAGATAACCTTTTCGGTTTGAGCAGCAAGTTCTCTTGTAGGAGCCAAAATTAATTCTTGAACCCTGTATATCAACCATCAAAAAATCGGATCCAACCTAATTACAAGATAATTACAAAATAGGTAATATAATTCAAATACTTGTGAAAATCACCAATGGTTGGATCAATGAAGTGGGATAAATGGAGAAGCATTTGAAGTAGGCGAAAAGGGGAGGGTAGTTGAGGGTCAAAATTTTGGAATATATATTGTATACCAAAATGTACTCTATGCAAAATGGAATATATATTGTATACCAAAATGTACTCTATGCAGCAGTTGAAACGATATAAACATGGCTTTACGATAATTGTTAATACATGCAACTCAATATATCTAACGCTAATCAATCACAATATAATTAATTCAGCAGTTGTAACCCTGACAAAGACTCCACTGGCTTAATAATTAATTATGAAATCGACACGGTCAACTGTGATTCTTTGAGTAGCATGCGCAGTACCAATCACAATATAATTAGGTACAGATATGCTAAGACCAGCTGATGAAATCACTTGAAACGACATCGAAACCTGTCAATTTTGGCTCAGATTACATCTAAACCCAGAGAAATCACGACAAATAGTTTTTTAGGTGCCCCTTAAGACATTACTAACACGAGGAGCATATTTTGTTGAAGCTTCGTGTGGCCTTGGTGAATAGCAATGTTGGTACCATTCATATTGGTAATCATGTATGAACAGAGCACAAATAGCTTTTATTTAGAGAAGATAACACACGCTGAAGAAGGAAGGAAGATCTCTAGAAAGGCATGAAATGTTTGGGTTGAAATAAAAAATGGATTTAATGAGGAATTCTGTTCTTATACTGGGAACATATTATAAACAAAGTTATAGGTATGACCACTTAAGAGAATTAATTAACCAAAGCAAACCCGCGAAAACTCACTCCATTCCATGGTTGAGGGTCCAAGGATCGGTTTCACGTGAGGATACTAAGGGGGATCCGAAGAAATCGAACTAAGTTAGTTTCAATGGAACAAGTTTGTGCTTCGTTAAGAGGTGATCAGGAAAAGCTTAATAATACATGATGCCAATAAAGAAACACACACCTAATACATAAACAAGAAGGGGAGTTGGGGTTGGAAGAGAACATACTCTCGAGTGGAGGTGTCAACCATCTGGGAAACACTCAGAGCGATCATGGAGGTCTTCCTAGTCCCGGACTGCGCCTGTGCAATCACATCTCTTCCCTTGATGATTGGAAGCACAGCCCTCTGTTGAATGGCCGATGGTTTTTCGAATCCATAAGCGTAGAGTCCGCAAAGAAGACCGTCGTGGATGCCCATCTGATCGAAGCTCGTAATAGCCTCAATACCATGGCTCGTCTCGAACACCAGCTTCTCGTCCTTCATCCCTGCTCCTGCTCGCCTCCCGTTTTGATTCTGATTCCAAGACGTTAAAGAGAGGTGATGGACAACAACAAAAGAGAGGTGAAGTTCGTGTGTTTAAAAACTCTCGAGACTTGGTACTCAAGCAACGTGAAAGAGAGGTGGATCATGGTTTTATAACACCCTATCTGATATCTACTAACTTTGGAAATCATGCAACAATTGTGACACTATGATACCAAGTTTCTAAGTTTATAAATCTCAATTTTTAAGGAAAGTAATCTAAATAGTAATTCTTCAACTTTTCTTTTCCTAATATATCACTACTTGCTTTTTCCTTTTCCTTTTCCTTCATCTATTCTATATCAGAAATTCTAGCTGGCCTGGTTTTCTGCCTGGAGGGGGGGGGGATTTTGCCCCAGGTGGGAAACCAGAGGCAAGCTAGAAAAACTCATTCTATATTCTCTATTAGGGGTGGGCATCTCATCTCGATTTTCGATTTTTCTTTGGTCTTATTCGGATTGATCAATCCCGTTTGGATTTCATCCTGTCTCGATCGATCGAGAATTGGATGCAAATTTGTGGATGCACAAGGTAGAAATTTGTGGATGCAAATTTTCATTCCTCTCATTGAAAACACCAATTTGTGGATGCAAATTTTCGTCGGATCACGTGCTGATCACGCGGAGTAATCTGCATAAGATAGGATCACGTGCTGATCACGCGGAGTAATCTACACAAGGTAGAAATTAATTCTTGACACCGGTGTGGTGCCTGCCATGGGGACTCGGATGACAAAGTTAGAATAATGTTTTTAGGAAAATGAGAAATAGCTCTATATTTGAATAGAAAATTGTAAGTCAAGAAATTGTTACCTCCATAAGGTTTTGCATTTGACTATTTATAGATAATGAAAGAATTAACTGCTGGCTGAGGAGTGAGACACGTAGCTGATGAGTAAGACACGTGGCTGATGAGTAAGACGCGTGGTAGATTAGTAGGTTATCTACTTGCAAGCGGTTGCAACTTCTTTCAGGTAGTTGTAACTTCCATGATCGGTTATAACTCCTTGTTTTGAGATATCTCTTTTCTTAAGTCCACGTGCTCAACTGAGCATGGTGGTTGGCGTCGAGCACTTCTCCTCTGCTGAGGAAATAGTGTTCTACTGATACCGAGTTTGTATTAGACCCGGGCTCGGGCCTCCTATACTTGTAGCTTTGATGGATAATCTTCGGGTTTCTTAGGAAATGCCCAAATCCTTGGGCTTCTTTATCCAATTGGGCTAAAGGTTGTTTTCTGCTCCCATACATAACATACAAATGAATCTGGATGTCTTTCCACATTTTTTGGTGGAAATGTTCTATTTTGGCTTTCGTTAACAAACAAATGTAACAGTGTTATATAACTAAAATAATGATACCACACTGTTATATCCTTATGATAATAAAAGGAATTGTTATTTTAATTTGGGTATCCAATAATAAAGAGCAAGTCACACACAGCTAGGACCCCTGGCCAGATTTGCGTCAGGAGGTGACGCTACGCACGTGCAACCACTTGTTCTTCCACCACCGCACCTCCATCTGACAAATTTTGCAGCGGTGTTGGTGCCATCTCCCCCTTGGTCCACCTCGTCCTCTACAAATTCGTCAAGCCCCTACAAGCCCTAGGTCAATTCCTTGGTCCCAAGATCGTATGTATATATCTTGCTTATGCCTCCCATAGATAAGAGATCCATCCATAACACCTAACCATTTCAGATCAATTCTGGCATCATCTTTCTCTGTCTGTAATATTTCTACTTATCAGAAGTGTGAAGTTGAATTGAATTGAAGAAGAAGATGGAAAAGGAGGTAGAAGAAAGAAGCATACGTAGAAGTCGAGGATGGATAGTCGAAGAAAGGGGATTGGTCCGTGTATTCAGGCTGCGTGCCAAAGCAAATAGTCACTTCCTGGCGCAAACTTGGTCAGGAGTCCATGCTGTGTAGACTTGCTCAATAATAAAATGAATTTGTACTTTTAATTTAAATCTTTAGTCATTTTAGAATTTAAAAAAAAAGTCCTAATCTTATTTTCTAATATAAAGTTAAAAAAAAATAAAAAATTATGGTCTTTGAACCATGTTCATCTGATCCCGAACTTGTTTGTGATAGGATGAGGTCGAGATGAGGTCTGTCTTGTTTCCAATCCCATTCCAAAGATAAAATAAAGGAATGAAATTGAAATGAGGTTCATCTCGTACTGTGTTCGCCCCTACTTCCAGCTGATTTGGTTCCGGTGGGAAAGGCAGTAGAGCCCAATTTAAATGTGAAGCCCATAACTTGAGTCCGCGTAGACAACCAAACCAACCCTTCATTTTCCCCTCTCGTCGTCTCGTCTCGTCTTTCTACTCGATCATCAAACAAACCCCAAATTCTTCGACACTTTTCTCCCCCACTCTCACTCGCTTGTTCTTCTCTCAAAAACCTAATCTGCTTCTCTCTTATCTCCTTTTTTTTGGTATTTAATCGAAGAAGAAGAAGTGGATCTAGATGTTCTTCGTGGACACTAGAAGATCTCTCTTCAATCACTCTCTCAGATCCTAAACTCCCAACTATCGGCGAGCCTTCTTCGTCTACGACTCTTCTTGCATGTTCTAAACCCTAGACTCAATCTAGGTTTTGCTCAAAACTTTGAGTTTTCATGTTGATTTGACCCAAATCTCACTTTCTGGATCTTCCAGCTGAAACGATAGGAAGATAATGGTATAAACTAAAACCCTTATCTTTTTTTTAGTATGATTTGAATTTTTGTTTTGTTATTATACACATATGTTTTGATTGGTAATAGGAGTTTTTTGTTCTTTCAAATTGAGGATTGAAATTATGAACATAGCAGAGCAGAGGAATTCAGTTAATTGTGCTTTAGTTTTAGTTTTGATAATAGTTTTGCCCGGCATTGGTATATTATTTTTAATTTTTTTGGTCGTATATTCAAAGCAAGCCTCATTTCCCACAAGGTCTATTTTTCCTTTTTAGCTTTGATTATCTTTGTTCATTTAGACATTTTAAAGCAAGCCTTATTTTTTTACTTTTGACTTTTGACTATTGAGTGTTGATGTCAAATGATTGTAACTGATTGTTTATAAGTGAATACTATTAAAGAAAGAAAGTCTACCTATGTCACATAATAGGAAAGTTAGTATAGAATATGTTATGAAAGTCAAAATAGAATAAGAAGTCTTAGATTTTCTATCTCCAAAAGTTTAGTGTCAGAGTTAGCTTTATAAGCTTGTATTCAGTCAATGAATAAATAACAATAATATTTTAATACAATTTTTTACAAGGTAGCAGAGCAAAGTTATTTGGTGACATAAAACTACGGGGACTCAAGCTCTTTCCCATAAAGAATACAAGCTCTGATACCATGTAAAGAATTGTATCGTAATATTATTGTTATTTGTTCACTGACTCAATACAAGTTTATAAAGCTAAATCTGACTTAACTTTTGACTGTTGAGTGTTGATTTCAATGTTTTAAAAGGCGATTTCAATCTTGCTGGGAGATTGTCGTGTTGGATATTTGGAAAGCGACAGTTCAATTCTTTGAAGGTAACACTCTCCCTGCAGCCTTCACAACTAACTTCATTGCATTGATCCCTAAGGTGGACACCCCAGGTTATTTCTCTGATTTTCATCCTATTAGTCTTTGTAATGTCATTTATAAAAATTTTAATAAATTACTTTGCAATAGACTAGCTCTACTGCTACCTGATATGATTAGTCAAGAATAGGGAGCCTTTGTTAGGGGAAGGTTTATCGTGGAGATTATGGGGTTAGCCCAGGAAATGGTTTGGGATATTAATAACAAGGTCACGGGTGGCAATGTGATACTCAAAATTGACATGGAAAAGACGTATGACAGACTGGTGTGGCCTTTCCTTTTTGTTGTTCTCATGAGATTCGGTTTCTAAAATAGAGTGTGTCATCTTGTCTCTAATTGCATTGCAAGTTGTGGCTTCTCGGTATTTATGCAAGGAGTTTACAATGGCTACTTTAAATCTTCTAGGGGGTTGAGGCAGGGTGATCCGTTGTCCCCTTTGTTATTTGTTATAGCCTCGGAGGTCCTTAGCAGAGGATTGTTGGATGCCTTTGGTAAAGGTGATATCTGCTACTTCTATACGCCTAGACATTGTCAGCCAATTACACATCTTCTATACGCAGATGACACCCTGGTGTTTCTTAATGGGAGAAAGGTCTCTATTACTGGTTGCATGAAGTTTTTGGAAAAATATGAGAAATCTTCGAGACAAAAAATTAATGCAGATAAAAGTTCTTTTATGATTGATGGAAAAGCTGAAGTGGAACAGGTGGTGGCGGTTAAAACTTATACATGTTTTCAGATTACAGGTTCGCCGGTGAAATATTTGGGGGTTCCAATTTATCGGGGTCGCTGCAAGATGATATATTTTGATGCGCTGATTAGTAAAATTCAAAAGCGAATCAGTGGTTGGAAAGCTAAGCTCTTATCTCCGCGTGGGAGATTGATTTTGATTAAGCATGTGTTGAGTTCTATTCCAGTTTATACAATTAGCGCAATATGTGTCCCTAAGCAAGTTATTTACAGAATCCATAAATTACTGACAGACTTTTTTTGGGGAGATTGTGAGGGCAGACAAAAGAAGAAATGGAATTCTTGGGTTAACATTTGTTTCCCAAAGTCAGAAGGCGGACTTGGGGTTAGAGACCTTGATACGGTCTCTAGGGCTTTTCGCATGAAATCACTATGGAATTTGGTCAATGCGGAATCCTTGTGGGCGAATTTTATGAGAGATAAGTATTGGAAGAAGGATGTCCCCTTGATATATCAAGAAGTGAAGAATAGTGTCTCGCCTTTTATGAAGGAGATCATGAAGTTTAAAGTTGTTTTTGTTGGAAGTAGTATGTGGCGAATTGGTAAAGGAAATTCGAGCTTCTTTGCTTCAAACTGGAATCTCACATTTGTTTTTCTGAAAACGGGTGGGTTGGAGTTGCAAGATAGGTGCCCGTCAGTGGCGGAGGTGTGCAATGGAGACTTCGGGTTGGTGTCACCAGCTCTTAGAGATTTGGCGAGGAATTTGTTTGTTGACAATTTAAAGGGGAGTGGGCAAGGAAAGGACCAATGCTTATGGACCCCGAATTCGGATGGATTTTTTAGCTTGCATTTGGCGTATGAACTCATTCATGACAAGAAGGGTAGATCCATGTTGTTTGACAAGATTTGGCAGCCTTTTCTGCTGTCCAAAATCTCGGTATTTATTTGGAAGCTCCTACTACGAGGTGTCCCTGTTGATGGGGAATTATATAGGTGTGGGATTGGCCTAGCGTCGAGGTGCTATTGTTGTCACTCTCCGAGTGTGGAAACTTTGAATCATCTTTTTCTTGTAGGAAGCCTAGCAAATGGGGTCTGGCGACATTTTGAGGCGATATTTGATATCCATGTTAGAAGGCCGGTGGAAATTTCTACAGTGTTGACTTTTGGTTTAGGAAGGCCAATAAGAACTCTCAGGTGGGGCTCCTTTAATTTTTAACGCCTATGTTTATCATATGGGAGATTTGGAAGCAGCGCTGCCGGGCGGCTTTTGATGATGGAACGCCGAATATGGGGACAATCATTCTTTTAGTAAGAAAGAGTCTTCGTTTAGCTAATTCTTTTTCAGCTTCCAAGCGGGTTAGTGAGAACAAGAAACCATTGATCTTGTTGGGTTTCCCGCTCGTCCTGATTCTTCACAGGCGTAATAGAAAAGTTTATTGGAATTTTCCTCAGGAGGAATTTGTGGCTCTTAATGTAGATGGCTCCTCAAGAAATAATAAGGCGACAACGGGTATTATTATCAGGAATAGCTTGGGAAATTGTCTTGGGGCTAAGCAAGTTGTTTTGGGTGAAGGATCTAATAACTTTGCGGAGGTTCAGGCAGTTATTGAAGGTCTTCTTCTGTGTAATAAGTTACAAATTGTAAAAGTCTCAATGCAAACGGATTCCAAAATTGTGAGGGAATGGTTTTATGAGGATTTCAAAATCCCTTGGTTCATGGAAAACGCTTGGCGAGTGATTAAGAGATTGATAGCACATGGAATTTAGTTGTGTTCATATTTTCAGGGAAGCTAATGTTGTGGGTGATGCACTTGCGGATTGTGCTCAAAAGGAGGGAGTTAGTAGAGAATACGGTGCAGCGGATCTTCCAATAAGGATTAGAGGATTGGTTCATCTAGACAAGATTCACACTCCATATGTTCGAAAGGCTAGATGATTGGGTTGGAGAAGTTTTGTTTGGGCAAATACTGTTGCATGGTTGGGAAGCTTTGCTGGTCAATTGTGTGGGCTGGATTTGCTGGAATGGTTATGCTTCAATCTGAAAGTTTGCTATGATAATGCACTTTCAGGTTGCTAGGATAATGCATTTGCAGGTTGTTTTCTTGCAATTTACAATTGGTTCAAAGTGCTGCCACTACTAAAAAAATCCCCTTTTGTGACGACTCGTAGCGCGATGAGGGAAATTTTGTCGCTCAAAATTATCATGGCGCGACGACATATTTAATATTGTCACGCAAGTACAAAAAATAGCTAACTACTTAACGCAACGAGCGGTTTCGTCGCGTCATAACCTCTGTCGCGACGCAAGTAAAGCCTTCATCGCATACTTAATATGCGACAACGTGTCGTCGCTTAAAACCAAATATTTCGTCACCCTAAAATACCTAGGGCTACGTGTCGACCACTTTAAACGACCAACTTTAATATCCTCTGGTGACACACTATTTCGTCTCCTAAATATAGCTTACGCGACGCACCAAAAGCCTTCGTCACCTAAACTTTGCCACTTTGAACAACACCCTAGGGCGACAAACTTTGTCATCGCCTAAAGATATCTTACGCGCCTAAAGTATTCACAACAAAAATACCTCCTAGGACGACAAACTTTGTCGTCGCCTGAAGATATCTTACGCGACGGATTGGAAAGCTGCGTCACCTAAAGTCTTCCCAACAAAGATACATCCTAGGGTGACAAACGTTGTCGTCGCCTAAAGATAGTGTACGCGACGAATAGGAACCCTTCGTCGCATCAAGTATTCACAACAAATATTCGTCTCTTAAAGAGAGTCGGTTCATCGCCTAAAACATCTTAGGGAAACAAACCTTGTCGTCGCCTGAACATAGCTTACGCGACGATTTTGAAAGTTTCGCCGCCTAAAGTCTTACATCCTAGGGCAACAAACGTCGTCGTCGCCTAAAGATAGCGTATGCGACGAATAAGAACCCTTCGTCGCATCAAGTACTCACAACACATATTCGTCGATCATCCTAGGGCGACAAACTTTGTCGTCACCTGAAGATATCTATCATGACGAAGTGGAAAGCTTCGTCACATAAAGTCTTCCCAACAAAGATTCGTCGCTTAAAGCGAGCAGGTTCGTCGCACAAGCTCAGGTCTGCGTTTTTCACTATTTTCTCCTCTCATTTTATTCTTTTTCTCTGCTAGATTGATTTCTCTCACTATATACTCCAAGCTTCTAGCACTTAATTAGGCTTCGTCTTCTCTTTGTGTCACCGGCGCCAGCCACACCTCCAATCTTCTCTCTCTTTCACTTGGAAAATGGTGAGGAAATTGCTTATTTTTTTAGTTTTTGAAATTTCATGAAATTAGGTTGCTATCATGTGGATTTTTGGGAGTGTCTCACATTGTTTTTCGAGTGAATACTAGATATTTATTAATTAATAATATCTACATCGTCCACTTGAAGAATTGTAATTGAGATGCTGCTGAAATTTTTCCACATTGAAACTTAATCGCATTAGTGTCGTTAACTCTCTTTAATTCTCATGTTTTGTTTATAAACTGAAAACAGGCGTAATGGAAAGACAGTGGATACAAAATCAGGACAAATGCTGTGATGAATATTTAAATGGGATCGAGAGCTTCATTGAGTTTGCAAGGGCACATGTCACTGGTACGACGAATCATATCAAGTGTCCGTGTCAATGTTGTAACAATTGTTTGTGACAGATATTCAATATGGTTCGATATCATTTGGCGAGGTATGGGATGATTCTGAATTATAAGAGGTGGATTTATCATGGGGAGCAACGAGAATTTGGTTCTACTTCATCGAATTCCCAGCCACTTGTGCCGCACATTGATGAAACGTCCATGAATGATAATGACCAAGTTATGGGTATAATAAATTACGTTTATCCATATGCATCGATGAACGAAGATGGCATTGATGATATGGTAGGAGATACCGTACCTCCCAACATGCTGCAAAGTGAAGAGATAGAAAACTATGAAAGACTGTTGAAACAAGCCCAACAAGCATTATACCCCGGTTGCACAGAGTTCTCCCTGCTTACTGCCATTGTGGAGTTGATGCATTGCAAAGTGAAACATCACATGTCGAATAAGTGTTTTTCTCATTTAATTGGAATTATGAAGCGGATGCTTCCGAAGGAAAACATTTTGCCTGAGGATTATCGTAACGCGCAGAAATTGTTGAATGGTCTTGGTTTGGGGTATCAAAAGATTCATGCTTGCAAATTCAACTGTGCATTATTTTATAAGGAAATTGAAGGGATGGATGCATGCCCTGTGTGCAATGAGCCAAGATATAAGCCTAATTCTGGTAATAAAACGAAGAAAATTCCACAAAAGATTTTGCGTTATCTTCCACTGAAGCCCAGATTGCAGCGACTGTACATGTCGACGCACAGTGCGAGTCATATGAGATGGCACGATGAAGGAAGGGTTGATGATGATTTTTTGAGACATCCTGCTGATGGAGAGGCTTGGAAAGCATTCGATACTATGTATCCCAATTTTGCAGAAGACCCACGCAATGTCAGATTGGGGCTTGCAACTGATGGATTTAATCCGTTCGGGAATATGAGCTCTACTCACAGCACCTGGCCCGTCGTTGTTGTTCTTTATAACTTGCCCCCTTGGATGAGTATGAAAAAAGAATTTATAATGATGACTTTATTAATTCCCGGTCATCCCGGAAAGGACATTGATATTTATTTGCGGCCATTGGTTGATGAGTTAAAAGACTTATGGGAAAATGGTGTACGTACATTTGATAAGTCTACCAACACAATGTTTATGTTGAGAGCAGCAGTGATGTGGACTATACATGATTTTCCCGCTTATGGAAATATTTCAGGTTGGAGTACTCAGGGCTATAAGGCATGTCCGATATGCAACGATGATGTAACGTCTGATTGGCACGCGGGAAAGGTTTGTTATATGGGTCACTGTAGATGGTTGCCCCAGGATCACGAGTGGCGAACAAATAAGGTGGACTTTGATGGAAAAATGGAGAACGACACTAGACCTAGAGAATGGTCGGGGGATGACATTTTGGCTAAGTTGAATAGCTTGGAATTTGGTCAGATTGGCAAACATCTCGATAATCGTGATACTAATTTGCACAGGTCAGCTACACATCTGAACTAGACGAAGAAGAGTATATTCTTCAAGCTTCCGTACTGGTCGAAATTAAAGATCAAGCACAACCTAGATGTGATGCATAGTGAAAAGAATGTGTGTGATAGTGTGGTTGGGACAATTCTTGGCATCGAAGGAAAATCGAAGGACACTGTGAAAGCGAGGGAAGATTGTATGAACATGGGTATAAAGAAACGGTCTTAAGAAAGTCGGTGACAAATGGGTAAAGGGACATCCCTATTTTGCAGTTATACCGCCAGTAAAGATAAAAAATTTTAAGTTTTTTTCTTCTGTGAAGTTTCCAGATGGATACGCATCTAATATTGCCCGTTGTATGAAAATGAGTGATGGGAAAATGTCGGGATTGAAGAGCCATGACTGTCATGTACTACTGCAACGCCTTCTTCCGGTTGCTATTCGAGGATTTTTGCCATCGGGTGTTGTTGGCCCTATTACAAAATTGTCGAGATTCTTCTAGCAGCTATGCGCAAAGTCTCTGCGCAAATCGGATATAGAAAGCTATGACTATCATGTACTCAACAATTGTGACGAGGTCTTGCTATTTTTGGAGGAGCATGAAAAACTACTTAGGCGTAAGTATCCTGCACATTTACCGGCCGAGAAGCACCATCAATTATTTCCTTAATGGTTTCGCAAACACGTAAGTTGATAACTATAAGAAAATATGATAATATTGCATTTTTTTTTTATAATTGGTATTCAACATATTCTGAATATATATATATAATTTTTTTAATAGATGTTACAATTGAAGAAAGTAAATTCGGCTCTTTACGATGATGAATTATCAAAACTGGCTAGAGGTCCTATTCGATCTAAAACATTTTCGGGTTGTTATGTGAATGGTGTTAAGTTCATGGTTATCGAGCGAGACAACAATTTGAACACTCAAAATAGCGGCGTATCAGTACCTGGGGACGGCGACACCGCCGATGTTGATTTCTATGGTAAACTGACATCTGTAATTCAATTATTGTACAAAGACCGTTGCCAGGTGATTTTATTCAAGTGTCGTTGGTTTGATACAAACCCACATAAAGCCGGGAGTATTAAATGAGAATATTGTCTAGTAAGTGTGAACACAAACACACTTTGGCACGAGCATGATCCTTTTATTTTGGCAACTATGGCAAAACAAATTTTTTATCTAGATGATCTTAAAGCCGATGGTGGATGGAAAGTAGTCCAGACGATCCAACACAGAAATATATGGGACATTCCTGAAAAGGCTTCTGATGACCACAGTGATGACGACACCGCTGATTAAGAGAATTCATCTTCAAGCATTCCCATTATCCAACAACCAACAACCATTTGAGTTATTTGTCGAACTTCCTCCGATTGATGGCGAATATGATGTTTGAGCTATCACCTGCAAAAGATGGAGTTTTTGAAGAATCTGAGGCAACCATGTCAGATGAACTTGAAGAAGAAGTCGAAAGTGATTACTCTACTGATTCAGATTAAATACATTTGAAGGAATATAATTTGTTAGGTCGTTTACAAGATATTAATAATATTATGTATTTTGTTAGTTCATTTATTTAAATTTGTTAATGTACTATGATTTTTTACCATAAATTTGTTAAACGATGTCGAAGTTCAATTAATTAATTAAATAATGATATAATTTTTTTTTCTCTAAAATAAACAAATGTGATGTTTGTGCGACGAAATTAGAATATTTCGTTGCACAAAATGCTCCCCCCTTAAAATATTTCTGGCGGCAAAAAATTTGGGGTGAAAAATTTCGCACGAAATTAGAATAATTCTGGCAGCAAAAAGGTTGGGGTGAAATTTTGAATACTTGCGCGACAAAATTTCTGATATATCGTGACGGAGGCTTCGTCGCGAAAACGCAAACCATTTTATCAAAACTCAAACCCACGTCTCCTCTCACTCTTTCGTCCCCAAATTGCTTCTCTAATTTCACAGCCCCACCACCGGACGCAACTCCATTCCCCTTCCTCTCTCAGGCCACCACAAGCTGCCCACCACCGCCTTCAGTCGCACTTCATCTTCTTCACCACGTATTTTAATTTGGAGATCTGGGTTGCAGTGGAATTAAAGTTTTTGGAGGTTTTGAAGAATGGGGTTGTTGATTTGAGGAGGAAAGTTTGAAGTTTGGAAAAGACCATGTTGGAAGTAAGTGTCTCTTCTTGCCTGAAATGTAGCAATGCAACTGTTTGTTTTTGTTTTGTTCATTTGAGGTTTGTTCAGGTCTATAGTTTTTTCCATGAATAATAGGAAAGTTAGTATAGAATATGTTAGGAAAGTCAAAATAGAATAAGAAGTCTTAGATTTTCTATCTCCAAAAGTTTAGGTCAGAATTAGCTTTATAAGCTTGTATTCAGTCAATGAATAAATAAGAATAATATTTTAATACAATTTTTTACATGGTATCAGAGCAAAGTTATTTGGTGACATAAAACTACAGGGACTCAAGCTCCTTCTCGTAAAGAATACAAGCTCTGATACCATGTAAAGAATTGTATCGTAATATTATTGTTATTTATTCAATGACTAAATACAAGTTTATAAAGCTAACTCTGACTTAACTTTTGACTGTTGAGTGATTTCAATTTTTAAAAGCCGATTGAGGCGCGAGTCGAGGCGGGGCTCACAAAAATTGCCTCTGCACGTTCGAGTTGAGGTGCTAATTGAAAGCGAACGCCTTCATGTTTCGACTCGTGCGCCTTGAGGCGTAATGAGGCGCACGCTTTTGTAATTCCTGATCATCTTATCTGCTTCAAATCTTTAAATTGAAGCAACTGATACCAACTGATAGGTATCTGTAACAACAATTTTTTCTTTGTACCACCGCGATAGTATTTAGAAATTTGGTGGTGGCATATAGCCATTTTCCCTTCTATAAGACTATACAGATTTTTTTTTCACTCTTTTCATCAGAGCTTAGGAGGTTGTATGTTGGGTAACCAGGTCTAAGAGAGAGCTTGAGAGGGAGGATTCCTTAAAGTTTTGCTTGAGGATCTTGATGCATGTTGGGGAGGAGGAGTCTTATGCTTTGAGGAGTGCAATTCCTGTGGTTGGTGAGTAGATCGAACATTTCTTGAATGATTTAACCCCTTTGATTGCATGTTTACTCTTTCTTGGTATAAATTTGGGGGGGTTTGCTATTATGGGTTAAGATGAGTAACCTAGTGTCTTTTCGTACTAGTAGTTTTTTATTAAAACAAAAATACTGAAAGAATCAAAAACTACTAGTACGAAAAGACACTAGGTTACTCATCTTAACCCATAATAGCAAACCCTACCCCCCCCCCCCCCCAATTTATACCAAGAAAGAGTAAACATGCAATCAAAGGGGTTAAATCATTCAAGAAATGTTCGATCTACTCACCAACCACAGGTATTGCACTCATCAAAGCATAAGACTCCTCATCCCCAACATGCATCAAGATCCTCAAGCAAAACTTTAAGGAATCCTCCCTCTCAAGCTCTCTCTTAGACCTGGTTGCCCAACATACAACCTCCTAAGCTCTGATGAGAAGAGTGAAGAAAAAAGAAAAAAAAATTTGTATAGTCTTATAGAAGGGAAAATTTCTATATGCCACCACCAAATTTCTAAATACTACCGTGGTGGTACAAAGAAAAAATAGTTGTTATAGTATCCGCATAAGAGAGGTCACCCACGAACAACACGGTCTGCCCTTTCACCGGGTTTCCTTCATAATGGGAAAGTGTTTTGTTCGAGTCATAACTTTGACCAAGATCCCCTGCAAATTATGCATCAAAGAACATAATGAGTAATCCTCTTGATATAAATACAGACTACCTATTAATCCTGGCCCCCCTTTCCAAACCAAAACATCAAATAAAAAATGCACCTGATGATGAAATCAATTCATATGGTCTACTCAACCTATTTAAATCAATGTAGTAATTAAAAAAATGAGTAAAGGAATAATGAAATTAGTTACCAATGAGGCCAAAGGTATAAGGAACATCAGGGCCAACCCTAGGAGGGGTTCTAAATTAGAACTGTCTTGTAGTATGTCCAATTCCAACCTCATAGTAGTATTTTGTATCAAACTGGCAGAAGTTCAAACAAATATTACTTTGGGTTCACAAATCATCTTATCAAAAAAACAAAGCAAATATCCATGAAACTAAACACTTGGTGATTTTGATCAAGTATTTGAATGAAGAACCACCTTCAAATTGTTGATTGAACAGTGATGAATATAGCTAGACTTATAAGTGTAAAACTTGTAGGTTTGAACTTTCCCATTAGAACTAGATTTTTCCTTGGAGTGCTCTGCTCAATAGAGCACTTTGCTTGAACCAGGTTCATCCATTGTCACCCATGATATGATCACACCTTTCCCATCATGGTCTCCTTGAGTTATATGAACCTTCATTGGCTAAGCTTCAAGAAAATTAACACATTCCACAAACTTATAGCATGTAATAATAGAGAAATATCCCTGCATCTTCTCAAAATTTATTCCTACCAAATACAAGACCCACCAACTACCTCTACAGGTCTGATAATCTAAAGCCACTAATTGAAATGACAAGACCACCTTACATCTTGGAGGCCACCATATGCCATCAAAACACCGTAGTATCTGCCATAATGAACATTAATGTAAAAATAAGACATCAGAACTTGGCGTAAATGGTTCATTTCTGACTAATAAATGAAAGCACGGTAGCTAATGTATGCCGTACGCTCAAGGGAGGCACACAATTTTCATAAGCTCATGTATATATGATGATAAGAAATGAAATTGTTTTTAAGGAAGATAAAGACAGAGAAGCAAAAACTAATTAGGCTGAACCCCAAATAGTTAAGTGATACAACTCATAATCTTAGCTAAAATAAAATGGGTGACAACTTTATGCCCATTATCTATTATAATTTATAAGACAAATAATAATAGTTTTCAAGTGTTGCATTCATGATTGTCATAAGAGATATTTGATTAACGATTGTGAAACCAGAAGAGCATCAATTATCACAAAGAATTCAAGAACCTTTCATCAACTTTCCTTTTATTCTATTTTAGGAGTATAATTTATTAGTAAAAAAAAGGATACAATGAATAAACAAACAAAAGAAGTGGCCTAAAAAAAGAGATAGGCATACACATGATGCTAATGGAAAGCACCAAAGGTACAAAATGACCACTCTAAAGCATGAAAATATCGAAATCGAATGAAAATTAGAAGAAATCGAATGAAAATTAGAATTGATGATTGAAATTGTGATCTCCAACCAACTGATCCAACAAATGGCCACTAGAAAGAAGAGCTTAAGAGTCATATTTATATATATATACACCAATTACATCTTTAGGATCTGAATGGCCAAAATACTATCCACTTCTCATAAACATATCACAAATAACTACTGTACACTGGACCAAAGAATAACTTAATGGATTGATCTTCCATAAAATAACTTTCAGTCATGTCATTTATTCACACATCTTTAACATCTCTGTATTGAATTTCTAGAAGCTTCCAAGCTAAATTAAAACAAGAAATTGATGCTGAAACTAGTTTTGCACATAATAACCTTCCAATGGTATTAGCTCTCTGATAACATTATGTAAAGTAAAGATTCTCAGTAAAGTCCCTTTTCTACAACATCCAGCCAGAGGTTGCACCTAGAATGGCAAAACTGATTAAGATATCGGCCTATGAAACAAAACCTTGGGTCAAACAAGGATTTCAATTTAATACTACTGTAACCCAACAAGAAACGCATCAAAGATTTGGTCAGTTCATGTATGGATCAAAGAACTCAAATCCTATTCAGCATTAGGGTGTAAAATTGCAAATTAATAAAAATTTCAACATAACATGACTTTCTTATCCATCGTCTTCTTAACCTTCTAAGCAAATATAGTGAAGACATTAGTTTTTCCCCCCTTCATTAATACATAATAAAATATACATACATATTTTGTGAGGGAATTTCTTTTAAACTCACTTCTTTGAAATCGAAGTATCGCCTGCAGTAGCAGAAGCAGGAATAGGGAACTTCGATAGAAAAGGAAGCACCAACAAGGAAGGGAAGCCATAAATTTTTGGCTTGTTGAAAAACGTTGAAAAGATGACAACCATAACTGGGAAAGGGTACAAATAAGATACAAGATATCTCACCTTTTCATTCATTACTAATGCTGGAAATATTGCAGATTCTAACAATGTTGAAAAATGTGGTGAAACTAGTCTCCAACCCTACATCAGATGATATGCCAAAAGTGAGGAAAGTAACAAATGGCATAATTAAACACAAATGAACGTACACGAGATTTGCCTTGAACGATAAACAAAACGGTAAAGATCTTACTGGGCCTGTTTCCAAGACACGTGAAATAACATCAAAACCTAATGAAACAATTCGCTCTGGCAGAAAATTTAGCTTCTGTAAGACATATGAAATGCTTCAGAATGTGACTGGAAGAAAACACAGTGATAGAACAAAGTAGTTAAACAAACAAGTTGTAAGCCAAGCAATGTTCCAGAACCAATTTCATCTCCAGTTGGACACGTGAACAACATATGCATACTTAGAATGCAAGCATAAAAGATGAACCAAAATTTTTACCAATACAAGAATGGATAATGCAAAATAATTATTGCTTGTTTTTTAACCACTAAATAAATTTGATTATCTTACACTGATATTAATGCTTTGCTTGACTATTTTAGACGCACAGTTTATAATATTTGGCATCAACTTGAAAGTATAATAACACAGCCATTGAGGTTGCATGCTCAAAAGCAGCAAAGGGCTCAATTTTAATAAAGTTGTACAAGCATATATACACTAATTACTTATCGGAATGCTTCCTGTGGCGGGTAACTAGAGCACAAAAAATGAGTAAAGCCCTCATTTATGGGCTTGCCAAGAATCATTAGTTTCTAGAAGGTTTTTATTATCAGCTTCATTGTTGTCTTGTTGGAGCAGAAGCATTGAATCTACGGTCTCTTTTATTGGCTTCAATGATTTCGGGACAACATTTTCTCTACCATTAAAAGCTTGTTCAGGACAAATTTCTTAGAGCTTATTTATCTTATGAACGAGGTGTTTCCATTCAGTGCAACATATTGGAAAGAACTATAGTTGCGACTGACCTTATGAACGACATGTTGCCATATATTTCTGAGTTTGTCTTTAGATAATGGAAATGATTATCAAGTATACATGATCAAATCATCCATAAAATTCAATAAAATTTGAGCAAAACAAAACAACATCCCAATAACCCAAATAGGGGAACAAACCAAATTATTGAGTCAAATTTCAAAACTAACACTAACCCATTACTTAAAATCACAAAACAAACGAACCCAGATCTTAGATTAAGAAATCAACAAGCTAAGTAGAAGAAGAAACCTGAAGACAGTCTAGAGATATTAGAGTTCACTGTTGGAAGAGCTTCCTTTCTATCATCTCTATCCTTTGCAGGATTCAACCCATCTTCTTCCTTTGAATCAAAGCATGGAAAACAACCTATTTCTTCAATTGATCCAAATCTTAACAAAAATCCCAAACCCCCCAACTCATCCACTGAAATCCCTTTTGGGTTTTTCACTCAACTGTGTTTAGATCCACTTGAAGCCGAGCAGAGGCACAAGAGAAGAATAAAACAATAGAAGAATCAAAGTTTCAAATGAAGAAGAAGAAACAAAGTTGGAGAAATTAAATGAAGAAGAAATATAAAAAGAGAAAGCTTTGTTGGTTTTTGATTCGTTGAGAGACGATTAGCAGAACAGATCTCGGCGAAAAGAACAATCCTTTCTACTGATTGTTGCTGCTGCTCGAACCTCTCGTAAACCAAGACTGAGTTGTGTTCTGCATAATTTGAAGAAAAATAAGAAACACTGATTCACTGAGAGATGAGGAGATGAGCAAAGTGTGTGAAAAGAAGTGTGAGAGATCTGAAGAGCAGTGTCAGCTTACCTTGATGTCTCCATTGATGGAGTCTCGATCGAAAGAGAGAGAGCTGTTGAAGGTGTTTTTCTATTTTTGAAGAGTGCAGACATGAGAAGGATCTCGATGCACGATGTCAGCATAAGAAGGAGAGGGAGACATGAGAAGGATGTCAACATGAGAGGGGCACATGGAGGAGGAGAATTGCAGGAGAGGGATGTGTTTTTTAGGTTTGTAGGTTGGAGGGAGTGGAGAATCGGGCGCGATGTCAATAATTGGCGAGCGCTTTCAGCTTTTTAAAATCCCGCCCTATTTTAATAGCATTTTCTGATTTCAATAGGAACCCAAAATTGGCTTTTATAGCAAATGTCTGAAAAACGCTATTATGAAATGCTATAAAAGCTGAATTTTATTGTAGTGACTGGAGTATACGGTAAGGTATACTTCTTCTTTTAGTTCTTCAGTTCTTGCTTCTTCAGTTCCTCTTCTTCTTCAGTTCTTCTTCTTCTTCAGTTCTTCTTCTTCAGCACTTTTGGTATACTTCGGTGCTTAAACTGATCAGTTGTATTTTTCGGTGCTTAAACTAAAATGTTAAGTATTTTTGCTTAAACTGAAAATCTGAAATGTTAAGTATTTGTATTTTTCAATGCTTAAACTGAATTGTTAAATGTTTGTGCATTGTGCTTAAACTGAAATGTTAAGTATTTGTGCTTAAACTGATCAGTTGAAATGTTAAGTATTTGTGCTTAAACTGATCAGTTGTATAGTTTGAAATGTTTAAGTATTTGTGCTTAAACTGATCAGGAGTATACGATATACTTCTTTTTCGTGCTTAAACTGAATCCATGGAAACTCAAGTTCACAACAAATTAATGAATTGATCAGTTGTATTTGTATGCTTCTTTAGTTCTTCTTCTTTGAATGTTTATCAGTATTTCATTCATGTTTGTATGTTTGAAATGAAATGCTCTGTACGTTTGTATGTTTGAAATGAAATGCTCTGTATGTTTGTATGTTTTATATTTCTCATTTTTGTAGCTAACTGGTATATTTAGTTATATTAGGAGATTGAACAGGTGGGGTGGCAATCTATATTTTGTAGCTAATTGTTCTATTGTATTTTGTATGCACATTTACGGACAAACATATTATTTTGTTTTAGCAGGCTCCAAACACCAATGTGAGTGTGATCGTGGACACGCACTTTATATGCTTTACTTGTGTAGACGCCGACGGTACGCATTCTTGAATAATTAATTTCTCTATTTAATTCATGATTCATCATTTAAGATGTGCATATGCTAAATTTCTCTATTTCAGTAACATATGCAAAATTTCCTGAAACAACTGAGTGTATTATGAGTCTATGAATACTACAAGTCTACAATCTGCAAAATCAGGTGGTCTTAATCCTCGACCTCCACTTCTTGTTCTTCACTACAATTCTTACGAGTCTTGATTTCTGCATTTATAGAATTACAATAATAAGGTTAGTCTGATAGTCTCAACTCAACAAACAATACATGTAGGCACATAAATACTAAAATACTGAAATACATAAGGTGATAATGGTGTGATTTAATTTCTTTCAATATAATGCTATATTGCTATATTACTTGATAATTGATTTTGTTTTTCTTTATTTGTTTGAATTTATTTATATATATTTTTCATTATTTTTTACAAAAAAATGCCTCGCTTCGCCTCGAAAAAAGCTTGACCGCCTCGAGGCTTAAAAACGTTTTTTTGGTTGATGTCAAACTGAAAGATATCAGATATGAATAAAGATTTGACTATTTTTTTGGTAATAAACAAACATAACACATCTATTTGTATTGAGTAAAAAGCTTTCTACCACTACCACCCTATTTGTACTTTATCAAAGATTTGATGCTCTGGGTCCAGTAAGCATCTCTTCACTCTCAAAATCCTCTCAATTGTTTGGGTTTTCAGGTATCCTCTTCACCTTCACTTGTTTACTGCTTTTAATCCTTTCTGAATGTTCGATGAAATTCCACACTGAGTGTTTTTTTTTTTCAACACCTGTAGCAATTTTCTAGTTTTAGCAACTACTTGAACTCTGTTACAACCAAACTTTGTTTGAGTCTTGTATAGGGGTGGCTCGTTTCACCATCCAAATAGGCCGCCCCATACTACTAGTCTTGAAGAAGATCACACAGAAATATTAGGTTTAGTTGGGTTTTGATTCATTGATCTATTTTGAAATTTTTTTGTTGCATATTGATTTTCACCCTTTTTTTATGGTATTTTTAGATAAAGAAAATAAAAAGAGGGTGTGAGAATATACTCCCTCCATGAGTTATCCATGTTATAGTCCCAATATTTGCGTGATCTGAACTACCAACATACAATCCGTCCCATGACAACCAAGTGAATGTATGGTGAGAACACATATATCTCATCTAATCACAAGATCAACTAGAAATAAGAGTTGTGTAAGACTCCAAAGGGATGGGTCAAATAACTATGATGTTAGTGGAAAGTGCGGGCAGCAAATATATATTTTTATGAATATACCTTATTTATCGTTTGTAATCACAGGCCGCACCGGGCACATGATAACTACTGCATAAATAAAGTGTGTAGGCGATATCTACTCATTGGCAAACATTCCTCTTGGGAAAAGAGAGGAAGAGAGATTTGTTTTAGGTTTATTGGAACTCCAAAACTTGATACTTGGTTGTGTTTATCAGGTAAGAAATCGCAGAATTCTTAAGCGCCAGCTGATAATTCTTATTTTTTTATTTCACTTCCTTAGTCTTCACATATTTTTGTTTGATTTTGTACAAAGGTTACTATTTAGTTTTCAAATTATTCGTTTTGTTTACTCCCCCGAGTTTGTTGGATTTGATAATTAGAGGGGCCTTCATTTATAGTTAGATTATTGATTTACTCACTTAACTCTTCTTAATAGAATTGTTATATGGTTGGTGCAAGGTTTTTGTACTGTTTAGAGGTGTTTGCTTTGAGGATTTGTCAGGATATTAGCTTGAATTTTTTTAATAGCATGACGGTGTTGTGTTTGTTTTGAAATAAGATCCATACTTTGGCATGCTTATTGTTGTTGTTTGTTGTCTAGGCCATATCAACATATCTTCATATTGCTTGCTTTAGTTCTTACCTGATAAACACAACCAAGTATCAAGTTTTGGAGTTCCAATAAACCTAAAACAAATCTCTCTTCCTCTCTTTTCCCAAGAGGAATGTTTGCCAATGAGTAGATATCGCCTACACACTTTATTTATGCAGTAGTTATCATGTGCCCGGTGCAGCCTGTGACTACAAACAATAAATAAGGTATATTCATAAAAATATATATTTGTTGCCCGCACTTTCCACTAACATCATAGTTATTTGACCCATCCCTTTGGAGTCTTACACAACTCTTATTTCTAGTTGATTTTGTGATTAGGTGAGATATATGTGTTCTCACCATGCAAACATTCACTTGGTTGTCATGGGACGGAATGTATGTTGGTAGTTCAGATCACGCAAATATTGGGACTATAACATGGATAACTCATGGAGGGAGTATATTCTCACACCCTCTTTTTATTTTCTTTACCTTAAAATACCATAAAAAGGGTGAAAATCAATATGCAACAAAAAATTTCAAATAGATCAATGAATCAAAACCCAATTAAACCTAGTATTTCTGTGTGATCTTCTTCAAGACTAGTAGTATGGGGCGGCCTATTTGGATGGTGAAACGAGCCACCCCTAAACAAGACTCAAACAAAGTTTGGTTGTAACAGAGTTCAAGTAGTTGCTAAAACTAGAAAATTGCTACAGGTGTTGAAAAAAAAAAAAACTCAGTGTGGAATTTCATTGAACATTCAGAAAGGATTAAAAGCAGTAAAAAAGTGAAGGTGAAGAGGATACCTGAAAACCCAAACGATTGAGAGGGTTTTGAGAGTGAAGAGATGCTCACTGGACCCAGAGCATCAGATCTTTGATAAAGTACAAATAGGGTGGTAGTGGTAGAAAGCTTTTTACTTAATACAGATAGATATGTTCTGTTTGTTTATTACCAAACAAACAGTCAAATCTTTATTCAGATCAGATATCTTTCACTTTGACATCAACCAAAAAAGCGTTTTTAAGCCTCGAGGCGGTCAAGCTTTTTCCGAGGCGAAGCGAGGCTTTTTTTTTAAAATAATGAAAAATATATATAAAAAAATTCAAACAAATAAAGAAAAACAAAATCAATTATCAAGTGAAATAGCAATATAGCATTATACTGAAAGAATTAAATCACACCATTATCACCTTATGTATTTCAGTATTTTAGTATTTATGTGCCTACATGTATTGTTTGTTGAGTTGAGACTATCAGACTAACCTTATTATTGTAATACTATAAATGCAGAAATCAAAAAAAAATTTGAAGACTCGTAAGAATTGTAGTGAAGAACAAGAAGTGGAGGTCAAGGATTAAGACTTCACCTGATTTTGCAGATTGTAGACTTGTAGTATTCATAGACTCATAGTACACTCAGTTGTTTCAGGAAATTTAGCATATGTTACTGAAATAGAGAAATAGAGAAATTTAGCATATGCACATCTTAAATGATGAATCATGAATTAAATAGAGAAATCAATTATTCAAGAATGCGTACCGTCGGCGTCTACACAAGTAAAGCATATAAAGTGCGTGTCCACGACCACACTCACATTGATGTTTGGAGCCTGCTAAAACAAAGTAATATGTTTGTCAGTAAATGTGCATACAAAATACAATAGAACAATTAGCTACAAAATATAGATTGCCACCCCACCTGTTCAATCTCCTAATATAACTAAATATACCAGTTAGCTACAAAAATGAGCATACAAAAATGAGAAATATAAAACATACAAACATACAGAGCATTTCATTTCAAACTACAAACATGAATGAAATATTGATTAACATTCAAAGAAGAAGAACTGAAGAAGCATACAAATACAACTGATCAATTCCTTAATTTGTTGAGAACTTGAGTTTCCATGGATTCAGTTTAAGCACGAAAGAGAAGTATACCGTATACTCTTGGTCAGTTTAAGCAATAATACTTAAACATTTCAAAGTATACAACTGATCAGTTTAAGCACAAATACAACTGATCAGTTTAAACACAAATACTTAACATTTCAGTTTAAGCACAATGCACAAATACTTAACATTTCAAATACTTAACATTTCAGTTTAAGCACTGAAAAATACAAATACTTAACATTTCAGATTTTCAGTTTAAGCAAAAATACTTAACATTTCAGTTTAAGCACCGAAAAATACAACTGATCAGTTTAAGCACCGAAGTATACCGAAAGTGCTGAAGAAGAAGAACTTAAGAAGAAGAAGAACTGAAGAAGAAGAAGGAGAACTGAAGAAGAAGAGGAACTGAAGAAGCAAGAACTGAAGAACTAAAAGAAGTATATCTTACTGTATACTCCAGTCCAAAGTGCGAATCGCAGATGAAAAACGGCTTCAATCGACCATGGTTCCTGGTTCGATCGGTGGTTCCTGGTTCGATTCGATCTACTCTTCTTCCTCTCTTCTTCTTCAATTCTGCCATTGTTCCCCTCTTCTCTGTCTGCAAATGAAACGAGGAACCAAAATCAATTAGGTTTTTGCAAATTAAAGGATAATGTCTGTCAATCGTTGGATCTGTTTAAAGATCTGAAGCAGATAAGATAATCAGGAATTACAAAAGCGTGCGCCTCATTACGCTTCGAGGCGTACGAGTCGGAACAAGAAGGAGTTCGCCTTCAATTAGCACCTCAACTCGTACGCGCAGAGGCAATTTTTGTGTGCCCCGCCTCGACTCGCGCCTCAAGGCATATGCCTCAAGGCGGCGTTTCAAACGGAGCGCCTGTAAAACAGAACCAATAACGGCGTTTATGATACTAAGCGCCGGTAATAAATTGAGCCTAAAGCACTGCCGGCGTTTATAATGAAGCGCCGGTAAAGAGCGACCTAAATCGACATTTTTTGTATAAAGCGTCGGTATAGAGATACCAATGCCAGCGTTTATTCTCCGCAGCGTCGGTAAAGATAAAAAACAAAAATAAAATTTTTTTTTTGAAAACGCCGTATTAAATGTAATTAAGCGCTGGTAAAGATTGAACAATACCAGCCATTTTCAGAAAGCGTCGGTAAAGAGTAACCAGAGTAACCCATACCGGCGTTTGAATCAAAGCGCCGGTAATTAAAAAGAAAGCGTCGGGCAAGATAAAAAAAACCTCTGGCATCCCATCCCGCGATCCAGATCCCATCCCGTCCTGATTTTTTCAGGTCTTAATGGGATTGAATAATTTCATCCCGTCCCGATCTAGAATGGGATGGGATGAGATGAAGATTTTCAATCCCGTCCCGTCCCGAGCTAATTTTTCACTCTGGTATTGATGAGTATTTTCTAGAATACATCCCTCAACTTTCTGCCATTTAAACATTTAGAAATACCTGCAATGCAGGTTTGGTAGCATATTTTTTGCAGTTACCTATTACATAATTACTAAATGAATATTAAACTCTCTCGAAGTTCAATTTGTATCTGATTTTTTTTTCTATTATCTTCCTATTAGAACATCAGATGATGGAACATGTCGTATCTGGGATATTAGGAATACCTATGACAGTCCTCGCATTTACATTTCCAAAGCCTTCAGATGCTATCACTAGTTTTTTCAAGTTTACATAGTGTGTTTTGGTTGGTTGGTTGGCTGGGGTGGTTTTTGGAATTTGGTAACTGAAATCTTAACTTGTAATTAACTGCAGGGAAGAGCAATGGTCCCTCAACTAGCACCACGCTCTCAACTAGCATTGTTCCCTCAACTAGTACTGATCCACCAAGCCACCAAATATTGTGTTGTGCATATAATGCTAGTGGAACAGTTTTTGTCACTTGTAGCTTAGATACCTATGCAAGGGTAAAACTGAGTGTTATTCTTTGCGTTGTGTACATTATGTTTGTTTAAACTTGTTCTTCTATACTTAGCAAATATATTGTTCAAGATTGAAATGCACTGTTGGATGCATATGAGTTTCTTCTTCAAGAACAAGCAATTTGCAGGTGTGGAATGCTTTGAAGTCTAACATACATGAGTGCAAGCAACCAAATTATGAGATTGATTAAAGAAAATGAAATGCATATAATCAGAGCATGCTAATCTCGTCCCGTCCCGTATCGATCCCGTATGAACGGGATGGGTTTATCGATCTCGTCCCATCCCGTCCTGTATCGATCCCGTATGAACGAGATGGCATAGGGATGGGTTTATCTCGTCCCATCCCGTCTCGTACCCACCCCTACTTCAACCCATTCTGCTGATGAAAATAAAATTATGTTTTCTACAACGCCGCTTTAGATGTTACAAGCGCCGGTATTGGTTACCCTTAACTGGCGTTTGTGTTATGAAGCGTCGGCCGAGATAAAACCCCGCCATCCTATCGCAAACAAAATTGTGTTTTTTTGAAAGGCCGTAGTGGCTGTAAATAAGCGCCGGTCAAAAGCTTACACTACCAGTGCTTCAAAACAAAAGCGTCGGTTAATACACTAAAATGTGACAGTGCTATCCACACACACACACTGAGTTGAGGATGATTATGAATTTCTTCTAACTTATGGAGAATATTAAATTATTTGGAAATTTGTTGATACACTAAAATGACACTGTTGGTTTCCTGCATTTCTTGAAGTTTTAAAATGAACACTGTTTGACCAAGTTTTGTTGAGTCAGTAATGTTTGTGGGTAACATTTATGGAAACCCTCACGAGACTATAACTCGTCCACTAGAGGTAATCTAGGGGTTTAAAGCCTTGTTGCACGTTTAAGGTAAGTGCAACCGATGATTCCTGCGAAAGTGAGTTAGAATTTTCTTTTTATTGTTTTGCTCGAGGACTAGCAAAATATAGGTTTGGGGGTATTTGATAGTCACATAATATACCCCTTAATTTATACATGTTAGTGTTTCGATTATTATATTTTATAGTAATTATTTCGTTTTCATATCTTTGTAGGAATTTGAGCGTAAACGACGAAATCACATTAAAGCGGCAAGTTAAGGAACGACAATTAGTCGATTCCAATGGTGGTATAAAGCAATCACAAAACCTAAACCTAAACCTAACTCATACCCTAAAACCCATAACCTAATTCATACCCGAAAACCCAAAACCTAATTCATAATCTAATTCATACCCTAAAACCAATTCATACCCTAAAACCAAACCCAAACCTAATCATTCTCCTACCCTCATTGATGAATCATTCCCTCATTCCATCCCTATTCATCTTGATTATTCTCTATAAATAAAGGAGGATAGGGTGAGAATGAGGGGAGGAAAGAGAAGGGAAAAGAAGAGAATTAGAAATCAAAACCTCTTCCTCAATGGAGATTTCCTCAAAGGAGCTCCTCTCTCAAAGGTGATTCACAATCACCCTCACCACTCATCCATCTCTCACTCACTCCACTCACTCAGCACACAGTCACCTCGCCACCACCGTCACCTCGCCACCACCGTCACCTCGCTACCTCCATCGCCAGACAGCACGTCGCCACCGCCAACCACCGTGAAACAGGGTGGTCACGCCCCTGTTTCACGTCCAATTTCCAACTCCACCACCACTCCCTGCTCCTCTCCCCTGTCCACACAACCGCCACCACCTCCGCACGAATCCCACCACCACAACAGGCCACGAACCAGCCACGAACCAGCCGCGACAGAGCCACCGCAAACGCCGTGAAACAGAGTCGCACCGCGACTCTGTTTCGCCTCGCGACAGAGCTTGCTCCTCCCCTCTCTCGGCCTCTTTTCGTCTCGAGTTACTTCTCTCACGACCACCGTCACGACCCGACCAAGCACTGCAACCACCACCTCGCGACAGAGCTCGCAACCGAGCGAAAACGGAGCGAAAACAGGGAGTCCTCTCCCGATTTCTCGCTCTGAATTTGCACTGTTTATTTGGTTTTTCTTCACTTTTTTTTCGTCTTTGCAGGTTCTAGGATCGATTTGAGGACGAGGGAGACCGCGAGGAGCGAGAACGAGGCCGCGAGAGCCGCCGTCTCGCTAGATAAGAAGATTGGACCTCGCTGTGTACTGTAGCAGGGCGGGAAATAACTGAAATTCGTTTTTTGGCTATTTCCACCCCCGGATTTGCTCTGTACCACCACAGAGCGGGTTTTGGGCCATTTCCTCGGGATTCGTGCACACCCACCTGCTGATTTGCTGAGTGCCACCATCTCAAGCTTGTGATAAACTAATTGGGTTGTATAAATTATTTTAAATTTATTTTACTGAATGGTTTGCTTAATTGTCATTACAAGTTATTTCTGAATTTTGATAATTTGCTTTCACCTTGCATTTTCGAGTAAGTAAACTTGATATGTTTGGTAGTTAGAATTACCCTTTATTAATATTCAAAGCATGTGCTAAAAAATTATTAAGCTTAAACTTTGATTAAGTGTGCCCTAAAAAGACATTTAATACTTAGTAAGAGCATATTTGCTTGAAATAATTTGTGAATGTTTGATAGAAACATGATATAAGTTTAATTGGATTATAACGATCATATATTCGGTGTAAGCAAGGGATTCTCATTCCTAACGCTTCTCATATTTAAATTCAGTAATTTAGATTTAGATAATTTTGCTAACTAAATTGTGAGTCCAAGTTCACCAAAAATCCATTTCATATATATCTTTTATTTTATTTTTCTTAATTTTCTTATTTTTAAATCTATTTTTAGTTTAGCTTTAAAAATGCTGTAACCCCCTTTCCTATAAATTAGTTTAATTAAATTTCTAAATTCAATTTAATCCACCTTCCTCGTGGGATCGACCCGTACTTGCCGTTGTCTACCAGTTAGGCACCGTGCACTTGCGGTTATTACAAGTGGGCTGAATTAACCTATTTATTTAGGTTAGTTAAATCTGCATCAAGTTTTTGGCGCCGTTGCCGGGGAAAGTTGTGGTGCAATCGAATTTAAGATTTATTTTCACTAATTATAAATTTAAAAAAAAAAAAAAACAGAACAAACATTTAAAAAAAAAAAAAAAAGAGAAAAACAAAACAAAACAAAAATTACAAAAAAAACAAAACAAAAAATTTATTTTTATTTTTATTTTGTTCTTTTTACACTCATTTTGTGTTTGATTTTGCAGATTACACGCTTCTCGAGGAAATTGGACGATCCTGCAAAACATCAAGCAAATTTCTATTTTTATTTTGTGAGGAGAGTTTTAATTTTATTTTCACCTCGTTTTACGAGTGTGTGGTGTAATAATCTTTAAACTTTACTATTTTTCATTATGTTTAATCACTAAAAAAAAAAAAAACCCAAAATTTTCTAAGTCAAAAGAAATTATAGGGAAACAATTTTAATTGTTACCCAATAATTTTTTATGATTTACAAATACGACTTCTAAGACCAAGACCAGTAAATTTATTTGCATATGCTTGTGTGTTGAGTGAAATAGATAAAAAGAAGTCGAATTTTTTTGAATTGTGCTAACTTTTTGTGCAGATTGAAATACGCACACTGTAAGTATTTCTATCACACGCAATGTATTAGCGACTCGGGTGCTTTGTGTAATTGTTTTAAATTGTGTGATTGGTTGTTAAATTTTTGTAATTGTGGATGCTAAACTTTAGTAATTCATAATAAGCAGACCCAGCTTATAAATAGAAACTGGTGGGACTTGATATCCCCACCTCATCACTCCAGCTGTGTGCAACCAATAGACAAACATAATTAAAATCAATTAGCAAGTTAGATAGAGAATCTTTTAGGTACGGTGTTCATAGGACAACCAAGACCAAGGTTAATCAAATAATTTTTGTGTTGACCAAAGCTAAAAGTGACGATGGGTTTAATCATTCAATGAACTCCGAGAGGCCACTGCCACAAGGGTAATTTACCCGGTACGCCGAGTCATAAGTAAGCTACGATCCACAAGAAGAATTTGTGTAACCCACAGTTTTTGGTTAGGAACACAATCCTCAAGTGTACATTTAACATCACATCGTTCTCATATCTATTGCCTTACAGAGCGGTAGCACAAGGAAGTACTTAATTGGACCATTGTGACCTCCTTCTCTTGTGCGATAATCCGGTTTCTTTGAAACAAAACTCTAGCCTACTGATTTTGAACTTTGCGGTGTAAAGTGTACACTCTTATGATCAACTTGTAGCACCCATTATTCTGTCATAAAGATTACATAAGAAATAATTGTCCCCCAAAGATAAAAAGATAATTAATCTCAAAAACACTAATTTCTTAGGGAGGCATTTTTTTTCTTGTGCATCAATTGATTGCTGATTGCGTGTGAGTCTGTGCATATTTTGTTTAGAGTTAGTAATACAAATAAATAATTACAAAAAAAAAATTTAATTAAAAATTTTTAAAAAAAATGAACACAAGGGATTATCCAGCCTATTTTTCCGAGCAAGTCAATTCATTTTATGACATGCGACGACCTGATTATGATCCATATTTAGATTATTACAACCCAGGTCTAGCTTATCATCCTGACTTCTCATGGGCTCATGGTCAGTACCATGAAGGCTCTCTAGACACTCCTCAGACTCCTCAAGCTTTCATTCCTGATAATGAGTCTCAATTTAATCGAGTTGTTCCTCCTTTTAACACATCTAGTTTAGAGGACGCCTTAACTAGTGTCATGCAGCGAACAGGAGCAATACTTGAGCAAAATTCTCAGGACATCGCAGAATTGATAGCTAATTCTCAACAAAATGCTCAAGCTATCAAGAATCTTGAGATGACGTTGAGTCAGATAGCTGATTCATTTCCTGAGATAGAGTCAGAAATATTCCCTAGCCAACCTATTTCCAACCCAATGGTCAATTTGAACTTAGTGGCTCTTCTGAGTCAGACAGTGAAGCTGACCAATCCATTACTACCATTGGGAATGGAAATATGGTTGACAATCAGGTAGAAATGCCTGATATAGGTGTCATTAAGTTGTTTACCCAGGTTGCATCCTCATCTCATAAGAAAGGTGATACAGCCTCATTTATTGATGAACCTGTAGAGTCTGAGACACTAAAGACATCTCCTTCCCATGTTGACTCATGCCTCCCTAGTGACTCATGCATCGATTCAAACTGTGAACATTCTTTAGAGTCTCCCCTTGACTGTTTAAAGGCTTGTTTGACTTATTTTAGTTTAGACTTTGATGTTGATGATTCCATTAGGGAAGTCAATGATTTGCTTGACTCAGTCCCCATTGTGGATCCTAGTTATAAATGGAAGTCTAAAGTGAATCATCTTTCACTCAGTGAGTCAAAACTAGTCCCATCAGTTGAGCCACCTGCGCTTGACCTTAAACATGTACAATTACCTGACACCCTTAGGTATGCATTTTCAGGTGATGAGTTGTCTAGACCAATATCTCTATATGATTCATGTGATGAGCCTGTACCACCTGATATATCCATCGTCTCATCTACTTGCATCACATTTCCATTTACTAAGGCTACTTTCACCGATCCCTTGTGTTGTAGTGAGGATTTCAGTTTTCACCATCCTGTTGTGCAAATTATCCAATCTTCTGATTTGGAACCAGACATATGATGTTCCCTTTTTGGAGCACGTAAGTATCCTTAGTTGTGTCTGACTACTGGTCACTTTTGGAATATCCTAGTGTATTTGGTGCCCCATGTGATTGCTATATTTTGGTGGACTGATCCTCAATTGTTCAGGTTGTTGATATACGACCATGAACTAAGTATTTGTCATGTTCTTCCTCTCCACTTTTCGATACACCATTTTTTAGGAAGAATATTTGTCGGGCTGATGACGTTAAACCAAGCTCTAATGGGAGGCAGCCTAGCTTTAGTTGTGTGTCTCTGCTGTTAGTCTGGATTGATTTTCGAGTACCCTATTTAGTTGTGTTTCACTCATACTCGCTAGCTCCGTAACAGTTTTGACTTACAACTTGTTTTTTTTTTTTTTAGTTTTCTTTGTTAGTGTCGAGTCTGCATTTTATCGATTTCTTATGACGACTCCATGATTCTTATGTTTGTGAGCCTCATTGATGGATGACTTCTTGGAAATTGGTAAATTCTTCACCACGGTAATACTGTTCTAACCTCCTCTCATATACTTACTTCATTCATTTGTCAGCATTATTTTATTAAACATTGAGGACAATGTTTGGATTAGGTTTGGGGGTAGATTCATGAGTCGGTGAATTTTTATTTTTTTCGTAGTGTTTTCTTTTCTTATCTCAAACCTTTTTCTGTCAAGAAAACGTGGTCTTTTGCGATTATGAAAATGGATTTTAAATGTTTTATGCTTAAGAAAATGCAAATCAACTTGACATATTGGTATATTGATAAAGACTGAAAGTTTAGCATGATCCTTAAGTTAGATCTAGTTCATAAGATTTTTCAACTCGATTATCTTTGCACCATGAGCCATGTTAGCATAACTTGAAGTGATGAGTTAAATATATGCTAGAAAACCTTAGAATAATAGTGGAGACTTAACCCTGAAAGTTTTGAACCTTTCTATTTTTCTGAGGGTTATACATAAGCTCTGATTTTTCTTGGGTCCGTATTATCTCGTTGATGATCTCATTATTCTCATTTTTCTGATCAATTGCTTTGGGACTGACATCGAAATTGAATTATTACACTAGAACTTCTTGGCTTATTCAATTAAGATATCATAAAACTGACCCGAACTTAGGAAATGATCTAGGCATTTTTTTCTTTAGACCATTAACTAGCCTTTTAACTTACCCATAACATTAACCTTTTTGTAGCATTTTGAGCCTTAGAATAACTTTAATTTGTTAACCCATTAACCTTTACCCAACTTTTTTTGGGAATGTGTACGGATGAATATACTTGGTGAAAAAAGGGCACGAAAAAAGCAAAATATGAGATATTTCATCATAAATCCTCTATTGAAAAAAAAAAAAAAAAAAAGGTTGAAGAAAAGAAAAATGGCTATAACAAATAAAAAGATTTTTTTTCAATGAGGATAAAGATGTGAGAATGAAGAAAAAATTGATGGTGCGCAACATTGGTTTATTCTTGATAGCCCTAATTGTTCGTTGAATGGGTGTACACATTCCTAGAAATTTTTGTTAGAATCCTTTGACATTCCTTATTAACCATTACCAAAGCCCCATTACAACCCAACAAAGTCCTAGTTGATCTTAGGTAAAGGTTGGTTTCGTAGATGTGGAGATTTAATAACCAAGACCTATGATGTTTGATTCAACATTCCCAAAAGTAATTGATATTCTTGTCCATGAGATCATGTTCATTCCATTCTTGAAAAGTCCGTTCTTCATATTACTATATGTGAGATGATTGTTTTCCATTATTTACTCTTTTCCTCACATATAAATTGAGTGAAATACCAAATTTCTGAGTGTTTTATTGTGAGTGACATGAGAGGTTTGAAGTCAAAACAAACTTTCTACAGGAGATTTAGTCATTGTTTTACTCTGAAATGAAAAGTTATGTTGACAGTGCTATCCACACACACACACTGAGTTGAGGATGATTATGAATTTCTTCTAACTTATGGAGAATATTAAATTATTTGGAAATTTGTTGATACACTAAAATGACACTGTTGGTTTCCTGCATTTCTTGAAGTTTTAAAATGAACACTGTTTGACCAAGTTTTGTTGAGTCAGTAATGTTTGTGGGTAACATTTATGGAAACCCTCACGAGACTATAACTCGTCCACTAGAGGTAATCTAGGGGTTTAAAGCCTTGTTGCACGTTTAAGGTAAGTGCAACCGATGATTCCTGCGAAAGTGAGTTAGAATTTTCTTTTTATTGTTTTGCTCGAGGACTAGCAAAATATAGGTTTGGGGGTATTTGATAGTCACATAATATACCCCTTAATTTATACATGTTAGTGTTTCGATTATTATATTTTATAGTAATTATTTCGTTTTCATATCTTTGTAGGAATTTGAGCGTAAACGACGAAATCACATTGAAGCGGCAAGTTAAGGAACGACAATTAGTCGATTCCAATGGTGGTATAAAGCAATCACAAAACCTAAACCTAAACCTAACTCATACCCTAAAACCCATAACCTAATTCATACCCTAAAACCCAAAACCTAATTCATAACCTAATTCATACCCTAAAACCAAACCCAAACCTAATCATTCTCCTACCCTCATTGATGAATCATTCCCTCATTCCATCCCTATTCATCTTGATTATTCTCTATAAATAAAGGAGGATAGGGTGAGAATGAGGGGAGGAAAGAGAAGGGAAAAGAAGAGAATTAGAAATCAAAACCTCTTCCTCAATGGAGATTTCCTCAAAGGAGCTCCTCTCTCAAAGGTGATTCACAATCACCCTCACCACTCATCCATCTCTCACTCACTCCACTCACTCAGCACACAGTCACCTCGCCACCACCGTCACCTCGCCACCACCGTCACCTCGCTACCTCCATCGCCAGACAGCACGTCGCCACCGCCAACCACCGTGAAACAGGGTGGTCACGCCCCTGTTTCACGTCCAATTTCCAACTCCACCACCACTCCCTGCTCCTCTCCCCTGTCCACACAACCGCCACCACCTCCGCACGAATCCCACCACCACAACAGGCCACGAACCAGCCGCGAACCAGCCGCGACAGAGCCACCGCAAACGTCGTGAAACAGAGTCGCACCGCGACTCTGTTTCGCCTCGCGACAGAGCTTGCTCCTCCCCTCTCTCGGCCTCTTTTCGTCTCGAGTTACTTCTCTCACGACCACCGTCACGACCCGACCAAACACTGCAACCACCACCTCGCGACAGAGCTCGCAACCGAGCGAAAACGGAGCGAAAACAGGGAGTCCTCTCCCGATTTCTCGCTCTGAATTTGCACTGTTTATTTGGTTTTTCTTCACTTTTTTTTCGTCTTTGCAGGTTCTAGGATCGATTTGAGGACGAGGGAGACCGCGAGGAGCGAGAACGAGGCCGCGAGAGCCGCCGTCTCGCTGGATAAGAAGATTGGACCTCGCTGTGTACTGTAGCAGGGCGGGAAATAACTGAAATTCGTTTTTTGGCTATTTCCACCCCCGAATTTGCTCTGTACCACCACATAGCGGGTTTTGGGCCATTTCCTCGGGATTCATGCACACCCACCTGCTGATTTGCTGAGTGCCACCATCTCAAGCTTGTGATAAACTAATTGGGTTGTATAAATTATTTTAAATTTATTTTACTGAATGGTTTGCTTAATTGTCATTACAAGTTATTTCTGAATTTTGATAATTTGCTTTCACCTTGCATTTTCGATTAAGTAAACTTGATATGTTTGGTAGTTAGAATTACCCTTTATTAATATTCAAAGCATGTGCTAAAAAATTATTAAGCTTAAACTTTGATTAAGTGTGCCCTAAAAAGACATTTAATACTTAGTAAGAGCATATTTGCTTGAAATAATTTGTGAATGTTTGATAGAAACATGATATAAGTTTAATTGGATTATAACGATCATATATTCGGTGTAAGCAAGGGATTCTCATTCCTAACGCTTCTCATATTTAAATTCAGTAATTTAGATTTAGATAATTTTGCTAACTAAATTGTGAGTCCAAGTTCACCAAAAATCCATTTCATATATATCTTTTATTTTATTTTTCTTAATTTTCTTATTTTTAAATCTATTTTTAGTTTAGTTTTAAAAATGCTGTAACCCCCTTTCCTATAAATTAGTTTAATTAAATTTCTAAATTCAATTTAATCCACCTTCCTCGTGGGATCGACCCGTACTTGTCGTTGTCTACCAGTTAGGCACCGTGCACTTGCGGTTATTACAAGTGGGCTGAATTAACCTATTTATTTAGGTTAGTTAAATCTGCATCAACGATCTTGGGACCAAGGAATTGACCTAGGGCTTGTAGGGCTTGGTGAATTTGTCGAGGATGAGGTGGACCAAGGGGGAGATGGCACCAGCACCACTGCGAGATTTGTCAGATGGAGGTGCGGTGGTGGAAGAACAAGTGGTTGTACGTGCGTAGAGTCACCTTTTGGCGCAAATCTGGCCAGGGGTCCTGGTTGTGTGTGACTTGCTCTTTATTATTGGATACCCAAATTAAAATAACAATTCCTTTTATTATCATAAGGATATAATAGTGTGGTATCATTATTTTAGTTATATAACACTGTTATATTTGTTTGTTAATGGCAGCCAAAATAGAACATTTCCACCAAAATATGTGGAAAGACATCCAGATTCATTTGTATGTTATGTGTGGGAGCATAAAATAACCTTTAGCCCAATTGGATAAAGAAGCCCAAGGATTTGGGCCTTTCCTAAGAAACCCGAAGATTATCCATGAAAGCTACAAGTATAGGAGGCCCGAGCCCGGGTCTAATACAAACTCAGTATCAATAGAACACTATTTCCTCAGCAGAGGAGAAGTGCTCGACGCCAACCACCATGCTCAGCTGAGCACGTGGACTTAAGAAAAGAGATATCTCAAAACAAGGAATTATAACCGATCATGGAAATTACAACTACCTGAAAGAAGTTGCAACCGCTTGCAAGTAGATAACCTACTAATCTACCACGCGTCTTACTCATCAGCCACGTGTCTTACTCATCAGCTACGTGTCTCACTCCTCAGCCAGCAGTTAATTCTTTCATTATCTATAAATAGTCAAATGCAAAACCTTATGGAGGTAACACTTTCTTGACTTACAATTTTCTATTCAAATATAGAGCTATTTCTCATTTTCCGAAAAACATTATTCTAACTTTGGCATCCGAGTCCCCGTGGCAGGCACCACACCGGTGTCAAGAATTAATTTCTACCTTGTGCAGATTACTCCGCGTGATCAGCACGTGATCCTATCTTATGCAGATTGCTCCGCGTGATCAGCACGTGATCCGACGAAAATTTGCATCCACAAATTGGTGTTTTCAATGAGAAGAATGATTAAACTCATTGCATGCTCTCTTCCATTCACAAAAAAAAAAATTCATTCACTCATATTCAAATTTCACTCACAAACACTTTTTTCAATTCAATACAATGGTAGGAACTCGAAAGCAAACTAGCAAAAATAATGTTACAAGGTATTCTGCTTGTATTAGGTTGTCATCGTCATCACAAGTTCAACCACTACCAGCCGGACAGCCATAGTGGGTCTGCCACCGCCTACTGACCATCAATCGCAACCTTCTGCCACAAGCCAAATGGAGATGGGATGGCACGAGATCGAGATCGCAGGATGGGATGCCCACCACTAATGTGAAGTGAAGTTAGATTTTTCTAGGAAAACTTTTTGCTCCTTGGGTTTTTCCTCTTTGTGTCGTTGTTTAATAGGATCGAGACGTGGCATACCATAGTAAGTTTTTCTCCTTATGTCATTGTTTAATAAGATCAAAACATGTGGCACTACCAGAATAGTTATTGCAGTAACACTACCAGAATAGTTATTGCAGTATCACTACCAGAATAGTTAATAAGATCAAAACATGTGGCACTACCAGAATTTTCCTTTTATTTACGATTAACACTACAAAGTAAGCATTCGAAACAACCTACCTATCATTCTCCCATTGACCTATCAAAAAATTCATCTAACTCTTTTGGGAAGGTTTCACCATTATGGCTTTGAATCAGACTGGTATTGGCTTGATATTGAAATTCGGAGGACATGAGAGCAAAGATTGTGATTTCGTTTTTCGAGTTAATTTTCGGTCTCCTGATTTTAAGAAATATTTCAGTGTGTAAAGAAAAACGTAAATATTTCAATGATATATGAAATATATAATGAATTTCAAGGGTATTTGAAATTTGTGAAAATAAATAAGATGGAAGTAAAGAAATCTATTAAACATATTAAATGAAGCCTAAATACTAAGAAATCAAACAAACATGAAATCATTATAGAATTAGAAAATCATGGGGTGGTTTCAAAATCAATATATAAGTAGAAGAAATGATAATTAGAAAATAGGGGAGTTGTTTCAAAAATCAATAAATAATTAGAAGAAATGATAATTAAAAAAACCCGAATTTTATGAGAAAAAAACCAAAATTTTTCTAAAAAACCTAGAAAATATCTACTTTTGGTAGCTGAATTTTGCATTTTTTTGAAATTTATGGAAAAAATTTCCGAAATTTATGAAAAAAAAACTCAAAATTTTTCTATTTTTTTTCTTTCGCCTTTTTTTTTCTTTCGAAAAATGACTTTTAAGGCCTATTTTTTCACAAAATAGACTATTTAGATACCGTAGTTGTAACGACCTGATCCACACAGTATGAAATTGTCCGTTCTGGGCCCAATCGGCCCGCACGGCTTTAAAACGCATCATATCAGAGTGTGCACAACGGACTGCCCCAGCTCTCGATACAATATTGTCCGCTTTGGGATCCACGGGCCTGTCGGGACTATCAGGCCTATTGGGCTCCAACCCTCACCCTCACCCTCCTCATTTTAAACGTGTCATACTATGGGGATCCGACCTCGCACATAAGTAGCTCATCCCCCTCCCCCACACAGGCGATGTGGGACTATGTCCCCCTTTGTAGCTCATCTAACCCCTCTTGGGCCTATTGGGCTCCAATCCTCACCCTCAGGTCTGCCCACTCCAGGGTCTCACAGTAGTTGATGTAATGGCTAATTTGTACCTACTTTTATCCTTGTATGACCAACAAAGACTCTTATATTAACCCAGGTTAATCAATAAAGTTATAAGACATTTTCACCATTCCTAAACAAATACAAAACCTAATTTTATACTTTTATGACCAACAAAGACTTTTTATTAATTATTTTAATTATGACCAACCAATTGATGGTTGGGTTTTTTGAAAATTGTAAATTGACATAAATCATCAACTTATATAGCCAAAACCAAACAAATCAAACGATTATTGAAATCATGTAGTTTGCAACGTTAAATAATAAATTGATGACTCTGTATTTCAAAAAAATTGACAGTTTTTAAGTTTTGAGGTTATCAATGAACAAGTTAAGAGGTAATGACTATTATCTACTTAGAACTGAAATCATTTCCCCTATCCCCACACACACAATAATAATAATAATAATAATAATAATAATAATAATAATAATAATAATAATAATAATAATAATAATAATAATAATAATAATAATAATAATAATAATAATAATAATAATAATAATAATAACTAAATAAATAAATAATAAGAACAATGTTATACTTCTATCTCCATTAGATATGTTTTGGAGTGTGATTGTAGAAATTAAAGGCTAGAAATCATCACCTTATATAATCTAACCTAGGAGTGGGCATCCCATCCCCCGATCCCGTCCCATTCTGTCCCGATTTATTCGGGTCCTTTTGGGATTGAGTAAATTCATCTAGATCACGTCCTGTCCCGATCTAGAATGAGATGGGATCGGGATGGAGATTTTTAATCTCGCTCATCTCGAACTTATTTATTTAGTATTTATTATTATTAATTTTAATCAAGCTACGTACTCTTCTAAAGGAAAATTTATGATTTGTTGAAATTAAATCAAAACATCTATTGTTGAAAACTTGTTTGATTTAATATTCTTTGTTTAGATAGAAACTTTAGTTTGAATATTTTAGGTCAAATAACCCATGAAAGTTTATGTTTTTTCACATTTTAGATAAGTTATAGGACAATTATTCTTATTGAAAAAAAGGCAAATCATAGTTTGGTCTTGTTTTGCACTATAAGTTATGTAGTTGGAAATTTGGTGAATGAGCAATATTTTCATTTTTGAATTTTTTTTTTTTTTAAATTAAACCTCCAAAGGGGAGGGGCAACTATGGGATGCCAGACCTTTATTACTTATCAAAAAATTGATTTATAAACTAAATGGGGGTACATTACAACTTTACCCGTATTAAAAAAACCAAGCAAATAAACTAGACAAAAACGCCTATCCAAAGACAAGCTCCATATTAAAACAATGTCCTATCAAATTGCTTCATCCAAAAGCCAAACTCTATCAAGATTTCAGCCAAAGGCCCATGACCAAAAGAAGAGCAAAAAACAGAGTTGGCAGCCAAAGAGGACACGAAAAAACAGAGTTGGCAACTCAAAACAGAGTGTGCAACTCTGTTCCCAAGTCGTCACCGCGCACGCCACTTGTAGAGCTAAATAGTCCAGTACCTCGTATCAGCAGCGCCTTGCAGACTCGCCACACGCCGAGTTGCACCCAGCATCTCACAGCAGCACTTTGAACCAATTGTAAATTGCAAGAAAACAACCTGCAAATGCATTATCCTAGAAACCTGAAAGTGCATTATCATAGCAAACTTCCAGACTTAAGCATAACCATTCCAGCAGATCCAGCCCACGCAATTGACCAGCAAAGCTTCCCAACCATGCAACAGTATTTTCCCAAACAAAACTTCTCCAAACCCAATCATCTAGCCTTTCAAACATATGGAGTGTGAATCTTGTCTAGATGAACCAATCCTCTAATCCTTATTGGAAGATCCGTTGCACCGTATTCTCTACTAACTCCCTCCTTTTGAGCACAATCCGCAAGTGCATCAGTCACAACATTAGCTTCCCTGAAAATATGAACACAACTAAATTCCATGTGCTATCAATCTCTTAATCACCCGCCAAGCGTTTTCCATGAACCAAGGGATTTTGAAATCCTCATAGAACTATCCCCTCACAATTTTGGAATCCGTTTGCATTGAGACTTTTACAATCTGTAACTTATTACACAGAAGAAGACCTTCAATAACTGCCTGAACCTCCGCAAAGTTATTAGATCCTTCACCCAAAACAACTTGCTTAGCCCCAAGACAATTTCCCAAGCTATTCCCAATAATAATACCCGCTGTCGCCTTATTATTCCTTGAGGAGCCATCTACATTAAGAGCCACAAATTCCTCTAGAGGAAAATTCCAATAAACTATTCTATTACGCCTGTGAAGAATCGGGACGAGCGGGAAACCCAACAAGATCAATGGTTTCTTGTTCTCACTAACCCGCTTGGGAGCTGAAAAAGAATTAGCTAAACAAAGACTTTTTCTTACTAAAATAATGACTGTCCCCATATTCGGCGTTCCATCATCAAAAGCCGTCCGACAGCGCTGCTTCCAAATCTCCCATATGCTAAACATAGGCGTTAAAAAATAAAGGAGCCCCACCTGAGAGTTCTTATTGGCCTTCCTAAACCAAACAGTCAACACAGTAGAAATTTCCACCGGCCTGCTAACATGGATATCAAATATCGCCTCAAAATGTCGCCAGACCCCATTTGCTAGGCTTCCTACAAGAAAAAGATGATTCAAAGTTTCCACACTCGGAGAGTGACAACAATAGCACCTCGACGCTAGGCTAATCCCACACCTATATAATTCCCCATCAACAGGGACACCTCGTAGTAGGAGCTTCCAAATGAATACCGAGATTTTGGAAAGCAGAAAAGGCCGCCAAATCTTGTCAAACAACATGGATCTACGCTTCTTGTCACGAATGAGTTCATATGCCGAATGCAAGCTACAAAATCCATCCGAATCCGGGGTCCATAAGCACTAGTCCTTTCCTTGCCCACTCCCCTTTAAATTGTCAACAAACAAAGTCCTCGCCAAATCTCTAAGAGCTGGTGACACCAACTCGAAGTCTCCATTGCACACCTCCGCCACTGACGGCCACCTATCTTGCAACTCCAACCCACCCGTTTTCAGAAAAACAGATGTGAGATTCCAGTTTGAAGCAAAGAAGCTCGAAACTCCTTTACCAATTCGCCACATACTACTTCCAACAAAAACAGCTTTAAACTTCATGATCTCCTTCATAAAAGGCAAGGCACTATTCTTCACTTCTTGATATATCAAGGGGACATCCTTCTTCCAATACTTATCTCTCATAAATTCGCCCACAAGGATTCCGCATTGACCAAATTCCATAGTGCTTTCATGCCAAAAGCCTTAGAGACCGTATCAAGGTTTCTAACCCCAAGTCCACATTCTGACTTTGGGAAACAAATGTTAACCCATGAAATCCATTTCTTCTTTTGTCTGCCCTCACAATCTCCCCAAAAGAAGTCTATCAGTAATTTATGGATTCTGTAAATAACTTGCTTAGGGACACACATTGCACTAATTGTATAAACTGGAATAGAACTCAACACATGCTTAATCAAAATCAATCTCCCACGCGGAGATAAGAGCTTAGCTTTCCAACCACTGATTCGCTTTTGAATTTTACTAATCGGCGCATCAAAATATATCATCTTGCAGCGACCCTAATAAATTGGAACCCCCAAATATTTCAGCGGCGAACTTGTAATCTGAAAACATGCATAAGTTTTAACCGCCACCACCTGTTCCACTTCAGCTTTTCCATCAATCATAAAAGAACTTTTATCTGCATTAATTTTTTGTCCCGAAGATTTCTCATATTTTTCCAAAAAACTTCATGAAACCAGTAATAGAGGCCTTTCTCCCATTAAGAAACACCAGGTTGTCATCTGCGTACAGAAGATGTGTAATAGGCGACAGTGTCTAGGCGTATAGAAGTAGCAGATATCACCTTTACCAAAGGCATCCAACAATCCTCTGCTAATTAAGGACCTCCGAGGCTATAACAAATAACAAAGGGGACAGCCGATCACCCTGCCTCAACCCCCTAGAAGATTTAAAGTAGCCATTGTAAACTCCTTGCATCAATACCGAGAAGCCACAGCTAGCAATGCAATTAGAGACAAGATGACACTCTATTTGAGAAACCGAATCTCCTGAGAACAACAAAAAGGAAAGGCCATTCCAGTCTGTCATACACATTTTTCATGTCAATTTTGAGTACCATATTGCCACCCGTGACCTTGTTATTAATATCCCGAACCATTTCCTGGGCTAACCCAATATTCTCCACGATAGACCTTCCCCTAACAAAGGCTCCCTATTCTTGACTAATCATATCAGGTAGCAGTAGAACTAGTCTATTGCAAAGAAATTTACTAAAAAAATTTATAAATGACTGGCAAAGACTAATAGGACAAAAATCAGAGAAATAACCTGGGGTGTCCACCTTAGGGATCAATGCAATGAAGTTAGTTGTGAAGGCTGCACAGAGAGTGTCACCTTCAAATAATTGAACTGCCGCTTTCCAAATATCCAACCCGACAATCTCCCAGCAAGACTGATAAAACCCAACAGTAAACCCAACTGGCCCCGGAGCACTATTCGTCGGAATGTCAAAGATCGGCTTTTTAACTTCATCCATTGTCGGGTTCTTAACTAATTGATCACATACCACATCTGAAATCATTGATGGAATACAATCTAGTAACTCACTGTCATATGTCTGAACATTCTGTGAAGAACGAAGTTTCTGAAAATAATCATTGGCTTCTTGTAACATCTCCCCGGAGTTAGAAATTTCCCGACCACATTCCAAAGTTATGGAAGAAATGAACCTTCTCTTCTGTTTAGATTTAACCGAAGCAAAAAAATATTTGGTGCGTGCATCCCCTTCCGAGAATTCTTTTTCCCCTGATTTTTGCATCCATAATTGCTCATTCTGCTTAAGGGCCAATCTGTGCTCAGCCTGGCATTTGTTCAGATTACAAGAAGCATTAACATCCCAATTAGGAGCCACATTACTAGCAGATGATACAAATCCTGAAATAAGCGCATTCTCCCATTGGCTCATCTCATCCTCCAAAGCCCTGAGTCTACAAAAAACATTTCCAAACACCTCTTTATTCCATTTAATAAGCGCCCTGCGAAGAGCTTTCAATTTGAGATCCACCATATCCAGCGCCCTCATACCTGCTGACTACGATCCCCAAACATCTGTCAACAAAGACTCAAAGGACGAGTGAGCGCACCAGATATTCAGGAATCTAAAAGGAGAGAACCCTAATCTAGACTGCATAGGCAAAGAAATCAAAATTGGCGTGTGATCCGAGAAGGTGCGGTAAAGATGTTCCGCCTTCACACTAGGCAGCTGATCCAGCCATAAAGAGTTCACAAAAACTCTGTCAATCCTTGCCCAAATGCGTTCGCCACCTCGCCTATTGTTGCACCAAGTATACTTAGAACCAACAAAGCCACAATCTACCAGTCCACATTGCTCAATACAATCAGAAAATTCGGACCTACTAGCCAAAAAAGGAAAATTACCTTCTAGTTTATCATGTTCACTAATAACTGCATTGAAATCACCACCCACCATCCAAGGACCAACATACAAGGAAGCTAGAAATTCCAACTTAGCCCATAAATCTCGTCTCTCCTCCACTGTGCATTTAGCATATATGAACGTGATAAAAACAGAAGGAGAATTAGGATAAGTTACCTGACAATGAATACACTGTTCTGAGCTTTCCAACACCGAGACTGTAAGCTCAGGATCCCAGAAAATCCATATCTTCCCGCCCTCTGTTTCATTAGACATAAATCCTGCCAGTTTAATCTTGTTACCAACCTCGGCGCACCGACTGGCTTCATAGTCGCACTCTGTACTCCTTGACCAAATTTTTAAGTCTATTTCGCGTAGCTCTATTCCCAACTCCTCGAGCATTCCAAAACAAAAAGTAATCAATCATTTATACTTTGGGCATTAGGTTCACTCGACCTCGTCACTCAGCACGTCCCCGGGGGAACTGCCAGTCTGACTCTTGTACTCTTCAACTTATCCCTCCCTCCTTCTGATAGAGCCCCTAGATCCAAATCACTGCTCGCTGCCTGTGGACCAATCTCAGAATCTGATTCTGCTTCATCACTATCATCAGTAACCGTTTCGAACGTATTTATATTCAACTTTTTTCTCCGAAGCCTCCTAGTTTCTTGGAACACGGAAATAGCCTTATCCAAAGTGTCTCCTAGTGTCTGTGCATCAAATTTCGAAGAACCGTTAGTAACGTGTGCTTCCAATCTGCTTTTGACCCTAACCAGAGTCTTGATATCATCATCAAGAGGTCCTTGAAATTTCGGATTTTGCTGTCCCTACACTGTGCTAGGATTCGCTTGTTGTCCCTGCCTGACATCCCCTGTATAAGGAATAGCCTCTACTACTGTTACATCCCCTATTACCTCCACATCCACTGATTTCACCGCCGCATACACTGCTGCAATTTCGTCCCCTGTGTTGACAGACTCAGCATCTTGAGACGCTGGAAGTTCCTTGGAGGACTCGGACCCTGCAATCACTTGCAGCCCCATTGCTAATTTCGGTCCTAGGCCCAATCTCACTCCTCGCCAGCTGCAAGAGAGCTAGCCGTATCCTGCATTCCTTCTTCCACCACCGCCTGAATGGCTCTATCAATCCCATGGGAAGAGTACCCTGCCTCCTTGCAGTCCAATATGAAATTGGCAAACCGTTTTTTATTGGAATCAATAATAGAAAGTCCTTCCCTAATAAACTTAGCATATTCAGCCTCGCTAGGAATGGAATTTCTTTCCTGAACCGAGCTGTGGAGTTTAGCAATTTCAGTTGTATTTCTTTCCAGGACCGCATCTCCCGCATCATTATTCAAAACAGCCAAAGCTGTATCTATAAGCACCTCGTCACCTAGCACATTTCCTGAACTTTTACAAACAGCAGCAATGTTAGAATTTCCACTCGACTTAGATCCCTTGTTGGTAATTGCTCCTTCATCCAAATTGGCAACTCCCTCCATAACTTTGTTTCCCTGATTCGAATTCACTGATTTAGAAATCTACATACCCTTTCCTTTAACATCATCAACTTGTAATTCTTGCTCAAGATTAGCTAGGATTTCAAACGTATTTCAAGGCAAGGACTGAAATTCTCCTCGACTCCAGCCCCCACTTTTTGTACTCAACTAGTCCCAACCGTCGCAATATTTGCAATGCCATTACCGATTGATTTGTCCGCCTTCTTCAAAATTGGCTTGTAAACTTGTTACACCCTGACCTTTCAGCTTTTGTACATTCTCCCTGTCCCTAGCCTTACGAATCATCTTTCATTTTACTCAAATCATCTTTTTCGTCCACCTTATGACTAGCCTTACGAATCCCCAATCGCTTCCTACATGATTCAAACATATGTCTAATCATGGAACATTTTTCACAATATAGGATACACAATTTTTTGCCAAAATTCGACGGATCCGGAAAATTCCAGCCATATTCTACTAGGAATCTCCTCCAACAAATCCATCTCTACACACATCCTAGCCACCCTCGGATGGGTGAAACCTAGGGTGCTATCATCAATACGAAGAAAAGAGCCAATGGAGTCGCCAACCTCTTTTGAAAATAATGGATGGAAAAATTGTAAAGGGAGGTTAGGAAGATCCACCCACAAAGGGGCTAGCAATGGATCTTCCCTAAGGCTAAAGCCTTGATGCCAATGGAAGGCCTTAAATCTCACCCCACGAATCATGAAAGAGTCCCTTGACAAAGCCTTATTCACCTCGTATTCCGATTGAAATCTAACAATCACATGTAGTGGATCTAGCAAACCCATGGTGAAATCACCCATAACTCCCCAAGATCTATGGATGGTTTCACGGATAGCCTCAAGTGAAGGGCGATAGCTAGAAAACTTAAGAACAATGACAAACTTCTCTACATACCTTTCACATATCTTTGCCTCCGAAACGTTCATTGAAAGAGTCGGACATTCATCCTTACGAAATCGATTCCCCTTTATAGGTTCTTCTACAATGGTAGCCTTCTTCACAACACTCAAAGCTTGGAGGAAACTACGGTGCTTAATTAACCTTGATTGGGGCTCCACCATTCCCCAATGGAGGATCTTCTCCCTTGGCAGCTTGGAGAGCCGCCATGAGAAAGATGAAACGCCCTAGCTTTAACGGTCCAGATTAGATCTTAGAATTAATCTTAAGGTTCTAACTTAATCTGGAAAAAATGACCGAACTGCCCCTGGAGAAAACCAAACCACCTTCAGAATCGCCTGTTTAAACCCATTTACAGTCCCACCCATCAGTAGCCATTTTTGAACTTATATTAAGACAACTTGAGAACTTATATCATTCATACAATATACAATTAGGAGTAATGTGAGATGAATTCTATATGACATTTTATATTATTATCATGAAAGTTATATGTATATAAATTAGGCATTATTAGTGTGTGAGCAATGTGAGGTGAAATATTTTTTGTTATTCTTCATTGGAAGAAAATTTATTACATGCTCATCCTGTCTCGTCCCGTCCCGAACCCTTTTGGGATAGGACGAGATCTGGATGAGGTTTATCCCATCCCGATCCCGAACGAATGGGATGGAATAGGGACGAGGTACATCCCGTCCTGTGCCCACCCCCCAGCCTAACCCAGACAACAATTAATTGATCGTAATTAGAATAATTAGTAAAAAAAGTCATTGTTGGTAATAAAAGTATAAAATTAGGTTTTTATTTGTTTAGAAATGGTAAATATGTTCTATAACTTTATGGGTTTACCTGAGTTAATAAATGAGTTTTTATTGGTCATAAAAGTATATAAGTAAACACAAATTAGTCATTACATCAACTGCGATATTAAGAAGCAGCACAATTTTGCTTTGTCCTACCTTTAAGCTTTAATATACTGAGTGAAAAATGATAAAATTAGGAATGTTGGTATTAAAAGCGATCTAAAAAGTGATAAATATGGCATTAAGGGTAACCTTTAAATTCATATTTGAGCTGGAGGGTGAGTTTTAATGCTCTAAGAATAGCCCAAGCAAATTGCATACCATAAACGAGCCTGGCTTCTTGCTATTTGAGCAGCACTACCCTTGCTATATAGTTTTGCAAACGAGTTATTTAAGCAGTGATACCCACACTAAATAGTTTTTCAAACAAGCAAGAGTTTCATGAAATCTTCTCCAACAAATATCAGGAAGGGCCTCATAAGATCAAAACCCTAACCAAGTTTGGTGATAAGAATTCTAGAAACCATATAAATCTTGAACCATAGTCATGGCCATGGACCAAAGTTAGGTGAAGCCTTTGACTTGACAGAATATAACGAAGTTTTAATGGCTCAAGTCTTTGTCCGAAAAGCTATCAGGCACTACCATTCCCATGTTGTTTAATGATTCACTATAAATAATAAACTTGTGATTATATATCCGAATTCAAATACATTGACATCTTTTTACTCTTATCTGATCTATTTTGCACATTTTGGCCATCAAATAAACCGCATGAATATTTATTTCCCTTCAGCTCATTAAACCTACCTTGCAGCCCGGGTACACTCCATCAATGAAATTACGCTTGAAGATAATATCCTACCATAATCAACACTAAAGTAAACAAAACTAACATATCTGATTATAGTACTAGGGAAATTGTGCAATATATATCCAGTTTTTTGTTGCATTTGGCTTCGCCTTGAATGAGATTTCGATATTTCCTGATATCCATAGCATACAGTTCATTACAAAATATTTCCAATTCTAATATGTAAACTGTGATTTTGTAGTCCTTTCAATGGCTTATTGATATCGCGTTTTGTACATTATAAGCAAGGTACTAGCTATATAAGCTTGTAGAAGAATCAACTTATACCATAAGCTAAGTTAAACATGACCTCAAAATACAACTCGACCAACCTGAGTTAGATTAAGTATATAAGACACTAGTAAAGAGCGGAAATGTGCTCGATTCAACAAAACCAGTTCACAGTTTAATCAATAACTCATCTGGAAGGACGCACTTCAGCTCTCCTATCTTAAGTAACAAACCCACAAAAGATGCAGATGAGCTTCAGATTTTACCTAACCATTACACATAATTTATCTTGCACCGGGGATGCTGAGTAGTGTTAAGATGATCAAGAGTTATGTGCTCCATAGGTGCCATGAACCTCAAGACATATCAAGTACCTGACAGAATATAGAAGACAGCATAATTATAGCTGATGTTGAAACATATGAAAGTATTGTTTCCAAAGAAACAATATTGAAGCTTTCAGATAAAAACATATTCGAATCAATTGCATGGGCTATGGTTTTAAAACACATCCATAGGAGATGAAACACTTGCCAAAATTTTGCTGCACTCCGGTAAATTTGTGAATGGCTTTTAATATGGCACCATATTTCATAGCCTTCAATGGTCCCATATGCCTGCAAAAAAGTAACAAAATAAAACATTATATAGTAATGGAAATTGAATGAACCATTAACACTTTGCAAAATTTGGAGTCTGGACCCTTCAAAGCACCTACTTAAGCCAGTCATGGAAAGACTTGTTCTTAGCAAAATGAGAACCGTGTGTAAAACAAGAATGATCATAAATAAGTAGCGAAATAAAATAATCTTACAACTTCTTTCTCAGCCAGCCCAAAATTGAGGACCTGATTAGACGCACTACTTTGCTTTCAGGAAGAACATAAATGATTGCGAATCCAAAATTAACATTAGGTTTCTAGTCCAGTCCAGTACAGGTAGGACAAAGAGTAGGTGTAGGCTACTGTGAATTTCACAGCGCAATTATTCGTTCATCACTCTGTCTGAACAGGTCTTGTATTTCAAAGTGTCATCAAGTGAGTTTGCACAGCGCCAGTGAGATTAAGATTGTAATGGTGGGCTGGCATATTTTTAAGAATATATCTAGGACACCATTTTATGGAGACTGGTTTCAAGCCCAGTTGCAGATATCAAAGGTTTTTGTGTTGTTGGCTCTGCTTACTATGCAGATGAAGGAGAAAAAAAATTCATGGCCTTCCCACGGTGCTAGTAGATTCGGGAAATCTTTTACCACCAATATATACGAGTCTTCTGATACAAACTGGTTTTTTTCTGTTTTATGCTTTACCTCATCTTGTACCCATTTGAGCCTCAGCTCTTTGAACTGAGAGCCAGCTTTTTTATTCTGTACTCTTCGATTTGGGCGACAGATAATATGGAAACTCAAATTATCATACATGATACATTATAAGTAGGAAGAGAAGATAAAAGGCCTCCATGTGCTAGATACGCGCAAGTGTTTTACAACTAACTCATGTCAAAGGTGGAGACAACAATGTCTTCGTTTAGTTCTGATATATCAAGATGCATCTATTTAAAATATATGATATAGCATAGAGAGACAAAAAAAGAGATGCATTAAGTATATTGAGAAGGACAAAAAAAATTCATCGTGTTTGAGAAAGACAAAAATGGTTGGGCACCTCCAAACTAACGCGTACTAAAACCAGAAGGATTCCATGGAGTGAAGTTAATTACAGTGTATTGAGGAAGAACACTTACACAATCTCTGTATATCGAATTCGCCAAGCTGGAAATCCCAGATGACACCTCACAGGTCCATAAACCAGGAGTAAGTTGGGGTCTGGCCCATCACATCCTATTCAAGAATAAAAATGAAATAAAAACAATAAACATCCATCGGCTGTAAAATCACATCATAGTCAGAAACAATTGACAGGAACACAAACCGACGGCACTTAATGCCCTGGACATGTTAGCTTCGGTAAATATTGGCTCGTCCGGTTCTCTACCAATATCAGAAGTTTTTAAGAACTTTAAGCAAAGAAAGCTAGCTGCTTTTGCCATCCCTTCTTTCCCATCAGCATATGACACAAACTCCAGAGTCATTTGCTTTTGGTCAAGAAACATACATGTTTCATCTGCATGCTATACAGAATAAGAGTATATGTAAATTTAATGGAATAAGATGAATAGACACTGACCAGAACTGCTGACACCTATACATAATAAGAGCTCATAAAAATCACCCCGATATGTTGAGGAAAATATTTTTTTGGATAATGTTTATAAACAATATACACCAGACAGGAATATTTTAGCAAACCAACAAGCTGGCATCCAAAAGAATACCTCCGCTTTCTTTATTATGAATCTAGTATCCTTCCTAGGAGATGGGTTGAAAGTTGATATGATAAATTATTCCTACCAAAAAATCACAATTACACTATTGAGCATGGAACTATTAGCTTTAATTACACCTATCACTTTGTTCTCTAAATTAAACAAGAAAAGGCATTGTGTTGAACCAAACAGTTCGACTAGACAGGCATCATTTAAGCACGGATTGAGAGATCTCTCACTTGACCAATGTAACTGAACTCATATGAACTTGGGCTGAAATTTCCTTGTAAGATAGGTTCTCAAAGAAGTATTATAAAATGAAACAAGGGAGAAACAGAGACTAGAAAGTACCGGCTCCCATGATCTTGCCTCACCCAATGCCTCCAAAATAATTTTCTTAGATTTCTTCAGCACTCCTAAGACAACAACAATAAGAAACAACTGACAATTACTTTTAGTGAAATGACACGTATATACTGACAAGGATCCAAAACAGAAATACACCATTATCAGTTGCTATTTTCTAACTATAAGTTACATCCTTACCATCAATATCATACAGGCAGATATTCTTGACACCGATTGTCGACATCCAACTCATAAGCTTGATAACTCTTGCAGTATCATAAGCTTCTTCAGTATCTACCACAATGGCAAGATATTGGAGTTTATTCATATCAAGAGTCTTATATTTCTTGAGTAACCCACTTGAGATGAGGTAGCTTTGTAGTGTATGAGTTGTACGAATTACAAAATGCCATATCTTCACAAGAAGATGAAGAAAGTGCCAAACCAGTTGAAGCCCAATATTGCAAGTCTTCTGAAATAAAGATTTAATAACCAGTAAGTATTTGCCTTCCGAGACAATATTCTGATCCGATTCGATGGAACTGATTGTAAAATAACATACTAAGGAAGCACAAGTAGTATAAACGTAAATTCGGGTGGTTTTCCACATTTGGCTATGCCTAAGTAACAAAGAAGATATTCATTGAGCTTTAACTAATATATGGAAAGTCTCTTTTTTAAGTATACAACACAAACTCTGCACCAAAATGCGCTAGTGGATTTGAGGTATTTTAACCAAAGAAAAGCCCGTGTCATTAAAAGAGGAGACCACCACATCTACGAATGTGTACATCAGTTGTTTCATACGTGATATAGAACTAATACCAAATGCCCCCAGCGCCAGTCCTAGAGTTGTCAAGGGACCGGGCAAGATCCAAGACTTTGTTTAGTTACAAGGACCCGATGTGGAACCGATCAGAAAACTTATTCACCAATTCTAGACCTAAAATAATCTGAGGTATATAAAACTCAAGATCCCTAGAGTCTCAGACTTACGAAATTTGACTCATATTCGTAATCGACATCACCCACCTGAAAGTCTCCGAACCACATTTTTTTGTGATAATTATCAAAGAGGAAAGATATCCATAATTTTTCAACTTCTAGCCCCACCAAATGAGCTCTAGAAATTATTGGTGAATATGGATGGCCTATAAATGTTTCTTATACATAAATAAATTATTTTCATCAATCAACTTACTAACAATGAACAACCTATGCCCCTTTTATAGCTGACCAAACTTCTATGACAAGAAACAAACTATAAACCTAATTGGAAACCAATGTCCTAATTATTATGGATTGTTATTAAATACGCCATATTACAATAATACTAAAACTAATACTACTAAATGAACCCGCATGCATCAAACTCCCCGGGGTGATAAGTTCATCGTCAAGCTAGAGGTCGAAGTAGGCAGACGAACACAAGCAATCGGTCACTAAATATAATGTGAAGTGTTCTTAAAAGACATAATAAACAAGAATTGAAAGACAATGTGATAATTGAAAGAAAATAAATCAACGAAAAAATAACTAAACCAAATAAATTCTCTTAATTCTCTGTTGCGCTTCTGGACAAACTCATGTGCTTCCAATTGTGCCTGACGCTCTTGAATCTTTCGTTGGTCTCTCCTCCTCCCTTGTTGCTTCTCGTTCTCTACCACTATTGAAAAAATTTGTCAATTCCGATTTGCTAAATCTCGCAAAAAAAAATCTCTATATCTATCTCTATGACAGTAGAGGGGTATTAAGGTGTATGTCATTAGCAGATAGGGGTGGGGGTGTAGGTCAAACTGTTTAGGTGACAGTAGTTATATGTCATGGGTGACTGAAGGAGGAGCGGTATGGGAGAAACGGGTTCAAGTTGGGTGTAAGACTGGACATAAGTGGTTCGTGGTGGAAACTAGTAAATTTGGAGATAATCGCTATAAGACATCGTGGGGTATTGCGCTATACTTGGGCTTGGGTTATATTGTTATTAGCGTGGAGACTAGTAATATGATGGGTACGGGTATGAATAATAGGGGTATGGATACAGATCATAACATGAGTCACTTATTTTCTCTTTCACGAACTGAAATGGGGAGGAAGGGTTGAGGGGTTGCGACGACGGGGCGCAGAGGGGGCAATTGCGCTTGCGAATGGGAGGGAAGACAATGATGGGTGGCTGAGATCAACAAGGAAGGTTGTCTGTGTGGCTGCAATCGATGCAAGGGATCTTGCTTGCGACAAATGACGGTGACAGGGGACTGACTGTGACAAATCTTGCGACAAAGACAGTGTGGTCGGAGATGGTGGCAGCGGTTGATTGCTTTGGACATGTATCTGACAAATTCTTTCTTTCTTTATCTACTCTTTCTATTTTCGAATCTTCAATGATCTTCCTTTGAACCTCTTTTTTTCAAATCGAACCAAATAATAAGAACTGTTTCGGCTCTAATACCCATTGATAGAATTAAACTTTCAAAATAAACAAGAATCGAAAATAAAGCAGAAATTAAAATAAATTGACGACAACTGAAATACAAATAAATTATTTTCATCAGTCAACCTACTAATAATGAACATCCGCCCCTTTTATAACTGAAGTAACTTCTATGACAAGAAATCTAATTATTATGGATTGTTACTAATGTCCTATTATTATTGATTGTTACTAAACAGGCCTTATTACAATAATATTAAAACTAATACAAATAAATGAACCCGCATACATCAGTATATATCTCAATCTGATAAGTTCTTGTAATTACGAGTAAGAATATCAGTTAAATTTCATGAGTCAACTATACCAGACAATACATGTACCATACATGTATTTTAGGCAGGTATATTTTCAATTGTCTAGGAGACAACCTATACCTACTCGTAGAGATTCACTTTCCATTGAGAATTAAGGCTTGAGATACATTCTCCACTTGATAACGCGTTTTAAGAAAATTATAAAAGAGAAATCAGAAAAGTAAAAGGAACAAAAGTCACATTTGTGTTTGAAAGAAACACAAGGTATGCACATGAAGGAGACAAAAATTGTTTTAGATTTGGGTTTGTACATTAAACTTTTAATCTTAAAATTATAGTAACTTTTGATGTAATCTAAATGTCAATTTTTTGTACGATCAGTATATAAGCACTTTTGAAGATGTTTCAAGTAACACTACTAACAGTAATCATAATTATTAATATAATAATGTTATAATTACAAAATGGGCAATGCATTGCATAGTTCAAAGGAAAGGGTAAAGAACGTATGCAATGCATGACGCATTAAAGGTATGTCAAAATGAAACTTAAGGAGGGAAATGTTATAGGCACGGGTAATACACTAGTAGTATATACATATTATCTACATGCTCTTCATACTTTGGATTCTTTCACATGCCTACTTCCCCTCCAAAAAAAAATGTGATCACTATATTCCATCTAAAATCAAATCAACAAACCAGCATACTTCTAAGTGTTTATTATAGAGAGAAAGGAGATATCAGCTAAATCTGCCTTTTTGACATGATTATAGCATGCATTAGATATAAAGATTAAAACCCTTCCAGCACACAATTAATGTATTGCACATTATTTAACAATTATACTATTTTAGCTTTAATGTTCACTATTGATATAGGTGTCTCTTGAAAGATCTTCAAAATTGCTTTTTTCTAACAGTACCAATTTCAGAAATACCGACCTCAACCAGCTATGATAATTTCTTTAAAAAAACACAAATTACAACAATTCTCCCAGCCATGCATTCTGATCTTTCTTCCAACCATTTACATTATTTTGGCTCCTTGTTACGGTGATTTTTTTTATTCCGTTTATTTACAAACCGAACATGGAGAATGAATCTCAATAATCAATTCTTAAAAGAGAACCTCAACATGTACATAACCAAGAGCTACATCAAATGAAAGAACTATGAAACCTATTTTTAAGTGATGTGGACCCTATTTTCAATACCCAATTCTCCTCTAAGATGCAAAGGTGCCAGTGTCACAAAGTTTTCAGCTCAGTAGGAAGTAAAAGAGCCACATTTGGTAGATCTCACTCTCAAGTTATAGCAATAACATAATCAGCCTATCTTTTAATATTTGCACTTCCATTTCCATGTGCGACAAGTTCTAGAATGTTTTAAATGCATCATACACAAAAACAAATAATTATGGATATCCAAATGACTTGATAGGAATGAGTTTCTTATGGTATGTATCTTGCCCATTTCATCACTGCAAGACAACACGCCATGTTAGAACCAAATGTGTCCCCAGTACACTGACCTCGATTGTGGAAGATGCTCCTCTGATTAGGAACTCTGAGTTCGTCATCCAACTGGCAGGTTGTATTCAATACTCTGACTCCTTCAAGTGACTTTGACGCCTGCAACATGAGACAGTGCTTGATTGTGACATAACCTATAAAAACATCCAAGCTAAAAATGTAAGAACCAATTTTCTGTCTTACATATTGTTACAACACATGGAAAGCTGCAAAGGATTGTTTTACTAGCAAGACCCCTTTCTTTTTAGTACTATTTTTTCTAACCAGCAAAACAGAAATTTTCTTTTAACAACAAAGAAAGAAACGAGCAAAAGTGAGAGAAACTCACTGTCGCTCAGGAACAAGCAAAGAAATAAACCTACATGATACAAGAACAAACATATGCCAAACTAACATGAAGTGTTCCCTGATTATTGGCAAGTCAGGCGAATACCAAAAAAATAGGTTTTCACTGTACAATGGAGTAGTCCACTATAATGAGTTTCCTCTATGCAATGCTAAACAGTGAGATTTTTTAGAGACAGTGGATACTATGGGCTTGAAAGCTAACTTTTATTACACTCCACTGAATGCAATTGTTGAGAGCTCACAAAATAGTTATAGTGGCAGTAACCAGGGTAGCAGCAGTAGATTTCAGAAGTACAACTTATTGAGAATGGTGTTTAGCTTGAAGGGTTAAAGTCTAATTCTAAAAGAACAAGCATGTGCAGTTCATATGCACCGTTTGCAGTTTGCACCCATTTGACAAAACCCATTCAAATAGTAGCCAATTTCAATTAAAGGGGACTACCGGCTACCTCAATGATAATAATGAGGACCAAAGACAAAAGAAACACTGCAAAGAATATCTCAGATGATAAATGTACATGAACTACTTTTTTCTTTATTTTTGAAAGTTAAGGCAGCCTTGACTGTAGATCAGTTAAGGGCATTTGCAAATTGGTCATTTTTGAATCATTTTCTAAAACCTACTATTAGCTCTTCATCCTATTTTGATTAAGCAACGAATTTATAATTGCATGGATAAGTTTCTTTCAACTGATGAAGATAAGAACAATGTGCATATTCAAATAGATAAATTTATAGAGAAAGTGGGATTATTTGGTAGAAAGCAAAAGCGTACTCTTGGTAAACTTGTGTTTATGTTATTTTTTTATTTTGAAAATTATTTTTCTTGCTCACTAAATATGTTTCTTTTAAATGCTATACTTATAGCTAATTGGTGGATGGCTTATGGAGATAGCATACCTGAGTTGACAAACTTTGCCATTAGAGTGTTAAGCCTTACTTGTTCATCATCAGCAAGTGAGCGGAATTGGTCAACTTTTAACCATATAAGTAATAATTACTTGCAATGGTTATTGTGTTAATAATTTGCATTTCAATTTATAGGTTGTTACATGTTTGGTATGTGCATAAGAAGAAAAGAAACATAACAAAGCTCAATGCCTTGGTATATGTCATGTACAACAAAAAAAACTTGTGAGCTAAAAGTTGATGATGAGGGGACAAAGCGAACCTTAAGATGCGCCATTTCCAATGGATTTAGATGCGGTGAAAAGTGATAATGAATGGCTAGTGGAGTCTGATCCTGAAGTTGAACCCCCTATTCAAACTGCAGTTGATGGAAATGGTGTAGGGAACCCACCCCAAGCGCTAGTGCCAGTGGTTTCAAACCCTTGTCCCGAAGTTCAATGACATCAAAATCTTGATGAAATTGATATTAATGCTATTGTGATTGACGGGAATCAAGAAAAAGATGAGAATGATGAAAGTAGAAAAAGGAAGAAATCAAAGGAGAAGTCTACCCCTATTGGAAGAAAATAATTGAAAACATACAAAGGTTCAACTAGTGGAAAAGGTAAATAATTATTGAACGTAAAGAATTAATGATTTTATTTCATTGTAATTGTTTTATGCTAAAGACTAATGTTCCACACTTTAAATGGCGTAGGGAAAGCTCCAATGCACTTTAGGGATGAGAAGGAAGAAGAAGAAGATTGGATGGAGCATCACTATGAGACAGACGAGGGAGATGATCTGGTGGATAGTGATAATGAGATTGACGACGACACCGGAGACAACGAGGACTAGGAGTTTGTTATTTAGTATTTATGCAATTATGAATTTATGGACTTTCTTATATGTGTTTACTATTCTATTGACCTTCTTATATGAATTTATCGTGTTCGTATCATCAATGAATTTGTAATCGTTCTTATGGGCTTGTGATGATTAATTGTTTATTTCTCGTATTTTATGAATTTATGATTATTATATGATGTTTATGTTTTTTTGTAGAAATATGATTATTGTCTTTCAGGCCTTAAGCTCTCCAAGCTCCAGCAGGCAGCAACATCGTCATTATGAGGTACACAACCATTTTTATGATTGAATTCATGTTATCTCTTGCATTGATGGCTGTTTTTTGTTTTTTTTATTTGTTTGTAATTTTTTCATCACTTATTTATGCAAATACGCCTCGAGGCACCGCTACGGTTCAGAAAAAGCTTGACAGCTTCGAGGCTGAAAACGGTTTTTAAAACATTGACTATTACAGTTAAGTTTTTAACAAATTGATTTTAGCACAAGAAGTGTTGAAAACAATATTCTTGGTCGTGCTTATGCAGAGGTGGTGGTTCTTATGATAGTTGCAATGGTTTCTATGACGGTGATGACCATGTCATAGTGGAGGGTGTAGTAGTTTTTGGTGGTAGTGGCAGTCGGAAGGACATTTTCATGTGGCAGCAAGCATTGTAAAATCATATTCTTAAAAATGATTTTCCAAACTTTCTTGGAAAAATCATTTGTATTTACAACGGATATCCCACCAACAAAGCAAGGCCCAAAATTCATCGCCTAGTAAGAAGAAATACAATCAAACCCAATTAAAGGGCAGTAAATAAATAAAGTTAATAAGCAAATTTGAAAAAAAAAAAAAAAAAAAGTCCACAAGGACACCCATCAAACAAAAAACTCAAACTTCACCTAACCCTACCTACACTAATAATTCCCCCATGGCCCCTTATTGCATTTACCCTAACTAGACTTCAGAAACCTTATTATATCATATGGGATCCCAAGCGCCATCCTCAATTAGAATCAAATCTAGATCTGAATCCATTAGCAAAAAGTTGCTAAGGCCGATGAAGGTCCCAATTCAAAATTTTCTTAGTTGATTGCTTGAATGTAACTTTTTAAGTCTGAATGTCCTCGTAGAGTTGAAATATAGAAGCTGGTCCCTTTTCTCTGAAATCCTCTCTCTCCCTGAGTTTTTGTTACTTTGGATGATAGCCTCTCTCTCGCCTTTTGTTTTCCCTGGCATCTCTCCCTGAACACATCTCTAGCCCACCTAAGAAATTGGATCAGTTACGAGAAGTAATCGCCCCAGTTCTGAACTTTATAATTTGTTGGGGAGAAGTGGCATTCCCTTTGGTTAACAAATAATTATGTTCATTTAAGGGTTTTATACTCTCTGATTCATTGAATATCAACTTGGGAAATTGACTCCCATAGAGAGGCTCCATAGCTACAAAGAATCCACGGAACTCCTTATTTCTAACATCTTCTTTATCAAGGTTTTGATAGATAACCAAGATCAATTGTCTCATTCATCTACTTCAAACGACATGTTTGTAACTTCTTTTTTATTTCTATTTCAAAAGATCTATAACAACTTCATATGTGACCTACGCAGTTAATGCGGAAAGCGGTCGCAAAGCGGTCAGGACCGCGTTACGATTTTTCATAATTATGCGGGACTAAGCATAATTATGCGGACAATTTTTTCAAAGTATATATTTTTAAAATTTAATCATAGTCATAGATTACAAAATAAATAATTAATCAAAATGGTGTAAATATATAATCATAGTCATGTATTATTTCCCTAATTAATCAAATGAATTTAATTTTGCAGGTTGGAGCACTTATAGTTACCTGGACTTGTTTACGAACAACCAATACAACGAAAGCAACAGCAGCAACTCATCATAGGCATAGCAATAACCCCAACAGCAAGAACTACAAGCAATAAGAGCAAGAAGTCAATAGTTGCAAGAAACAACAAAAAATAAAGTAACAATAATAGCAAATGTATACAACAATAAAAGTAGCACATTATAGAGTTGTAGGTATAGCAAGTGTATAGTTGTAGCAAGTTGTAACATAAGCAAATGATGTAATCATGTCACATTACATGAGTATGAAGTATCAATCTACTTCTATAGTAAAAGTAGCATAAGCAAATGTTAGTCCAAAACATTCATATCATAAGTATAATCAGGGACTTTTAACACTCATATCATAAGCTATAACTGTATTAAATTTGAAATTAAATCAATACAAATTTTATCACCTTAAATAATATTTTAGTACACCTTAAATCACCTTAAATGAATATTGAAATTAATCTCTACACGTTTGCATACTGATTTCTTGATTTTTGCTTATCAGAGTGTGGCTTCCGACAGAACAAGTGCTCCAAAAGACTGCAGGATTTATGGATGGTTTGATGGGCATAGTACTGATCCTTCTAGCCAGACTACAGCGAAGTTTCTGTTAGCCGAGTTTGCTTATGACCTTGAAAGAAGCAATGCTCAGACCTTCAATGTGGAGTCGACGGACAGGGGTATCATCAATATGGTAAGGCTTGACTTTGTTTCTAATCATGGAGGCGGACACACATGCATTTATCGATTGATCATAGTCATACTTGCTTAACCCTAAATTCTTCTCAACACCATCGATTGATCGATTCAGCCGAGGGAAGAAACGAATAAAAGAACCGAAGAAACGAATGGACTGGGAGGAGAGGGAAGGCGTACCTGATTTGGAACTCTGAGTAGTGTGTTCAATTGATCGATTCAGCACTTCAGCAGCAACCCCTTCGGCTTGATGATTCGGTTGAAGGAAGGGAGGAAGAGAGGTTGATGATTCAGATTTCAGATCTACTTATCTTCTTCTTCTTCGTCTCTTCTTCTTCTTCAGTTCTTCGTCTTCGACGCTTCCTCTTCTTCTTCAGTTTTTTTTTTTCATAAATAAAGACCTATAAATCGGCGAGTTAGGTCAGCCGATTAAGTACTGACTCGCCGATTTTTGACTGAGTTTGACCGATTTTACTGGTTCCATTTAAAGCCGGACGAGTGGACCCTGTGCGATTCGGTCCAGCCCCGCATAGCGCTTTTTGGCCGATTTTAGGCCGCATTAATAGCACAGGGTGACAGGGGACTGGCTGTGACAAATCTTGCGACAAAGACAGTGTGGTCGGAGATGGTGGCAGCGGTTGATTGCTTTGGACGTGTATCTGACAAAATTCTTTCTTTCTCTACTCTTTTTTTTTTTGAATCTTCAATGATCTTCCTTCGAACCTCTTTTTTTTCAAATCAAACCAAATAATAAGAACCGTTTCGGCTCTGATAACCATTGATAGAATTAAACTTTCAAAATAAACAAGAATTGAAAATAAAGTAGAAATTGAAATAAATTGACGACAACTAAAAGACAAATAAATTCTTTTCATCGGTCAACCTACTAATAATGAACATCCGCCCCTTTTATAACTGACGTAACTTCTATGACAAGAAATCTAATTATTATGGATTGTTACTAATGTCCTATTATTATTGATTGTTACTAAATAGGCCTTATTACAATAATATTAAAACTAATACAAATAAATGAACCCGCATACATCAGTATATATCTCAATGTGATAAGTTCTTGTAATTACTAGTAAAAATATCAGTTAAATTTCATGAGTCAACTATACCAGACAATACATGTACCATACATGTATTTTATGCAGGTATATTTTCTACAACCTATACCTACTCGTAGAGATTCACTTTCCATTGAGAATCAAGCCTTGAGAAACATTCTCCACTTGATAACACGTTTTAAGAAAATTATTAAAGAGAAATCAGAAAAGTAAAAGGAACCAAAGTCACATTTGTGTTTGAAAGAAACACAAGGTATGCACATGGAGACAAAAATTGTTTTAGATTTGGGTTTGTACATTAAACTTTTAACCTTAAAATTATAGTAACTTTTGATGTAATCTAAATGTCAAATTTTTGTACTATCAGTATATAAGCACTTTTGAAGATGTTTCAAGCAAACACTACTAACAATAATCATAATTATTAATATAATAATGTTATAATTACAAAATGGGCAATGCATTGCATACTTCAAAGGAAAGGGTAAAGAACGTATGCAATGCATGACGCATTAAAGGCATGTCAAAATGAAATTTAAGGTGGGAAATGTTAAAGGCACGGGTAATACACTAGTAGTATATACATATTATCTACATGCTCTTCATACTTTGGATTCTTTCACATGCCTACTTCCCCTCCAAACAAAAATGTGATCACTATATTCCATCTAAAATCAAATCAACAAACCAGCATACTTCTAAGTGTTTATTATAGAGAGAAAAGAGATATCAGCTAAATCTTCCTTTTTGACATGATTATAGCATGCATTTGATATAAAGATTAAAACCCTTCCAGCACACAATTAATGTATTGCACATTATTTAACAATTATACTGTTTTAGCTTTAATGTTCACTATTGATATAGGTGTCTCTTGAAATATCTTCAAAATTGATTTTTTCTAACAGTACCAATTTCAGAAATACTGAACTCAACCAGCTATGATAATTTCTTTTAAAAAACACAAATTACAACAATTCTCCCAGCCACGCATTCCGATCTTTCTTCCAACCATTTACATTATTTTGGCTCCTTGTTACTGAGATTTTTTTTTATTCTGTTTATTTACAAACCGTACATGGAGAATGAATCTCAATACTCAATTCTTAAAAGAGAACCTCAACATGTACATAACCAAGAGCTACATCAAATGAAAGAACTATGAAACCTATTTTTAAGTGATGTGGACCCTATTCTCAATACCCAATTCTCCTCTAAAATGCAAAGGTGCCAGTGCCACAAAGTTTTCAGCACAGTAGGAAGTAAAAAAGCCACATTTGGTAGATCTCACTCTCAAGTTATAGCAATAACATAATCAGCCTATCTTTTAATATTTGCACTTCCATTTCCATGTGCGACAAGTTGTAGAATGTTTTAAATGCATCATACACAAAAACAAATAATTATGGATATCCAAATGACTTGATAGGAATGAATTTCTTATGGTGTGTATCTTGCCCATTTCATGACAGCAAGACAACACGCCATGTTAGAACCAAATGTGTCCCCAGTACACTGACCTCGATTGTGGAAGATGCTCCTCTGATTAGGAACTCTGAGTTCGTCATCCAACTGGCAGGTTGTATTTAATACATTGACTCCTTCAAGTGACTTTGACGCCTGCAACATAAGACAGTGCTCGATTGTAACATAACCTATAAAAACATCCAAGCTAAAAATGTAAGAATTTCTGCCTATAAAAACAGTGCTCGACAATTAGAATTTCTGCCTATAAAAACATCCAAGCTAAAAATGTAAGAACCAATTTTCTGTCTTACATATTGTTACAACACATGGAAAGCTGCAAAGGATTGTTTTACTAGCAAGACCCCTTTCTTTTTAGTACTATTTTTTCTAACCAGCAAATTAGAAATTTTCTTTTAACAACAAAGAAAGAAACGAGCAAAAGTGAGAGAAACGAGCAAAAGTGAGAGAAACTCACTGTCGCGCAGGAAAAAGCAAAGAAATAAACCTACATAATACAAGAACAAACATATGCCAACCTAGCATGAAGTGTTCCCTGATTATTGGCAAGTCAGGCGAATACCAAAAAAAAAGGTTTTCACTGTACAATGGAGTAGTCCACTATAATGAGTTTCCTCTATGCAATGCTAAACAATGAGATTTTTTAGAGACAGTGGATACTATGGGCTTGAAAGCTAACTTTTATTACACTCCACTGAATGCAATTGTTGAGTGCTCACAAAATAGTTATAGTGGCAACAACCAGGGTAGCAGCAGTAGATTTCAGAAGTACAACTTTTTGAGAATGGTGTTTAGCTTGAAGGGTTAAAGTCTAATTCTAAAAGAACAAGCATGTGCAGTTCATATGCACCGTTTGCAGTTTGCACCCATTTGACAAAACCCATTCAAATAGTAGCCAATTTCAATTAAAAGGGACTACCAGCTACCTCAATGATAATAATGAGGACCAAAGACAAAAGAAACACTGCAAAGAATATCTCAGATGATAAATGTACATGAACTACTTTTTTCTTTATTTTTGAAAGTTAAGGCAACCTTGACTGTAGATCAGTTAAGGGCATTTGCAAATTGGTCATTTCTGAATCATTTTCTAAAACCAACAGTTATCTCTTCATCCTATTTTGATTAAGCAACGAATTTATAATTGCATGGATAAGTTTCTTTCAACTGATGAAGATAAGAACAATGTGCATATTCAAATAGATAAATTTATGGAGAAAGTGGGATGATTTGGTAGAAAGCAAAAGCGTACTCCTGGTAAACTTGTGTTTATGTTATATTTTTTATTTTAAAAATTATTTTTCTTGCTCACTAAATATGTTTCTTTTAAATGCTATACTTATAGCTAATTGGTGGATGGCTTATGGAGATAGCATACCTGAGTTGACAAACTTTGCCATTAGAGTGTTAAGCCTTACTTGTTCATCATCAGTGATGCATGAGGATTTCTAGGGTTTCTAATTTTGCTCTCAAAGTTATTTACTAAATAACTTATTCGTAATCTTTCAATTTAATTAGGAGTCTTTCTAGTTTTCTTTTAAGATTAGGCTTTTTTCTTTTAGGAATAGACTGCTTGTTATTTTAGTATTTGATTATGTTTTTTCTTTTAGGAATAGACTGTTTGTTATTTTAGTATTTGATTCTATTTTTTCTTTTAGGAATAGGATGTTTATTCAAGTTATTTGATAATTATAAATAGAGTTCTTCCTCAATATTGTAGGATACCTTTGATTTGAGTAATTTAATTGAACATTAGAGTACTTATCTGTGTGTTGGGTAATCTTATTGTGTTCTTCCCTGTGAATTGTCTGTTAGAACTAGCCTGCAGGATAATCGCTATTCTGCTCAGCGTCAGTTGGTATCAGAGCTTCAACATCTTATTGGGGTGAGATTTCATTAGTTTTCATGGCTAGTGGTCGTGGTCGTCGCGGGCCGGTTTCGAACGAGGAAGCCCCAAACCGTGATCGTAACGTTCAGGATGTGATGATTGAGGATTTACAGAGGCAAGTTGCATAGTTAACCCGGCGTCTAACGGCGTAGGATTTCGGTAATCGTGAGATGAAATATCACGATTCTGATTCCAGTTTCAAAAACCCGTATCACAATCGTGCTCGACTCTGGAAGCACCAGTCGGGAGGATCGTCATGGATACCTCGGATTCAGAGTGGATCTGCCTGAGTTTTCTGGTACGTTACATGCCAAGGATTCATCGATTGGTTGCATAAAGTAGAGCGTATTTTTGAGTTGAAGGAAGTCCCAGATCGTGTTAGGGTGAAATTGGTCGCCATCAAACTCAAAGGAAGAGCATTTGCGTGGTGGGAGCACTTGAAGTGAGCACGAGACAGACAGGGCAAGGCCAAAATCACTAATTGGGAGAAGAAGAAGATGAAGGATCACTTCCTTCCTTTCAACTACACTCAACCCTTATTTCAGCGACTTCACTCATTGAGAACCGTTTCTAAAGCGTTCCAGCGTGCACTTGCTGTGGAGAAACAGCAGAACAGGAGGCCAATGATCATAAGTGATCAAAACAGTCGGCGAGTTCGCCCTCAAGAATTCTGTCCTACCCAGCAGCCACCGCAGGTTACTTCTAACTCAAATATTAGATGTTTCAGATGTAGTGAACAGGGGCATGGAGAGAATGAGTGCAGGAAGCTTGCTATTCAGAAGGCCAACAATCTCCTGATTGAGAAAGAAGTGGTAGACAAAACTAAGGAGCTTGGAGAGCCTGTGTATGACGATGATGAAGATGGAGAGTTAAACATGCCCAATATAAATGGAGAGAGAGACTCATTTTCCATTCATTCATCCAACTCAGAACTTGAGCCTTCACGAAATCCTATCACCCCTTCCACTAAACATTCTCTGCATGACACGTCACAATGTAGAGTACAGGAAGTGGAGTGTTCTCAGGTGATTGGTGCAGAAATAGATTTGATGTACCTTCAACTGTTCATACTCTAAAAGACATCAACAATGCAAGTGGAATTGGTACAGTAAAAGAAACTGTAAGTGAGACTACAGTCCAGCAGAATACAGCATATTCCAGTTCCAATCAAGAAGGGAGAAACAAGATCTTGAACCCTGAAACTGCTACGTCTACAGGTCCTCCAATTGTTAATGATGCAATGACAAAAAGGAATAACGACAAAGAGCAGCAAGTCAATTCAAGTTTGTCAAATCATCCTTTCACAGAGGCGTCCAATGTGGTGGAAAGCATGTTTCAAGTAGAGCACCAAAAATTCAGAGAAAGACTTGATAAGGAGAGTGCCCACCCCATGTTTTGCAAGTCATAGAAGAAGAGCTGACAAAGTTGCAGCTATTAGAGGCCAGTTCAAGTGAGTTTAATGTGACACGTAGTTATCTCGATTGGCTCACAGTACTGTTCTTGTGGGAATAGTGCTGCAAACGTGAATTCAGATTTACCAGTAGAGATGTAGCAGCTAGTAAAGTTTTCTGACCTGATATTAAAGGATCTTCCACCTGGGCTGCTGCCTAAGGATTTCGATGAAGCTGTTGTGAACTCGAGGACGAGTTCTTTCCAACCCGGGGCGACTGATGCAGGAGGGTTTCTAAGGTTCCTAATTTGAGTTTCTAGGGTTCCTAATTTGGGTTTCTAGGGTTCCCAATTTTGCTCTCAAAGTTATTTACTAAATAACTTATTCGTAATCTTTCAATTTAATTAGGAGTCTTTCTAGTTTTCTTTTAGGATTAGGCTTTACTTTTTCTTTTAGGAATAGACTGCTTGTTATTTTAGTATTTGATTCTGTTTTTCTTTTAGGAATAGACTGTTTGTTATTTTAGTATTTGATTCTATTTTTTTCTTTTAGGAATAAGATGCTTATTCAAGTTATTTGATAATTATAAATAGAGTTCTTCCTCAATATTGTAGGATACCTTTGATTTGAGTAATTTAATTGAACATTAGAGTATTTATCTGTGTTGGGTAATCTTCTTGTGTTCTTCCCTGTGAATTGTCTATTAGAACTAGCCTGCGGATAATCGTTATTCTGCCCGGCATCAATCAGCAAGTGAGCGGAATTGGTCAACTTTTAACCATGTAAGTAATAATTACTTGCAATGGTTATTGTGTTAATAATTTGCATTTCAATTTATAGGTTGTTACATGTTTGGTATGTGCATAAGAAGAAAATAAACATAACAAAGCTCAATGCCTTGGTATATGTCATGTACAACAAAAGAAAGTTGAGAGCTAAAAGTTGATGATGAGGGGACAAAGCAAACCTTAAGATGCGCCATGGATTTAGATGCGGTGAAAAGTGATAATGAATGGCTAGTGGAGTCTGATCCTGAAGTTGAACCCCCTATTCAAATTGCAGTCGATGGAAATGGTGTAGGGAACCCACCCCAAGCGCTAGTGCCAATGGTTTCAAACCCTTGTCCCGAAGTTCAATAACATCAAAATCTTGATGAAATTGATATTAATGCTATTGTGTTTGACGGGAATCAAGAAAAAGATGAGAACGATGAAAGTAGAAAAAGGAAGAAATCAAAGGAGAAGTCTACCCCTATTGGAAGAAAATAATTGAAAACATACAAAGGTTCAACTAGTGGAAAAGGTAAATAATTATTGAACATAAAGAATTAATGATTTTATTTCATTGTAATTGTTTTATGCTAAAGACTAATGTTCCACACTTTAAATGGCGTAGGGAAAGCTCCAATGCACTTTAGGGATGAGAAGGAAGAAGATTGGATGGAGCATCACTATGAGACAGACGAGGGAAATGATCCGGTGGATAGTGATAATGAGATTGACGACGACACCGGAGATGACGAGGACTGGGAGTTTGTTATTTAGTATTTATGCAATTATGAATTTATGGACTATCTTATATGTGTTTACTATTCTATTGACCCTCTTATATGAATTTATAGTGTTCGTATCATCAATGAATTTGTAATCGTTCTTATGGGCTTGTGATGATTAATTGTTTATTTCTCTTATTTTATGAATTTATGATTATTATATGATGTTTATGTTTTTTGGTAGAAATATGAATATTGTCTTTCAGGCCTTAAGCTCTCCAAGCTCCAGCAGGCAGCAACATCGTCATTATGAGGTACGCAACGATTTTTATGATTTTATTCATGTTATCTCTTGCATTGATGGTTGCTTTTTTTGTTTTTTTTTATTTGTTTGTAATTTTTTCATCACTTATTTATGCATATAAGCCTCGAGGCACCGCTTCACTTCAGAAAAAGCTTGACGGCTTCGAGGCTGAAAACACTTTTTAAAACATTGACTATTACAATTAAGTTTTTAACACATTGATTTTAGCATAAGAAGTGTTGAAAACAATATTCTTGGTCGTGCTTATGCAGAGGTGGTGGTTCTTATGATAGTTGCGATGGTCTCTATGACGGTGGTTGTGACGGTGATGACCATGTCATAGTGGAGGGTGTAGAAGTTTTTGGTGGTAGTGGCAGTCGGAGGGACATTTTCATGTAGCAGCAAGCATTGTAAAATCATATTCTTAAAAATGATTTTCCAAACTTTCTTAGAAAAATCATTTGTATTTACAACGGATATCCCACGAACAAAGCAAGGCCCAAAATTCATCGCCTAGTAAGAAGAAATACAATCAAACCCAATTAAAGGGCAGTAAATAAATAAAGTTAATAAGCAAATTTGAAAAAAAAAAAAAAAAAAAAGTCCACAAGGACACCCATCAAACAAAAAACTCAAACTTCACCTAACCCTACCTACACTAATAATTCCCCCATGGCCCCTTATTGCATTTACCCTAACTAGACTTCAGATGCCTTATTATATCATATGGGATCCCAAGCGCCATCCTCAATTAGAATCAAATCTAGATCTGAATCCATTAGCAAAAAGTTGCTAAGGCCGATGATGGTCCCAATTCAAAATTTTCTTAGTTGATTGCTTGAATGTAGCTTTTTAAGTTTGAATGTCCTCGTACAGTTGAAATATAGAAGCTGATCCTTTTTATCTGAAATCCTCTCTCCCCGAGTTTTTGTTACTTTGGATGATAGTCTCTCTCTCGCCTTTTGTTTCCCCTGGCATCTCTCCCTTAACACATCTCTAGCCCACCTAAGAAATTGGATCAGTTACGAGAGGCAATCGCCCCAGTTCCTCAGTCAAATCATTTGAACTTTATAATTTGTTCGAGAGAAGTTGCATTCCCTTTAGTTAACTAATAATTATGTTTATTTAAGGGTTTTATACTCTCAGATTCATTAAATATCAACTTGGGAAATTGACTCCCATAGAGAGGCTCCATAGCTACAAAGAATCCACGAAACTCCTTATTTCTAACATCTTCTTTATCAAGGTTTTGATAGCTAACCAAGATCAACTGTCTCATACATCTACTTCAAACGACATGTTTGCAACTTCTTTTTTATTTCTATTTCAAAAGATCTATAACAACTTCATATGTGACCTAAGCAGTTAATGCGGAAAGCGGTCGCAAAGCGGTCAGGACCGCATTACGATTTTTCATAATTATGCGGGACTAAGCATAATTATGCGGACAATTTTTTCAAAGTATACATTTTTAAAATTTAATCATAGTCAAAGATTACAAAATAAATAATTAATCAAAAGGGTGTAAATATATAATCATAGTCATGTATTATTTCTCTAATTAATCAAATGAATTTAATTTTGCAGGTTGGAGCACTTATAGTTACCTGGACTTGTTTACGAACAACCAATACAACGAAAGCAACAGCAACAACTCATCATAGACTTAGCAATAACCCCAACAGCAAGAACTACAAGCAATAAGAGCAAGAAGTCAATAGTTGCAAGAAACAACAAAAAATAAAGTAACAACAATAGCAAATGTATACAACAATAAAAGTAGCACATTATAGAGTTGTAGGTATAGCAAGTGTATAGTTGTAGCAAGTTGTAGCATAAGCAAATGATGTAATCATGTCACATTACATGAGTATGAAGTATCAATCTACTTCTATAGCAAAAGTAGCATAAGCAAATGTTAGTCCAAAACATTCATATCATAAGCATAATCAGGGACTTTTAACACTCATATCATAAGCTATAACTGTATTAAATTTGAAATTAAATCAATACAAATTTTATCACCTTAAATAATATTTTAGTACACCTTAAATCACCTGAAATGAATATTGAAATTAATCTCTACACATTTGTATACTGATTTCTTGATTTTTGCTTATCAGAGTGTGGCTTCCGACAGAACAAGTGCTCCAAAAGACTGCAGGATTTCTGGATGGTTTGACGGGCATAGTAGTGATCCATCTAGCCAGACTACAGGGAAGTTTCTGTTAGCCGAGTTTGCTTATGACCTTGAAAGAAGCAATGCTCAGACCTTCAATGTGGAGTCGACGGACAGGGGTATCATCAATATGGTAAGGCTTGACTTTGTTTCTAATCATGAAGGCGGACACACATGCATTTATCGATTGATCATAGTCATACTTGCTTAACCCTAAATTCTTCTCAACACCATCGATTGATCGATTCAGCCGAGGGAAGAAACGAATGGAAGAACCGAAGAAACGAATGGACTGGGAGGAGAGGGAAGGCGTACCTGATTTGGAACTCTGAGTAGTGTGTTCGATTGATCGATTCAGCACTTCAGCAGCAACCCCTTCGGCTTGATGATTCGGTTGAAGGAAGGGAGGAAGAGAGGTTGATGATTCAGATTTCAGATCTACTTCTCTTCTTCTTCTTCAGTTCTTCGTCTTCGACGCTTCCTCTTCTTCTTCAGGTTTTTTTTTTGAGTAATTCTAGATGTCGAGGGTTTGGGCGAGGTTTTGGGCGAGGGAGCCTCCCTCGCACGTGCATGAGTAAAAAAAAAAAAAAAAAAAGAGAGGGAAATTGAAATTTGGGGCAAAGAAGAGGGAGGGAACAAAGCAGAGAAGAGAAAGTGGGTTGAAGAAGAGAACTCGACAGACCTCGCCACCCTCTCCCCATCATCGAGTCAACCGACCGAAGAAGGCGAAGAGAAGAAGCTTCGTCGTCCCTTCCCTCGCCGAAAAGCTCAGTCTCGAAGAAAAGCTCTCTCCAACTGAAAAGATCAACCGAAGGTAAGTCTCCCCTTCATTTCTAGATCTAGGTCTTGTTGTTGCTTCTCTTCTGCTTCTTCACCTTCTTTCTGTGTTTGTTGCTGTTGTTGGTGTTTGGGGTTTGCTAGTTAGGGTTCGGATTTAGGGGGGGTGTTGAATACATGGTGGAATTTTGTCTTTGGATCTAACTCCTCAGATGGAGCGTTATGTCTTCAAGAGAAGAACTGATGGTTAGTTTGTTGTTCTATAATCTCTCTTATTTTGATTGGGTTTTGTTATTTCATTGTGATTGTTATTGGGTTTGTTTTGTTTGATGGGTAGATCTCATTTTATGAAAGTCTGTGGAAAGTAATGGCCTTGATGGTGAAAAAGTTGATTAGAAGAGATTAGAAAGGATTAATAGAAATGGGGTTGTTTAGGAACCCTTGAATTAGCTTTCATAATGATTTAGTAGGAATGTGGAGAAGTTCCCAATGTGCCCCTCTTTTGGTAGTTATGTTTGGATGAATGGATTTGCTTGTGTATGCTGTTTAGATTGTAGATGTCGAGGTTTTGCCATGATATACCGATAACAATAAGTCTGTTCATTGACTTTCATTTTAAGTAACGTGTCATGTTGGATCTAAGAGTCTAATTCATACAAAATTTGTGTGTTTGTTAGAAATTTTCCAATCATCACAATATTCATCAGTTATTAAATACTCCGCAAGTTATTCCTGTGAATGTAGTCATTGTGTTGAGCATGTGTTGTTCTGGTGGCTTTCTTCTCATGTGACTCTTTCTAACCAGCTGGAATAAATCAATCTTCTGCTGCAATTGTTGATGCTGTATCATGTGTGACTAAAAAGGTGGACTCAAAAACACGAGATGTTAGACTCCTCCAGCCTACTATTGCCACTCAGAATGTAAGTTCCTCCAGCCTGCATATGAATTTCTGTGAAGTTGCTTGATAGAAAAACTTGTGTTCATTAGCTTCAATAAACTATACTTCTGATTTTTATTTGTTCTTCCTTGCTATAACTTGCTCAAATTAATGTAGTTTTTTGCTATAGTGCATTTTAGTAGCCTGGTTTGATCTATAGTGATTACTCTAGGTAATTGGCAGGTTTCAAATAATGCTGCAATTTGATTACATCACCACAGGCTGCTACTGCAATTGTAGTTCATTTAAGCGTTTTCGTCTTTCTCATTGGTTTCATTTTTTGCAGCTTTCAAGAGAGTATCTTGACTCAAGGGGATAATACCGGCTCTGGAAACACCTCATGCTTTGGCTTATGTAGAAAGCTCGTGCCCTAGTTTACCAAATGGAACCAAAGTTGTTCTCAATTGTAGTGGCTGAGGGGACAAGGATGTTCACTCTTACCATTAAAAATTTGCAGCTCTGTGAACCCTAAGCAATAATGGCATTTTCATTATCAGTCTGTTTCGATGGACAGCGAGAAAACTGGGTGAAACAATGCTCAGAGTTAATTTGGTTAAAAAAATTTGTACATGGTGAGTTTGCTGTGATGTGGTTGCTGAAAGTTCAACATTAGTTCAATGAATGTTCTAGTGGCTAAGTTGTTCATAATCTAATTGCTGCAAAGTTGTTTGTTGTTCCAACTTAGTGATCCCTAAATATAAATTACTTGATGCTCTCACATTTCTGCCATGCATCAGTTACTGATTGTTTTGGCTAGCAAGTGTTGGTAGTTGGCAATTTTTTGTAGTCAGTGAGCAAGGATTATGACAATGCACTGCAGAAGTTAGTCTTTGAACTCCTCCAGAGCTCTTTAAAATTCATCTCTGTCCAACGATTCTTGCAAGTAAAACAAAGTGAAGCACCCATGAAAATGACCACTACGATGCTACTGTCTTTTATATGAGACCCAAGAAGCACTGCATATACATAACGAAACTGCTTAATATGTAAATCTTCAAATGTATTTGGAATCAAATGATCCATATACAGTCAAATGTATTTGACACACTTTCAAGGGGGCAGCAGAATTATCACTGACAAAGCTTGCTAAAACCATAGCTTTTGCTATGATGTTGCCAAAGCACCTAAATACAACAAATCAAGAGAATTTCAAATCAAGAGAATTTCAGCATTCAATACAACAAAGCACTGACAAAGCTTGCTAAAACCATAGCTTTTGCTATGATGTTGCCAAAGCACCTAAATACAACAAAGCACCTAAATTTCAGCAGCAACTGAATGTAAACATTCTGAATTACAAATCAAGAGAATTTCAGCATTCAATTTCCTGCAAATCAAGCAAAGCTAGTCTACTCAGCAAATCAAGAGAATTTCAGCATTCAGCATTTAATTTTCAGCATTCAACATTCTGAATTACAAATCAAGAGAATTTCAGCATTCAACATTTAATTTTCAGCAATTTAACTTCAGCAAATTCAACAAATTCAGCATTTACAGAATTCAGCAAATTCAAACAAATCAGCAAATTCAACATCTTCATTTTTCATCATTCAACATCTTCACTGCTTAAACTCATCATTTTCAGCATCTTCACAACATTTTCAGCATCTTGACAGCATCTTCACAAAATTTTAATTTTCAGCAACTCATCTTGAAGGTGGTGGCTGCTAAAACAAATTAATAAAATATAAATAATAGCACTGCAAAATTAACAACAGTACTAAGAAATAGTGTGACCCCTTGGTTTATATACCTGTGACATCTTTCCCAGACGAGCTTTCCGCACAACTGCTTGTATTTGCCTCTCGTGCTCCTTGAGCATATCTTCCAGATTTCCTCCCGGAGGCACCAAAGGTCCAGAGTAATGGATCCTCTTCTTGTTGGCATAACCCTGAGACCATAAAATACGATAATTATTACTTCAGTAATACTATTTATACTACTAACAATGACAATATATTCTAAGAAAAGACAAGATGTTTTTTTTTTGTGTAAATTGAGCTAGGGAAAAGGACAAGATATTATGTTTGCATGGGAAACCATTTCAGTGAATCCAGATTCACCATCTTCTTCATGACTGTACTTTTCACTCTGTGTATGTTGCCTCTTCTTCTGGAGTGCCAAAAACACAATAAAAACAAATGAAACAAAGTGATACTATGGAACAAAAGCCACTCCATTATGTAAGAATTTCCATGTTGGACATCTTTTCAAGACTTTGCAACTATTTATACTACCTTTGCAGCTATAAATTTTAACACTTTGCAACATAAATTTTAACATAAAGGATACTGATAAAGAATCTATAATAGACAACAGATTGGAAAGTAAACAAAGGATACTGATAAAGAATCTATAATAGACCTTTGCAAGTGATCACTACTTCAAACCATATCAAATAGGAAATATGATGAACTTCACTCACTCTGAGATTTAAGATAGTTTCAGTAAGTAAAGGCAGCTTCAATTAATCCGCATGTCTTATCATGTGCTGACTCACACCAATATGATTAACTACGATCTAATATTCGTTTCCACTCCAAGGTCTCCATTAATTATGATCTCTTCGACTCCAATTATATTACTTCCCATATGTACAAAGATTACTAACACAGAAATTACCTAGACCCCATTTGTTCAAACATCTAAACCATTTCTCACACAAACCCACTATCCAATTTTTGATTAAAAACACAATTTTCAAAGAAACAATAATACCCATTAGCTCAAACATCAAAGGAACCATTTTTTTTTTTTTTATCAAAGACCAATATTCCTATGATAAATTGGTGATTCTAAAACCTGGTGATTCTAAAAACACCTGGTGATTTTAAAAACACCATGCGTTGTTTGGTACCCAAATTCCTATGATAAATTGGTTCCACTTCTTTGAACCAAAAGTTCAGTCAAAGAGGCTGAAGCCCATGTCCTGCAATAAGAAAAATAAATATATTTAGGGATCACTAATATCAAAACACAAAAATATTTGAAATCAAAGTTCAAAAGCTGGTGAAGGAAGATGCAAGCAAGGATACTAAGTGTAGAGGATGAACATTGTTAAAAAGAAACAAAGGTTCCACAAAACAAACTTACATCATCAGATTCCTCCTTCTCCTCATCCTTTTCCTCCTTGGACTAGCGCCACCAGCTCCTGATGCTGCCACTGCAACAACAACACCACCACCACCACCACTAGATGGCACTGAAGCAAACAATAGACAGCAATTCACTAATAGTGTAAAAGTTGTAGTTGCTATCAGTTTTGAACAACGTTGGTTCTACAATCTAAACAGCATACACAAGCAAATCCATTCATCCAAACATAACTACCAAAAGAGGGGCACATTGGGAACTTCTCCACATTCCTACTAAATCATTATGAAAGCTAATTCAAGGGTTCCTAAACAACCCCATTTCTATTAATCCTTTCTAATCTCTTCTAATCAACTTTTTCACCATCAAGGCCATTACTTTCCACAGACTTTCATAAAATGAGATCTACCCATCAAACAAAACAAACCCAATAACAATCACAATGAAATAACAAAACCCAATCAAAATAAGAGAGATTATAGAACAACAAACTAACCATCAGTTCTTCTCTTGAAGACATAACGCTCCATCTGAGGAGTTAGATCCAAAGACAAAATTCCACCATGTATTCAACAACCCCCCTAAATCCGAACCCTAACTAGCAAACCCCAAACACCAACAACAGCAACAAACACAGAAAGAAGGTGAAGAAGCAGAAGAGAAGCAACAACAAGACCTAGATCTAGAAATGAAGGGGAGACTTACCTTCGGTTGATCTTTTCAGTTGGGGAGAGCTTTTCTTCGAGACTGAGCTTTTCGGCGAGGGAAGGGACGACGAAGCTTCTTCTCTTCGCCTTCTTCGGTCGGTTGACTCGATGATGGGGAGAGGGTGGCGAGGTCTGTCGAGTTCTCTTCTTCAACCCACTTTCTCTTCTCTGCTTTGTTCCCTCCCTCTTCTTTGCCCCAAATTTCAATTTCCCTCTCTTTTTTTTTTTTTTTTTTTTTGCTCATGCACGTGCGAGGGAGGCTCCCTCGCCCAAACCCTCGACATCTAGAATTACTCTTTTTTTTTTTTTTTTTTTTTTCATATATAAAGACCTACAAATCGGCGAGTCAGGTCGGCCGATTAAGTGCTGACTCGCCGATTTTTGACCGAGTTTGACCGATTTTACTGATTCCGTTTAAAGCCGGCCGAGTCGACCCTGTGCGATTCGGTCCAGTCCCGCATAGCACTTTTTGGCCGATTTTAGGCCGCATTAATAGCACAGCTGTCACCGTCATTTGTCGCAGGCAAGATCCCTTGCATCGATCGCAGCCACACAGACAACCTTCCTTATTGATCTCAGCCACCCATCATTGTCTTCCCTCCCATTCGCAAGCGCAACTGCCTCCTCTGCGCCCCGTCGTCGCAACCTCTCAACCCTTCCTCCCCATTTCAGTTCGTGAAAGAAAAAATAAGTGACTCATGTTATGACCTGTATCCATACCCCTATTATTCATACCCATATCCATCATATCACTAGTCTCCATGCTAATAACAATATAACCCAAGCCCAAGAATAGCGCAATACCCCACGATGTCTTATAGCGATTATCCCCAAATTTACTAGTTTCCACCACGAACCACTTATGTCCAGTCTTGCACCCAACTTGAACCCGTTTCTCCTATACCGCTCCTCCTTCCATCACCCATGACATAAAATTATTGTCACCTAAACCAGTTTGACCAACACCCCCACCCCTATCTGCTAATGACATACACCTTAATACCCCTCTACTGTCATAGAGATAGATAGAGAGATGAACTTATCACCCCGGGGAGGATGTATGCGGGTTCATTTAGTAGTATTAGTTTTAGTATTATTGTAATATGGCGTATTTAGTAACAATCCATAATAATTAGGACATTGGTTTCCAATTAAGTTTATAGTTTGTTTCTTGTCATAGAAGTTTGGTCAGCTATAAAAGGGGCATAGGTTGTTCATTGTTAGTAAGTTGATTGATGAAAATAATTTATTTATGTATCAGAAACATTTATAGGCCATCCATATTCACCAATAATTTCTAGAGCTCATTTGGTGGGGCTAGAAGTTGAAAAATTATGGATATCTTTCTTCTTTGATAATTATCACAAAAATATGTGGTTCTGACGCCGGGCAGAATAACGATTATTCTGGAGGCTAATAGCAACAGATAATTAACAAGGAAAAACACAAGAGAATAGCCCAAAACACAAGAGAAGTAACTCTAATGTTCAATCAAATTACTCAAATCAAAGGTATCTCTAAACTCAGCCCACAAGCCAGACTTTATAGCTAAAACTCTTGATTATTAGAATTTTACCAAAATTAGCAAAATCCCAATAATCATGCTAAAACAAAATACGTAATAAAAGAAACATATTGCCAGAAATCTGGCCCAAATTGGGTTCAGAATCACTTCCTAAACAATAATTGAAATAATACTATAAAGGAAAATAAACTACTAAATTTGTGGATTCAGAAGGAAAAATAGTGGAATTTGGCCATGAAAAGATGTGCAACGAGCGTTGCTTATTGATCAGAACGTGCGCGTTGAAAAGAGCTTTCCGAATTGGGGTCGTTTCCGCTATTCTGATACTCGTAGCCAAAATTATGGCCAAAATACTAAAACGCACCCAAAATTGCCAAATTTGAAATAGAATTATGGATTTCCTGCCATCCTTGCGCTGATCTGCTAATTCAAGATATCTTAGTGCTAATAACGTGCTATCTGACAGTTCAGCATCATCTGACTCGGATACTCCTGCATCAGTCGCCCCGGGTTGGAAAGAACTCGTCTTCGAGTTCACAATAGCATCATCGGGATCTGCAAAACAAGGACTCGGGTGCTTTACATTAAAGACATCAGAAGTCCTCAAATGACTGGGGAGGTGTTTCAGATGAACAAGGGCAAAAGGAAAAGGGAAGAGAATGACACACTGCTATCCTCTCAGGGAGTCAAGAAGTACCTCTCTGATAGTTGATCGATAGATCAACAGGGACATGCAGGGATTGTCTTGCAGGTTCCCCCATCTGATGTTGATCATCCTCGCCACCATAGTGCATTTCATGCCTATATAGAACCAGACTCAGTTTTGGGAAGGAATTCCAACTCTTCTACTTCATCAATTCAGTCGTCCACAGTTCCTAGCGCTCCTGATGCGAAAAAGGCGACTGCCGATAAAGGGTCACCGCAACAGCCATAATTCTAGCTTGGAACGCTCGGGGTGTAGGGTCCCCCGGCTCAATCCTGAACTTGCAGGCCCTCTCCTACAAATCCAAATCAGAGATACTATTTATTTTCGAGACTAAAGCTTCCTCTTCCCGAATGGATCGACTGTGCCGTTGACTTGGCTTCAAACATGGCATCTCGATATCGGCACAGGGACGCTCAAGAGGGCTAACCTTATTCTGAAAAGAAGGTATTTCTATTGCTTGTACTTTACAAGATTATTATATTACTACTGCTTGGTCTATCATTTTCACATATGGAGAACCAAATCTTGCCTACTAGAATCTTGCGAGAGTTCATTAAAAAACATTGTCTCATGGATTTTCCTCTTAATGGTTCGAAATTCACTTGGAATAACAAAAGAAATGATCATAATGGTACCAAAGTAAAGCTTGACCGTATCCTTGTTACTACTGATTCGATGACTCTATTCCCCTCAGCTGTAGCCCACACCATACATATTTTTGCTTCCCATAGAGCTATCTCCCTACAACTGACCTCCCTCACTCACCAAGGTCTCAAACCTTTCCGCTTCTTTCAAATGTGGACACGCGGCCGTTACTGTGGCAAATTGGTTACTTCCGCTTGGGCCGGTCGGCAACACCCCAAACCGAGTGTCAATTTCAATCATAAGACCAAAAACTTAGTCACTCCCTTTCTCGATGGAACAAACGAGACTTCAAGAATATTTGCTAAAACATCAGGGATGCTCTTATTGCCTTGGACAAAGCTCAATCCCCCCCCCCCCCCCCCCCCCCGACCGTTGCCAATGCAAACTCTATTGAACGACTAGAAGATCACCTAGCGGATCTTTATCACCGTGAAGAACTCTTTTGGCGTAATAAATCCGGTGCATCTTGGCTCAAAGAGGGGAACCACAACACCAAATTATTTCATTTGACCTCTATCCTTAGAAAAAAATGATATCTGATTCTACAATTTTGGGATAGAGATAATCACTGGCATACGTCTCACGATGCGGTCGGGAACATCCTTAATGATTATTTTTGCCACCTTCCACTCCACCACTAATGATGAGATAGATACTCTATTTTCATCTGTGATCTTCGAGCTTGCAATTATGCTTTCATGGCAGTCCCCGGAGAGGAAGAAATTCGATGCACAATCTTTGATTTTGGCAGCCATAAAGCCCTCGGGCCGGACGGGTTCCATGCTTTCATTTTCTAGCTCTATTGGGATACGGTTAAAAGGGACGTTATCGTGGTAATAGTCAACTTCTTTGTCACCAGAAAAATGGATCCTAAGCTTAATGAAACCTTTGTAGCACTCATTCCTAAAACCTCGAATCCCACCTACCCGGACCAATTTCGGCCTATAGGATTATGTAATGTTATCTACAAAACATTTTGAAAATCCTGGCCAACAGGCTCAAACCTCTGTTGGAGCACATAATGTCTCCAAACCAGGGGGCCTTTTTTAAAGGGAGATCCATCACTGACAATATAACTATCGCCCACGAGACCTTCTTCCAAATGAAACACAATCATAAGAAGAAACAAGGTTGGATGGCAGTCAAAATCGATATGGCCAAAGCCTATGATAGAGTAGAATGGTCTTTTCTACTCCATATCTTTAATGAAGAATGGATTCAACTCATTGAACAATGCATTTCAACCACAACGCTCAGGGTGCTTCTCAATGGTGCCCCATCACGCCCACCCGGGGCCTTAGACAAGGTGATCTATTGTCACCCTACTTGTTCATTATCATTGCTGAAGCATTATCTCGACTGTTGACCTCTGCAGAAACCAAAAATCTCATCAAGGGTATCAAGATTAGACAACGCTCTCATTCCATTAGTCATCTGTTTTATGCAGATGATCTGATGCTTTTTTGTAGAGGCTCCTTGTCTAAAGCCCATCAGGTCAAGGATATCCTTGCAGTCTATTGTGAATCGTCTGGCCAAGCTGTTAACTATCACAAATCCTCGGTTTTTTACAGCGCTAATGTCCACTCGAAACATGCCAAGATGATAAACAGAGTCCTATGTTCTAAATCTTTCAATCCCAAGGAAAAATATCTTGGGTCTCCCCTTATCCTTTCAAAACGAAAAGCTTCGAATTTCCAATTTCTTGTCGATAAAATCGATTCCAAACTCTCCTCTTGGAAATCCAAAGTTCTATCTCAAGCGGGACATACAGTAATGATCGAAGCAGTGCTCAGTTCCATTCCAATATATTCTATGCAAACCTTCATTCTCCCATGTTCTATAACTACCAAATTGGACAAGATTGTCAGGGATTTATGGTGGAACGGTTTCGAGGATGGCAAATCTAGACACCTCTGCACTTGGGACCGTATCTCGATGTCTCGTCATACGGGAGGCCTAAATTTAGTTCCGACCAGGATAAAAAATTTGGCTCTTATGGCAAAAAAAATTTGGCACACCATTTCGATGCCATCTAATCCCCGAACCATCCAACTCAAACAAATCTATTTCCCCACCAAATTTGTCTTCCAATTCAATAAGCCCCCACCCCTCGCCTCATTTGCTTGGAGGGGTAATCTCACCACCTTGGGCAGAATGAAACGTTTTCTCCGTTGGCAAATTAGGTTCGGAGACACTATAGATCTGTGGCGCGACTGTTGGGTTAGACCAGGGTTTACGTTGCCCGAATGTCCATCTTTCACCCCAAATTTGATGGATTATATCCACTTTTCTACCCGTATCTCAGATTTATGGGATCCTTCCAATGGATCCCTTGTATCCTGGAACTCCACTCTTCTTCGGGCTTGGTTTCCATCTCCGGTGGTCGCGGACATAGTCGATATCCCAATCCGTTTTTCTTCTGACCACGATAAGTTCATTTGGACCTATGATAAATGTGGTGTCTTCTCTGTGAAGAGTGCCACCAGAACGTTTTTAGCAAACACTAAGGAATCTTCTCCATCTGAGGCCACTGACAACCACTTCCCCGCTAAAATCCTTCGTGATCTCTGGCGCATCAAGGCCCCAGCTATTGCCATATTTCTTACCTGAAAAATCGCTCAAAACCTCTTCCCTACCATGTCAAACTTGAATAGAGTCCATGTTCCTATTGAAAATCTGTGTGTTTTTTGCCACAATCATCAAGAAGAGTGATTCATCTATTATTTCTTTGCCTGATAGTTTCTCGCTTCTGGCACCTGACCTCACTCCCCATAAGTTGGAGTGTTGTGTTGAACCCCCCATCCGCTCACAAAACATTATCTTTTATGTGGGACACCGCCAAACTCCATGTTTTGGCCAAAGATGAAATGCTATCTCAGTTCACTGCAATCCTGGCCACCATCTGGACCTGTCGGAACAATATCATCTTCAATCGGTCACAATTCAATATTCAGACTTTCCATAACACCTTCAAGCACACTTGGAAATCTTGGTACACGCAATGGTTCGACATCCAATACCCCAACACCAGTACACCTGCTCCAATGACCATACATCAAACCCTAGCTACTGCAAATCTAGCCCTCCAACCCACCCATCCTTCACCACCTGACCCAATAACCATCGTCATCTCTAACCAGTCTTCGGAACCTCCAAGATCTAACCCTGTATCCCTTCGACTAGCCACCTTCTAGAAACAACTTCTAGCGGTTAGGAATCATCCCATCAATGCCCGGTTACACCAGGATCGACACATCCCCTTGGAGCTTACCCCAGATATGGTCATGGTTACTTATGATGCTTGTTTTTTTTCTTCCTCACAGAGAAGTGCAGTTGGAGTCCTGGCGGCTGATTCTAGAGGCAGGGTTACTGCAAGGATCACATCTCTTATCTCTGAACGAGTTGCTGACAGTACTATGGCCGAATGTTTTGCTGCTGAGGCTGCACTTTTTCTTATCCAAACACGAAGATGGAATACTGGGTTTCTATTGGGGGACTCAGGCTCCTTGAACTCTTTGCTGCTTTGCGAAGATCAGTCGAATCAGAATGCGGAGTGTTGGTTGTGGCAGGCTCTCTTAACTAATATTAAGCATTTACTGTATTTACACTATAACTGGTACTGTAACTAAATTCCTCGATACTTAAACTATTATATAACTAAAATAATGACACTGTTATATCCTTATGATAATAAAAGGATTTGTTATTTTAATTTGGGTATCCAATAATAAAAAGCAAGTCACACACAGCCAGGAGGTGACATTGCGCACGTGCAACCACTTCAACCACTTGTTCTTCCACCACCGCACCTCCATCTGACAAATCTTGCAGCGGTGCTGGTGCCATCTCCCCCTTGGTTCGCCTCATCCTCAACAGATTCATCAAGCCCTAGGTCAATTCCTTGGTCCCAAGACCGTATGTATATATCATGCTTAGGCCTCCCAAGATAAGAGATCCATCCATAACACCTAACCATTTAAGATCAATTCTGGCATCATCTTTCTCTGTCTGTAATCTTTCTACTTATCAGAATTGTGAAGTTGAATTGAATTGAAGAAGAAGAAGATGTAAAAGGAGGTAGAAGAAAGAAGCAGACATAGAAGTAGAGGATGGATAGTCGAAGAAAAAGAAGAGAGGGGATTGGTCCGTGTATTCAGGCTGCGTGCCAAAGCAAATGGTCACTTCCTGGTGCAAACTTGGCCAGGAGTCCGGGCTGTGTAGACTTGCTCAATAATAAAATGAATTTGTACTTTTAATTTAAATCTTTAGTCGTTTTAGAATAAAAAAAAGTCCTAATCTTATTTTCTGATATAAAGTTAAAAAAAAAATTTATGGTCTTTGAATCATGTTCATTGATCCCGAACTTGTTTGGGATGGGATGAGGTCGAGATGAGGTCTATCCCGTTTCCAATCCCATTCCAAAGATAAAATAATAGAATGAAATTGAAACGAAGTCCATTCCGTCCTGTGTTCACCCCTACTTGCAACTAATTTGGTTCCGATGGGAAAGGCAATAGAGCCCAATTTGAATGTGAAGCCCATAACATGAGCCCGCGTAGACAACCAAACCAACCCTTCGTTTTCCCCTCTCGTCATCTCGTCTCGTCTTTCTACTCGATCATCAAACAAACCCTCAAATTCTTCGACACTTTTCTCCCTCCTCTCACTCGCTTGTTCTTCTCTCAAAAACCTAATCTGCTTCTCTCTTATCTCATTTTTTTGGTATTTAATCGACGAAGAAGAAGTGAATCTAGATGTTCTTCGTGGACACTGGAAGATCTCTCTTCCATCACTATTTCAGATCCCTAAACTCCCAACTATCGACTAGCCTTCTCCATTTGTTGATTTTTTGGGGGTATCATGAAGGGTTACAGATTATCAAACATGGATAGATTAGGTGTACTTGCGATCCTTCTCATGGTTTTGACACTCACAGAAGGATCTGATGCTTCGTTGTTTTGGAAGTTTCGCAAATTGGTGGGAGTTGAACCACAAGGGAAATCTGTCACACATGTAAGTGCAAATTTAAGTTTTTTTTTTTTTTTTTTTTTCTGGAGTTTTAATTTTCGTTCTGAGCCGGATAACTGAGTTAAGACTTGTTTCTTTTCAGATTTCACCTTCGCCTCAACCGGTTATTGCAGAGAAATCCAATTCTAGTAATCTCAATTTGGATAAATCTGCTCCAAAGGATCCATCTCCTGCAGATAACACGACAAAGGGTGTCCCAAATGGCTTGGATGTGAAGGTCCCAGAACCACAGACGCAAAAACACGTCGAGAAGGATAAAGGACTAGGTGAAAAATGTAAGGGCTCGTCCTCTAGGTGCATGATTGAGAACAAGATGGTTGCTTGTCTTCAACACCAAGAAAATGGTAAGTCATATTACTTTCAGTTTCATTACATATTTTAATTAGTGTATGATGTTGTTTCTGATTATTCTGACTTGACTACTAATACTTGCATTGGACTTGAAAGAGTTTTAACAAGTAACCTGTATCTTATTGTCGGTGTCTCCTAACGCTAGGATGCTAACATCTTTTTATATAGGAGGAAAGAGAAGTTCAAAAATTATATATATTGTAAAAAAAAATTAGGGACTGAAATACCTTGAATTCAAAATTTAAGTGCTTGTTCAGTTTGTTCCACAATATACATAAAACCTTTGCAACACTGACATTAATTTTCAAAACAAATCTCATATTCGTTGGACACCATCCTTGGATCATCAATTTTTTTTCTTTGTAACAATAGCACAAATATGAGTCGATATCCGACAGAGATACGAGTTGTCAAACACGTCGACAGAATAATAAAAATAAATAAATAAACAATAACTAAAAACACTATATGGGAATTGAAAATATTGCTATATGTACTACTAACTTGCCATAATATGATTGTAACATTTATAAAGAATTGAAAATATGTGAAAAAGTTGATGATTTAAGCATGGAATATCTGGTAGGAGTATTCGTGAGTGTCGACACGTGTATCCCATGAAACCTACTTCAACTCATGAAGAAAGTGTTGCCCTTGTTTAAGGCCCGAGTTGGTCAGTTGAAATTTTCATTGTATTCGTGAGTGTCGACACGTGTATCCCATGAAACCTACTTCAACTCATGAAGAAAGTGTTGCCCTTGTTTAAGGCCCGAGTTGGTCAGTTGAAAGATTCAACAATGAAAACAGAGAGAAAGTAAGGGAAGGCATCCAAAAAACATTACACTTCTTTTGAGGTCACCTTGCAAAAGAGGTTGCTCAAGACCAATGAGTGCGTATCTGGAGCTAAGTTATTAATGCGGCGAAAAATCGCTGATTAATCGGTGATTACTTCCAATTCGGGGTTTGAACAAACCGAGTTGGGTGAATTCGGTTGGGGTTCAGCAAGTCACCAATTAATAGGCAAAAAATCAGCGAGTCGCCGATTAATCGATCTAGCTGACTCGCCGATTTATTGCTATGTATAAAAAAAATCCTAAACTCACGATTCTCATTTCATTCGCAAGTCGCAGCTCCCCCAACTGGATCCTAAAGAAAAGAAGAAAAGCAAAAAGAAGAGAGAAAGTGAAGATCTTTGGACGGCGACTAGATCTCTGTTCTCTCAGTCTTTCTTTTCCTCCATTTCTTCAAGCCAAATCAAAAAGTTATATATCACTTCAACCCTAATGTCCCTCTTCCCTCTCCTCTCAGTCCCTATCCCACTCGGCCTTCCCTCCTCTCCTCCCTCCTATGTAGAATTCATATGGACTGGGGAGCTTGTTGATTAAGGTTGTTTGTAGTGATATGGATTTTGGTGAAGCAGTTGATTCTTGTCGGAACAAATTGGATTCTCCTTGTTGCTGATGCTGAACTCCCATCTTTCTGTGTGTTTTATATTTTTGGCCTTCTGAGTGAGAGCACTAATAACTCAACCTCACAATTTCGTTGAAAGTTTGTGATGCATGACAAATCCACACAATTTTCACGCACTTCAGTGATAACTTCTTTTATTATTTGGTCTAGAATATATTGGCATAATCTTGTGGATGTGGATTATTTTTGCTTGTATAAAGTGGCCCTTTTAGAAATATCTTTGGTGCAGAGTAATACGTTTTACCTTCATGGGTTAATAGGATAGGTAGGTTGGTTCTTCCTGTTAAGTCTGGCACTATTTTGCTTCTGAATGTTTGTCTCGGTAGCTTAGTTGTTAAAACAATCTACAATTTTCTTTTAATTTCTTTTTAAGTAGCTTGACAGATAATTAGTGAAGTTATATAATTACAAAGGGGAATTCTAAATGTCGAGGAAACGGGCCAGGAAACGGGCGAGGGACGGGACGTGGCGGGGTGGGGACCGTCCACCCTGCTCGGGATGCGCGCACAAAAAGTGACGGCACGCATCCCGAGCGGGGTGGACGGTCCCCACCCCGCCACGTCCCTCCCCTCGCTCGTTTCCTCGCTCTGTAGAAGCGCTCAATTACAAATTTACATCATTTTGATTAATTATTTATTTTTATAATCTATGACTATATTTAAATTTTAAAAATATATGCTTTGAAAAAATTGACCGATTAAATCCAATCAATCCCCCTTAATCGTAATTTGGTCCTGGACCGCGCTGTGACCAGTTTCCGATTTAACTGCATAGATCTGGAGATCCAGTCACCGAACTAAGATCATATATATTCATCCTTCCATGATTATACAAATGTTGTTCTTCTGGATATGATATTATCATTAACGATTATATTACTTTAACAATTATTATAGTGTGGATATGTCATTAATGATTGGATTATATTTTTCCCATTTTTTTTTTCCATAAGTCACATATATGTCATTAATGTTGTTCTAGTTGTATATTGTTTTATCATCATTCTTGGCCTCTCCAAAACCTTCTTGACTGTAAAATTTTCTTTTCCCTGAAATTTTTATGTGTCATCTTATTGAGCACTTGTTCAATTTTCATGTCATATTCACCATCGAGCAGCAATTTGTTACTGTGATCAAAGTTTGAGCCCTGTTTGATTAATGGCATTCACAGAGGTATAAAATTCCAACCAGTGCCCTCGTTATACCTTATAAAAACTCTATCACTCCAATCATGTAGGTTCTCTCTGAAGCCATTCCTTGCGACACTTTTCGTATTGTGCTTTGATGAATTTCCTCCAATTATTATTGCGCTCCACTTTCTAAAATCACTTACCTATTGAAGCCCCATTCTTGATACTAGCAGTCAAATCTCCAAGCCACCCTCCTAGTTGGATGTGCAATCTAAGATCCATATCAGAGCTCAGAAGTTTCACATGCAGTGTGCTCCATTGTTTATCACAGCTTAGCTCAGAAGTTTCAGAAGGTTCTAAAATTCTTGTGTATTGTTGTCAAGAGAGTTGTAGCTCATACTAGTCTGTCGACATGTCTTCAGACCTTGTATGATCAGCCATGAATTACAATGAAGTTCATTGTTAGCAATCACCATTATTTTGCAATATTAAACCCATCGATACCAAAGCATTCAACAACATTTGTTCATCTGGAAATTTTGTTGAAGTCTGAGAAGATCTACCATTTGAACCTCTGAGAACACAATCAACTCTAGATAAACCACGGTTCTTACTTGCTGCATATAGTGTTTTACCATTGTCATAAACCAGGGTTGATACTTGCTTCATATAGTGTTTTACCATTGTCACACACATCAGACACTTTGACACTTAATTGACAGCCTTCACTCCATGCGTAACTCACCAAATTTTCACATAATTTGAAGATTTCAATTATTCATGCATGTTATGATATAAATAGATAAGATAATACGTAAGCAGGCAGTAAGGTTGATCTTTTCAATAGTTGTTTGTGTGCTTATTTCAAGAGGTGTTGAAATAAAAATAAACAAATAAATAAATAAATAGAAGGCACATAGCCAAGTACAAAAGCAAGAGGTATTGAACCTCCAAACATAGTTGGTTTTCATAAAAATATAATTGAACCTCAAACATAAAAATAGGTGTTTGCATGTGTAGGCATTCTCTGTTTTGGTTGTTTTCAGTCGAGATGTTTGGCACAGGATTCCCCTTGGACTTTTGATTGCCTTCTTTTGTTGTTATTTCTTATGATGGTCGTAGTTTTTGGAAAGAAACAATCAGTAAAACTGTAATTTTGAACCTTTCTTATGTGTTACTTGTAAGCAAGTTGCACAATGCTCGTAGTGCTTGGTGTATATGGAAATTTCCAAAACTTGTTGTGATGTTTGAATTTTGCATGAGAAGATGTAATGGTCATTCGCGCAAGGTTTTATAAGCAGTGTTATAAAAATCGGCCTAGGCGCTAGGCGGTAGAATAACGCCCAGATTAATGGCTGGGCGGGTTCTGGGCAGTCTGGGCGGGGTCTGGGAGGCCTAGGCGAGTTTTTTTTTTTTTTTTAATAAGGCTGATTGTGTTCTTATTTTATTTTTCTTTCCTCTTTTTTAGAAATAAAAAATTTAATTAATTTTTATTCAGTATATGTCTAAATGTAGCAAAGGATGATTACTTAATGAAATTCTCAAAGGATCTGCCGATATCAATTTTAGTAATGTAGATTTTATTAAACATGACTGAGCTTATTCATGCAATTTGAAGAAAAATAAAAGAGTAGGTTTGGATATTTGTCTACAAATTCAACTTGGTATAAAGTACCCATCATGACCAACTTCAATCATTTGAGTTTTAATAAATTTTGTTCATGATTGTTAATTTTTCATGTTTTTAAATTTTGCATTTGTATCTTGGCATTAAATTGGATGTAATTGATAAGGTATTATGCTTAACTTTTGTAAATTATTAAAGTTATAATACAAAACCTAAGACTGCCTAGGTGCCGCCTAGGCCCCTGGGCGCTAGGCACCTACTCGCCGCCCGTCTACCGCCTAGCGTTTTTTAGAACACTGTTTATAAGGCAGAAGCGTGACATGATGAGACACGTTTTTGTGGTTTTTGTTAGAGGTGCATGTTTCAATTTTCAAGTAAAGAAAATATTCCAGTAATCCTCATCATTGAAATAATGAACAATTCACAATTCCATATTGGAAACAAAAATAATTACATATTGTAAAACTCCAAACTTGCAATTTCTATATTGTTAGTTTTAGGGATTTTGTCATTGGTTTTAGGGCTCAACTGAGTTAATTTAAGGCCTATTTCGACCAAGACAGTTTCAAAAACATATAATGTACATTTCATAACGTTTCTGCACTGTTTCCACTTCAGGCATACATTTCAAAAAAAAAATTTCCCTTTTTTTGGAAAGGTCTTTCATTAAAAGAGACAGAATCATGATGAATTCTTACTAAAGAGAGATTATTGAGAGATAAACAATACATTCCAATAGGTCCACAATCGTTTAAAAGTGATCCCAAGTAACTCGTTTGTACTAGTTGCCTAATGCCTCATATGCACAAGTCGCTCCATACAAATCCTTTCCACATTCAACATCATCCAACGTCACCCTTCAAAAGAAATGATTTTGTTCCTTCCAAAGCATCCAACATGTCTTATAAGGAGTGATGCTTCACACTGAAGAGATTCATGCCTTCCATGACCACCAAGCTTGGTGCGTGTTTTAGATTTGAAGTGAATTTGGCCCAAGCTGCTCTGTAGCTTTGTACACCTGAAATTGGTATGTGCAATAGGCATATTCTGAGTTTGTTGAAAATCATTTGAACTCGTGTGTGAATAGAGATTGTCTCTATTTCTTTTATGGTAGAACGGTAGTAGTATTTACTTGTTATGAGAGTGTTCATAGTGATTGTCCATTTAGTTTGTGCGTTCATTGTATTTCATTTAATAGTTTTAGTATCTCATGCTACTTCTTTGCATCATGGCACTCTGCAGTGGTTGTTGCATATTCTTAATATAAATTTACTAAAACTTTTCTCCATTTGTTGATTTCTTCTATTTCACAACAGGATCTCAGGAATTATTCATTCTTGTTCAGAATGAAGGGGAGGCTACTCTGAAGGTGGATGTTACTGTCCCAGATTCTATCAAAGTTTCTTCAAAGCAGCTAGAACTTGCTAAAAATGAAGCAAAGAAGGTTTTGCTCTAGTCCCTTCTATTTACTGTTTTCTTGATGCTACTTGATAATTGGTTTACGTTAAAAATGAACAATTTCTTTTATACACAAAAAAATTTGTGAGCTGTAATGAAATACCAAATAAGTAAAAATTGTAACCACACAATTAATCTTTAGTCAATAACTATTAAAAAATAATTGTGGAACGGGATAAATTTTGTAAAACATGGATTGGTGGAACATGGTGACAACCAGGACTTCGTGAGTCCTGATTAAAATGATCAATGTTTGACCTGACTTGATAGTTGATATATGCTATTAATTACCATTACCTGAGAGAATAGAAATGTGAAGGTCCTTAAAATTTTTGTGAGATCCAGTATCTGGGTCAGATGGTACTGCACTCTAATTCTAATTCTAATTCTGGATGGTAACTGAAAACCTTCTTTCTTTGTGACGTTGCTTCGTCTTTTGTCTGTTTCAGATTGATGTTACTGTAAATGCTGTAGAAAGTCATGAGATAGTATTAAATGCTGAATCTGGGAGATGTGTGCTTCAAATTGGTGTTCCCACATCTGAAGGCAACTTTTTTAGGTCAATCCCTTCTTACACTAACTTTATCACCCCAATGTATGGTGCATACTTTATATTTGCCTTAAGTTTGATTGTTGGAGGGACATGGGCTTGCTGCAAATTTGTGAAGAAAAAAGGGGCTGGAAGTGGAGTCCCATATCAGGAGTTGGAAATGGCACTTCCAGAATCTAGTTCAGCTGCCATTGCGGACACAGCTGATGGTTGGGACCAAGGTTGGGATGATGATTGGGATGAAGAGAGGGCTGTGAGATCACCAGGTCATCGTGTAGGGAGTGTATCAGCAAATGGCCTTACTGCAAGGTCTTCTAATAAAGACGGATGGGAAAATGATTGGGATGATTAACATATAGTTAGTTATGCAAGATGGAGAAAAGGCAAGAAGCGGGACAGGGAAAGAATTTTATCGTAATCATCATAACAAGAAAAGACTAGACATACTTTTAGGTAAGAAGGTGGGAAGATTTCATGTTGTATTGTCTCCTTGATTATACTTCTCATTTTGAGGACAAGCGGGAAAAACGAAAAATAGGTTATTCTCTGAATCAAAACAATTTTGGTGGTTTAGGATTAGTCGAATTGTCTGTAATATAGGGAGTTCTTTGTTGGGATGTAAGTTCTCTTGCTTTTCCTTTTTGTAATTGATTTTGAGATTAGTGTGAAAGCACATGTGATGGAAAACTAATAATTGCTTTTGAAAACAAGGAGAGCATATTAGTTTATTCTGTTTACAAAACCATACTCGCATAAGCAATTGTTTGTGTATTTATATGGTTCTTGTTTAGTTTCAATTGAAGTAAACTAAATAAGTGAACATGGCCTTGAATTGTCAATCCGAGAGCGTTCTTATTTGTGGATGGCGAAATGACCAGTAGATGTGAGCCATCTGTTCCTTCTAGTTTTCTTGTTCATGCTGGTTGTTGATTTTGATCAGTATATTTCTCAATCTTGTATCTGTTCATTCTTCACATAGGTCCTTACTTGGTTGCCTCATGTTATATTTTTGCATACTGAATTATGAAAGCAACCGTTGGTAATTATTTGTAAACCTTTACGTCCATTGTACAGTGGTGCCAAGATTATCAGTTGTCAACGCCAGTTTCATTATAGTTGGTAAGTAATTACTTTAAACACTCCTGAAGTCCATTCATTATAATCCCACTGAGCCATTTGCAGTTTTTGCACTTCCAAGTTATGTAGTGTCAAATGTTTGTTGTTTAAATTACTGACATTCTTATAAGCACACTCACATACCAGGCTACCTACCACTCATCCATGGTCCATGTTTTATCTAGCCTGAAGATTTGTTCAACAATCAATTTGGCAAAATAGTCCCCGTCCTGAGTCCTGATAAGTTTGTAAGCCCTACTGGCTCACCTTAGCTTCGTCCCCACTTCTAAAGTGGTGAAGATTACAAATCTTTGAACATTTATAAAGCTGCCCAACCCATTCCCTTTATGCTTCTTTCGTACATTTTGGAGGGGTAAAGGCGAGACGAGTATCATTGTTGGTTAAGCATCAGATGCATTATCCAGATATCTCTGATTTACTCCTTTTTTTTTTCAAGGGAAATAATAACCTCAATATTTCAAACACTTCTTGTTACCTGGACCATATTATGCATTCTAGCCACTGCAGTGTCTGGCGAAAGAAGATAATCTTGTCTCTCAAACACAACGTAGTGGAAGCAAACATGGAAATCTTTACATGTGAGGAGATCTTTTGCTTTCTCCTCTTTGATGTTGATACAACTACCATTAAGAAAAGAACCCAAAAACATGAAACCTAAGTTGATTGAAAATTCTAAATCAATGGGAGATTAAACCAGCTATATACATTAAGTTTTGAGAGATTTTACGGCATCCTGGAAATGACTCTTCTGCACTCCTTACTGGATAGGCACCTATTAGTAGGGGTGGGCAAAAACCGATTTAAATTCGGTTAACCGATCGAACCGATTTTCAAATTCGGTTCGGTAACCGAATCGATTATAAACGGTTCGAAATCGGTTTACGATTTTGAACTGATCGATTTATAACCGAATCGACCGATTAATTAGATATATATAAATAACTAAATAACAGGTAGATGTCAATACCTGATTAGTGCAACAAATGCACTGCAGTACACCCTGTTGCACTGAATCACCCCCTTATCTCAAAGTTTTCAATTTTGGGCTAAAAATTGGGTCTGTAAAAAAATTGGACATATTTTAATGAAAGTCTTTCAATTGCTTGAGCCTGAAATTTCGGCCCAACCGAACCGAACCGATCCGAAATTCGGTTCAACCGAATTCATCGGTTTACAAATACAAAATTCGATTTCGATTTGGATTTTGGGCAAACCGAATGAAATCGGTTCGAAATTGGTTTGGGCTCAAAACCGAACCGAACCGACATTGTTGAATTTTATGGTACGTCTACCAGTGCTAGTCATGGATTAATTAAACCAATTTATGGTCCTAGGCTCTACAACAAAATGGTTAAATGACTCACCTATAACATGCTATATAAATTTTTTAATTTAGACAAAATTATTTAATTAAGGGAAATGGTAAGAAGAACATGGGGGGTTTGGTTGAAGGTGGGAGTTTAAAGCTGCCCTTTGTCACTTCCCATGATCGACACCACTTATATCCTTTTATAAAAGCTAGGACCCCATGTGCTTGTTGATGCTAACAAGGTCCCATCAATAAGGTTCTCTAGGGCCCAACACCAATTTTTATTGTCTCATCAGGCCTCTCCCACAGCAATAATTATCATCACCAACAACATTATAAAGTGTAAAGAAGGTGTGATTAATTACACATTGATAGGAGGGTTCAAGGTAAACTACATTATGAAATCTTGCCTTGTACTCTAATATCCACATTGCATGGTTGAATCATAACATTTCAAAATACTCACATGATCATAAGGGTTTTGAAGTACTTCAAAACTAAACCTAAATATGATCAAATGATCAACCATTCTATCTCCCACCAACAAAAAAAAAAATGAATAAATGCGCGCATTTACTATAACATAATAGCTTTCCAAGTAAGTTGGTTGGCGCGAAATTGCTCTAACTTGTACAACATAGGACATTGGTAAGATGGGTAGCTAAATGCTCCATGCGCCTACTCAGTGGCCATGTTGTCGAGAGCATGATACCAATGGTCCATTTAATCTGATAAAAAACTTTTTTTTGGAAGATAAACTGGGTTAAGGTCTGTTTGGTTGCATAAAAAATAGATACAAAAATTGAAACTGTTTTCATGAATTCGATTCCGATGCTTTTTCCTTGGACTTCGACTCCCATAACTAGTGGAAAAACAGTCTTATAGATAATCGATTTCATGTCAGTAAATAGACAACCAAACAATGTAAATCTGCATAACAACCCATAGAAAATGACTACACAAACATACCCTTGCTATAAAATCGTGAGTTGCCGAAAAATTAAATTTCCCCTATGATTTGAAGTCTAAACATAATAATATAAAGACTGCTACTACTACTATGATGCCTCTAAGGCACACTTCAATGGATTCTTAGGTTAAGGAAGACCAAAACAATTAAAGAATTATACAAAATGAGGTACCTAATGACATGGGAAGCCAACTCAAATAAAAGCAAAGAAGTGTTCTTTCTTTGCCTCTTTTCCGACAGCATCATATCTTCATTGACCCATCACTATTTTTGTTAACTGTGTAAAGTGAGCCTCTTCTCTTCTTTTTTGCATTCTCCACCTTTGCTTTTGTTTTTGCTTATCTCTTACACTACTCTCAATTGGGTGTTTGAGAATCTAATCAGTCTTTTTAGGTCTCCCACAACACAATTCCAACATGATTGTTGGAATCTAACATGATTGTGGACAGCCTTAGATTGACAACATTGCCCCTTAGTGGGATTTTTTCTGGTTTGCATCTTTGATTAATTTGTATGCATGTAGAGGTTGGGGGGAGGGTGGCAGGGGACAAAAGCTATAGGTACGTACATAAACAAGCATGTGTTGTACATAAAGGATACATTTTACATTTAGTGAGACTTGTACTATATATTGGTGGAGGCTGACAGTTTCATGACTCTAAACTTGTCATGCTTTTCGACAAGTGTTGTATTCACAGATGGCCCCGAGTAGCACTCGAACTGAACCAAACATTATGGTGCACTCCCCTCCCATTAAGAATTGAAAGAGAGATATCCTGCCCAAGCTAGCTGTGTATAGTTGGTCCCCATGAAGTGCTATATGGTGGAATGGTGAGATCTTCAGACCCACTGGTACAGTTCCAATGAAAGCAAAGCTGAACATCAAAGGGCACTCTTTCACTACCAAATGAAAGCACATGGTGCCATATTGAACACAAAAGAAAAATCCAAGCAAAATGGTCATGTTATCCTCTGAGCCATCACATTCTCAAAGGTAATAGTACTGTCACCATATAAGGCCATTCTTTGGGTGGAATTCTGTTCAACGGTTCCATTAGTTGGTGGACTCCCACCTACTGTAATAAGTTGGAACTTCCTAATTCTTTTAAGTTGGAATCATAACAAGTAATATAAATCGGAATGCATAAGTTGATCAAAGAAGCTGGAGTAAGAGAAGATCGATCATGAGAAAATATATATTAAAGGGACCCCAGGTTGAGACCCGGTGAAGATGAATCCGGTGTTGTAACAGCAAGAGAAGCAAAGTAAATAAACACTACAAACTGGACACAAAAACATTAAAAAGAAACTAAGAGGAGGGGGTAAGAAAAACAGAACAACAAAAAATGTTGCAACAATCACATCTTACTGTTTTTTCTTGGTAAGAAAGGCAACCGGATTCCTGTTCGCCGGACATTCACTATCTCTGCATCCTCATTTAGTATCTTCGGTCTTATATATAGAATTTGATTCATACTAACTCATCCTGACCTTCTGAAGGGCATCTGATCATCTCTAATATATTAACCACCTCTCCCATGTCTGGTCGATTTGATGGAACTTGGGACGTACAGATCAAACCTAGTTTCATGACTGGAATTGCTTCCTCAGCGGGGAAGCTACCTCGCAGCTTTGGGTCAACACACTCCTCTACCCTTCCTTCCTCCAGAGCACCCCTAACCATGTCACAGAGCACCACAACATCGTCCTCCATGTACTCCACTGGCCGCTTCCCTGTTACTACTTCTAGAACCAATACGCCAAAACCGTACACGTCACACTTTTCAGTTATTTTCACTGTTCGGCAAGCGAATTCAGGTGCCATGTACCCAAGTGCACTTTGTATCTTGCTGCTGAGAACATACCGATCTAGCATTGGCAGTAGTCTTGCCAGGCCAAAATCTCCAACCTTTGGCTCACCGTCGCTGTCAATAAGTACGTTGCTCGATTTCAGATTGTAATGTATGACACCCAATTGATGCAAGTGAGCCAAACTTTTTGCTGTCCCAAGGAGAATGTTGAATCTCTCATGCCATGAGAGCATGTTCCCACCTTGTCCTTCATGGAGATGCTTGTACAGACTCCCGTTAGAGACATATTCATAAATGAGGAGTTGTAACGACTGGGTCCAGTAATATCCTTCGAGGGTCACCAGATTCGTATGTCGAATCTTTCCAAGCTTCTTAACTTCTCTCTCAAAATCCTCTTCGGATTTTACCAGGCTTGAGACAGTTAACTTCTTGATGGCAACAGGGCGACCATCTTGTAGAACTGTTTTATAAACAGCACCAAATCCACCACGTCCTAGCTCACAGTCCTTGTTGAGCAGTGCATGGGCCCCGGCGCTGAATTCAGGGTCACCAGTGAACATGACAAGCTTGCCTGAGTTGGCATCAGTTGTGGGAGACCGGCTATAGTCTTCTCTACCGGATAATGCAAGTGCTGCAGCAGAACGGGAAGTGGAGGACCTGACATGGAGATTTAGTACAGTAACGGCAATCACACCAAGAGAAATTGCAGTAGCTGCACCAATAGCTATAAGTGCAGAAATGCTGAAAATAATCTTCTTGTGGCGATGGTTAGGTGAAAAAGGACTAGCATCAGAGTCGTCGGATGAAGAATTGGGGTTAAGGACAATGGGTTTGGGAATCACTTTGGGACAAGTACGATTTACTGCAGATCCACAAAGAGCTGGATTACCAGAAACAGATGAAGGATTAATAGTATTGAAAAATCCCCCAGGCGGTAGTGCACCTTCGATATGATTGTGGGAAATGTTGAAGGATAGGAGGTGGGAAAGATCACCGAGCTCCTTCGATAAGTTTCCAGTGAGGTTGTTGAAGGATAAGTCTACATTTTGGAGATGGATGAGATTCGCTATGGTTGCAGGGATCTCACCTGTGAGTTTGTTCTGCGACAAGACCCTGCATAATGCAAATAAACAAAGCTCAGACAAAGTAAGAAAATATTGAAACTCGCAATTGATGGAAGACAAATAGCGTAAGTGAAGACAAAGCTGATGATGCATTTACAGTACAAGTGTGTTCAGTGTTTGGGCATTAAAATGCAAAACAACCAAGTCTGGCAATACTAGAAGCTTGAGACAATTTTCACCTTTAAACATGAAATGCTAATTTGCCTACATATAGAATTTGAAGATCTGCTACTTGGTCTTTTCAAAAGTATTTCAAAGCTCATCAGCATAAGCTATTTAGGTTTAAGCCACCTTCCTCACATTGGAACCTCATTGGTTCAAATCAGTAGTTGACAATAGCAAATGTTTAGACAAGTAACCTATTGAGGAACGACTTAACACTATAAAATGTACCAGTTCCTAACCTGGAAAAATGAATATGTGTCGATCATTGTTTTTTCTTTCCTACAATTGTTTTCTTCTTCTAAATTGAATTTCAGCACCCAAGGTACACACGGATTCAACACAAACAATAGAGAAGGCAAAGTCAAAGACGGAAATAAGATGATGAAAACTTACAGAGAACTTAGAGATGAACACTTCTCAATCTCTGCAGGAATTTTCCCAGTTAGAAGGTTCTTCTGCAGATACAGCTCCTTCAGAGAAATTGCTCCCCCAATCTCCGATGGGATGCTTCCATTCAAGTGGTTTTCACTAAAATCAAGAACATTTAGGGCCTTCAACTCACTAACACTCTTAGGAATAGCACCACCAAGCGAGTTCCTGGACATATTCAAGAGCTGCAGACTGCTAAAAACCCCGAGCCCCGATGGCATTTCACCGGAAAACTCATTACTAGACAAGTCCAAGGCTTCAATCTTTGATGGGGAAGCAGGAACATCTATCATTCCAGTTAGTTTATTCTTTGACACTGAAATGCTGCTCAAGGCTAAACCGAAAACCCACGACGGAAGATTGCCTGTCAAAGAATTCTGGCTCAAATCCACAACTGAAAGGCTTTTGCAATCGATCAACGACTCCGGAAAACTACCATCAAACCCATTCTCGGATAAATTCAATACCTTCAGCAACTGAAGGTTTCTCACAGAATTTGGAATCTGACCAACAAACCCATTCCTAGAGAGATCCAAAGTTTGGAGACTTTTCATTTCTCCAATCCATGCAGGAAGTTCACCTTCAAGCGAATTCCCATGTAAACTTAGATTATTACACATTGTCAGATTCCGCATTGTCTCTGGAAGAGACCCAGACAGTGAATTCTTGCTGAAATCGAGCGCTTTCAAGAGCGAACAACCTCCAACACCCTCCGGCAATTGTCCTGAAAACTGATTTCCGCGCAAATCAATAGCTCTCAAATTATTCAAATTCTCAATTCCTTGTGGGATCTCTCCATCCAGCAAGTTCTCAGACAAGTCAAGTGATCTAAGCCCACTCAAAGACCAGATACCTGAAGGCAACGAACCCGATAACCGATTCGCGGAGAAGTTCACAGCTACAAGGGTTGAACACGAACCCAAGCTATGCGGAATCTCCCCAGACAAGTTGTTCTTAGCAAATGAAACAGCTCTCAAGTACCCACATTGCTTGAAAAACTCATCTGGGATTGACCCAGACAATCTGTTCTCACTCAGATCAATAACCCGCAAATTCTCCAATATAGCAAGATTAGGGTTTATACTGCCTGTGAAATTGTTCTTGGAAAGCGATAATCTCCGGAGAAATTGGAGCTGAAGAAGGCCTCGACCGATCCTCCCGGACAACCGGAACCCATCGAGAACCACTTCTGAGACTCGATTGTTCCTTGGATTACATTTCACCCCAACCCACCCACAAGGATTATCGTCATCTTCTGTCCATGAGGCAAGCTTCAAGTTTGGATCTTGAAGGTCTGCCTTGAACACAATCAACCCCAAAACATCTTCATTCAAAGTCGAATCAGCTGAACTAACAAAGGCCTTCACTAAAACGAGACAAACAAACAAAGCAAACAACTTCCCCATTTCTTCACTTAGTTCAGCAAATGTTAAGCTTTCATTAAAGAACCCTTCGAAGAGAAGATCCTAATGAGAGCTTCTCAGCTCAAAAAAACCCAGAAAAGCTACTGACTTTCGGTGAATAAACAATCTAATAAACAACCCCATTGACTGATTTGAAGCATTTGGAGTAAAGATACAGATCTCCAACACAGACAAAACTACTAGCAGAGATTCAACTAAGACAGGGCCTTCAAAGAGATCTCCATTTCCAGTTCAATGAAGCAAAATCCACCTTCTTCTTCAGCAAAGCCAAATTTTGCAGAAATGGAAAGATTTGTTTGAAAAACCAAAAAAAAAACGGTCGATTGTCAACAAGTGGTTGTAAATCAAATCTACTGAAACGCTCGCATTTGCAACAAAAACCCTAGCAAGTGAACAACCCAAGAGTTCTCACAACAGAAATCGCTAGAGAAACCCTAGAGAAATCTCTCTGACAAAAAAAGGTGATTTCAAGCCCCAAACCACCAAAACACAACAAAATCAAATCTTTAACACACCCCAGACCTCCAAACACAGATTTAAGAGTAACCACTCAAACCCCTTCACCAATGTTTCAAAATGTCGCCGGAATCTGACAACAGAGAGTACACACTACACTGGGTTTTCGACAAAATGAACTGAAAATGAGAGGTTTTGGAGGGAATCTAACCGTAAAGGAAGGAACTTTGGCCGGAAGTGATGAACCCCTTAGTGGGTTTTAGAGATCTCCGACGTTCTTCTCCATTAAAGATTGCTTTGAAGAGTTATACAGACTGAGTTGGGTTATAAAGAGAGGTTCTTTTTATTGATTAAAAGCAGCGAAAATCTGGTAGCTCTGCTGTTGCTCCTGCTACTTGCCCTCTCTCTTTAATTGCTGCAAAGAGAGTATAGTACACGTGGCGTCTGTAGCTTTGGCGAAAAGGAATCCGAGGTGGATTTCCACGTTGGCAGTCTTGACTTTCTGACGTGGCCGATTAACTTAACAAATTGCTTGTTTACTAATTTACCCCTCGTGCTTAGCAGAAATTACGGAAAGAACACTCAGATTTTATTAGGGTTGAAAAAAAAATAACTGACACCAAACCAATCGGTTTGATTAGGTTTTAAGTGATTTTATCAAATTAAAAGTCGGATCGATCGAATATATATAATAAATAATACATATTATATATAAAAATAATATAATATATTTAATTTAGTCAGTCAATTCAATTTACAATTTATGTAAATTATGATTAGTTCAATTTTCTGTCTTCTCTTCTTTTCACAGTATTAGCGCTATGCAATATATTAATAAACGTGTTTGTGTGATATATTCATAGTCTTGCACAAACATGAGAGTAGTTTGGTCATTTAAAAAAAAAGATATAAATGGTACCTTTTTTTATTAATTGTTTATATTTTATTTTATTTTATTTTATTCAATTATTTGTATTTTATGTGTTACTTTAGTCTTCCATGTTTTTTTTAAGAGTGATTGAAATTGGGATTATATATTTAAGATAGTAACAAAACTCCATTAGTTAACAACTTGACATTAGGCTGTTCAATGCATGCTCACCAACCCTAAAGTAAGTAAGAAACAAATTTTAAAGACCAAATTTTGCTGTTTGAGAGACAATATGATGCATTTTTTTTTTATATACAAATTATTAAAGTGGTCCCTAGTAATATTTTTGATGCCTTTGGAAGATATCTAGAGATCACCTTTGCAGCAAAAGGAATAATTTCTATGATAGGTTTGTTGAAAATATGTATGTCAAAGTTGATGGATATTAAGTTTGGTTAGCTTTGGTAGATTGTTTGGTAAACTAAATTTACAACACTTTTTAGCTTTTAGGTTAACTGTAAAATTTAAGCCATTGATGAATTTAGTTAGCTTTGAATTGCACATCAATAACGTCGTTACCAAATTGTAGGTACGTAGTTAGAGATTTATCGTTGTTATAGAAACCCCTTGCCATGCAATGTAAGTGAAAAACTCAAAATTGACCCCCTTGCCATGACCTAGGTATATATTGTTTGGAGTGTTTTTTTTTTTTTGTTAAGGCTCAAGGCATAATATATATAAGAAATTAAGGCTGAATACAAAGTTATTGTTTAACGTGTAAATCAAGTTATGAGCCTCGATATTGAGATCTTTGCAAATATATTTACATTTTCATAAGGACAACAAATGAAAGAGACATCTAATTATTACTTAAAGGTTTCCTATGGGTAAATTAAAAGGTGAAAGATAAATGGGTGAGAATGTTGGATGGAGAATATAGTAAGAACATGAAGGATGGGAAGCTAGTAAAGAGGCACTTTAAAGGTACACAAAAAGGAGGGAAGGGTCCCTTTGTATTTAAACTCCATTCAATGAAGGAAGGATGCCCATAACCATCCCTCACCTTTTGCCCTGAGAGGTTCTTCAATGCAGATTTCCACAGTAGCTCCAATTTAATGGCATCTAACCAGGGTGCGAGTCATAAAATGTAGATACTAAATTTTGTGGCAAGTATTGGTTTAACAGTTGGTAATTCGAAGATACTAAGAAATCAAATTTTTGTAATTAGGGTGATGTGACCATTATAAGTTACCATTCTCTATAAGAATGCTTGGATTTGTAGAGAGTGTGATGTGGTTTTTTTTCATGAATCAAATCGAAGAGGATAATTAAACACATTAAAAAAAAGGAAAAATAAAATATAAAAAGTCCCGAGAACAACGAGAGTGAGCTTTAGTTCAATGGCACAATTTTGAGAAATGTCAACAAACTATATAACAATTGACTAATGTATCGTTACAATGAAAACAACATATTTTGATTTCATGTTATAATATGTCCCAAAAGCTTGACTAAGATGATCAGAAAATAAAATACCAAAAAATTGATCATTTTTCTAAGCATCAAAGATCAATCAAACTCAAGCCTAATGGTCCAAGTATTTTTTACACGTTCTGATGGTGACTTCCCTTTGAAAATTTAGTTCAAGTTTAAGACTTTAGTATCACAATTTGAGACCAGTTTTTTTTTATATATATTTTTTTATTTATACATTGAAGAAGACGATGGATGACTTGGTGATGCATGCAATGCAACTGCTCTATATGTTAGGGACCCATAAAGGAAGGAATTTGTCCTTCTCCATGGTTTGGTGTTGGTGTATTGTTGCATTTCAACCTTTGTTGTGCAGAGAATCATGGATGGATCTCATACTCTTATCTGTACTCTTTTTTATACTTTGGAATTCCACTGGGGAGGGGATGCTTGTGTATTGACTAGGGCTGGCCATTTTAGACCCAAAAACCGGACCAAATCGGAAACTGACCCAGTACGGCCTGATCGGTTCGATTTTTATTTGATATTTCAATTTTCGGTTCGGTTTTGAGGACCGGACCGAATTGAAAACCACAGTTATTCAGCCCGGCCCGGGTATTTAAAATAATGTACTTTGTTGTTTTCATTGGATTCAAATGTATGGTTGGCCCAGAAAACTGGAGCCCAATCCATTAATGATTTTGTTTTCAATGGGTCCGCTATCATATCATACCAAATTTTCACAAACCCCATTAAGTAAAACTTGTAAAAAAAACAAAAAAGGCAACGCAAAAGCATCTCATTGTCATGACGAAGAAGAAGAAGAAAAACCCAGGGCAGGGCGATTGGGTTCAGTCACTTGTTCCACCGCCACTACAGATTCCAATAAGCAAAACAGGGAACCTACGGACACCTCCACCATCGACGGATGGGCATGGACATGGGCAGCCCACCACCTCAGTATAAGGAGGTGGCAAAACCTTTCCATCGGCGAACAACGAGGACCCCCCCTCCATTCCCATTGTTGTTCTCCGTCCGTTGTCGATTCAACACCGTCTCAAACTCCAATGTTGCTGCTTCTGTTGCGCTGTAGAATGCCCTCTCTTTATATCTCCACTCAACTTGTAAAAACTCCCCAAGTGAAGAAGTTGTCGTTGTTTCCACCTCGTCTCTGCACAACTTCCACCACCACCTCTTCCGTCTGTCCGCTGCCGCTTCGATAACTACCACTTTCTTTTTTTCTCTTTTTCCTCCTCCCCCCTCTGACATTACTACTGGTGGTGGAGGGTGATTGACAAAACAAGAGATTTGGAGGAGAATGGGATTAATTTTTAGGGTTTGATGGAGGAGGAGATGGTATTGGGCGAATTTTCGGGTAAACGGTCCGAAAAGTCCCAGTTAACCGAGCTAATCCAGTCTGGGTTCGGTCTTAGGGAATTCAATTTTTTTAAGCCCGGTTTGGTATTTGGTTTGGGCTATTTGAATCGGTTAATCGGTCCGGTCCAGCTCTAGTATTGACCATTGAGTGGTACGTGCTATTTTCAGTCACATTAATTGAGGTAAATACCTTCGGATTTTATATTAATTTAGGCATTGACTATTTAACATCTAAGATTCCTCAATTCCTCTCTCACACAATATATTTTTTTTCCTGTTAATTCACACCGTTCATTTAAATCACTAATCATCTTCTTCATCTCTCACCCTATCTTCTCAAGACTAACAGCAACAACAACAACAACAACAACAACAACATGGAAAGGGGTAGCGAGGAAGGGGGCCAATTGATTGCGAGGGATGATGAGAGAGACTAACGATGGCGAGAGATAGAGAAAATGGGGCCACAATCACAGCAACCATTATCACCCTTTTTTTCCCTTCCCCTCTTCATCTTCTTCTTTTCCTTCCCCTATCTCAGTTCTCCAATCATCTCCCATCCATCATTATATCACTTTCTCTTATTCCCCCACACAGCCATTGTCGCCCCCCCGCCCCCACTCTTCTTATTCTTCTCTTTCCCCTTTCTGTTTTCAACTCGTAGGAGCCGCCACAAGGGCGAGGAAAAAAAATAGAGAGGGTGAGGGAATAATAGGGGATTGTGGAAGGAATAAGATGGAGTTGAGTGTAGTGGAAAGAAAATGAAGTTGAGAGGGGAGAGGACGTCTGTGGAGTGAATAATAAGAAGTTGGGAGGGGAGAGCGAGTTACCCCCATACTTTCTGAAGCACACTACCACCTATTAAATGACACTGCCAATATAAACAAAAAAAACCCACCACCACCTATCTTTTCTCTCAGAAACAACACTACCATTGCACCGTCCTGTCTCGTCTCGCCTCGCCCGATCGCTCGCCGACCACGCATCTTCTCTCCTTCTCATTTCTTCATTTTATTTATTTTTCCTCCTTTGCCCTCACGCAAGTTCCCGCTAGTAGGGAAAAAAAAAGGAGGCGAGGGTCGGGAGGGACGTTTGACTGGGTGGGAAGAATAACAAAAAAAAAGATGAGGAAGAGAGGAGAAGAAGAATAAAATAACAATGGAGATGAGAAGTAGTGCGGTTGGTAGTAGGTGGAGGCAAGATGGTGTTGTTCTTGTGAAGAGAATAAAATAAAGGAGAAGAAAATGAAGGGAATAAGAAGAAACGACCATTTTATTGGTAGTATCCTTCAACACATCCAAAAAAGGGGTGGTGGTTTCAAACAATCGTTGCCTAAAAGCAAACGTGCTTTAGATTAAAAAAATTTGCATAAAGCACGAAGTGACATGACACACAAGATAATGGGCTAACGTTTACTTAAAAACAGGTTGAGAATTAAAAAAAAATGACACTGAATTTAATAAAACATTAAAACCCTTGACACAAAACTTGTTTATAATGAATTGATTTCAAGTAAACAAACATCATAAAAATGACTATTAAGGCCTATTTTTCACAAAATAGATCATTTGGATACCGTAGTTGATATAATAACTAATTTGTGCATAGTTTTATGACCAACGATGACTGTTTTATTAACTTAGATTAACCTTTATATGACATATTTACCATTCCTAAGTAAAAACCAACTTTTATAATCAACAATGACTATTTTTTTTAATTATTATAATTATGACCAACCAATTGATTTCACTGGTTGGGTTGGGCTATCTAAGTTGATAATTTATGGTATTTTATTTTTACAATCACTATCCAAAACATATTTAATGGAACCAGAAGTATCACAATGTTCTGATTATTTATTTATTTATTATTATTAAATATTATTATTATTATTGAACGTCTTTCATGCTACAATAGCAAAAGTAATTGGATAATTATCTGCATCGCATGCTTGTGCAACAAGGAGTGTCCCATTAAATTTGGCCTTCGGGAAAGTCTCATCAATAAATAAAATTGGTAGACAAAATCCACCAAAAAAAACCCTTAGAGAGAAGCTCAAAATGCAATAAAACACTGATAAAACTAATCTTCATTAACTGTTACGAATGTCACACTACTGAGATTATTATCTTGTACCTTCTAATATAAGAAATGTAATCTATAAGAGTCAACAGTAGAACCATGAAGGTATTATATAGCCAATTACTCCCCCCTCCCGCGCACACACATGATAATAATAAATAAATAATCAGAACAATGTGATACTTCTAGCTCCATTACATATGTTTTGTATAGTGGTTGTAGAAATAAAAAAAAAACCCATAAATCATCAACTTATATAGCCTAACCCAACCAGTGAAAGTAATTGGTTGATCATAATTAAAATCATTAATAAAAGAGTCATTACTAGTCATAAAAGTAAGTACAAATTAGCTATTACATCAACTACAATATCCAGAGGATCCGATCATTTAACTCGGTTGCACAAATATTTTGGAATGTTTCGACTTTGTTGCACCAACCTAAAATATGTAACACTTACTTACCATTTTTTACCAATAAAATCATTTAATGGTACAATTTTCTTAATTTAAATTTTTTGATCTAAGTTTTTTTTAAGGTTTTAAATGTATTTTTTTTTCAAATACAATATAATAGTTGCAATAATTATAAAATTATATATTTTTAATTTATTATTTTAATACGTATTAACACAGTGAAATTTAATGAATGTTTGACTGAATTTTAGTTTTAGACAATAATTACTTTTATTTTTTCATTTAAGTGTTAATTAATGTTCCTAAACAATAAAATTTTACTATTAAATTATTTTTATTAATAAAAACTAATTAGCTCGTATTACATATATATATTTGGTTGGTGCAATAAAGTTTGAACATTTTAAAATATAGGTGCATAAAATAATTGGTACAATCAAACCAAATAATTAAGTACACGTAGCAACTCCCCATCCAAATTATCTATTTTGCGAAAAAGTCGACATTTAAAAGTCATATTCCAAACAAACATTGTTTTACATACAGAGTTCCATAGTCAAAGCCGTGAAAATGGGTTGCGAATGGAAAGAACCAAGAATTCACTCTTTAATTAATAGCATTTATTGCAGCTTCTTTAATGGAGTTAATATGATTAGGTCTCTCTCTACACATTAAATTCCACAAATTTAGAACTCACCATCATTTATTTCGCCTCCGTACTTCATGCCAAAGTCCCTCCACCATTATTGTACTTCTCAGATCATGTACATAGTGTTGTTGAACTCACTAAATTACATTCACCTAATTTAATTTCCACGTGACAGCACCTGATTTTTACTCGGATTATTCAAAGTCAACGATTAGTGTAATTACGGACTTTAATGAAGATGACAAACGGAAACCACCAAACACCAACGTGCCGTTTAAGGTTTTTTTTTTTTTTTTTTTAAATTTTTTTATTACAGAGAGTCCATAATTTGCGACTTTCGAAATGTTGGAGTCAAGTCAACCAACCCAGAGTAAGCTAATATTCTCACTAATTTCAAGGTTAAAATTGGATTAAAGTAATGTAACCAAGAAAGATGGAGTTTATGGTTAAAAAATTGTTTACAGTATGACAGTAAAACGACAGGATTTACACGGCTTTTATTAATGGACTAGACTGACTCACTGACTGAATGAATAACACGGTAATCAAGATTGTTTGTCCGTCTCGTGGAATTTTTTGTTGGCGTGCAAAAAGACGGAGGAGGGAAGGTGTTGGAGTCAGTCTTAAGTCGCAATTATTCTGATTTTGTTGTGGGCACCCCGTTTAGAAAAGCTCGAACACGTGTCTTCAAGTTCAAAGTGTGATTGTATTTTTTGAGAGAACGACGGTTTATCATGACTATGGCTTTCTTTTTATTTACCCATGATCAACCCCAAGTTAAGCTAGGCCAATCTTACCCAAATTTTGGATAAGGAACTGGTTGACGAGTTTCATTAAGAGTTTGTTTGGTTAATCATTTTTCTTCGAAAATGTTTCGTAGATTTTTGCTGTTTTGTTATTTATTTATTGGCAAAAAATCAATTTTTCATAAAACTGTTTTATCACTATTCATGAGAATCTAAATCCGAGGGGGAGGCATCGAAATCAAATTCATATAAATGATTTCAATTTTCATACTTATTTTCAGTGCAACCAAACAAACTCTATAGTTAAAAAAAAAATTGTCGAGGAAATATGCTTACAAGCCATATTAATGCAAAATTTTGGTCTGACAGACACACTCAACAGTTGGATAGTTTTGGTGGTTTGGAAAGTTTTTCCATCAAATTGGGCTTGGAGACATTTGAGTTATGGTCTTTGAATGTGATCATGGGACATATTGTGTTGGTATTATTCGAATTTGTGCTCTACAATTTATAGCGAATTTGTTCTTCTAGTTGTGTGCTATATTTATATGTCAATTGCGTCTTAAATAAAATCTTAAAGGGGTGTTGAAATTTGCTTAATATAACATAAAAACCACCCTACTAAACTAAATATGTTTTCTTCATTTATTAAAATATAATAAACTTCAGTTATTTAAAGAGATGTGGGATCATTTTAGCGCATTTAGATACAGACAATCTTTTTGCATTTGGGTTCAACATTTGCATCTATTCCTTGCTTCTTCATCTCTGCTAATAAAGCCCAAAGTTTGCAATCGTTTCTGGGCCTGAAGCCCATGTTGACAAAGTTAGGCTTGTCTATCAGGATTTTGCAATCGTCTTTGAGACTATGTTTATTGTTACATAGCTATTGAAATGTGAGCAAAATTTATGTGGTTAACTCTATAACTTTCGAAGTCTGTCCAATTGTAGGTTAAAGTCTTTGATTTGAGCAAAATTTTAGATTTTTAAAAACTATGAAAATTTAAAGCTCTAGACTAGGATCTATGTGACCATGTTTAATATAACGTTAGGTATCGAAATGGGTGCTAAAATTAGATGTTATTTCAGAAATAGAAATTGTCGTAGTCGTCCAAAATCGTGGGTTTTAGCCTTTGAAATTGAGCTAAATTTTATATTTTTAAAAAATTATGAAAACTTAAAGCTCTAGAGTAAGATCTGTGTGATATGTTTATTGTGACGATATGTATTTAAATGAGAGAAAATATTATGTGGTTAACTAATTTTTTTTTTCGAAATTATCAAAAATCGTGGATTAAGGCATTTGAAATTGAGCAAAAAAATTTATTAGTAAAAAAAAAATAAAAAAATCTAGAGTTCTAGACTATAGGATCTATGAGACAATGTTTATTGTTACGTTAGCTATTGAAATGAGAGCAAAAATTATGTGATTTGCTCAGAAACAAAAAACTTCCGAAACGTCAAATCGTAGGTTAAAGTCTTTGAAATTGAGCAAAATAAGAAAATTTAAAGCTCTAGACTAGGATCTATATGACTATGTTTATTGTGATGTTAACTATTGAAATGAGAGCAAAAATTATGTGGTTAACTCATAAACAAAAAAAATTCTGAAATAGTCCAAAATCATAGGTTAAAGTCTTTGAAATTTAGCGAAATTTTTTATCTTTTAAAAACTAAGACTATTAAAAGCTCTAGACTAGGATCTATGTGGCTATGTTTATATGGCGTTAGGTATCGAATTTGGTGCAAAATTCAGCGATTGTCTCAAAAACTGAAAAATTGTGCAATCGTCCAAAATAGCAGGTCCTTTAAGATTGAGCAAAAACTTAGATTTTTAAAAAACTAAGCAAATTTAAAGCTCTAACTAGGATCTATGTGACTATCTTTATTGTGGCGTTAGGTAATGAAATTGGAGCAAAAAATCAGTTATCACAAAAACAAACAAAGTCAAAATTGTGACATTGATTAGGTAATGAAATTAAAGCAAAAAAATCTTCCAAAATCGTTGGTTAGATACTATGAAATTGAACAAACAAATATTTTTTTATAAAACCAAGAAAATTTAGAGCTCTTGACTAGGGCCTATGAGACTGTTTATTGTAATGTTATCTATTGAAATGAGAGTAAAAATTATGTGGTTAAGTAAAAAATACTAAAGAAAAAAACTTTCGAAATAGTCCTAAATCGTGGGTTGAAGCTTCTGAAATTGAGCCAAATTTTTTATTTTTAAAATATTAAGAAAATTTAAAGCTCTAGACTAGGATCTATGAGACGATGTTTATTATGACGTTAGGTATCGAATAGGTGCAAAAATTCAATGGTCACCTCAGAAACAGTAAAATTGTAGCAATTGTCCAAAATCATGGGTTTAAGCCCTTGAAATAGTTCAAAACTTTTGATTTTAATAAAATAAGAAAATTCAAAGCTCCAGACGAAGATCTATGCGACTATGTTTATTATGACGTTAGTTATTAAAATGGGAGCAAATATTATGTTGTTAACTAAGAATTTTTTTTTTTTCGAAATCTTCCAAAATCGTGGGTTTGCCTTTAAAATTGAACAAAATTTTTGATTTAAAAAAACAAAGAAAATTTAAAGCTGTAGACTAAGATTTATGTTACTATGTTTATTATGACGTTAGGTATTGAAATAGGAACAAAATTTCAGTGTTTATCTAAGAAAAAGAACAATTGTCGAAATCGTAGGTAAAACCATTCAAATTGAGCAAAAATTTTGACTTTTAAAAAATTAAGAAAATTTAAATCTTTAGACTAAGATCTATGTCAAAATGGTATTGAAATGGGAGCAAACATTATGTGGTTAGCTCAGGAAATAAAAAACTTTCGAAATTGTAAAAAATATACATTAGATTTTGAAATGTGAGCAAAATTTATGTGGTTAACCCATAAACAAAAAATTTCCGAAATCGTCCAATCGTACGTAGCTTTGAAATTAAGCAAAAATTTACTTTTTAAAAACTAAGAAAATTTAAAGCTCTAGACTAGGATCAATTGACCATGTTTATTGTGACGTTGGGTATTCAAATTGGAGCAAACAATCACTAGTAATCTCATAAACAAAACAAATTTTCAAATTCGTCCAAAATTGTTGGTTAAATACTATAAAATTGAACAAAAAAAATTATTTTAAAAAAACTAAGAAAATTTAGAGCTCTTGACTAGGGAATGTGAGACTGTTTATTGTCACATTTGCTATTGAAATGAGAGCAAAAATTATGGGGAGACTCATGAAAAAATAACTTTCAAAATGGTCGTAAATGTTGGGTTGAAGCCTCTGAAATTGAGCCACATTTTTTATCTTTAAAAAATTAAGAAAATTTAAGGCTCTAGATTTTATGATACTATGTTTATTATGATATTAGGTATCTGAATGGGTGCACAAATTCAACAGTCACCTCAAAAAATTAAACAAAATCGTGGGTTAAAGCTTTTGAAATTAAACAAAAATTTTGATTTTTAAAAATTAAGAAAAATATAAGGCTCTAGACTAAGATCAATGCAACAATGTTTACTGTGACATTAGTTATTGAAATAAGAGCAAAAATTTAGCGTTTATCTAAGAAAAAGAACAATTGTCGAAATCATCAAAAATCGGGGGTAAAGCCTTTAAAATTGAGCAAAATTTTTGACTTTTAAAAAATTAAGATAATTTAAAGCTCTAGACTAAGATCTATGTGACTATGGTCATTATGACATTAAGTATTGAAATGGGAGCAAATTTTATGTGGTTAACTGAGAAAAAAAATTTGAAATTGTCAAAAATCATGGGTTAAAACTGAGCCCAATTTTTTAGTTGTAAAAAAACTAAGAAAAATTAGAGCTCTAGACTAGGATCTATGAGACCATGTTTATTGTTACATTAGCTATTGAAATGTGTGCAAAAATTATGTGGTTAACCGATAAAAAAAACTTCTGAAATCGTCCAATCATAGGTTAAAGTCTTTGAAATTGAACAAAAATTTTGACTTTTAAAAACTAAGAAAATATAAAGTTCTAGACTAGGATCTATACGACTATGTTTATTATGATGTTAGGTATTGAAGTGAGTGTCAAAATTCGCGTTTATCTCAAAAACAGAAAAATTGTCTTAATTGTCCAAAATCATAGATTTTAGCCTTCGAAATTGATCAAAATTTTAGATTTTCAAAAAACTAAGAAAATATAAATATCTAGACTAGGATCTATGTGAATATGTTTTTTGTGATCTTAGGTATTTAAATGGCAGCAAATATTGTATGGTTCACTCATAATTGTTTTTCGAAATTATCAAAAATTGTGGGTTAAAAGCTTTTGAAATTGAGCAAAAAATTTTATATGTAAAATATTTGAAATCTAGAGCTCTAGACTAGGATTTATGAGACAATGTTTATTGTTACGCTAGGTATTAAAATGGGAGAAAAAATTATGTGGTTAACTCAGAAACAAAAAAAATTCCCGTATTGTCCAATCGTAGGTAAGCCTTTGAAATTGAGCAAAAATTTTAATTTTTAAAACCCAAAAAAAAAATTAAAGCTCTAAACTAGGATCTATGTGACTATGATTACTATGACGTTAGGTATCAAATTGGGCGCAAAAATTCGTGCTTATCACAGATTGTAGCAATTGTCCTAAATTGTGGGTTTTAGCCTTTGAAATTGAGTAAAAGTTTAGATTTTAAAAAATAAATAAAATTTGCAAGCTCTAGACTAAGATCTATGTGATTGGATTTATTATAAAGTTAGGTATTCAAATGGGAGTTAATATTATGTCATTAACTCAAAAAAGATTCAAAATGGTAAAAAAATCATTCATTTTAAAGCCTTAGTAAATGAGCAAAAAATTTTATGTGTACAAAATTACGAAAATTTAGAGCTCTAGACTAGGATCTATGAGACTATATTTATTGTTACGTTAGCTTTTGAAATATGAGCAAAAATTATGTGGTTAACTCATAAACAAAAATCTTCTGAAATCATCCAATTGTAGGTTAAAGACTTTGAAATTGAACAAAAAATTTGACTTATAAATACTAAGAAAATTTAAAGCTCTAGATTAGAATATATGTGGCTATGTTTACTATGATCAACAGTTATCTCAGAAACAAAAAAAATTGTCGAAATCGACCAAAATCATGGGTTAAAAAATACTATGAAATTGAAGAAAAAAAATTTATTTTGAAAAAAAACTAAGAAAATTTAGAGATCTTGACTAGGGCCTATGAGACTATGTTTATTGGGACGTTAGCTATTGAAATGACAACAAAAATTATGTGGTTAACTCAAAAAAAAAACTTTTGAAATAGTCTTAAATCGTGGGTTGAAGTCTCTAAACTTGAGCCAAATTTTTTATCATTAAAAAATTAAGAAAATTTAAAGCTCTAGACTAGGTTCTATGAGACTATGTTTATTATGATGTTAGGCCTTGGAATGGGTACACAAAATTAACGGTCACCTTAGAATCAATAAAATTGTCACAATCATCCAAAATCGTGGGTTTAAGCCTTTGAAATTGAGAAAAAATTTTGATTTTTAAAAAACTAAGAAATTTTAAAGCTCTAGACTGAGATCTATGCGACTATGTTTACTCTGACAATAATTATTATGTGATTAGCTCAGGAAAATAAAATTTTGAAATCCTCCAAAATCGTGGGTTTTAGCTTTTGAAAATTTAGCAAAAATTTTGATTTAAAAAAAATAAGAAAATTTAAAGCTTTAGAGTAAATTCTATTTGACTATGTTTATCATGATGTTAGGTATTGAAATGGGAGCAAAATTCAGCATTTATCTCAGAAGCAAAACACATTATCGAAATCGTTCAAAATCGTGGGTAAAGCCTTTGAAGTTGAGGGAAAATTTCGACTCTTGAAAAATTAAGAAAATTTAAAGCTCTAAACTAAGATCTATGTGATTATGGGTATTATGACGTTGGGTATTGAAATGGGAGTAAATTTTATGTGGTTAGCTTAGAAAAAACTTTTTAAATTGTAAAAAAGCGTGGTTTAAAGCCGTTGAAATTGAGCAAAAGTTTTTATTTGTAAAAAACTAAGAAAATTTAGAGCTCTAGGATTTATGAGACTATGTTTAATGTTACGTTAGCTATTGAAATGTGAGCAAAAATTATGTGGTTAACTAAGAAAAAAAATACTTCTAAAATTGTCCAATCGTATGTTAAAAGTCTTTGGAATTGTGCAAAAAATTTGTTTTTTAAAAACAAAGAAAATTTAAAGCTCAAGAGGAGGTTCTATATTGTGGAAGCCAAAATATTTGGATTGTTCCTGAGAAGCCTGGAAATTACCCACGAAGGTAACAAATAGAGAAAGCCCAAGTTTGAACCCAATGCAGCCCAAGTCTAAGTCCAATACAACTCAGCAAAACATTTTTCTCTCAACAGATGAGTCGCGTTCGGCGCTGACCACCATGCTCAGCTGAGCACAGAGCTTGCAGGATAGGTGTGTCCAAACAGGAAGTTACAACCACCAACGAGAGATTACAACTATCTACGAAAGTTATAATTACCTAAGAGAAGTTACAACCGCATGCAAGCAGATGACTAACTCATCTGCCACGTGTATCACTAATATGCCACGTGTCTCACTTATCTGCCACGTGTCTTACTTATCTGCCACATGTCTTACTCATCTGCCAGCAGTTTACTCATTCTACATCTATAAATAGCCAAACACAAAGCCATTTGGAGGTAACTTTATCTCGATTCACAATTTTATGTTCAATTATAGAGAAATAAATACTTTTCTAAAGGCATTGTTCTAACTTTTTCATCGGAGTCCCCGTGGCAGGTACCACACTGGTGTCAAAGAATTAACCTTCATCTTATGCAGTGCTCCGCGTGATCAGTACGTGATCCAGTGGAAATTTGCATCCACATTTATGATTATGTTTATTATGACGTAAGGTATCGAAATGGGTGCCAAAATTCACGGTTATCTCAGAAATTGAAAAATTATCGCAATAGTCCAAATTCATGGGTTAATTTAGCCTTTGAAATTGACAAAAAAATTAGATTAATTTTTTTAAGCTATAGACTAGGATCTATGCGAATAAGTTTATTGTGGCATTAGATATTTAAATGGGAGCAAATATTATGTGGTTAACTAAGAAAATTTAAAGGTAACTGATGATGTCGTTTTCCACTCCCTGTTTTGACTTTGACCTGCAAACCTGCTGATCTGCACAAGGAACGCACGTGAGCCACGGACCACCATTGTGGTGGTTGATGGCACTCTGATGCTAAAGTCATATAGGGATCTGAGGAAGGTGTAATGTTGTAAATAAAAAATTTGTAGCGTACCTTAACTACCAACCTTATGTTTTATTTATAATGCTAGAGTCCTGGTTCGACCAGGCCATCGATGGGGTTGTTTCGGGAAGAAGATCTGTGTGGAGATCATTATCTAATTAGGAGTCGTGCTGTAGAGGGAAGTTTCCCTGTTAGCCATGTGCTCCTAGATACGTAGGAGATAGTTCCTGTTTCGAGAGTAGTCTATTGGTAGAAGTCTCCATATGTGATACATACTCTGTAATTTATTTCCTAGTTGGAAGCAAAGAGTCGTTGTACCTGCCCATCCAAAGCTGATCCTCGAGATACTTGCCTTAGTAGGGCTTACGGGTATTGAGGATAGCCGTGAGACATGTGAGCCTAGCAGGCTGTAAGAATCTGAATTCGTTTGGCAGATTGCATTAGGCGGGCTTAGAACCGCCTGGGGCGAATCAGTATTGGGCTGACGCTAAGGCCTGTTATTCTTCGAGATCACATGACACGTGTACAATGCAGAGTTGGGACCATTTTGGTGTATCATCAGCTACCCCCCCCCCCCCCCCCCCCGAGTTAGTGGGCCATCACATCGTTTTGCTAAGTCACCTCTTGAAAAGAAATGTCGTTCACGATGATTGAGTCTGAATCGTTGCTTGAGCCGCACACTTCATTAATTGAATGTGCATCGGTTCAGTGGAGAAGAGGCGGGAACCCAATATCTATTTAAGCCATCCTCTGTGCAGAGACTAACTCTTCTATTTTCTTTACTTCTAGAGATTTTGCTCTGTTCATCTTCTGATTGAATTTTTTTTTTCATCTTCTGATTGAAAAGATTTGTTCATCTTCTTCATGGCTTACCAAAACCATCTTGATGAAGCAACTTTGGCCAAGGGCCTTGAGTTCTTCAAAGACATGTTGCTTTATGAATCAAGCCTTACTGAAATCCAGACAAAGTTTGAGGTCCCTGGGGACCTGCCATTATATGCTCTGAAGGATGATCAGACGCTAATGTTTTAGCCGGCGGGGTTCATCTGTTTGCACTGCGGGATGCTCTAAACTGGAGTCCACTTTTTCTGTTCTTAATATGATTTGTGACTTTTTTGGATTTCTTGAAATTCTTCCTACCCAGTTGGTACCTAATGGGTATAAAATCGTTCTTCTCATTTTGATTAGAGCGAAGGAAGCTGGCGTTTGCGTGACTCCACGTGTGATCCAGTTGCTGACTTCCCCTCGGCTGAATGATCACGCTGTCTGTAAAATGACGTTGCCGGCTTGCTTTGATAATTTGCCTAATGACTTCAAGTCCTGACAAAAGTATTGCTTATTGGCTCCTACGGATTCAAAGTAATTCCAGTTCACGCCACTTTGTAAGTGTAGCTTTATTTTCTGATTCCGTTGCATTTTATTGTATGCTAATCGTTGCTTGTGTTCCCTCGCAAGACGATTTCCCACCATTCCTCCTACTCCATAGGAGTGGAACACTAAGGAGAAATTTCGCGACTTGCCAACGAAGAATGTGGTAGAGGTCATATGTGTTACAAACTTTATTCGCAGTGGGCTGTGGGACAACTAGCATGAGGCCCCTACTCTTTAATGATTGTCGCAAGTTAAGTCTGAAGGTGGGGCCTTTTCTAGGATAAGGAAATCCTCCGGAGTCAAGGTATGGGCCAAGCTTCTCACAGTTCGTATTGTTCCCCGTCTCGCTCCAGACCGCATCTCAAGGTGATGGAGGGTCCGTTTGACAACTCGTTTTTTTCTCTTCCTCCAAATCCCGTCAAACCGTCTCGCACTAAAGGGTCGGCTGCTGGTGACAAAGGAAAGGTTGCGGAGGAGGGCCTGGGAGCAGTGGCGACTATAAAGGGTGGTGCTGGCATAATTCCTCACCCAGAAGAGCTTCATCCGGATGCGCAGATAAGTTTGTTTGCTCCGAACTTAGTGAAGATGAGCAATCAGGTCTGGCACCAGGAGCTTGATGTGGATTATGCTTTGAGGAAGCATATAAGCAGGCGTCATAGCTAGCTGATGGATCACGCTCCTAAACCCGAAGGGGATACGCTAGAAGGGCGTATGGATAAGGGTTTAAAGTACCATATGCTGGGAATGTCTCACTTGATACAGGTGGCTGTCGCTGGGACGAAAGTCGAGGTGACTCGTGAGAGGGTGTACACCATGGAGCGTGTCTTCTCGAACATGCAGAGGTATTCTTATGCGCTTTATGAAATTGAGTTGCTGAGGAAGCAGGCTAAGGATATGAGGTTGGGGTAGTCGGCTATTTGTCGCTAAGACTCAAAGAGTTCATATGAAAGCCCTTGAGACTAACTTAGCAGAGGCGGTGTCCGCGAGGGACATATTCAAGCAGGAGTTGGACCTGACCTGTCATGATCTGGAGATTGCATGCACAGGAAGTTGTGACTGAGGCACGTTCTGAATTGCGGTATCTCGCTAAGGAGAATGCCTTAAAGGAGGCTGATTGGGCTGCTCAAAGACAATAGTTGGAGTCCGATGTGGAGTTCAATGATTAAGAGGTGAGGAAGGCCGATGACCAACTTGAATTGGACCAACATGAGCTCAGTGTTGTAAATAGCAATTTGACTACGGAGCAATCTCAGTTTGATGCGCTGACAAGAAAGTTGGGGTTGTTGGATCGTGAACTTGTTGAAGCGAAGGTACGAGGAAGTACTTCTCCAGGAACAAGGCAAGTGTGAATTCCGCTGGGTTGTACACGATAGATTGGAGCTGCTGGCGCTGATAAGGAACATCCGGAATGGGACTTCGATCGTTATAAGAATATGTCGTATGTAGACTTATCAGTGGCTTCTGTGTCATCAGATGAAGAGGGTGATCCAGATCATGATGTTCAGAATGCGACGCATACAGACGCAACTCTTGCTCCCTCATTCGTTAAGTTTAGTTCTTTTGTTTCTGTACCCTCTCCTGATAAGGAGTAAACTTTATACACTTGTACCTTTTTTTTTGCTTTAACTGTAACGAAAACAAATTTATTTTGAATATGTTCTATATCTATTTTATGCTCGTTTTCCCTATTGCGCGCTTCCCATTTCGCCTTATCGTTTTACTTTATCATAGGCTGGTTGGGTCAATATGAAGTCGAGTGATCTATCTGCCATTGAGAGTTTGGCCATTTGCGTTGCAAGTGACTCAGAGTCACCGTTGCTTAGTTACGTTTGATAGCGGTTGTTCCGCGGATGGTTCAGAAGTGGACTATGCTGCCCAGTTGTGGCCCATTCTTAAGGTAAGCTGTTGGGGGCTCATTTTGCCTATTTGATTGTCGATCGCGGTTGCTGGAATGAGTGACTGTGAAAGTCGAGCACATGCGTTGTATCTAAATTAGAGCGCTTGTACCGAGTTGGGTTTCGCAAGCTCGGGTTGGCTTTCCCTGCAGCACTCGTCCACGTGTTAGCGAGTAGATTTATGGGTCGGCATGAGCGGCCTTTGCTTGTAATAGAATGTCAGCCCATGTGAGTGTGAAGACGCTGCTTGAGCTGTGATTTATCTTTCCAACCACTGTTTCGAAAGAGATCGGTAGTCGCATGGCGAGCCATCTAGGGCTCTCGCCTTTTGCATCATCTATGTCCAAACAGGGTGGACTACAGGTTCAGGGTGCGAGGATTTGGCGATCATAGTCTGTTGAAGAGCGATGATCCCGTGATGAGGCGTCGATATCAATTCGGGACTGACTAGTCTCCCACCTTTCAAACCATCTACATTCGCGCGTGGCGGGCTACAAGTTTGAAACGAGGGGATTGAGCGACCAGGCCAAAGAACAGTGGTTCTGTGGCAAGCCGTCGGAATCAGTTCGGGACTTACTAGGCTCCCACCTTCCAAATCATCTAAACATGTGCGCATCGAGCTAGAAATTTGGGAATTTTGAACAACCATGGTCTGTAGAAGAGCATTGGTTCCGTGGTGAGCTGTCGAAATCAATTCGAGACTGACTAGGCTCCCACCTTTCAAACCATCTTCACCCACACAGTGGGGGCTACAAGTCTGGAATTGGTAATTCAGCGACCGTAGTCTGTAGAAGAACAATGGTCCCGTGGCGAGCCGTCGAAATCAGTTCGGGACTGACTAGGTTCCCACCTTCCAAACCATCTACACCTGCGTAGTGGAGGCTACAAGTTCGACGTTCGTAATTCGGCGACCATAGTCTGTAGAAGAGCAATGGTCCTGTGGCGAGCCGGCGAAATCAGTTCAGGACTAACTAGGCTCTCGCCTTCCAAACCATCTACACCCGCGCAGTGGAAGCTACAAGTCTGGGCTTTGATCAGAAGCTGTCATTGCCAGTCATCACCAGCTAGGCTTACTTGATCGGGTTCGGCGACCGTTCGCAGTGAAGGGGGCAACAGTCTCTGGCGAGTTGTCGTCACCAGGCGTGATAACACTGATTGGACTCCCACTTCCTAAACCATCGACATCCGCACTGGGCGGACTAGTTGTCAGGGTGAACCATAAGTCGTCGTCGTCAGACAAAGCTGACTAATCTTGCCTGGCCAGATAGGGGCTTCGCCAACTGTGAGCGTGCGAGCCTGTATCCGCGAGCTGAATGCGTTGTGCGGATGAGTTATGAAGAGACAGGAGTACCTTGAGTCAGTTGGTGGTATGCAGGTGTGATCCGTGTGGCAGGAATGACTAGGGCTTCCATTGCTCGGGTCAGGCACGCGGTAGAATACCGTTTGAATAGTGGGCCGAACCCATGGGCCCGTAGAGTGAGAGCTAGGGTTTCTTATACAAAATGCACTACATACACGGGATAGATCGCTTGGTAACACATGTACAGTGTAGATCGCAAAACGGTTGAGTATCGTCCACTCCCCCTCAATTAATGGGGTTGTGCGCAGCCTCGTTGATTGGCCAAACGTGGACTTGTGCAGTTTCCTTGGGAACCGTCGTATCCTCATTTCCCATACGGTATTCAATGCTGACAGTTGATTACGCCCAAACAAGACACGCGGTCAATTGCAGTAAAGATTGGGGTGTCGATCCCACGAGGAAAAACGATCTACAAAACAGGGTCAACGAAGAAAAAACTACGCGAAACTAAATGTAAGAAATTCTAGCAATTTTAAAATGTAAAATTAAATTTACTTTAATAGAAATCAAGTTTAGAGAAATCACAAGGTTCCAAGAATCCCTCGTAGATTTCACGCGCCAACTAGTATTGATTCGCTATGATGACTCGATTACGTGTTTCACATCCCAAACAATATAATCGGAAAAATAGTCTTTAATGCATTAATATATCCTAATGTAAATGAATTTTAGATTTCACTTTTTCTCGAAAGCACAAAGGTTGGTCATATGTGATATCTTAAATTTACGATATATCCGGAGACAATAACGTAATAAAAGACGATCACATATAACTAACATACCGGAATCAATTTATCCTTAAAAATTCCACACGTAAGAAAAGTGTGACTAAACTTATATGGAGAAGAAAAGATAACCACCGGAATAATAATAATCTACGAAGAAATTGATGAAATCTTTGTCACTAAAATAACATAAATTCTTATATTAAATAAAAGTGAGAATCATAAACACCATTATTCATCGTGAAAGCATAAAACGAATCGAATACTAATTAAGTGCGTTACATCTAGGAGTTCATCTCTTCACCTTGTGTGGAGTTTAGTGACACATGGCGAAGGTGATGACAGCAACAACGGTGTGGAACTTCATCGGCATGGCAGCGTGTGGTGGATCAGCGATGCGCACCCTGCTGGACGACATCTTCACTGCTGTTATGGACAACGTTTCTGCTCCCTACTGCGCTGCTGTGTTTGCATGCGTTCTCTGCTGTCCTGGACAGCGTATGCGCTGCTGTCCTGCATCTTCGCTACAGCTGCGTTATGCTACTGCTGCTGCCTTATGGCTGCTGCATTATGGCAGCTTCTTGCGTTTTCTTTTTTGGAGCAAAACCTGCTGTTCTCAGCTGCTGCTGCCTTCTTTTTCCAGCCTAAAAAACTCATGTTGCTGCCATATTTCCTTGTGTTAAAAAGGAAACAAAGCTCCTCCTATTGGCCACCCCAATTGGAAATCAAATCTCCATTGGTCCCAATTTGGAAACCAATCCAATTTGGAAACCCAAAGAAACGTGTTCCTTCCTGTTGCTAATTAGACTAAGACTCCTTTTTGTTTGGGATTCTCATGGATTCTAATAGTAATTGCTGATTCAAGCTTCATTTCTAAACCCAATTAAATCCAACTATGATGTGAAAAGTCGGTTTTGCTCTCCATTCTTCCTTCGTGCCCAAATCTGTCCAGATTTCGCAGTCTTCAAGTATATCCAAAATCAAGCATGATAACTCCAGAATATGGAAATGTTATGAACATATGCATTTTATCCTTTCGAGTCTTCTTTCCAACGGTTTAAGAATCATCCAATTCTGAGGTCTACAACTCAAGTTATCATAAAATTACTGAAGCATGTTCAAGAACTTGCAAATTGCACTCAAATCTTCTTGCTTTTATTCAAAACTTTTTTCTTTTGGTTCTCTTAATCTTTGGCTTGAGTGTATCCCGATCCACTTCGTTAATTTGTCTATGAATTTCCAAATTCGCCACGCTAACACACTTTTGTTATTTAAACTCCAAATCCTACAAAAATGCAAAAATAGAATAATTAAACTAAAATACACTATTTGAAACACTAACAAATATATATTAGGAGGTATATTATGTTATAATTATGTGAACATCAAATACCCCCAAACCTACATTTTGCTAGTCCTCGATCAAAACAAAATTAAGAATAAAATCCTAACCCACTTTCGTAGGAATCACGGTTACACTTACCTTAACGTGCAACAAGGCTTTAAACCTCTAGAGGACGAGTTGTAGTCTCGTGAGGGTTTCCATAAATGTTACCCCCAAACATTACTGACTCAATAAAACAAAATCTATTTTTTAAAACATAATGCAAAAACGTGAGCATTCTCCTTTATTTTCCTTAGAGTAATTTTCTAATTGCTTAGAATTCAAGAAAAACAACAAACTAAAACTGTCGCAAAATTATAACAATAGAGTACAATAATTTAATAGTATCTAAAGGTTAAATAAATTTCATAATCATTCTCAACTCGAAGTGTGTGAGAGGAACCTTATCAATATAACTCTTCGTTTCATAGTAAAGATGTGACGAGATAACCTTTAGAAAGTACTCTTCGACCACAAATATCTCATGTCACTCAGAAATAAAACACTCAGAGATTGGGCACTCAGTTTATATGTGAGGAAAATGATATAAATTATGGAAAATGCGAACGTCTCACATATAATCATCATGAAAAACGAAATTTTCAAAGAGTGAAATGAATATGATCTCATGGACAGGAATATTGATTACTTTTGAGAATTTTGAATCAAAAATCATAGTTCTTGCCTATTCAATCTCCACATCTACTGAACCAACTTTCACTTAAGATTAATTAGGTCTTTACTAGGTTATAATGGGGCTTGGATTATGGCAAACAATAATGGACAAAAAGGATACAAGAATTTTCTGAGAAGGCTACACCCTTGAATAAACACATAGGGCATTGAAGAACAAATCAATGTTGTACACCATTAACTTTTTCTTCATTAATTTTTTTTTCAACTTTTTTTTCCAACTTTTTTTTTTTACATGCTTTTCCCCGTTTATACAATCAAACACTTTTACTTTGAGGGCGCATGAAATATCTATTTTCAACTCTTTTTATTTGCCCATTCCATAAATATATCTCACCGTATACATTCTCAGAAAATTGGGTAAGGATAAAATAATATAGGTATTACTCCTTGATTGGAGTAGGTATTGGGAATGGGGATAACAAAGAGAAGGCTATATAAAGGCTCAAAGGGCTGCAAATGGATATTTATTATTGGGTAGGCTAAAAGGCTAAAAAAATAGTTTAAAGAAAGAAATGCCTATATCACTTCATAAGTTCTAGTTAGTACTAGGACATCTCAACTAAATAAAGTAAGAAGTTCTAGTGTAAATATTCAATTTTTATGTCATTCTTAAAGCAATCAATAAGAAAATCACGAATAATGAGATCATCAATGAAATAATGCGGAGTCAAGAAAAATCAGAGTGTAATTAATAACCCTCAATAAATAACGAATAGCTCAAAACTCACAAGGGTTAAGTCTCCACTATTATTCTAAGGTTTTCTAGTTCAATATCTCACTAATCAACTTCAAATCATGTTGACTCGGCTTATAATGCACGAATAGTCGAGTTGAAAAGTCTCACGAAATACATCTAACATAAGGATAGTATCAAATATCATATTTTCTACTAATATAACTATGTGACACGTGTTAGTATGTGTTTTCTCAAAATTAAAGGCAACAATTACCAAGAGTTCAGATTTAGAATGCATTTTCATAAAGATTTTACACAATTACCGTAATCATCTAAGTATTCAATGGAGATTGAGTAGAACACAAAAAAGACTCGGTTTAATTGTAAAATACGTTTTAAGCTCAAAGATTTTTGAAAATTGCACAAAAAATCTAATAAACCACACCCCCAAACCTAAACCAAACATTGTCCTCAATGTATAAAATAATAATCATGACAAATGAAGGCAAAAGAAAATAGGAGGGTTAGAGTGATATTACCATGGTGAAGCTTTACCAATTTCAAATAGACAATGTCCTCACAGTCACCAAACCCCATGTCAGTGCCCAATGTCTTTGAATTAATTGCAAGCAAAAATGTACACAAGCAAGGAAAAAGACTAGGAAGGGAAGGAGTAAAAGTTTATTTTTCTATACATGTACTCCTTCAATTAATGGCGAAAAGAGGAACAAATACTACAGTTGAATATCTAAACAGCAAGTGCACCCATTATTTCCACCAGGGGTGGGCATTTCGGACCGAAAACCCGGATTGAACCGACGACTGGACCGATCGGGTCGGTTCGGATCGGTTTTAATTAATTATAAAAGTTTTGGTTGTAAAAGCTCGGCCCGACCCGAAGTTTCTGGTCCAGGCCTCGGTTTCCATTTCTGAAGCCCGTCGGGTAACCGGCCCGGCCCGGGTATGAATAAAAAGTTAAAAAGTAAAACCCTCAAAAGCATTTACTGGTCCATACAATGCATCTTCTAGTCCATACAGCTGAGGATCGGTCCTGTTTCATGCTTTTAAGTTTTAAGTCTTGCTGATTCCATTGGGTCTGTCCTAGAACCAGTTCAATATCATGGGTCTGCTCCAGAGATCGCTCATAGTCATGGGTATTTCTGGCACTCGGTTCACTATCATGCATATTTCCCAAACACACTGAATTATTCACTTTCAGATCCGAATTACAATTGTCATCAAGCAAAAATTGCTCATTCTGTCCAAACAACGCATCATTGTTTTGCCAAACAATCATCTCATGGTTAGCCATTCAACTAAGCACTTCAGACACAAAACTTATCAATCTCGTGTAATGAGTACCTCAATAATCTATAGCCCAAAGCCCCTAACTACAAACACAAATCAAACAAACCTAAATTGTAGAACAACTATTGTCAAAATAAATCATATTTCCAAACAAACTAAACACCCTATACTTTAAACATAAACCATAACAACAACAAGAGCAATAACTTCAATTACCTGAGAAAAACACCTTTAACTGTTTCTCAACTTGTTTCGATCTCTCTTTGTTAATCGAAAAATTAGCAATTACAGACAATCCAAAACCCCTCTTATCAGTTTCTCAATAAGACATCAATCAGTCCTGTCTTCTCTTCTAAACTTATAAAAAAAAAAAAAAATCACTAATCAGAATAAAAACCTAGACAAACCCATCAAAAAATTAAAGGGCCAACCAAGTGAAATGGGAGTGGCCCAGATCTCTTTGGGTTTTTGTAGTAAAATTCAATTTGAATGTCCAACTAGAAGTGTGGGCTTTATAAAATGGGAGTGGCCCAGATCTCTTTTAAGTCCAACTAGAGGTTTTAAGATTTATAAAATTCAATTTAGGTTGAAATTTGGACTTTAAAAAATTCAATTTGAATGTTGCTCTTAGGACTGAGACCGGCTCAAAACCGGCCCGAAATTCGGTTAATCGGGACCTCGGTTAACCGGTCAACTCGGTCCGGTTTCGGGTCTCATAAACATGGGCCCGAATTTCTCGGGCCGGTTTTCGGTTTTTACATTTTGGGCCGGTTACCCGGACTTGCCCATCCCTAATTTCCACCATACATCCCCATCACAGTCGAACTTATTAACCTTCATAAAACTACTACTGCAGAAACATAACATTTTACATTTCAATGAGCCTTTCAGATTTGTGTTTTTTATGCCTTTTTCATCTTTTGTCCGTGTTCTTTTGCTATAGTGTAGTTTAAAACACGCCATTTATTTGGTGAATTGCCCCACAAAAATATTATTTCTATCAACATATTGATTTCTAGTTATGATGTAAATACCACTATGAAGAATATTGTCATTCAAATTCATGCCTATATTGTTAAATTGGGTGATGGATCAACACTTGCCATTTATAACACTTTGGTTGATTTTTGCTGTAAATGTCACTGTCTTCAATTAGCTTCTCAGGCTTTTGATTTCGATAATACGGAATTCTCATACTCTAGCATCCTAAGCATTACTACAATAATGAAGTATAAGAAGAATACTAAAGTTTTTCGAGAAAATTTTGTATTGTAATTTTCGCTCACAATCATCAATTGCTAATATTCCTATTAGAAAGAAAAATGATTACAAGGAGATTCATTATCTTGTAATCAAAATTGGGATCATATTGGATGAGTTGCAAACATGAAAATGGGAGAAAGGGATGCAAGGGAACTTTTCAAGCTTGAACCCCAAATGAAATCAACTTGTATATTGCTATCCAATATTTATGCTGCCAAAGGGATGTAGGAAGATGTTGCTAAGGTCAAGGCAATAATGTCTAGTAAAGGTATAAAAAAGAGCTTGGGTGTAGTTGGGTAGAGGTTGATGTGAAAGTCCATATTTTTCTTGCTAGAAATGAATCCCATCCAAAGGGATGTAGGAAGATGTTGCTAAGGTCAAGGCAATAATGTCTAGTAAAGGTATAAAAAAGAGCTTGGGTGTAGTTGGGTAGAGGTTGATGTGAAAGTCCATATTTTTCTCGCTAGAAATGAATCCCATCCAAAGGCCAGAGATTTATTGAAAATTGGATGAATTTGGTGAGAAATTGATTTTAGCAGGGCATGTCCCAAGCAATGATTTCAGTAGGCAGTGTTCGTTCATGACTTCTTATGACTAATAACAAGTTCATAATAATCCATAAAAATCCGTAAGAATCCTTTAAAATTCGTCAAAATTCAATTATTTAAAATCCATCAAAATCCATGTGGATTTCATAAAATCTATTAAAATCCTTTAAAATCCACGAGTTTTAAAATCTTTCACAATCAATTAAATTGCTTAATTAAATACACCTCCATTAAATCTTCTAGGTTTTTTCTTTTAAATCAATTTTTTTGCTAAATTTCAAAGGCTTCACGATTTCGGAAGATTTCAAAAGTTTTTATTTATATTTTTTTCCTGAGCTAACTACATAATATTTCTCCCATTTCAATAACTAATGTCACAGTAAACATAGTTGCATAGATCCCAATCAAGAGCTTTAAATTTTATAAGTTTTTTAAAAATAAAAAATTTTGCTCAATTTCAAAGGCTTTAACCCACAATTTAGGACGATTGCAACAATCTGTGATAACCATGAATTTCAAAGGCTTTAACCCACGATTTAGGACGATTTCAACAATCGATACCAAACGTTATAATAATCATAGTCACACAGATCCCTAGTCTAAAGCTTTGAAAAAAATTGAGCTTTTTAAAATAAATTTTTTTGCTCAATTTCAAAGACTTTGACCTGCAATTGGATGATTTTGGAAGTTTTTTGTTTTTGAGTTAACCACATTATTTTTGCTCCCATTTCAATAGCTAACGTAACTGTAAATATTATCTCATAGATCCTAGTCTAGAGCTCTAGATTTTAATAGATTTTTACATATAAAATTTTTTGCTCAATTTCAAAGGCTTTAAGCCACAATATTTGATAATTTCGATTTTTTTTTTTGAGTTAACCACATAATATTTGCTCCCATTTTAACATCTAATGTCACAATAAACATATTCACATAGATCCTAGTATACAACTTTAAAATTTCTAATTTTTTTAAAAACCTAAATTTTTGCTAAATTTCAAAGGCTAAAAACCCCCATGATATTGGACGATTGCGACAGTTTTTCTGTTGCAGAGATAACCGCGAATTTTGGCACCCATTTCGATACCTAACATCATTATAAACATAGCCACATAGATCCTAGTCTAGAGCTGTAAATTTTACTCAATTTCAAGTACTTTAACCTACGATTGGACGATTTCGAAAGTTTTTTGTTTCTGAGTTAACCACATAATTTTTTCTCACATTTAAATAGCTAATGTAACAATAAACATAGTCTAGAAGATCCTAGTCTACAACTCTAATATTTTTATTTTTATTTTTACAAATAATTTTTTTTGCTTAGTTTCAACGGCTTTAACCCACGATTTTTTACAATTTCACATTTTTTCCCCAGTTAAGCACATAATAACTGCTTTCATTTCAATATCTAATGTCACAATACCCATATTCACATAAAGAGGCCTTCGATAAAGGAAACATTGGGTATTATTATACTCCCAGGGCCTGCAGATCTATTTCACAGCTTCTGTATGCAGATGACACCCTCATTTTTTTAAATGGAAGAAAGTCTTCCATCCTGGGATGCATGGAGTTCTTGAGACGTTACTGTACGACTTCAGGGCAGAAAATTAATGAGGGCAAAAGTTCCTTTATTTTGGAAGACAAGGCAGTAGCGGAAAGAATTGTGGTGGTAAAAAGTTGCACAGGTTTCCAGTTTAAAGATGCTCCCTTGAAATATTTGGGAGGGCCAGTGTTCCAAGGGAGAGTTAAAATTTCATATTTTGAAGACTTGATCGCTAAAATTCAAGCTCGTATTCAGGGATGAAAGGCAAAATTGTTATCTCCGGGAGGATTAGTCTGGATCAAACATGTCCTTAGCTCGATTCCGATTTATATTCTTAGCTCCATGTGTGTACCTAGGAATGTTTTATCTCGGATTAATAGTTTGTTGGCGGACTTCTTTTGGGGGGATTGTGAAGGAAGACTGAAGAAAAAATGGGTGTCATGGGACAATATTTGTTTCCCACAGGAAGAAGAAGGTTTGGGAGTTAGAGATTTGACGGTTGTGATGAAGGCTTTTCGTATCAAGGCTCTTTGGAGACTAATTACTTCGGACTCTTTATGGGCTATTTTTATGAGGAGCAAATACTGGTTGCATGGCGTTGCGTTGAATGGTCAACTTGTGAAAGGTGGGTCTTCACCATTTTTCAAAGAGATCATGCTTGGCAAATCTCTTATTTTGAGTAATTTGCTTTGGTGTATTGGCATGAGAAATATCAGTTTTTTTGAGGAAAATTGGAACACGGTCACTTCCTTCAGGAGGTCGGAGGCATTGGTTAGTCAAGGTTGTTGGCCTTCTGTACGCGAGGTGATTTTAACAAATTTTGAATTGGTTCATCCAGATCTCAGAAGCTTGGCGCGTAGTCTTTTTGCGGATAGATTACGTGGTGAGGACGATGGCGATGACAAGTGTGTATGGGTTCCAAACCCGAATGGGCTCTTTTCCCTTCAGTCGGCATATGAAATGTTACGAAACCATGGGAAGGTTAATGAACTATGTAAAATGATTTGGCACGACATTATTCCTTCCAGAATATCAGTCTTCGTTTGGAAATTACTCCGTAGAGGAGTGCCAGTTGATGGGGAGTTATACCGATGCGGTTTGAGTCTAGCCTCAAGATGTAGATGTTGCAATTCGCCAAAGCGCGAATCTTTGAATCATCTTTTTCTAGACGGAGAATTGGCACTGCATGTTTGGAGCCACTTTGAACCATTTTTTATGTGCATATAAGGAAACCAGCAGAAATCTCCACGGTCCTTGTAATTTGGTTCAAGAGAGTCAAACGAAATTTGCAAATAGGTGTGTTATTCCTTCTTACTCCTATGTTGATTTTGTGGAAAATTTGGAAACAAAGGTGCAAGTGCGTATATGAAAATGCTTCCCCAAATCCTGCTTTTGTGATTTTGAACATTAGACGTACTTTGCGTTTGGCAAACAATTTTATAACTCCTAAACAAGTTTGTCATGACAAGGCTCCATTACGAGCTTTGGGGTTACCGGTGCTCCCAGTCATAAAGAAGGTTGTTAGAATTGTTTTTTGGCATCCCCCTCCGTTAGAATTTGTTGCTCTTAATGTGGATGGATCTTCCCGTAAGAACAAGGCCTCCGGAGGTGTGATCATTAGAGACTCTAGGGGTCGATGTATTGTGGGGAAGCAAATGTTTTTTGGTGCATGCTCTAACAATAAAGCGGAAATTTTGGCTCTAGCTGAGGGCCTTCGCCTTTGTCTCTCATTGGGTTTTAAAAAGGTGGTAGTTCAAACGGACTCGGAGCTTGTTTGTGGCTGGTTTAAGCAATACTTCAAAATCCCTTGGCAATTGGAGAATATTTTGAAGGAAATTAAGTTGTTGGCGGCAACAATGACGTTAGATTGCCACCATATCTATAGAGAGGCCAACGCGGTGGCGGATGCTTTAGCGGATAGAGCTCAACGTGACTATAGGATTGTTTTTTTCGGTCCGAATGATCTTCCTAGGCGAGTGGCAGGTTTGATCGGGCTGGACCGCAGGCATACGTCGTACATCCATCACGGGGAAGGATAGCGGCAGCTCTTCATTTAGTGGCTCTGGCTTTTGCTGGACAGAGACGTGAACTGACACAGTCGCGAGCAGGGGGGGTTTTTCGCGACAGCGTCTCTGCAGGGGCGAGGCTGCTTTGCGGGATGATGGAGCCATCACATTGTCCACGCTCGGCCAGGACAGAAATCGCAATTAATGGGTACTGCACTCTGTTTTTCACTCTGTTTCGAGGGCAAACAGTGTTGCAGCTCCCTGTTTCTTCCACTCTGATTTTTCACTGCTGTTTTTCGAGGTTTGCTTGCACTCTGTTGAGTTCATGCAGAATTTATTGGCTTCCAAGGTTGAAATTGAAGTTTCAAAGAAATTATGGGAGGTGTGTTGTTCAAAGCTGCCTCATTATGGGTTTATTCTTCATTCTGATCATGATATCAGCCGGAACATTGAATCGCTTGATTAGTTTTTTGCACGATGTCATTGGCGCTGCAGGAGCGAGGATGTGCTAGCAGGACTCTTACCTACGGCAGAGTTCTTAGAGATCACTCCGAGCTCCTTTGCAGAGGACTTGAAGAAAATTATTTTTGATGATGCAATAGGAATGAAATACTACAGAATGTAATCTTGAGCTTTTTCAGTGGTCTGGGGAGCCCATTTACACCCCCGCGCTTGCCTTTCAAAAAAAATATAAAATAAAATAAATAAATAAATAAAGGTCTGGCATCCCATAGTTGCCCCTCCCCACTGGAGGTTTAATTTTTAAAAAATATATATATTCACATAAATCTTAGTCTAGAGCTTTAAATTTTCTTATATTTTAAAAGTAAAAAATTTTGTTCAATTTCAAATGCTTTACCCACGATTTTGAATGATTTCAACAATTGTTCTACTTCTGAGATAAATGCTGAATTTTATTTCCCACTTCAATAACTAAGATCACATTAAACATAGTCACATATATCTTATTCGAGAGCCTAAAATATTATTTGTTGTTTAATAATAATTTTTTTTTACTAAATTTCAAATGTTAAAACCACATTTTGGAAAAGATTTTGACAAATGTTTCTAAGCAAACCACATTATTTGCTCCCATTTTTATAACTAACGTCACAATTAACATAGTCGCATAGGTCATAGTCTTGAGCTTTAAATTTTCTTAGTTTTTTAAAAATCAAAATTTTTGCTCAATTTCAAAGGCTTTAACCCACGATTTTGGGAGATTGCGACCATCTGCGATAATCGTGAATTTTTGTGAATAATCATAGTCAGAAGATCCTACTCTAGAGCTTTAATTTTTCTTCGTTTTTAAAATTTTAAATTTGTGCTCAATTTCAAAGATGCTACAATTGGACAATTTCGGAAGATTTTTGTTTCTGAGCTGACCACATAATTTTTGCTCACATTTCAATAGATAATATAACAATAAACATAGTCTCGTAGTTCCTAGTCTGTAGCTCTAAATTTTCCTATTTTACAAATAAAATTTGTTTCTTAGTTCAAAGGCTAAACCCCGATTTTTGAAAATTTCGAAAGGTTTTTTTTTTTTTTTTTTTCCGAGTTAACCACATAATATTTGCTCCCATTTAAAAACATAATGTCACAATACCCATATTCACACAGATCTTAGTATAGAGCTTTCAATTTTAACCAACGATTTTGGACGATTTCGACAATTTTTTTTGTTTCTGAGATAACTGATGAGTTTTTGCTCACAATTCAATACGTAACATTACATAAACCTAGTGACATAGATCCTAGTCTAGTCCTTTAAATTATCTTAGTTTTTAAAAATCAAAATTTTTGGTCATTTTCAAAGTCCTTAACCTATGATTGGACAATTTCGGAAGTTTTTTTTTTTTTTTTTTTTTTTTTTTTCTGAGTTAACCACATAATTTTTTCTCACATTTCAAAAGCTAACATTACAATAAACATAGTCTCAGACATCCTAGTCTAGAGCTATAAATTTTATTATTTTTTACAAATAAAAATTTTGCTAAATTTCAAAGGTTAATTAATTGTCCACCATTTTTTACAATTTCGGAAGTAGTTTTTTTTTCCTGAGTTAATGAATTAATATTTGCTCTCATTTGAATACCTAATGATGAGACATCAAACAATCACAACTATACACGTGGCATGGACTAATCCTATCACGTAAAAGACTTCAACGCAGTCCTGAGAAGACCCATACGCAAGACTACTGTTAAGCTCGTAAGTTAGGCGTCAAAGCCCAAGACATGCAGCCCTAGAGGCATGGGTTTTTGGGCTTGGCCTAGGATAATAAGGCCCGAACAACGAATCTTAGAGCTATCACAGGCCCGAGATCCATTCGCACGATATCAGCTCTAGACCAATAAAGCATTAGGTCCTAAATAAAGCCAAGTGCCGAAGAACTCAAACATACACAGGTAAGATCTTATGCGAGATCTCCTCCCTCCATCACGCCCTCGATCGCCGGGATAGTTGGGAAGGAAACACTCACTATAAGAGTTGGTGAAAGGAAGAAAAAAGGTACGTAGATATACACACTGCAATTTACTTACAGTCTTCACTCTTTATCGAACAGATATTTGACTTAAGCATCGGAGTGCCTTCGGTGACCAAACGGTCGTCCGTGGCTTAACTGTTGTTCATTTTTTCAGGTTCGATATGATCGGGATCAACAAGGATGGATCTGAACGCATCACCTAACATTACAATAAACTTAATCACATATATCTTAGTCTAGAGCTTTATTTTTTCTTAATTTTTAACATTAAAAAATTTGGCTCAATTTCAAAAACTTCAACCCACGATTTAGATAGCTAACGTCACAATAAACATAGTCTCATTGGCCTAGTCAAAAGCTCTAAATATTCTTTTTTTTTATTTTTTATTTCATAGTATTTAACCAACGATTTTGACAAAAAAAAAATTTGTTTCTAAGATAACTAATGAGTTTTTGTTCCAATTTCAATACCCAGCGTTACATAGATCCTAGTCTAGATCTTTAAATTTTCTTAGTTTTTAAAGAAATTTTTTTGCTCAATTTCAAAGTCCTTACCTTATGATTGGACGATTTCAAAAGTTTTTTGTTTTTTTGTTTTTGAGTTAACCACATAATTTTTGCTCACATTTCAAAAGCTAACATAACAATACACAGTCTCATAGATCTTAGTCTAGAGTTTTAAATTTTCTTAACTTTTTCGAAATACATTTTTTTGTTCAATTTCAAAGGCTTACCCACAATATGTTATAACCGTGAATTTTTGCTCCCAATTCGATATCTAATGTCATAATAATCATAGTCACATAAATCCTAGTCAAGAGCTCGAAATTTTTCTTAGCTTTAAAAATTTCAAAATTTTGCTCAATTTCAAAGATTTTATCCTATTATTGGACGATTTTGGAAGTTTTTTGATTCCGAGTTAACCACATAATATTTGCTCACATTTCAATAACTAATGTAACAATAAACATAGTCTTGAGCTATAAATTTTCTTAATTTTTCATAAATAAAATGTTTTGCCCAGTTTCAACAACTTTAACCCACGATTTATGACAAATTTGAAATCTTTTTTTTCTGAGTTAACCACATAATATTTGCTCTCTTTTCAATACCTAACATCACAATACCCAAATTCACATAGATCTTAGTCTAGAGCTTTAAATTTTCTTAATTTTTAAAAAGTCAAAATTTTCACTCAATTTCAAAGACTTCACCCACGATTTTGAATGATTTCAACAATTGTTCTGCTTATGAGATAAACGCTTAACTTTTGCTCCTATTTCAATACCTAACGTCACAACATAGTCACATAGATTTCAGTCAAGTGAAATCTTCTGGGTTTTATAAAAATCAAAATTTTTGTTAAATTTAAAAGACTAAAACCCACGATTTTGTAAGATTTCGAAAGCTTTTTTTTTTTTTGAGCTAACCAGATAATATTTGCTCATATTTCAATAACAATGTCACAATAAACATAGTCACATAGATCTCAGTCTAGAGCTTTAAATTTTCTTAGTTTTTTAAAAGTCAAAATTTTTACTCAATTTCAAAGGTTTTAACCCATGATTTAGGATGATTGCGACAATCTGTGATAATCATGAATTTTTGCGCCCAATTCGATACCAAATGTCATAATAATCATAATCACATAGATCCTAATCTAAAGCTTTAAAAAAATTTAGCTTTTAAAAATTAAAATTGTTGCTCAATTTCAAGGACTTTAACCTACGATTGAATGATTTTGAAAGTTTTTTGTTTCTAAGTTAAACACATAATTTTTGCTCCCATTTCAATAGCTAACATAATAAATTAAATTTCTTAGATCCTAGTCTAGAGCTTTAAATTTCTTAGTTTTTAAAAATTAAAAATTTTGTTCAATTTTAAATACTTTAACCTACAATTGGACGATTTCAGAATTTTTTGTCTCTGAGTTGACCACATAATTTTTTCTCACATTTAAATAGCTAATGTAACAATAAACATAGTCTCATAGATCCTAGTCTACAATTTTTTTATTTTTTTTTTACAATAATATTTTTTGCTTACTTTCAATGGCTTTAACCCACTTTTTTTTTTTTGATAATTTTGCAAGTTTTTTTTTTTAGTTAACCACATAATATTTGCCCCAATTTCAATACCTAACGCACAATACCCATATTCACATAGATCTTAGTCTGGACCTTTAATTTTTCTTAATTTATTAAAATTCAAAATTTTTGCTCAATTTCAAATGTTTTACCCACGATTTTGAATGATTTCGACAGTTGTTCTGCTGCTGAGATAAACACTGAATTTTTGTTCCCACTTCAATAACTAAAGTCGCAGTAAACATAGTCATATTGATCTTAGTCTAGAGCTCGAAAGTTTATATGATGTTTGATAATCAAAATTTTTTCTAAATTTCAAATGCTAAAACCCACATTTTGGAAGATATTGACTTTTTTTTCTAAGCAAACCACATAATATTTGCTCCCATTTTAATAATTAATGTCACAATAAACATAGTCGCATAGCTCTTAGTCTAGAGCTTTAAAATTTGTAGTTTTTAAAAATCAATTTTGTTGCTCAAATTCAAAGGCTTAAACCCTCTATTTTGGATGATTGCGACAATTTTGCTGTTTTTGAGGTAACCATTGAATTTATGCACCCATTCTGATACCTAACGTCATAATAAACATAGTCTTATAGAACCTCATCAAGAGCTTTAAATTTTCATAATTTTTTTAAGCTAAAATTTTGGTTCAATTTCGGAGGCTTCAACCAACGATTTAAGACAATGTTGAAATTTTTTTTGTTTTAGAGTTAACCGCATAATTGTTTCTCTTATTTCAATAGCTAACATCAGAATAAACATAGTCTCATAGGCTTTAGTCAAGAGCTCTAAGTTTTCTTAGTTTTTTAAAATAAATTTTTTTGTTCAATTTCATAGTATCTAACCCACGATCTTGCACGATTTCGACAATTTTTTTCTTTATGAGATAACTGCTGAATTTTTGCTCCAATTTCAATACCTAACATCAATTTAAACATAGTCACATAGATCCTAGTCTAGAGCTTTAAATTTTCTTTGTTTTTAAAAAATATTTTTTTTGCTCAATTTCAAAGTCTTTAACCTATGATTGGACGATTTTGGAAGGTTTTTGTTTCTAAGTTAACCACATAAATTTTGCTCACATTTCAAAGGCTAAAGTAACAATAAACATAGTCTCGTAAATCCTAGTCAAGAGCTCTAAATTTTTTGAGTTTTTATAGATAAATTTTTTTTGCTCATTTTCAAAGGCTAAAACGCATGATTTGTTAATTTCGAAAGTTTTTTTCTTAGTTAATGACATAATATTTGCTCCAATTTGAATACCTAACATTATAATAAACTTAGTCACATAGATCATAGTCTAGAGTTTTTAAATTTTCTTAATTTTTTAAAATAAAAAATTTTGCTCAATTTCAAAGGCTTCAACCCATGATTTAGGACGATCGCGATAATATTTGTTAACCGTGAATTTTTGCGCCAAATTCGATACCTAACGTCATAATAATCATAGTCACATAGATCCTAGCCTAAAGCTATCAATTTTTTCTTAGTTTTTAAAATTTAAATTTTTTTCTCAATTTCAAAAACTTTAACCTACGATTGGACGATTTGGAAATTTTTTGTTTGTAACCCCATAATTTTTACTTCCATTTCAATAGCTAATGCAATAGTAAATATTGTCTCATAGATCCTAGTCTAATGCTCTAGATTTTCATAGTTTTTTACCTATAAATGTTTTTGCTCAATTTCAAAGGCTTTAACCACGATTTTTGATAATTTCAAAAGTTATTTTTTTTTCTGAGTTAACCCCATAATATTTGCTCCCATTTTAATATTTAATGTCACAATAAGCCTATTCACATAGAGCGTAGTCTAGAGCTTTAAAATTTTTAAAATTTTATAAACATCTAAATTTTCAAGGCTTTTAGCCCATGATTTTGGACGATTGCGATAATTTTTCTGTTTCAGAAATAACTACGAATTTTGGCACCCATTTCGATACCTAACATCATAATAAACATATTCATATAGATCCTAATCTAGAGCTTTAAATTTTCTTAATTTTTTAAAAATATAAATTTTTGCTAAATTTCAAAGGCAACCCCGTTACCCCATCATTTTGGACGATTGCGGTTTTTCTGTTTTAGAGATAACCGCAAATTTTGGCACCCATTTCGATACCTAAAACCATAATAAACATAGTCACACAAATACTAGTCCAGAGCTTAAAATTTTCTTTGTTTTCAAAAATCAATATTTTTGCTCAAAATTTTGGAAGCTTTTTGTAGTTAGCCACAGTCACATAGATCCTATTCTAGTGCTATAAATTTTATTAGTTTTTGACAAATAAATTTTTTTTGCACAGTTCAACGACTTTAACCCATGATTTTTGACAATTTCGTAATTTTATTCTGAGTTAACCACATAATATTTGCTCCCATTTCATTACCTAACATCACAATAAACATAGTCGCTTAGGTTTGAGTCTAGAACTTTAAATTTTCTTAAAGCTCCAGACTAAGATCTATGTGACTTTGTTTATTGTGACGTTAGGTATTGAAATGGGAGCAAAAATTCAGTGTTTATCTCGGAAGCAGAACAATTGTCGAAATCATTCAAAATCATGGGTAAAGTCGTTGAAACTGATCAAAAAATTTTGACTTTTTAAAAATTAGGAAATTTTAAAGCTCTAGACTAATATCTATGTGAATATGGGTATGGTGATGATAGGTATTGAAATGGGAGCAAAAATTCACGGTTATCTACATTAGGCATCGAATTGGGCGCAAAAATTCACGATTATCTTAGATTGTCGCAAATCGCAATCGTCCAAAATCGTGAGTTAAAGCCTTTAAATGACAAAAAAATTTATTTAAAAAAATTATTTAAAGTTCTAGACTAAGATCTGTGTGACTAAGTTTATTGTGACGTTAGGTATTCATAGAGAGCAATTATTATGTCGGTAACTTAGAAAATAAAACTTTCAAAATTATCAAAAATCATGTGTTATAGCCTTTTGAAATGTGCAAAACAAATTTATTTGCCAAAAAATTAAAAAATATATAGAGCTTTGATCCTAATGAGACAATATTTATTTTTACATTAGTTATTGAAATGAGTGCCAAAAAAATCAGCAATTATCTTAGAAAAAATTGTCGAAATCATCCAAAATTGTTGGTTAAATACTATCAAATTGAACAAAAATGTTTATTGCTACTTTAAAGCTCTTGACTAGGGCCTATGAGACTTTTTTTATTACTACTTTAACCATTGAAATGTGAGAAAAAATGATGTGGTTAACTCAGAAACAAAAAATTTCCAAATCGTTCAATCGTAGATTAAAGTCTTTGAAATTGAGCATAAATTTTGATTTAAAAAAATAAAATAAAAGCTCAACACTAGAATCTATGTGAGTATACTTATTATGATATTGGGTATCAAATGGGTGCAAAAATTCACGGTTATCTCAGAAACAGTAAAATTGTTGCAATCGTCCAAAATCGTGGGTGTTAACCTTTGAAATTGAGAAAATTTTAGATTTTTAAAAAATTAAGAAACTTTAAAGCTCTAAACTAATAAGATCTATTTGAATATGTTTATTGTGATGTTATGTATTTAAATGAGAGCCAATATGTGGTTAACTCAATAAAAAAAAATAAATAAAAGGTGGGTCAGAGCCTTTTAAACTGAGCAAAAAATTTTATTTATAAAAAAATAAGAAAATCTAGAGCTCTATTATGAGACAATGTTTATTATTACGTTAGCTATTGAAATGGGCGCAAAACTTATGTGGTTAACCCATAAATAAAAAATTTCTAAAATGGGCGCAAAACTTAAGTGGTTAACAGAGAAACAAAAAAAATTCAAAATCGTGTAATCGTAGGTCTTTAAAATTGAGCAAAAATTTTAATTAAAAAAAAATTTATTCTCAATACTATGATCTATGTGACTATGATTATTATGACGTTAGGTACCAAAATGGGTGTCAAAATTCACGATCATCTCAGAAAAAAAAATTGCAATCGCTCAAAATCGTGGATTAAAGCCTTTGAATAGATTTATTGTAACGTTAGGTATTTAAATAGGAGCAAATATTATGTGGTTAACTCATGAAAAAAAACTTTTGAAATTATCAAAATTTTGTGGTTAACTCTAGATTTTCCTATTGTAGAGCAACTTTTAATTTTAATTTTTTTTTTAAAAACTAAGTAAATCTAGAGCTCTAGACAATATTGTTACATTAGCTATTGAAATGGGAGAAAAAATTACGTGGTTAACTCATAAAACAAAAACTTTCCAAATCGTCCAATCGTAGGTTAAAGTCTTTGAAATTGAGAAAAAATTTAATTTTTAAAAACTATGAAAAAATTTACTGCTTTAGATTAGGATCTATGTGACTATGATTAGTATGACATTGGGTATCGAATGGGGTGCGAAAATTCATTGTTATTACATATTGTCGCAATCATCCTAAATTTATTTTAAAAAGTTCCGAAATTTTAAAAGCTCTAGACTATGATCTATGTGACTAAGTTTATTATAATGTTAGGTATTCAAATGGGAGCAAATATTATGTCATTAACTAAGAAAAAAAACTTTTGAAATTGACAAATCATGCGTTTTAGCATTTTAAATGAGCAAAATATTTTGTTTATAAAAACTAAGGAAATTTAGAGCTCCAAACTAGGATCTATTAGACTAAGTTTATAGTTACGTTAGCTTTTGAAATGTGTGCAAACTTTATGAGGGTTAACTCAGAAACATAAAACTTTCAAAATCGTCCATTCATAGGTTAAAGAGTTTGAAATTGGCCAAAAATATTTACTTTTAAAAACTAAGAAAATTTAAAGTTCTAGACTATGATCTATGTGATATGTTTAAATTGATGCTAGATATTAAAATTGGAGCAAAAAATTAGTTGTTATCTCATAATAATAAATCGTCCAAAATCATAGGTTAAATACTATGAAATTGAATAAAAAATTTATATTTAAAAAGTAAGAAAACTTAGAGCTCTTGACTAGGGCATATTAAACTATGCTTATTCTGACGTTAGCTATTGAAATGAGAGCAAAAATTATGTGGTTAACTTTGAAACACAACTTTCAAATTTGTCCTAATCATGTCTTGAAGCCTCCAAAATTGAGCTAATTTTGTTAAAGCTCTGGACTAAGTTCTATAAGACTATGTTTATTATGATGTTAGGTATCGGAATGGGTACATAATTTCAATGGTCACGTCAGAAATAGTAAATTTGTTGCAATCGTCCAAAATCGATGGTTTAATTTAAGCCTTTATATTTGAGCAAACATTTTGATTTAAAACTAAGAAAATTTAAAGCTCTAGACTAAGACCTATGCTACTATGTTTATTGTGACGTTAGTTGAAATGGGAGCAAATATTATGTGGTTTGCTAAAAAAAAGTTGTCGAAATCTTCCTAAATGTGGGTTTTAGCCTTTGAAATTTAGCAAAAAAAATTTATTATTAAACAACTAATAAAATTTCAAGCTCTCGACTAGATCTATGTGACTATGTTTATTGTGATGTATGGTATTGACGTGGGATCAAAAATTCAGCGTTTATCTCAGAAGCAGAACAATTGTCAAAATCGTTCAAAATCGTAGGTGAATCATTTGATATTGATTAAAAATTTTGACTTCCAAAAAATTATGAAAATTTAAAGCTCTAGACTAAGATCTATGTGAATATGGGTATTGGCGTTAGGTATTGAAATGGGAGCAAATATTAAGTGGTTAACTCATAAATAAAACTTGTGAATTTGTCAAAAATAGTGGATTAAAGCCGTTGAAACTAAGCAAAATTTTTATTTGTGAATAACTAAACAAATTTAAAGCTTTAGACTAGGATCTATATATGAGACTATGTTTATTGTTGCATTAGTTATTTAAATGTGAGCAAAAATGATGTGGTTAACTCAGAAACAAAAAACTTCCGAAATCGTCCAATCGTAGGTTAAAGTATTTGAAATTGAGCAAAATTTTTATATTTAAAAACTAAAACATTTAAATCTCTAGACTAGGATCTATGTGACTATGTTTATTATGATGTAAGGTATCGAAATAGGTGTCAAAATTCGCGGTTATCTCTTAAAGATAAAATTTGTCGCAATCGTCCAATATCATGGGTTTTGAGCCTTGAAATTTAGCAAAATTTTAGATTTTTTTAAAAGTTAGAGAATTTAAAGCTCTATACTAGGATCTATGTGAATATGTTTATTGTGACATCAGATATTAAAATGGGAGCAAATATTAAGTGGTTAATTCAGAAAAAAAAAATTTAAATTATAAAAAAAATCATGGGTTTTTGCCTTTGAAATTAAGCAAAAAGAATTATATGTAAATATCTATGGAAACCTAGAACTCTAGACTAGGATCTATGAGACAATATTTACCGTTATGTTAGTTATTGAAATGAGAGCAAAAACTATGTGTTGAACTCAGAATAAAAAAAACTTCAAAAATCAACCAATCGTAGGTTTAAAATGAGAAAAAAAAATTCATTTTTAAAAGCTATGAAAATTTTTAAGTTTTAGACTAGGATTTATGTGACTGATTATTATGACGTTAGGTATCGAATTAGGCGCAAAAATTCACGGTTATCACAGATTGTCATAATCGTCCTAAATCATGGGTTAAGTATTTTGAAATTGAGAAAAAAATTTGGATATTTGAAAAACTAAGAAAATTTAAAGCTCTAGACTAAGATCTATGCGAATATGTTTATTATGATATTAGTTATTAAAATGGGTGCAAATATTATGTTATTAGCTCAAAAACAAAATTTCAAAATCTTCTGAAATTGTGGGTTATACATTTTGAAATTTATCAAAAAATTTGATTTTTAAAAAACCCAGAAAAATTAAAGTTCCTAACTAAGATCTATGTGACTATGTTTATTGTGACGTTAAGTATTAAAATGGGAGCAAAAATTCAACGTTTATCTCAGAAGCAGAACAATTGTCGAAATCGTTCAAAATCATGGGTATACCCTTTGAAATTGAGCAAAAAATTTTACTTTTTAAAAAATAAGAAAATTTAAAGCTCTAGACTAAGATCTATGTGAATATGGGTATTGTGATGTTAGGTATTGAAATGGGAGCAAATATTATGTGGTTAACTCAGAAAAACAAATTTTCAATATTGTCAACAATCGTGGGTCAAAGCCGTTGAAACTTAGCAAAATTTTTATTTGTGAAAAACTAAGAAAATTTAGAGCTCTAGACTTTGATTTCTAAGACTATGTTTTTTTTTTTTTTTTTTTTTTTTTTTTAAATTAACCTCCAGTGGGGAGGGGCAACTATGGAATGCCAGACCTTTATTACTTATCAAAAATTGACTTACAAATGCTACGGGGGTACATTACGACGTTACCCGTATTAAAAAACCAAACAAAATTTAGAACAAAATTTGTCCTGAATACAATTGCCAGAACACAAGCTAATACTAACAAGAAAAGCTGAATACACAAAAAGAAAGGAATCTAACCATTTTCATCCTGAAAAGAGACAAAAAACCAACATAACCCATCCGATTGAAACACTGGACTGCCCAACCAGCCATCACGCTGCAACGCAGAACACGCTATCTATTGAAATGTGAGCAAAAAAAATGTGGTTAACTCAAACACAAAAAACTTCTGAAATCATCCAATCATTGGATAAAGTCTTTGAAATTGAGCAAAATTTTTAATTTTTAAAGCTAAGAAAAAATATTAAAGCTCTAGACTAGGATTTAAGTGACTATGATTATTATGACGTTAGGTATCGAATTGGGCGCAAAAATTCACGATTATTACAGATAGTCTTAATCGTCCTAAATTGTGAGTTAAAGCCTTTGAAATTGAGGAAAGAATTAAGAAATTTTAAAGCTCTAGACTAAGATCTATGTGACAAAGTTTGTTGTATTGTTAGGTATTCAAATGGGAGAAAATATTATGTCATTAACTAAAAAAAAATTTAACTTTCAAAATTGTAAAAAATCATGTGTTTAAAGCCTTTGTAATTGAGCAAAAATTTTTATTTGTAAAAACTAAGAAAATTTAGAGCTCTATACTAGGATCTAGGAGACTATGTTATTGTAACATTAGCTTTTGAAATGTGAACGAAAAATATGTGGTTAACTCAGAAACAAAAAACTTCTGAAATTGTCAAATCATAAGTTAAAGACTTTGAAATTGAGCAAAAAAATTTATTTTAAAAAAAAAATTAAAGATCTAGACCAGGATCTATGTGACTATGTTTATTGTAACATAAAATGGGGCAAAAACTCGTTAGTTATCTCAGAAACATAAAAAACTGTCAAAATCGTCCAAAGTCGTTGGTTAAATACTATGAAATTGAACAAATTTATTTTTAAATACTAAGAAAATTTAGAGCTCTTGACTAGGACCTATGAGACTATGTTTATTGTGATGTTAGCTATGTAAATGAGAGCAAAAATTATGTTGTTAACTCAAATAAAAAAATTTGAAATAGTCCTAAATCGTGGGTTGAAGTCTCTAAAATTGAGCCAAATTTTTATCTTTAAAAAATTAAGAAAATATAAAGCTCTAGACTAAGATCTATGTGACTAAGTTTATTGTAATATTAGGTGATGCATTTAGATCTGTCCTCGCCGATCTCGATCATATCAAACCTGAAAAATGAGCAACGGTTAAACCAAGGACGACCGTTGTGGTGGCTGAAGGCACTCCGATACTTAAGTCATATATCGGTTCGAGAAAAAGTGAATAATGTATGTAAATTGCAGTGTGTATGTGTGTATATCTGAGTACTTTTATTCCTTCTTTCACCGACTCTTATAGTAAGTGTTTCATTCCCAAGTGGCTTGGCGATCGATGGCGTGATGGAGGGAGGAGATCTCGCATAACATTTCACCTATGTATGATTAAGTTCTTCAGTACTTGGTTTTGTCTAGGACCCAATGCTTGATTGGGCTAGAGCTAATATCGTGCGAGTGGATCTCGGGCATGTGATAGCTCAGAGATTCGTTGTTCGAGCCTTATTGTCATGGGCCAAACACAAAGACATGTGCCTCTAGAGCTGGCTCGTCTTGGGCCTTGATGTCTGACTTACGAGCTTAATAGTAATCTTGCGTATGCGTCCACTCAAGACTGCGCTGAAGTCTTTACGTGATAGGGTTAATCCAAGCCATGTGTACGACTGTGATTAAGTGATTGTTTGATGTTTCGTCATTAGGTATTCAAATGCGAGCAAATATTGAGAACGGGGTTGGATCTCTCATCCAAGAAATGAACTCCCGGCACAATTGATCATTGTCTCGGCCTTGAGGGTGTTTGATCTTGATCTCTCATCCAAGAAAGGAACCATCGACTGTAGTTAATAACTACCTCGGCCTTGAGGGTGTTTGATCCTCGATTCCCCACATCCAAGAAAATAAATTTTGGCGCGGTTGATCATTGCCTCGACCTTGAGGATGTTTGGGCTCTTAATCGGGTTGAATATTTCCCGATGTGTGCTATGATTTGTGATTGGGTTGCATGATCGGTCTTCCGTGGAAAAATGTATGTCCTAGAGGCGACACCCCACCCGAAAACATACATGATAGGAGTGGTATCGGTGTATGTATAGAGGCATGTTAGGGCGAGACATGTTCGACACGTTGGACTGGGTGCGATTGTAGGAAAATATAGGACAAACTCATTTGTATTTATGTAGCTAATGGGTGATAATTATTGTATTTGTTCTTTGATTGATTGACAGGGAGGTAACCCCATTATTTATTTATGTAGGTACATGGCTTACCTTGAAACGGATGAACCTTGCTCTTGAGATGATATGATGAGTTCCTTATGAAACCAATTATATTATACTTTTCATAGTTCTAATGGTTTCCCTGATGTATCAATTAGTATGGATTTTACTTGGCTTCGTGATGCGTAACTGTACAGAGAAATGAATCCTTATGGTTGTGACACTAGCAGAATGTGGTATGTTCACTTAGATAGGAAAACTAAGCCATTGCTTTAGGGTTGTTTAGCCTAATGCTATGGGTTGTTCCGGAGGACATTGGTTTAGAGTACGACGTGAGTTATGTCCGAGTGTTGTATATATGCCAGCTTAGAGGTATGTGTATATGTAGTCCTGATGGTGATGATTTTCATAATTGACGAATAGTTTGATGACTTGGATTATGGCGTGTTGATTGAAAATCCTAACCTAATGTGAATTTCTCTCATTTAATCTTGTATCTCATGCATTAGTTGCATGTAGGTTTACCTCTGTATATATATATATATATAGCATCATCATGACATCCTATTGTCATGTAGTACTGTTAAGTATCTATGATCTGCTCATGCCAGCTAGTGCTGACCCGTTTGCTTGTTTTGTAGCAAATGGGTGTACCCATACCAGGGTGCAGGTGTTGGTGGTAGTGCTGAGATAGAGCTGAGTTGTTGATGCTTGCCTTTTCGGATGGTGAGTTAGCCTTTTTTTATTGTTTATATGAATTTCATGTTATTTCTTATAAAATAAAAATTAGGATTTTGGAGTCACAACTTGATTTTCGAGGCATTTAGGTGTCTTAGAAATGGGGGCGTGACATAAAGTCTTTGAAAAAGATACAATTTTTTATTTTTAAAAACTAATAAAATTTATAATACTAGACTAGGATCTAAGTGACTATGTTTTTTTGGACATTAGGTATCGAAATGGGTGCAAAAATTTAGCGGTTATCTCAGAAATAGAAAAATTATCATAGTCATCCAAAATCGTGGAGCCTTTGAAATTGAGCATAAAGTTTAATTTTTAAAAAACCAAGAAAAATTAAAACTCTAACTAAGATTTATTGTGATGTTAGGTATTGAAATGAGAGCGAGTATTATGTGGCTAACTCAGAAAAAAAAATTGAAATTGTAAAAATCGTAGCTTAAAGCCTTTGAAATTGAGCAAAATTTTATTTGTAAAAACTAAGAACATTTGATGCTCTAGACAAGGATCTATGAGACTATATTTATTGTGACATTAGCTATTAAAATGGGAGAAAAATTACATAGTTAATTTAGAAACAAAAAAACTGTCGAAATTGTTGTTTAAGCACTTTGAAATTGGCAAAAACTTTGATTTTTAAAAACTAAGAATATTTAAAACTCTACACTAGGATCTATATAACTATGTTTATTATGATGCTAGGCATCGAAATTGGTGTAAAAATTCAGGGGTTATCTCAGAAAAAAGAAAACTTATCGCAATCATCCAAACTCATGGATAAAGTTGTAGACTAGGATCTATGAGACTGTGCTTATTGTAACGTTAGCTATTGAAATGGGAGCAAAAATTATGTAATTAACTCATAAACAAAAAAACATTGTACGTTAAAGTCTTTGAAATTGGGCAAAAACTTTGATATTTAAAGACCATGAACATTTAAAGCTCTAGACTAGAATCCGTGACTATGCTTATTATGAAGTTAGGTATCGAAATGGGTGCAAAATTCAGCAGCTATTTCAAAAACATAAATTTGTCGCAATAGTCCAAAATCGTAGGTAAGCCTTTGAAATTAAGAAAAAAATTTGATTTTTAGAAAGTACGCAAATTTAAAGTTCTAAACTAGGATTTACGAGAATATGTTTATTGTGATGTTAGTTATTAAAATGGGAGAAAATTTTGTGTGGTTAACTCAGAAACAACAAAAATTCCTAAATTGTCCAAAATCTTAGGTCAAAAGTCTTGGAAATTGAGCAAAATTTTGATTTTTTAAAAACTAATAAAGTTTACATATCTAAACTAGGATCTATGTATCTATGTTTTTTTATGACGTTAGGTATTAAAATAGGTGCGAAAATTCAAAAATTATTTCAGAAACTAAAAAATTTACGAAATCATCAAACATCGTGGGTTAAAAGCCTTTAAAATTGAGGAAAATTTTTATTTTAAAAAAATAAGAAAAAAGCTCTAGATTAGGATCTATATGACTATGTTTATTGTCACGTTAGGTATTGAAATAGGAGAAAAAATTGTGTGGTTATCTCATAACAAAAAAACAATTTCAAATTGTCCAAAATCGTGGGTTTTAAAATTTGAAATTGAGTAAAAGTTTTGATATTTCAAAAATAGAAAATATATAGCTCTAGAATAGGATCTATGTGGCTATCTTTATTGTGTTGTTAGGTATTGAAATGAGAGCGAAAATTATTTGGTTAATCATAAACAAAAAAAAATTGAAATCGTCCAAAACCATATGTTGAAGTCTTTGAAATTGAGCAAACTTATTTTTATTTTTGAAAGCTAATAAAATGTAATGCTTTAGAATAAGATCTATGCGATGATGTTTATTGTGATGTGAGGTTTGAAAATGGGAGCAGAAATTCAGTGGTTATCTCAGGGAAAACAAATTCCAAAAATCGTCCAAGATCTTAAGTTAAGGCCTTTGAAATTAATTCAAAAAACTTAAAGCTCTAGACTAGGATTTATGAGACTCGGTTTATTATGACGTTAGGTATTCAAATCGATGCAAAAACTAAGTGATTATCTCTTAACCGAAAAATATGTCGAAGTCATTCAAAATCATCAGTTAGAGCATTTGAAACTAAGTCAAAAAAAAAAAATCTAAGAAAAAATATAAAAGTTTAAAGGGTTGGAGTCAGGGGCGAATGTATGTGTTGGATAAGGGGGTCAATTGACCCCCTTATATTTTTAAAAAATCTCATTAAGTCACTTGTATGTTTTATCTTGCCCCCCTTTAAATTTGTAGATTGTCTCTCTTTATAAACAATCTTGACTATTACATCCATATCATTTTAAAATAAAGGGTTTTGTTTTCTATTTTTTAAACTCCACATTCACCAATCCCAATCCTACTCCATCTCTTTCTCTTTTATTTAATATGTCTCTCTCCTTTTCTAATTCTCATCTATTCACCCACCATCTCTCTTTTTCTTTTTTTAATTTCTCTCTATTTTAATTCCCACCATTAATTGAGTTGGGGATCGGGGAAAGAGAAATTATACATTTCAAATTTTTTTTTTTAATTTCTATCTATTTAATCTCTTTATTTTAAATTAAACAATTATAAATTTAAGATTTCAAAAGTTGTTGTTTGTCTGCTTCGTCTGAGCTAACCCAAAAGGAGAAAGCTCTCCATCCAGTCTAGTCCAGAGAATAGACACTACCTAGGCTACTGCTGCTACTACTACTTGGACTTAGATTGTACTGTTATGTTTGCCTCAACGCCAAAAAGTTAGAAAGAAAGCAGAGGTATGTTTCTCGCCAACTCTCATCTTATACCATCATGCTTAATTCTGTTTTCTCCAATTCAAAAAGGTAAGCTCTTCATTTGCTAGCTATAGTTGAATTAATCATGCCATGTATATTTGTCTAGTTGTATAGTAAAATAGTTGTGTATTGTTTGCCCCCCTTTGTCTGTAATCCTAAATCCGCCTCTGCAGGATCGATGCAACAAAGTATACTTTGACCTTAGGTTTTGAAATGGGAGCAAAACATTTGTGGTTATCTTTGAAATAAAAAAATTCCGAAATTGTCCAAAATCCTAGGTTTTAGCTCTTGAAATTGACCCATTTTAGTTTAAAAACTAAGAAAAATAAATCTTTGGACTAAGATCTATATAACTAAGTTTATTACAACATAAGGTTTTGGAATGGCAGGAAACATTTAGTAATTATCCCAGAAATTTAAAAAAAATGTTGAAATCGTCCAAAATAGAAGGTTTTATCCTTTGAATGGAGCCATAATTTTGATTTCAAAAAAAACTTTGAAAATTTAAAAATCCATAACAAGACCTATGAGACTATGTATATTATGACATAAAATTCAATGGTCGTTTAGAAAAAAAAAATACAATGGTCAACCATTTAAATTGAGCTAAAATTTTGATTTTTAAAAACTAAGAAAATTTAATGCCTAAGAATAGGATCTATGATACTATATTCATTGTGACGTGAGGTATGGAAATGGGAGCAAAAGTTTACGGTTATCTTAAAAAGAAAAAAATTGTCAAAATTGTGGGTTAAAGCCTTCAAAATTAAGAAAAAATTTTGATGTTTAAAAAAACTAAATTTAAAATTTTGGAGATCTATGTGGCTATGTTTATTGTGATGTTAGGTATTAAGATGGGAGCAAAATTATGTGGTTAGCTTAGGGAAAAAAAAACTTTCGATATCATCCTTTGAACTTGAGCAAAGAAAAAAAAAATTATAACTAAGAAAATTTAATGCGCTAGAATAGGATATATGCGATTATGTTTATTGTGACTTGAGGTTTGGTCATGGAAACAAAAATTCAGTGGTTATCTCATGAAATTTTTTTTTTTAAGTAAAAATTCGGTATTGAAATCGAAGCAAAAATTAAGTGATTATTTCATAGCAAAATTTTTTTTCGATGTCATCAATAATCGTGGTCAGCCTTTGAAATTGAGCCAAATTATTTATTTCTAAAGAAATAAGAAAAGCTAGAGGGTTACAGTAGGATCTATGCAACAAAGTATATTGTGTCTTTAAGTATTAAAGTTGGAGTAAAATTCAGTGATTATCTGAGAAAAAAATTCCGTAATCGTCCAAAATCCTGGGTTTTAGCTTTTGAAATCGAGCAAAAATTTTGATTTTAAAAACTATGAAAAATTAAATCTTTAGACTCAGATCTATGTAATATTATAATATTAGGTTTTGAAATGGGAGCAAACTTTCAGTAGTTATACAAGAATATTTTTTAAAGTTGCCAAATCATCCAAAATCGTGGTTTTTAGTCTTTGAAATGAAACCAAATTTTTTATATTAAATAATTTAGAGCATTAGAATAAGACCTATGGGACAGTGTATATTGTGACATGAGATATTGAAATGGAAGGGAAAACTCAGTGGTTATCCCAGAAACAATAAAAAAAACTATCGAAATAGTCCTAAAACTTTGCTATCGAAATAGTCCTAAGTCTAAAAAATTGAGCCAATTTTTTAATCTAAAAAAACTAAGAAAATTTAAAGCTCTAGACTAGATCTATGTGACTATGTTTACTGTGACGTTTGTTATGGAAATGAAAGCAAAGTTCAACGGTTATCTGTGAAACAAAAAATTGTCTAAATCATCCAAAATCGTGGTTATATTAGCCTTTGAAATTGAGCAAAAAAATTTTGAATATTAAAAAATAAGAAAAAAAAAATTGTTTGTTAAATAGCATATGCATTAATAAAAACTATTACCATTACAGTACTGAAGTCTTCCAGAAGTAGCTAAGTTATGAGCTGAAGTATTGAGAGCTCTATCAATAAACTTACAATACTAGCAAGAGTGAACAGAAAGCAAACGTTTGATATTACTAATAATAGGACGCCAAACCCAGGGGTCCTGCAAAATGGAATTCAAAGTCCTTGAATCTCCCAGAAGTAATCTTGTCTGCCACTGTCTAGCCTGGATCAGAAGTAAGGTCGCCTCTGATGCATACCCTTCAGCCATGGTGCTATCTAGTACTATACTTGTAATAGGAATGGCCACCGTAGCAATCACCTCGCCTTGAAGATTAACTGCATGCACCCCAATCGCTCCCTGTTTGGAAATCGCTAAGAAGCTAGCATCATAAGTAACGATAATCTAGTCTTGGGGAAGTGGGAAAGCAAAAGGATTAAAAGAGTTAAGGGTGTTGTTGATGGTATGCTATTGTGCACAAAGGATCTGGGCTTTGGAGAGTTCCAAGCAAAGATGAGCAGATTTTGTGAGAGGGCCAAACTGGGATGGCAAGGATGAGATTCTGTAATAGCGTTTGCAATCACCTGATGGGTTCTGATGAAGGGCATGGAGGACCAGAGAACCAAGCACGATGCCATAACATCCAGGTATGCTGAAAGTCAGCAACAAATCTAGTTGGGCAGAACATTGGTATTGAACACACAATTATTCCTAGCGCGCCAGATGATGCTAAGAAAGGCGGCAAATTGTGAGAGCATTTCGTCTCTAGCTGCAGGGTGATCTTTAGCTGAGTGCCACATAAAGTTGAAAAAGAAAGAGATATTGGGCGCATGAAATGGTCATCTTGCCTGTCAATGGGGGTTCACGACATACGCCAAAGAAAAAGGATGATCGGGCAAAGGAAGAAAAGATGGACAACATCCTCAGAATGGTTGTCGCAGATGAGCATTGATCAGTAATTGGGGTATGAAGTCTAACCAGATTAGCTCTAGTAGGTAAAAGATTTTGTAAAATCTTCCAAATGAGAAAGAGAGCGCTTTGTGTGGCTTTGATCCTCTAGAGATCAGTTAGTATCTTATGCTGAAAATTGTCAAGGATGGGAGAAGAGGTAGAGGCTACAGAGGAAGACCTAGCAAAGGTTTTGGTCACACTCTTGACCGAGAAATTTCCAAGTTTGTCAGGTGAACCAAAAAATAGAATCTAGGGAATTTGAGTATCGAATAACAATCTGAGAAATATTTGTGGCTACTGGACTAGGGAATAAAGAGAATAGCAAATCATAATTCCATCTGGGTCTGTGCTCCAAATCAGTAGTCCAAAGATTGGGAATACTTATGGGTAGATCCAAGAGATAAGAATCTAGAATGCATTCCGAGAGGATAAGACCAGGCTTAACCCAACAATCTTTCTAGAAATCAATAGTAGAACCCGAACGAACTTGTCAGTGCAAGTAATGAGTCATCTCATCTTCAAAGAAAAGATGTTACCCCTCCAAGCAAAAGATGCAATGGCAGGGGCTTTAGTAAGGAGAGGGATGCTCTGATTGCGAAAGTAGATAGCTTTCAATTGCTTAGTTCGGGTAGTAGAGGGGGAAGAAAGAAGTTGCCACATAATTTTAGCAAAAAAAGCCAGGTTTTTGTTTATCGAGCTAGGAATATTGAGACCACCTAAGTTACATGGTTGAAAGATAAGATTCCACATACACAAGTGTTTGGAATGACTGATTGCCTTACAGTCCACCAAAAATTACGGGCCAAATTAATGAAGATGGAGCAAGGAAGAAGAAAAGTTTGCATGGTATAAACGAAAATCGAGTTTAACACAGCCTTACCCCATCACTGTTCTTCCCGCTTGTGACAAAACTGTATATTTCCAAGCACGGAGTTTGTCATTAATTTTATCCACCAGAAATTGGAAGTCAGTACCCTTATGCTTGGAAAGAAGGAGAGGGGATCCTAAATATGTGTCTTTCGGATTGTAGAATTTGGATCACAGGATTCTATTGATCATCTTAGCATGTCTTGATGAACATTGGAACTATAGAAGACAAATGATTTGTCAAAGTGAACACCTTGGCCCGAGGCAAGACAGTAGACTTTAAGAATGTCTTTAACAGCATGTGCTTCTACGAGAGAGGCCAAACAAAAGAGCATAAGATCGTCGGCGTATAAAAAATGACTGATTGAAGGGGCATGGCGTCTGATCTTAATATCCTTTATGGTTTGATTTAATTTAGCTTGCTCAAGGAGTCGGGAAAGAGCTTCAGCAATCATAATGAAGAGATAAGGGGAGAGAGGGTCCCCCTGTCTAAGGCCCCTAGAAGGAGAGATAGGGGCGAGTAGGGAGCCATTAAAAAGAACTTGCAGAGAGGTGGTAGAAATGCATTGGGAGATCATCTGAATCCAACTCGCAGAAAAACCCAGCTTTTCAATAATTTGGAGCAATAACTTCCACTCTACTTGATCGCAGGCCTTAGCAATGTCAATCTTAATTGCCATAGAGTAGGATCCATATGACTATGTTTATTGTGACGTTTGGTATAGAATGGGAGCAACAACGGTTATCTCATAAATAAAATTTGTCCAGTCCAAAATCATGGGCTAAAAGCCTTTAAAATTGAGCAAAAATTTTGATTTTTAGCAAACTAATAAAACTGTGATTTATGTGACTGTGTATATTATGACATTAAATATTAAAATGAGAGCAAAAATTATGTGGTTAACTCAGAATTTTTTTTTTTTTTTTCTAAAATCGTCCAAAACCGTATGTTACTTTGAAATTGAGCAAAAACTTTGATTTTTAAAAAACTAAGAAAATTTAATCTTTAGAATAGGATCTATGCGACAACGTTTATTTTGATGTGAACTTTGGAAATGGTAGCAAAATTTCAGTTGTTATCTCATAAACAAAAAAATTCCAAAATCGTCTAAAATCGTGGGTTAAGGCCTTTGAAATTAAGCCAAATTTTTATTAAAAAAAATTGAGAAAACTTAAAGCTCTATACTAAGATCTATGGGACTAAGTTTATTGTGATGTTAGGCATTGAAATCGATGCAAAAATTAAGTGATTATCTCATAACCAAATAATATGTCGAAGTCGTTCAAAATCTTCATTTAAAGCCTTTGAAATTAAGCCAAAATTTTTATTTTTAAAAACAAATAAGAAAATTTAAAGGGTTAGAGTGGGATCTATATAACAAAGTATATTGTGATGTTTAGGTATTGAAATGGGAGCAAAAATTATGTGGTTATCTTTGAAATTTAAAAAAAAAAAAAAAAAAAAAAAAAAACATTTCTTAAATTGTCCAAAATCCTGAGTTTTAGCTTTTGAAATCAATCCAAAAATTTTATTTTAAAAACTAAGAAACATTAAAGCCCTAGATTAGGATCTATATAACTAAGATTATTGCAACATGAGGTTTTGGAATGGCAGCAAGTTATCTTAGAATTTTTTTTTTTTTTTTTAAATTATCAAAATCATCCAAAAAAACGTGGTTTTTAGCATTTGAAATAGAGCATAAATTTTGATTTTTAGAAAATTTGGAAAATTTAAAGCTTCAGAGTAAGACCTATGGGATTGTGTATATTGTGTCATGAGGTATTGAAATGGGACGAAAAATTCAGTGGTTATCCAGAAACAAAAAACTATCGAAATAGTCCTAAATCATAGGGTTGAAGCCTTTGAAATTGAGCTAAATTTTTTATTTTTAAAAACAAAAAAAAAATTAATGCTTTAGAATAGGATGTATGTGACTATATTTATTGTAACGTGAGGTATTGAAATGGGAGCGAAAATTAAACGGTTATCTCATAAACAATAAAAAAAAAAAAAAAAATTGTTGAAATCGTCCAAAATATTGGGTTTAAGCCTTTGAAATTGAGCAAATTATTTGATTTTTAAAAAATAAGAAAATTTAAATCTATATACTACGATCTATATGATTGTGTTTATTGTGACGTTTGGTATTGAAATAGGAGCAAAGTTCAGTGATTATCTCATAAAAAATGTCGAAATAGTCCAAAATCGTGGGTTTAAAGCCTTTGGAATTGAGTAAAAAATTGTATTTAAAAAAGGAAAATTTTGATCTTTAGAATAAAACCTTTTGGACTTTGTACATTGTAACGTGAGGTATTGAAATGGGTGCAAAATTTCAGCGGTTATCTCATAAACAAGCAAATTGTCAAAATCATCTACAATCGTGGGTCTTTTTAAATTGAGCAAAAAATTATATATTTTTAAAAAATAAGAAAATTTAAATCTCTAAAATAAAATCTATGTTTATTATGACGTTAGGTACTAAACAAATAAGAATCCCTTTCCATAACCTCCCAACCCCTTAAAAAGGGTTAACTTAACTCCCCTCCCAATAAATAACTATTAAGGATTGGTCCTTATTACCTATCGTATTGCAGATACCCCCTGGACTAGTGGTTCACGTCTATTGACTATTACTGTATGCTTTGTTTTCTTATGGGCACTCTTTTGATGCCTAAAATACCCTTACACGATCTAACGACCATGATTAAACATTTCCCAAAGTTATGGTCATCCACGTGGCAACATCTGGTTGCATAACTTTTGATCGAATGACGGATTGAAAGTAGTCGTTGTGGTACTTTGGGAAGGAGGAGAAAAATTATTTGGATTCCTCTCCAATTAATCACCAAACGGCGAGTCCATGAAAATTCACTAGGCATAAATGTTTAGAGTAGCCAAGGGCTTAGATGTTGCGGGTTTAAGTCCATATAGAAAGAGTTGTAGGTCATTTTCAACCTCCGTCCATCGCTCTGAACTATATCTTGAACTAGGGGGAATTATTAAATTTATCTATTTAAGCGGTCAAGTTACTGCCATGAAATTGTTTTAAGGGGTAATATTGATACTAGTTATTTTTTAACTCTCGAACAACTGATAAATTGGTATCTCGATGTGAATTAATGGTTCAAAATGTTTTAAAAAATTCAAAATGGGCATCTCTAGACACATCTAATGGTTAAAAAACACCTTCCTCAATATCATCTTCTCCAACTCCATTCAAACACCATTTTGCTACTCCAATCTCACCATCACCACCGACTACTGTTTCGCTTAAATCCCTCTTCTCAACCTCACCATCCACTCCTTCAATAACCCAAACACCATTGGCTCTCTTCTTTCTCCCACCCAATCTTTCACATATAATCATCACTACTCACCTTCAACCCATCCTTGAAACCCCTCTCCGTAGCCTCAACCAACCTCCCTTGCCCTACCCCTCATTCAACCCTTTCAACTTCCCCACCAAATTCACCATAGTCTGCACAACACCCCCCTCAACTTCCCTTTTCACCCCAATCACCACAATCACATCTCGTATCTTGACATCGATTGGGTTGTCGGAGACATACCCAAGGATGTCAGAGACTTCTCATGAGATCTCATCGGTCTTGGCATGGCGGACGAGCTGGGAGAAGATATCGGAAAAGTCTTGGTGGTGGGAATGTGTTGGCGCGTCGAGCACGCGCATGCATGCGTGCACCTTGGTCAACTATACATAGCAACGATATTGTCCTCAACTTAAACTCCACCTCAATCATGGCTATGTGGTGTTGGGTTTTATCTTAAAAGGCCTCGTTGCTATTAGGGAATGGACAACTCCTTATATTCTTAGATGACAACTCTATCATAGTTGATGTGGGACTATTCAAGCAAATTTCATCCCAACAATCTCCACCTTGGCGCGAATTGCCACATCTTACAATCCATCTAATCATCAACTATCTCGAGGAACACCGGACTAATCTTCAACCATCTTGAGGAACACAGATCTTCAATCGGATCAACTCCACCTAGATTGTAAATTGGATGGCCTTTGTGAGATCTACAACATCTCGAGGATCCGCATCTCCAAGAGTCGTCGGCTCTAATACCACTTGTTGGTGCGTCGAGCGCGTGCGTGCACCTTGGTCCACTATACATAGCAACAATATTGTCCACAACTTAAACACCACCCCAATCATGGGCTATGTGGTGTGGGGTTTTATCTTAAAATGCCTCATTGCTATTAGAGAGTGGACAACTCCTTATATTCTTGGATGACAACTCCACCGTAGTTGATGTGGGACTATTCAAGCCAATTTCATCCAAACACTCTCCACCTTGGCGCAAAGATCTTCAACCAAATCAGCTCCACCTAGATTGTAAATCGAATGCCCTTGGCGAGATCTACAACATCTCAAGGATTCGCATCTCGAGGAACCATCGCCAAGCCCTAACCGAACTGTCGCCTCTGATAACACTCGTTGGCGCGTCAAGCATGTGCGCACACATTGGTCCACTATAGATAGCAACGATTTTGTCCCCTACATAAACACCACCCCAATCATGGGCAATGTGGTGTGGGGTTTTATCTTAAAAGCTATGTTGCTATTAGGGAGTGGACAACTCCTTATATTCTTAAATGACAACTCCACCATAGTTGATGTGGGAATATTCAAGCCAATTTCATCCCAACAATTTTCACCTTGGCACGAATTGTCACATCTTACAATCTATCTGATCAATTGACTATCTCGAAGAACACCGAACTGATCTTCAACCATCTCGAGGAACGACATCTTGAGGAACACAGATCTTCAACCGGATCAGTTCCACCTAGATTGGCAATACCGTCGGCTCTGATACGACTTGTTGGCGCGCCGAGCGCGCACCTTGGTCCACTATACATAGCAACGATATCGTTTCCAACTTAAACACCACCCCAATCATGGGCTATGTGGTGTGTGATTTTATCTTAACAGGCCTCGTTGCTATTAGAAAGTGGAAAACTCCTTATATTCTTAGATGACAACTCCACCATAGTTGATGTGGGACTATTCAAGCCAATTTCATCCAAACAATATCCACATTGGCGCGAATTGCCACATCTTACAATCCATCTGATCATTAACTATCTCGAGGAACACCAAACTGATCTTCAACAATCTTGAGAAACACAGATCTTCAACCGGATCAACTCCACCTAGATTGTAAATCGGATGCCCTTGGTGAGATCTACAACATCACGAGGATCCGCATCTTGAAGAACCGTCGGCTCTAATACAACTTGTTGGCACGTCGAGCACGTGCGCGCACCTTGGTCCACTATACATAGCAATGGTATTGTCCACAACTAAAACACCACCTCAATCATGGGCTATGTGGTGTAGGGTTTTATCTTAAAAGACCTCGTTGCTATTAGGGAGTGGACAACTCCTTGTATTCTTAGATGACAACTCCACCATAGTTGATGTGAGACTATTCAAGCTAATTTCATCTCAACACTCTCCACCTTAGAGCGGAGATCTTTAATCGGATCAGCTCCACCTAGATTGTAAATCGGATGCCCTTGGCGAGATCTACAGCATCTCAAGGATCTGCATCTCAAGGAACCATCGTTGAACCGTCGCCTCTGATACCACTTGTTGGCGAGCCGAGCTTCTGCGCGCACCTTGGTCCACTATACATAGCAACGATATTTTTTCCAACTTAAACACCACCCCAATCATGGGCTATGTGGTGTAGAGTTTTATCTTAAAAAACTCCGTTGCTATTAGGGAGTGGACAATTCCTTATATTCTTAGATGACAACTCCACCATAGTTGATGTGGGGATATTCAAGCCAATTTCATCCCAACAATCTCCACCTTAGTACGAATTATCAAATCTTACAATCTATCTGATCATCAATTATCTCGAGGAACACCGAACTGATCTTCAACCATCTCGAGGAACCACATCTTGAGAAACACGGATCTTCAATCGGATCAGCTCCACCTAGATTGGCATAATCGTTGGCTCTAATACCAATAATTGGCGCGTCGAGCGCATGCGCGTACCTTGGTCTACTATACATAGTAATGATATCGTCCCCAACTTAAACACCACCACCAATCATGGGCTATATGGTGTGGGGTTTTATCTTAAAAAGTCTCGTTGCTATTAGGGAGTGGACGACTCCTTATATTCTTAGATGACAACTCCACCATAGTTGATGTGGGACTATTCAAGCCAATTTCATCCCAACAATCTCCACCTTGGCGGGAATCGTCACATCTTACAATCCATACAATCATCAACTATCTCGAGGAACACCAGACTGATCTTCAACCATCTTGAGGAAAACAAATCTTCAATCGAATCAGCTTCACCTAGATTGTAAATCGGATGCCCTTGGCAGGATCTACAACATTCTGATGATTCGCATCTCGAATAACCATCGTCAAGCCCCAGACGAACTGTTGGCTTTGATACCACTTGTTGGCTCGCCTAGTTTGTGCGCGCACCTTGATCCACTATACATAGCAACGAAATTGTCTCCAACTTAAACACCACCCCAATCATGGGCTATGTGGTGTGTGGTTTATCTTAAAAAGCCTCATTACAATAGGGAGTGGACAACTCTTTATATTCTTATGTGACAACTCCACCATAGTTATGTAAGACTATTCAAGCCAATTTCATCCCAACAATCTCCACTTTGGCGCGAATTGTCACATCTTGCAATCCATCTGATCATCAATTATCTCGAGAAACACCGGACTGGTCTTCAATCATCTTGAGGAACACAGATCTTCAACCGAATCAGCTCCACCTAGATTTAAATCGGATGCCCTTGGCGAGATCTACAACATCCCGAGGATTCGCATCTCGAAGAACCATCGCCAAGCCCTAGCCGAACTGTCAGCTCTGATATCACTTGTTGGCAAGCCGAGCGCGTGCTCGCACCTTGGTCCACTATACATAGCAACGATATGGTCCCCTACTTAAACACCACCCTAATCATGGTCTATGTGGTGTGGGGTTTTATCTTAAAAGACTTCATTGTTATTAGGGAGTGGACAACTCTTTATATTCTTAGATGACAACTCCACCACAGTTGATGTGGGACTAGCCAAGCCAATTTCATCCCAACAGAATGAACGTAGGGCCAAACCTTGTCATGGAAAGATCAGACTTGCAAACAATCGATTAATAGGCAGAGATCTGGCGCTGAGAATTCTGCTTCTTGAAATTCGGGTGTGGGTACCTAATAGAAGCAAATCAGTCAGGGGGGAATCCCCTTCTGCTGGTGGTGCTGGAAGAGAAGAGCGGTGGCGATTGCTTGTGTTTTGGATGATGGAATCCTCCATCTTCTCCCTTTTGGATGTACCAATATGACTGATAGTGGTCTTCGAGGTCCAATCGTCCATCGGACACGTTCAGTAGGAGCAAACACCATAATTGATAGCAAAACAACAAAGCTCTCGCCGTCGATTAGCAAGAACTGCACCACATCGATGTTGTAGTGGCGAGCAATTTCTCACCAGGTGGCATGCCAAACTGCGAGCAGCTTTGTGATCAAGGTCGTCAGATCGAGCATTCCGATGATCGCTATGGAGCTTCATGAAATGAGATTCAAATGGTGGAGAAAGTGGACGATGGTGGTTTCAAGAAGGGATAGTTTGGAGAAGATGAAGTGTTTTTTTAAATAATTAATCTCAACCTTTGATTATATTTTGAGATATTGTTTTCATCGTGTTTTTAACTTTAAGAATGAACTATTGGATTACCTTAATCTCAACCTTTGATTATGGTGGACAGTCCGTCAAACGAGTCATGTGTGCGAACCACATGAAATGGCCTTAAGGGCATTCTTGTCACCAAAACTAAGCATGTGAGGGTAGTAAGTGTCAATGGACGTGGACAACTAGTTCATAGGAATTTGCAATACGATATGTAATAGGGATCAATCCTTAATTAGTTATTTATTTTGAGGTAAGTTAAATTAAAAAAAAAAAGATTTTAATTCATTTAGTAGGTGTGGGATCATTTCATTGCTTGCTCATTGAGAAAATTTAGACAAAAGCAATCCTCCTCAGTATTTGCATCAATCCCTTGCTTCTCAAACGGTCACCTTAAATAGTTCTTGATGAGCAACCGATCTCAATTCTCAAGACAAAATCTCCCTCCTCCAACACCGTCCCTACATCTAAATACCACCACATCGAAAGCGCGCATTACGCACCCCACTCACTCTATCCACGCTCACCTACTTGTTCACTTCAATCAACTCTTCGATCTTCTCTCAAAATCTCCGCCTCTCTTGATGGCTGCAACACTCGAAACGTTTCTCCCTCGCATAAACCTTAACCCTAATTCACCACTAAATCGAACTTCAATGGCTTCTTCGACTCACTTCTCTCCCTCTCTTCGATTCGACACCGCCTTTCGTCGTCGCCCGCAGAGCCAATTGACCTCCGTTGCTTCGCTTTGCGTCTCTCCTAAGGGTTTAGGAACTCGCTTTCTTTCGATCGAGCTGAGGAAGTCAAAGAACCGGCCCGTTTTAGCTACCTCGTTCGAAGCTTCACACGAAGGCGATTCAGTGAGTCTCATTACCAACTGTTCATGAATTGATTGAAATCTCGTTCTAATCGTTTGATTTGAGTGTTTTTTTAATCTTGTTCTAATTGGAAATTTATTTTGCCTGTCAAGAATTTTAGGCTGAAGTGAAAAGTTCGAAAGATTAAACTTTTTCCCTTTTCTTTTGAAAGAAATGACATTCTCAAATAGTAATCACTAACAAATTTTCTTGCAAGAAAAATTACATTAAAAGCATGAATGGTGTTGATTACCTCGTGTTTTGATTCCTGGTAATCCTTATCAATCAGGGTCGAATTGTAGTTATTGTTGGAGGATGCGAATGCTAAATGTCTCCTATTACTTAGAGCGTCTCCAATGGGAGGCTCAAAAAAGCCAAATGTGACAATTGTTTGAGCTTTGAGATTGAATTTTGGAAAGCCCAAAGCTTGATAATGGAAATCATTGCAAGAAATGGTACGAGCAGGAAGGATTTGGGCGGAACTTAATGCGTTATATTCAAGGGTAAATAATATAAAGACTGTTATTTGCATCCAAAAATGTTCTTTTTAGCCATTTTGTTTTAAAGATTTTGTTGAATAGCCCATTGGAGTACATCCACCTTCAACTTCAAATTGGTCCCTCTTTTTGAGCTTGAGGTTGAGCTCTTCATTGGAGATGCCCTTAGTACATCTTTTTCTCCCACCTTGTTTCTTCTTCTTTTTTTTCCTCTCTCTTGCACTCGTCTCTTTTCATTGAATTTTTTGTCTGTTTATTCTGTTGTGCCGTGTATATCTCTCCTCGCAATATTGAGCAAAGCTAAAATAAAATAAAATAAATATTTTTAGTAGTCTAGTAGAGTTAAATACATTTGCTTTTACACGTCTTGGTTTAGTAGGGGATGGCTTGGTTCTTTATCAAATGCAAGATTTTGTTGCATTTAGACCTTCTCTTATCAACTCGAGGGAAAAGTGGCGTTCATCAGTTTAATAGAAATCATACATTGCTGAAAAGTCTGAAAGAGGCTGTTGCTTTCACTTTCAGCATTCTTATAAGTTGATCTCAGCTTGGAGTCATTCATGATTTTTAGGTTTTTGATTGTGCATGTGTTTACTCAGAAGCATACAGAGATTGAAGTGGAAGAGGGTAAGAGTAAGCTTGAAGCAGGAGCCAAGGAAGCTCAAGAAGAATGGGAACAGATGCTAGAGTCGTTCAAGGAGAAGGCCATAAAGATGCAGGGCATATCACAGGAAGCATATGAGTTGTACTCTAAAAAAGCCGCAGTTGTTTTGACAGAAGCTTCAGAAAAGTTGAAAATCCAAGCCGAGAAAACAAGGAAAGATTTGAGTGTAATAGCAAAAGAAATCAGTGAAGGAGGCAAGGAGTATCTCGATGCAGCAGCAGAGAAGTCTCCTGAGGAGGTGAAGGATATCGTGGAAACTTTTGCCTCTTCCACTGATGATTTGAAGGAAGTGTCTAAAGTTCGAGACTTTTATCTTGGGATACCATATGGTATGAAAAATACATTTCAAATTGTATTTAATGCTCTTCTCTCGTTGTTTTCGTGAGGTGAGCTGTGATAGCGCTGCAGTCTTTCTTATTTTGACGTGTGTGTGCAGGTGCATTACTCTCTGTTGGGGGCTTTCTTTCCTTCATGGTCTTTGGAAATGTTTCTGCCATTAGGTTTGGTGTCATCCTAGGTGGTGTCCTATTGGCATTAAGTATATCAAGTATGAGATTATGGAAAAAAGGAGAATCGACCGATCTAACTTTGAAAGGACAAGCAGGTTAGTCTCCCACCAAGATTCAGCTTTTAATATCACTGAAATCACATGATACCAGAAAAGTACAAGAAAGTTTCGGCAAAACCCATTTCCAGATTTCCAAAGTAGAAGTTTCTGACTAAGCATGTATATATCTAGTTTTTTTTAGCTTTATCCAGTTAGGTGAGAGAACTAGTTAAGACAACTTTTTGCTTTATCTCTAATTGCATATTGTCCTTTCAATGATATTCTCAAAACAAGGTATGCAAGCAGTTTAGCGTCCCACAAAAAAAAATTTGCTTATACTCAAAATAAGGTGTTGTTTCTACTAGTCTGTCAATTTAGCTGTGGTTTTGACATCTTCATGGCATTAGAACCATCTCGCAAGCAGCACACATTTAGTTTTGTTTGTTCACTTTTGCCTTTTAGTATCCGATCCTGTGGGAAATTTTTTGAAATTTCAAGGCGCACATTTGGAGTAATTATTCAGCATGCTCTTTCTTCTGAAAGAAAGGAATTTTGCAGTTTGTCAATACAGTGGTTCTTAATATTTAGCAAGGAGCCGTAGTGCAGTATATTCACATGAAAGAAGAGGCATTAGTTAGGCCATGGATGGTTGAATGTGCATCGTGCGCTATGCTTTACATGAGGAATCTTTGAATATTGAATTCATCACACCATGATAGCTTTGTTCATTTTGTGTATATTTTGTGTAATTTATAGTGAAAAATTATAATTATTTTATTTTCTTTGAATGGTTTGTAAAAAGTGTGATTCAGGTACCTTGACTTTGTCTGTGAATCACCTTTTCCACTTATCTTATTTAGTTGCTCATTATTGTCCTCTAACTGAAAATTTTCCTGCAGCTATTGCATCCATAATCTTTTTAAGGGATCTGCGGTTGCTTTCTCAGGTAAAATGGTTCTTAACAACGCAGTAGGTTTTTGTTGTTTACTGTTAATAGCTAATCGAAGCACTCAGTCTCTGAATCGCTTTTGTTGGTCTTGCAGAGGTCATTTTTCCAAAATATTATTACAACTTTGATCAGGTTAGATCATGCCTATACCTTTTAATTTTTTGATTTGTTGTTTTCATTAGAAATATCTCTTTACTAAATGCACATGATCCTTTATGGAGATTAAATATTTAGCAGTGTTCTAAAAATCGGCCTAGGCATTAGAGAAACGCTCAGATTAATGGCTAAGCGGTCTAGGCGAGTATTTTTATTTTATTTTTAATAAGGCTGATTGTGTTCTTATTTTATTTTTATTTCATCTTTTTTTGAAATAAACAATTTAATTGTTTTTTATTCAGTATATGTCTGAATGTATCAAAGGATGATTACTTAATGGAATTCTCAAAGGATCTGTCGATACCAATTTTAGTAATTTAGATTTTATCAAACATGACTGAGGTCATTCATGCAATTTGAAAAAAAATAAAATAGTAGGTTTGGATATTTGTCCACAAATTCAACTTTGTATAAAGTACCTATCATGACCAACTTCAATCATTTAAGTTTTAATAAATTTTGTTCATTGTTAATTTTTCATGTTTTTAAATTTTGCATATGTATCTTGGCATTAAATTGGATGTAATTGATAAGGTATTATGCTTAACATTTGTAAATTATTAAAGTTATGATACAAAAGCTAAGACCGCCTAGGTGCTGCCTAGGTCCCTGGGCGTTAGGCACCCACTCGCCGCCCGCCCACCGCCAGGACTTTCAATGCTTGGATGCGGAGATTTGGTTACTGTTGTCCATTAGCTAGGTCCACGACCACTCCAGTTGCATATGGTCAAAGGTCTTGTGCTTGAATTGAATCAGCGCCTTTTGTTTGATACGATGAGCTCTAATATGCTGCCTTCTTATTGCCTTCTGTTGATTTCTCTAATCTTTGTTTGTTTTAGTAAATCTGCATTTCTTTGCATAAGTCTGCATGCAATCCATATATGTTTTGGACCCAGAGATTTTTTTGCTAACTTTTAGGCTTACCAATTAATCATTTATTTCTAGATTTGTGAAGTCTTCTGTATACCACTGGTGGTTGTCTTATTGTCTTGTTGGGTGAATATCCTGATCATCTGACACTTTGTGCGATCTTTGCAGTGGTGCCATGATGGTGTTCTATTTGTATAGGATAAGTGTAGATGGTGGTAAGAATGAAGGCCCAAGCACTGAACAAAGATTGAAAAATTAGTCTGGTGTGAAAGGTAATAATCTCCCCTCAATATCCTTGGGAAGCTGCTACACTGTCTGGTGTATTATTCGGGAATGATCCATCAATACTAGGCTACTTTTCCTAGATTCAAGTGTTGAATGAAGAAAAAAAAAATGTTTTTTAAGATTGGAGTTCTCTTTGCCCTAATTTATGTTTATATTGATAGTAAGTTTGTTTGTTTTTATAGGACATCAAAAAGAAGCCGGCGAGCCTGCCTTAGCTTTTACGAAAGGGATTGTGCTTGAAGAAGGGATTACATGTAATGGTTCTGGGAGACACCTTAGCTTTTAGCTGTTATAGAGAACCCTGAAACATATGTAGGGAAATTATGTGGGTATCATTGGAAAATGACACAAGTGAATCAGAGTTTGGTGCTAGGTGTTCTTGTAATTCATTTTAACGTATTGGTTGATTTCTTTTGTTTACTCATTGATTGTCTTCAAGTACAAGTGCAACATTTTACAACAATAAATGAAAAAACAAGTGGCTAGATGTTACTCATCCTTTGAACCTAAAATAGTGTAAACATTCTAATCAGATGCAAAGTGAAAAACAACTTGCCCAAGATCAAGCTAGGGAAAGTTCAACTGGGATTATTCACTAACACTAAAATTATACTGTTAGAGATTCTCATGTACACAACTGGCTAAAAAAGAATCCTCTAATGGTTTTCGTCGAGGAGACTAGGCTCTCAACAGGAGGCAACAGCTTTTGGTAGGGAGACGAGGCTCTCCACATGGGGCAAGAAAGCATATTTCTTCTGTGAATCGATCTCCAGTACTTGCAAATGTTTCAGTTCCACATCATAAGCATAGTGAACATCCCGACCGCTGTGTTTGAAGATCATGTATCTACCATTTTCAAGAGTAGCCACAACATAGGGATTAGAAGGATCATCATCAAGGGTATGACTCAATTCCGTAGGTCCTATGATGCATTTTTGCTCCCAGAATCCTAGATTCTTCAAAACCCAGACATCCCATTGAAGATGAGAGGAACCTGGTACCACCAAAGCTGGACAACCTTCAACTTCATGCAGTTTTTGCACCCTACAACACCAACTAGGTAACTCTGTCCTGTAAAACTTCTCATCTACCGCATCGAAAGAAACCATGTAGATAGACTCTACATGAGGGTTCACCTCATCAGTCCCCAAATACACTAAGTGAATCGTTTGTTTGATCGAACAAAGCTTGGATTCCCAATTTACTATGCATTTGAGTGGTGCAGTTACTTGTTTCCATGAGTAAGTACCAAGAGTGAGTATATGGCAACGAAGTGATCCCGTATTGTTGATGAAAACTGACACCACTTTATATTCATTTGTCGAATCGATAAATATGATACCACGCTTGATAGTATGCACACCCTGGCCACTTGGAGTAGGTGGAAGAGGAAGTCTGACCATTTGGTCCATTGCAGGGTTTGCAACAAAGAGATTTCGTTTGTGTGGAAGTGTGATTTGGTCCATTGCGATATTTCCTTTGCGTGGAACCTCTTCAAGAAGTACTAGACCATTGCAAGTATCCAAAACCTGTTTGTTTTCTACATTCAAATTAAGCCCAGTGACCTTCTTGTCGTTAAGTTTGATCAACTTCGAATCAGTAGAAGCACCATAACAATCTGGTATGGCTGGTATGGCGATCAAGCTAGGTTTTGATTGGCTAAGGTGGGTACTAATGAAATGTGAGTCTTCGACAATTTTATTCCATTCTTTGCACCCGTATCGTCCTTTTTGGACATCCGATGTAGGAAGGCCAAGGAAAATTCTGAACATAACGTCTCTGTTGAGATATGGCATACCTTTTCCTTTTCCCATTGTTATGTTACGGCAAAAATCTGTTAAAAAGAATTAAGATATATAAGAAATATGACATGCATGCATGATCCTGCAAAGCAAACATAAGATTGGACAATTTTTATAGAATTGGTTGTGATATTTAGGAGATCATAGAGAACTAATTCTTGATAAATTGCAAAATTGCCAAATACATCACTACAACTTATACAAATTATTATTACTGATAAGTTGCAAAAACAAAAACAAAAAACACAAGTTTAGTTGAAAACACGAAGAAGGGAGAGGTATGTACCTGATCGTGAGAGAGTTGAGAGAGAGTTGTGTGAAATAGGACGATATCCCCACCTTAATTTATTAAAAAAAAAAGTTTCTATTTTGTACATGAAACTTTGGTTTGGCAATAGTTTCTAAAATTAGTTTGTTCTTAATTTGAGCAATTTATGTGGAATTCAGAATGTGTTGAATTAGTATTAGGTAGTCCATACAGAAATTAGGAAAAACTTAGATTTTTATCAATATGCACATTCTATTTTTTAGAAATATTTATGTTATTGTATAAAGATATCGAAAATGCTAGGAAATCAGGGTAACATGGCATGATCGTGAAAGAATGATAAAATCCCTAAAGTGCTTATGTGCATCTCGAGGTTGTAAAAAACCTCATCTAATGATATCTGATTATAGAACCCGATTCCCTAACCTCACTCACAGAGATATACCAAAACAAAACATGTGAATCTACTATAAAAAAAAATTTAGAAATAGATTATGATGTTGAATTAGATTTCCCAAGATCTTTTTTTTTGTTCGCAGGATCCAACATAAATAATCTACTAATTCGATATGTGATGTATAGATAATTATTTTTTTAGAAATAAAATTTAAAATTAGATTTTTTTTTTTTTTAATAATCTACTAATTCTAATAGACACTGAGACTGGGAAAAGTATCTTAAGTAGGGAACTGCCCAAAGTTGCACAATTGCTTATTTTCCCTTCTATTATCCATTTTTTTTGTTACCAAATACAATTAATTCCCTTCTATTATTATTCTTTTTTTTTTTTTTGAATTTTATTTATATCAGGTCAAAAATGGAGAATGCACTACAAGAGAGGAAACAAAGGGATGCTGAAAAGCAAATAATTGAAAGAGCAGAATTATGCAATAATGATGCAAGGTGAACTCGTTGAATCGCAGAAACAGAGAGAGTATCCTTGAGGAAGCATGGACAAAAACACGAGACGGACTTAGGGACAAGACGATCCAAGAAATCTAAGAAAATTCAAAGCTTCTAGAGAGTTGGTCTCAGAGCAATGATTTATGCCTAAGAAGGTGATTCACATGTGATTAGACCAATCTACCATTCTCTCCATAAGTTTGGAGAAGTTGGAGAGGAGTAAAATTGGTCTGATCACGTGTGAACCATCCTTCCAAGCACAAATCAGTGATCTGGGACCAGGCTATCTAGAATTTTTCAAGAAAATTAGACAGACACGAAGAAATATTAAAATAATTAGATAAAAATATTTATGTAATACCTTAATAACAATGTTCCAAGACCATATTAACATAAATGTTAAATCCAAAACATTTAAGTAATTTCAGACACAGAGCCACATAGGATCAAGTGGGGGACTTTTTTGAAAAAAAATAAATAAATTATTTTTTGCCTCTAATTTTACATGCAATCTTGATTTGCCCCCATATAGATGTTTTCGTCTCTACCAAACCCTTCAGTAGTTCAACAATTCAAATCTCCAAAATCTCTCCAATAATCTGTCATATCTCATAACCTATCACTTTTTCGGAAAAGAAGCTTCAAAAGTACAGTGAGACTCACCGTGCTCGTCTTCACAAGATGAGGAATCTTGCATAACGTCACCATCATTTAGGAATTTGCATGTTAAACATCGTACTCCACAAGCACAAATTTGATCACCTGGAATATATGATTTTGGTTTTATTTATTTAAAGTTTTAGGATATAAAAATATATTGAATGCAGTCTTATATAATCTCCGTTTTATTTGAGTTATGGATAAGTTTTTAAAAAGAAAGTAAGTAAATGATCTACCACCTCCAATCTAAAATAAAAATGACCATAATTTATCAAAATCAATCTCAAAGAAAAGTCATGTAGATGTTGACTTATCAAATCTTCCAAAGATCTTAGTTTAAGATTTTGTATTTTCGATTACCATCGGAATGATCAAGAGAGCTTATTTGCAAATGGGGACCTTGTCAACTGATGAACTACACATTTTCACCAAAAAATATAAGGTGAACTACGATGTTTTAATGTAATTTGGTTCACTGAGTATAAGAGTTGGCTAGAGTATAGTATAGCAAAGAATATCACATTTTGTTTTTATTACTATCTTTTTAGAAGTGTCGAAGAGCAAGACGGTTGTGATTGTTTTGTTGTTGATGATTGTAGGAAAGCCTAATAATTTGCGCACTCAAGCATATATGAAGAGTCGAAATTTAATGAATCAAAAACACCATATCCAATCATTTCGAAGCAATTTGATGCGAAAAAAATGAAATACCGGATTCTTTTATCAGCTTCAGTTGATTGCAATCAGTGTTTTGTATAATTATTCATGTATTATTCAAATTAAAAAAAAATATGTTAAAATAATTAATTATTATATTATATTATATTTAATTAAATATGACTCATCACTCTGCCCCCTTCAACAAAAATTTTGGCTCCGTCACCAAGTAATTTACATTACTAATGTAAAATCTCACTATTTTGGCATTAATATTCAAATCTCCATCATTCAAAATCTCCTAGTCAAACTTCAAATAATTTTTCTTCTATTCACTTTAAAGGTATTCGGGAGTTTCCGTGATAGAAGGCGATTGTTCCTGCTAGTGTCCGAACTGGTCTGAATGATAATCATGAAATGCATACGCAAGCCGATCTTCGATAGAAAATCGTTATTGTCATCCTACCATCCCAAGCATAACATATAGAAAAAAAGCCCTGATGCTCTAGTAATTAGTCTAAGAGTAAGGCTAACTGGCGAGGAAACCAGCGAGGGAGGACCCTTCATCCTCCTTGCGATGCGTGCCTTCCATCTCCTGCACGCATCACGAGGGGGATGGAGGTTCCTCCCTCGCTGGTTTCCTCGACAATTAGAATTTTCCTTAGTCTAAAGACTGAAGGAGGAAAAATCTTGAAATAGAATATTACATCATTTTATGTCAGTAGAAATTACCAAGGTCAGAAAATTGTTGCAAAGAATAAGATGAAAAATGAAGAAACGATATGGCTAACCATCACTACAACAGTAGCCCAGCGGATAGCATGGATAAACACAATACAGCGCAAATTATGGCAAGAAGGGGAAGCATAGGGTATACATCGTGATCAATCCATTGGAAGCACCGATAAAAATGATTGATATTTCATATTCAATGTGCTGCATTGGAAGCACCGATAAAAATGATTGATACCATCTGTCAGACTCACAAGGAGAAAACCCTTAACTTGAAAACAGTTCTACTTTGAAGTGAAGAGAAATGACTGAAGAAATTATAATCATCTCTAAATATTAAGGCATAGAACCAATGCATTAAGAAAAAGATAAAAGAGTTCCTACCTTCTCATGTAATGAGACCCGTATTTAGTTCAGATGTACATGGAAACCGACACACTTAAATACACGTATAACAAAAGCCAGATAAACAGACTTGCCAACATTTCACAAGGGGCAGCGTTAGCCGTTAGCAGTACTTTGTCAATACGGCTAACCTTATCAAAAGATAAAAGAAGACTAGTGGTTATAAGGATGGGAAGTGCTTCTGGAATTCTTTCTTTGTCCCTCGTGTATTTGATCCACCCCCTACTTCTAGATATCCGCACGGGAGATGTGATTAGGGGCCTCCCCTTGATTGTCCAACGGCATGTACTGTGCCATGATTGCGCGGATCTCCGAGTCCATGTATCTCTGCAGAAGCAGTTTACAACATGAGTGATGTGTAGCAACAGCTAACAGATGCATATGAACAATGGCAGTGGGCTTGAGTCTCAATGATGAGAAGGAATTTCAGAATATAGCATATGCCAGTGGGAAATATATAGGCGAAATTCTTTTAATCGTTTTGAGAGAATCAGATCTTGGAAATTTTCACTTAATTGCACATAAAATCTACCTAGAAGAAAGTAACTCCTCTTTTTAACCGCAACATTTGTCAAAAAGTTCGTTTCCTAACTTAGTTCCAAGGACCAAGGTAAATTATTGCTAACGTGTGAAAATATAGAGACATGCTCATTTCCAACCCCTTCCAAGTTAAATATTTGTGTTCTTCACATCCCAAAAATCAGGGAAATTAGTTAATTTGTCAGGAAAATGATTTTCTTTAAGAAAAACAGACTTAAACAATAACAACGGGAAAAAGAAGCAAACAAAAAATTTACCCTGATTCTGTACTTGTACACTGCATACCCTCCAACTGCAGTAGCAATCAAGCCAAGGAAAATGACCCACACAAAGTTCCAACTGTACTCATTTTGGTATTCCTTGCCTGCATTTTCCCATAGCAGAATATTAATAACAAATTAATAATAACGGTTGATGAAGCAAGTTTCTCGTCAGGAACATTCACGGCAGAAATGAATTGAGATACTCACTTATGCATGCATCATGCTCTCGCATGTACAACTGATTACCACTGCAGCTGCATTCATAGCTTCCCCAAGTATTCCTACATTTGCATTCAGGGCATTGACAAGCGAGTTTCTCTTTGCATTCATCCACATCTGAAGAATGGTCAAAACCAAAGTATGATGATTGTGCATCACAAACAAATAATATGAATTGAAGCTATGATAGTTCAGATCAGTTAAAATCAATCATGTGAACCTGGAGCTTATCAAGAGAAATTCCACAAGAATTTTCAAGAGGAATATCATCCCTTCCCAGAAGAACCACAATTTGTTTACTATGTAGCCAATTTTGACTAGGGACATTTAGGCTGTGTTTGTCACAGAGTTCAGTAAGAGAGACTCATCTTCCTAAATGGGTTCAAATGACAGATAATGACTACCTCAACAAGTTAAAACGAGCCTTGGGGAGGATAAATTGTGACTTCGACATTCCATTAGAGCTTTATGTATGTATCATAGTGTGTCATAGAGCTCAGTCGTTCACAAGAGGCTCATCGAGTGTTTATGAAAGCCACACGTGATAAAACATAGAGACTTGAAAAACAAAAACAAAAAACATGTATGTTAAGCTAACCCTACATATGCCTTCATGGAAGATATAATCAAGTTACCTAACCTTACCCTGAGACTCAAAACAACAATCAGTTGTAATAGGAGGGATTTGTTAAGTAGATGGAATGTCCAAGTCACACGGCTGAGAAAGGTATCAGGAACTAGAAAGTTCTAAATAAGTAAATTGCCATGCAAGGGGGATTCCAGTATAGCCTACCATTTTCCAGTTTTCACAATCGATGCTACCAACTAAAATAAAACAGGGAGGAGAAGGGCGTGCACAAACCTTCACACGTGTTAACTCCATCACCCTTGAATCCTGGTGGGCATTTGCAACCCTTGGAATGATTGTCCTGAAGAACCCACCAAAAAGTTAAACTACCATGAAGGGCATTCGACACAAAGCGACAATGTTTAATAATTGAATGAAAACATTAAAATAGAAGTTATGCTCTTAAAGAACTTAATGCGAGATAATTGAACAAACCCATAAAAAGAAAAGTTAAATGTGCTCTTGAGGCACTTACTATGCAGGCAGAGTAGGTCCTGCCTTCTTGTGTTTGTCTCCAGCAGCCTCCGTTGTTAATTTCACATCGTAGAGCTCCTGATGCTGTTGAATCAAGGCCAAACAGCTTACTTGGTAGGCCAATAATGGAAAGTTTGCATGAAGGAAATTAGTTTATGTCACTGCACTCATTGTTAGTAGATGTAGTAAAAGGATTATGGCCTTCAAAATTTATAGGGCATTCGGAATCAATTTTTTAGGATAGCGGACTGGACCATTGGCAGTAATAAGATTGTTAAGTTAACTAAACTGACTAATATCATTTATTTGGTATACCACCAGTTTTCTCAAGGATGACGACGACAAGATTTAGAAGGGAGCAACAGGAAGTTTTTGGGAAAGCACTTAAAATACATTACACCTATAATATTAACATAATTATCATCATTAATCACCAAAACGCACACTATTTAATCCATGTTTGCAGGTGTTCAAGTCATTCTAACTACAATTACTTTCTAATATAGCAAATGAGTAGTAATAATAATAATGATAGTAATAATAAATCTTAATATCAACTGAAACAGATCTAAGAAATGTTGTCCTACTATTGCATATTTTTACTGGAATCGAACTACAGACTCACCTTCACAGTGGGTATAACCATCACCCACAAACTTTATGCCTTGCACAATAGGGCATTCACACACTCTTCCTCTAAAAGTATCCTAAACCACAATTCACACAATGTTAAGTCAAATAAATTGTTTACAGACAACAGACACTGAGGAAACAAGAATAAAACATCTTTCATTTTTTTTTTCAGTGGACACCAAAACAATGTTGAGTTAATAAAGCTTGAAACATGAAAAATAGACATTTTGAAAGCCTAACCTAGACACTTCTATTTCTTATCAATCAATTTAGCAAACAAATTAATTGCAGCCTAATAAACAAATCAGCAAAGTGAAAACCCAAAATAAACTTTGAACTTAATTTGGAAACCGGTGAGAATTCTCCATACTTTCTGAAATAGAAACTTGATAAAAATAACTGAAGCCAGAATGGTCGAAGTCCTAACTGGCTTTTAGTAGAAAGTCTGATTTTTTTAAATGCCTCAATTGCAATGTAACAGTCAGGTAGTGAGTGTTGAGACAACAAACATACCCGACAAGCGGTAATATTGGCAATCTTATCCATCCAGCATCCACCGTTATTCTCCAAGCACTCGTTTGTTTCAATTCCTATACAGATCAATCATATAGATAAATGAACACCAGCTTCTCATGAAAAGCCACTCTAGAATACATGTGATAGAGGAGACGTTTAAGCATTTTGGCATACCATCAGTCAAGCAGACAGCTGGTTCGGTAGTCTCTTGGAAACCTGCACAAATGGCTTTCAGAACTGCTCCTTTGTCCAGTTTACCTGAAACAATCAAATTAATGTTAAAGCGCTGTTGGCAGCAACATTGATGAACTTTCTTGAGGTGAATTAGGATTAGCTGCTTCTGACCTCTGTATTGTCTATTGTTAATTACAAGAGTTGGCAATATAGTCACATCTCCTCGAGAGCCTTTGCCAATCTAAAAAATGCACAGCAAGAATTAGCACATAATTACTAGTGTCGCGGTAGAAGAAAATATCCCAGGTCTGAAAGGACGTAGTTACAAACTTTACCTGAGCATCTTGTTCCGCTTTGAGTACTGGATTATCCACATCAGCTTCAGGATTTCCTATGCACTCATCTATTTTCTTGAGATCAACACCTGTTCAAGAGTCAGCAGTAGCACCATCTGTTAACATACACACTTCCCTCATATCCTCCAGACTTAAACCAACGCAGGAATCCAAGCTCAAAAACAACACTACAGATAAAAATGGATTATCCCTGATTCCATTGTTGCATCATCCAACATACTGATTTCAGTAAAATAGCCATTAACGAGAGATGTTCACTGAGTGTTAAATCATAGAACATGTCATACTTAATAAAGTTGTAAAACATCAGAGTTCCTACATGCATGCATTTATGATCATGATTTCTTTTGGCTAAAGGAAAGCATACCCAAAGACTTGATGACTTCGTCGGCACACTCCTTTGTATACTTCTTATTTTTCATTGGGCACCGGATTGCAAAATCAGTTACATAATCCCACCAGAGCCAGGGCTTGCCACTTTCATTAGCAACTTTATACAGGCAAGCCTGACGTAAATTTTGAACAACAACATCCTTCCCATCATACCCTCTACTGAAATCTTGTTCTGGATCAGGAGCACAATACCTCCCATGATTGATGCACTGAGACTTACATTGCCTACTCAAGATGAAAGCTTCTGGGCAATACCAAGTGATGTAATGTGGGGTGAACTGAGTATAACCTTTCTGCTCAAGTATCTGAGCTGCTCCTTTGAAATCCCTAACAAACTCAATCTGGCTCTCGCACTTGGGCCCACATTCATCATTGCTATTCGTCCAAAATTCATACTCAACCCGCTCATCAGGATGTGGGAGTGACTCCCTCCAGTCCAAATTGATATTAACCATGTCTCCGCTTGTCAAAGCCTTCTTAATACTGTCCCCGAAAGTTTTGCTAACGAGCGCCGAGGGGATGGTTATATTCTGCAGGTAATCAGCATGCGAATTATCTTCTTCGGGAGTGTCCATAGTGATCAAAGGCTCAACCTTGTCATCTGCCACAAGAATGGCTGCGGCTCCAGCATTCTGTGCATTCCATGCCTTCAACGTGAAGTAACAATCTGAAAACAAAACAATCTCACTGATTAAAGTTCTCCAAATCTCAATCAACAATAAGCACAAAACCACAAATCCAAGCATGTTCCATCGCCAAGTAAAAGCAAATTTTCTCTAATTATGCAAAATTGTAATATTTTGACCACAAGACTAATTGTTCCAGATTTTGAACTCGGTCAGATTCCAAAACAACGCCCTTACAAATTTAATCCAACACTCCCCTAAAATGAAGATACCCAAAACCGAATATACCCAAAATCACAACCAGAAATTACTGCAAGAAGACATGACAATAGTGAATTCCACTTATGCAACAAAGTTATAGTGCTCTGAATATTATCCAATTATAGAAAAAGTAACTGCATGTAAAGTATAAACATAGATCACCCCAAAGATGGAAAATTACAGTAATACCCACTTCATGGATTGCAAAATCGAATTGATCACCCAACAATTAATTCCAAGTTCTACACACAAAAAAATCAATAAAATTTAACAGAACAATAAATGAAATGATCAAAAGTGATTAATCAAACCAACCAACCTCCTCTATCAACAAGAACAAAATTTGGGCGACCCCCAGGCCTGGTTTTGAAGGAGATATCAACATCATCAAAGCTCTTACATGCCTTTTGATTTGCTTTTGGATAAACAACAGTTCCAACCATAGACCCTCCATACTGAGGAACCCCAAAGTTCCCAATCGCACACTCATAAACATCTTTCAATGATTCAGGTGAAGTGACTCTCAAACTATTCTTCTCAACCACAAATCTCCCAAAACATGAACCCACAAAGAGGAACAAAATCCATACTAAAAACCCTAACTTTTCCCTCATCTTCACAAAGTCAACACAGATCGAGCTTCTCTCACCACCTCGAGAACGTCGACACCAAATAAAGAGAACCCAGATCGACAAACAGACTGATTAACAAAACCCAGAGTTTAAAAGTCGACAATTAACGAACCCCAGATCGGCAAACAAAGTTTAATCGCAAACCCAGATTGGAAAAGCGAAAAGATTGAATTTTAAGTGTTTCAATTGAGCTGAAAATGGTTCTGGTGAAAAGGGAGAGACAGAATACTCTGTTTCTTGAAAGGGTAGGAAAGAGAAAGAGATAAAGAGACGTATTTAACTCATTCTCTTCTCTTGCTTGCTAATTAACCTTGTTTAATTCTGATTTGTGGATAATTTATAAAGAAGAAAAAGAAAGTTCAATGTTTTAAATGAAGAGATCTAATGAAACGATCAGATCATATATCTAATTATGGTCACTAATCGAAGCATCTCCACCTGAAAAAAAAAAAAAAAAAGATGATTAGATGAAGTAATTTAAAAAGCCTTTTTGTGGGCTTGGACAATACTACTGTATACCCAGGCCCAATAGTCAATCAGGCCCATGAACAAAGTACAATAAACCCTAAGAATTTATATGGGCACTCCTAAAATACGGACCAATGCTCAAAATATCTTTATCGTTAAGATATGTTAACATTGCGTCATGTATTTATTGGTAGATTATAGATAGCGCGGAGCCAGGAATTTACTTATTAGGTTTATGATTTCTTTTCGTGTTAAGAAACTAGAACTAAGAAACTAGAACGAAGTAAGAATCCTCAGAAATGGACAAAGATGAATTAAGTAGACGTAAATGTATATGGTATGTTATTGTATTGTTGATGGTGACATAATAGAAAATGAAATGATTCGAGAGATTACATGGTAAAACACGGTTAACTACCACAAATTTGTTAACTACTCGTTTTAGTCACCGTTATCTAATTAGTTGGTCATATTTGAATAATAATGTTCACATAAAATGGGAAATAAACTCTCAATCTCCCTTCAAGAGTAATACGTAGATTTTACGATAATTATTTATAAGTTAGTATACCAAATATTTGTACAATATTAGGGCTAAAAACCGAATCGTCGGTTCGATTTTTCTCCTAAACCGCGAACCGAACCGACTTAGGTCGGTTTTAAAATTTTCAAACCGAAACCGACCGACCATTAACAAAACCGATCCAAAATCGAACCAATTCTAATTTATGCAAACCGTAACCGAACCGAACTGACTAAAATTGAAACAAAACCAAAATAAAACCGAACCGACCGACTATTTTAAATATATTGTATTATTTATATATAAAATATATATTATTTATTATATATATTCGGTCGGTTCGGTTAAAATCACATAAAAACCGAAAACCGAACCGACCACTTTGGTTTTGAATTTTTTTAAACCGAAACCAATTCGAACCGAATTTAAACCGAATCATTGATTCGGTTTTGATCGATTCGGTCGATTTAATCGATTTGATCCGTTTTTTGTTCAGCCCTATACAATATGCATGAAAATATATACCCTAACTTGTACTTCACGGACATGTCACTATAGCTTTGTTTCTTTTCTTGTACTCATGTCTGAGTCTTTATTGACTGCAAATGGGTTGACCATGGGTCAACCAAATGTATTAACAACTGCTAGATTAGTCAAGGATTTTGGGCCTACAATGATTACTTTAAATTTTGGGCCCACATTGATGACTTCAAATTTTGGGCCCACAGACAAGCCCAATTGACCTGAAAATACCAAAAGAAAATTAAATTCCAGAGTTTTAGGTGGTGTGGGGCGTGTGAGGTTCATTTATTTTATTAAAAAATTCAATATTTATTATAGGGTCATTTTACGATAGATTCAGGTTCAGTCTTTTTTTTTTATTTCTGTGGATAAAATTCAAGTTAAATATGTTATGGGTTGCGATTATTATATCACTATGGTGTTTTAATAATCAACGGTGCGAGCAGCCTCTTCTTTAAGTTTGCGTGTGAAATCACATTACATGTATACAATAGGAACCTTGACTCACCCGCCATAAATCTAAAAAATATTTGTTGCACATGCATCCATGGTCGAAAAAATAATACTTTGATTCCCGAATGGGGTGCAAATTAAAGTACAGCAAACATATATATTCTACCAACCCATCCATCCATCGTCTAAACAAAACGCCAACAACTTTAACAGTTGCTAGGTTTTGTTCGTTTTCCCTTGATTCGAAGTGCATTTTATTAAGTAGACTAGTCTTTGTTTTTGTTTTAATCAAATCTGGAAATTTAAGAGTGCATTGGTATATTTTTATGCACTACAAGAAAAAAAGATAAATGAATAAAACATAGCATACATAAGTCATGTTTCAATACAATAGTTCCAATGCTTCTCTAGGGATGGTAATGGGGCGGATTGGGGCAGATTAAGGGTATTTTTGTCAATTTTTTACATAAACAGATATTTGTGGGGCGGATATAGCCAAATTCGTATCGGGCCCGAATATGTGACAGATACCGTTTGGATCTTCGAACCCCCTCTTGAAATTCGTTTATGAACATCCAAAACTGCCCCATTCGAAGCGGATATCTGTGAAAAATCCGCCCCATTGTCATCCCTACTTCTCGTGGGTTAGCCAGGGTTACATGGCCTAAATATCAGGATTGGGATCAGAATTTGAAGATTGAAAAATATTGTCAAAATAGGTGTTCAAAACATGTCCTATATAATCCTGGGAAGAGTGCCAAAAATTGGACTCGTCTTTGAGGCGCATAAAGAGATTTTTTTTCCCTGCGCACCAGTGAGGCTGAATGAAAAAAAAGTGTTCTTATCTCCATCTTGGAGCCAGGTACATCCATATTTGTTTATCCAAAATAGTTAGTTTCTAGTGTAAAGTTCAAAAGGGCGGTATTCGAGAATGGAGATGGCCTCAACATTTTTTAAGGAGGGGGCATTTTGGAGTTTGTCCAAGGCAGAGAGGATTTTCATAGATTTCCTCAATATTAGACTTAATATTACGAAAATCCTACTTATTCCATTTATGAAGATGATAGCTAAGTTTTTTAGTTTTCAGATGAAAGTTAAGATTAAGACTTGGATGTAACAGGGGGTCCATGGGGAGGAAATGAGACTACAACAATAGGGTTCCCTAGTTCACATATGGAAAAATCTAAAAGGTTTATTGTGAGACTCTAAGTGGGCGGACCTGAGGTGAGGGTGAGGGCAGAGGGCCCAACAGGCCTAATAGGCCGAGAGGGGTTGGACGAGCTACAAGGGGAATCATAGTCTCATATCGCCTGGGTGCGGGAGGGGGATGTGCTTTAAGTGTGCGAGGTCGCTCTACATGATATCACGCATTTTAAAGCCGTGCGGGGCGGTTGGTAGCCCAGAGCGGACAGTATGGTGTCATGTGGGAGCGGGTCGTTATATTTATACCTTGGCAAACATTCGAAGCAAGTTGAAGAAAAACAGCTTTATGGTCAGAGGTGGTGATGTGAATAGTTCAGGCAGTTGCAATGGGGAACCAGTTCATCCAGTCAGTGGTAATAAGGACACGGTTCAGTTTGGTCTTTACCCCATTGCGGTATTTCCTTTTGTTGTTCCAAGTGAATTGAGAACCATTAAGAGGTATATCCACCAAATTGTGAGTGTCAATGAAACATCTCAGATGTTTAACATTGGATTAAGTAATATGTCTGCCATCGAGTTTATCTTCCAAAAGTAGTATAGCGTTCAAATCTCATACGATGAGGCGGTAAAGCATGAGACTCAAAGGTATGAGATAAGGATTTTCAAAACGGGGTGCGAAGTGAGGGATTAGGCTCACCATAGTAAAAATAATAGACAATGTACAAAAAACTACATAGCCATCTATGATGCACTTAAAGAAATATTTACATAAATAAATAATAGTAAGCTGAATATCTTTTATCCAGAATAAAGCAAGACCACCTGAAAGTCCAGTAGCAGGCACTGAAGCTCCATGTTTGAATCCTAGCCTCATGCACTCTAAAAGTGTTTGTGCGAAGATGTATCAACAAAACAATTGTGGATTATTGAATACCAACTGATTAACTTCAATGATGGGGTGACTGAAATTGGATGGGGAACACGATAGGCTTGCAGATTATTTCGACGCCATTGTAGGAATGAGTATTGGTGGTTTAGTGGCCATCATGTTGACTATATCCAATGATAATAATCGGCTATACTATTTGAAGCCAAGAAATTTCCTCCATTTTACAAGACAGATTGTGCTAAGATCTTCCTTCAAAACCAATGGTAAACATTTGTTTTAATTGTTAGTTTTTCACATTTATATCATGTAGATATATGATCATGTCTTAATTTGAAATTTTAATCTTTTTGCAGTAGCAGTTTGTTTCATAGTGGTTAGTTTGGCTTAGTGATGAATTGTTTAGGTCTTGTGGAGGGGGCTACATATGGTGATTACTTGCATCGTAAGGTGAAAGAAGTTATCGGAAATAAAAGGATTAGTGAAATGTTAATTGAGGTCGTTATTCCTATTTTTTACATCAAAACAGAACAACCAGTAATTTTTTCCAAGTCTGAGGTACATCCATTTTCAATTCCAGTTAATAACTTATCGTTTAACATTCTTCAATCCCTTTAATATTTACAATAGATTTTTTAGTTTTATGAAAAATAAATTCCTTGTTTTTTCAAACACAAAATTAGATGTTTCGATGGACGCCTATCTTTTCCGATGTGTGTATCGATACTTTTGCGGCTCCAACTTTCTTTATACCACATTAGTTCACAACTAAATATGAAAATGATGATGAAAAGGTTTTCAATTTGATTGATGGTGGTGTTATTGCAAATAATCCTGTAAGTTTATTTATTATTATTATTTTTTTTTTAAAATTTTCACTTCATTATATTATAGAAATTGTATGTCTCAAATGTGTATGACTCAATTTACTGCAGGCATTTTTGGCGATTGGGCGCCTTGGCACAGCCATTTTAGAACATCGTAATCATGTGGTCTCTCTGGGTACCAAAAGAGCAAAACATCATGACATATTCACCGCACATGAGGCCTCCAAGTGGGATGATCTTCATTGGATTTTTAATCAAGGTAAATCACCATCGATCAACTCTCTTAGTGTAGGAACCATGAAATTGATCGAAAAGACATTATCAGCCACCGTGAAAGCTTCCAAATGGGATTATCTTTGAGTACAAGTACTTTATTATTTTTATTTTTAATTATCAATGAATTAAGAAATATTTATCAACTAAATCGTCTATTATGGTGGTCAATGGTTACCAGAATGACACCTTGCCTGATGATGCATCTTCAATGGACCTTGCGACTAAAGATAAAGATAAAGAAGATTGGTGTAGATTTATTGAAAGAGCATGGAAGGTGGAAAACCACCCAGATTAATGGCTGGGCGGGCAGTCTGGGCTGTTCTGGGCAGTCTGGGCGGGTCTAGGCGGGGTCTAGGCGGACTCTAGGCGGTGTGGGCGATTTTTTTTATTTTTATTTTTTTTTAATAAAGATGATTGTGTTCTTATTTTATTTTTCTTTCATATTTTTTAGAAATAAACTATTTAATTATTTTTTATTCAATATATGTCTAAATGTAGCAAATGATGATTACTTAATGGAATTCTCAAAGGATCTGCCGGTACCAATTTTACTAATGTAGATTTTATCAAACATAACTGAGGTTATTCATGCAATTTGAAGAAAAATAAAAGAGTACACAAATTCAAATTTATATAAAGTACTCATCATGACCAACTTCAGTCATTTGAGTTTTAATAAATTTTGTTCACGATTGTTAATTTTTCATGTTTTTAAATTTTACATATGTATATTGGCATTAAATTGGATGTAATTGATAAGGTATTATGTTTAACTTTTGTAAATTATTAAAGTTATAATACAAAACCTAAGACCGCCTAAGCGCCCGCCTAGGCCCCTGGGCGCTAGGCACCTGCTCGCCGCTCGTCCAGCGCCTAGCGATTTTTAGAACACTGCTGCGTGTAATGGAAAGATTGTTAGGAATGACATGCGAAGACCAACAAAGAAATGTGGAATAAAAATACTGATAGGGATGAACATGTGGAGACCAATGAAGAAACCCTCAAGCGTTTTTCTTTTTATTGGCTTCTAATTATAAATAAAACCTTTGACCCCAGTAAGCATATTCTTACTTTTTGATGAACAGAAATTCTTAATGTCGAGGAAGTGGGCGAGGAAATGAGCGAGGGAAATGAGGTGGAGGGGGTGGAAACCGTCCACCCCCCTCGGGATGCGTGCGTTGACTTTTCGCGCGCGCATCCCGAGGGGGTGGACGGTTTCCACCCCCTCCACCTCATTTCCCTCGCTCATTTCCTCGACAGCTAGCAAAGCTCTTTGATGAAATCTCTGTCTTCTTACTCTAATTAGTCATCAACATTCTTGATTCTTAATAAAAACAAGGGTAATTGCTCTTTCCCCCATAATAAATAGTTATTTATGCAATACCTCCATAATCATTATCTATTGCAATTTGTCCCCAAGACTAGCAACCAATGTACCTTGACCGTTTGTTTTCAAATAGATGACCAAAATATCCTTGACAAATCAAAGGCTAAGATTAAATGTTTCGTATCTCGAATAAACTTATAAAAGTCCATTTGAAATCATAAACATATCTCGAGGTACATCGAATAGCCCAATTGAAACCATAATCGTACATCGAGAAAATCTAACAGTTAAAAAAAAACTCAATCTCCTTCCTCCCTTCCTTATCTGTTTCGCAGCCCCGCCGCCACCCTCCTCCTTCTTCCTTTTCCTCTTTCTTCCTTTTTATGTTGTTTGAATGAAGATTAACTGCCCTTCTTTTGGTATTAGTTTTCCACAAAGCCAAAATTTTCCCAACTCTCTGTAAACATAGAATTGCAATAGTAGTGGGAATATGAAGTGCAATATTTTTATTTCTAGTCAAATGAAGAAATAAATGAAATTAGAAAGAAAGAAAGATGAGAATCATAATAGCAGCAACATTAAGAGTTGCTCTTCCATCAATGTCTTGGAACTTGAAATTGGTCCCATTATCCAGTAGTTAATTAATCCCTTCAAGATCACTTTCGCTTGCAAGGTACACGACTCGAATAGTCGTCCGTAAAACAACGTAAAAGGAATCGAAATCGCCTGATTCACCTTCGCGTTTTGGAGCTATATATGAGTGTTTTCAAAGAATAAACATGCCTTAATTCTAGAGAGCCAGGCCTGCGCCAGGCCGACCCATCACCCTAAAGATGGACCCATTTTCAACATCTCTAGGATGATGGATGGTGATGGGCCGACTTGGCACTTTCAGCCTGACTATCTAGCAAGGCTCGTAAACATGTGAGCAACTTTAGAGGAAGAAGGGTGGTGGAAAGGATGCGAAACATAAAAGGAAGAAGGGGGAGGGCCGACGGGGCTACGAAACATAGGAGGGGGAAGAAAAAATAAAGGAGGAGAAGCGGAAGATAATAATTTTCTTTAGCAACGATTAGATTTTTATCGAAGCATGATTTCAATTAGGCTATTCGATATACCTCGAGATACGTTTATGATTTCAAATAAACCCTACAATTTCCTTCAATATGAGATGTTCGAGATATGAAACACTAAATCTTAGCCTTTGATTTATCAATGATATTTTTTTATTATCGATTTTGAAAATAGACAGTCAAGACACATTAATTAAGTCTTTGAGGCAAAGTGCAATATGAAATGATTATAGGAATACTACATAAATAACTAGGGGTGGGCAAACGGGTTGAGGAATCACAGATCCAAATCGAACCTGACCGTTTTACTCCAAACAGTTCGGTTTTTATTTTATAAATTATGAAACGATTTGGTTCGGTTTCGGTTCCTAAATTATTGTTTAAAACGGTTCGGCTCCGATCCGATTACATAAACCTCTTTACATGTGCCTTAATGTGATTGGGTAGAAAAAATTGAGTTTATAACCCTAACACCCCCAAATGATGAAATGAGAAATCCTCCCATCATTTTCATTCTCGGTCTCCACTTCACCTAGCCACCCACCACGATCTCATTATCCACAAGCAGACAGAGCACGACGACGACGCACATCACAAGCAGACAGAGCATGACAACGACGCACAAGCACCCTCGTCCTCTCTCACTCTCGTTTTAGATCTGATTTCTAACCCTAACACCCCCAAATCTCATCCTCTCTCACTCTCGTCTCAGATCTTCTTCCTACATCCATAAACCCCAACCCTCCTCACTCGATTGATTTTGTTCTTTGAAGATTTGCTTCCTCAGATTCAGCTCAAGATTTGCTTCCGCTGTATTATTATCATACACTGCTCAAGATTCAACCTTCCTCAAGATTTGCTTCCACCATACATTGTATGACTACTACACACAAAACAAGCAACTAGTAGTAACAGGAACAATGGGAAGAGTCCTAAACTGGACTTGAAGCTAAACTTGTCACCACCAAGGGCTAATATTAACCAACTACATGTGGTGGACTCACCAAACAGATCCTCGACATCAACAACAACATCTCCACCAAGTTCATGTGTGTCTTCTGAACTCAACAACAATTATGATCAAGTGTTGCGTTGCTCGAACAACACTGAAGCGACTTCAATAGTCTTGGTAGGGTGCCCAAGGTGTCTAATGTGTGTCATGCTGTCTAAGGAAGATCCAAAGTGCCCCAAATGCAAGAGCTCTGTTTTGCTTGATTTTCTCAATGAAAAGTTGAAAACCATACCAAGAAGTCCAGTAGGAAGCCCAATTAGAGTGCATGAGGTGCTTTGTTTTAGATATAATGTGTTGTTGGTGTTTTAGGGGGGGTTGTGGATGTATCTGTATTATTATTATTCCACTGTAATAGTTTGTCAAATTTATCATTCCACTGTATTATTATCATACACTGTAATAGTCTGTCTGTTCAACAATGTTATATTCACATTTCTTCAGTTTGAAAAGATCACATTTCTTAATTATTTCATTAATATTTTTTGAGATATATTATACAGGAACCGTTTGGAACCGAACCGTTGTAAACGGTTCGAGTTAGGTTCGGTTCCAACGTTCAAAATGGAGGAACCGATCCGAATCAGAACCGTTAAAATTTAAACGGTTCATGTTAGGTTCCTCAAAATTTGGAATCCATTCGAACCCACCCCTATAAATAACTATTTATTATGGGAGGGGTGGAATTAACCCTAAAAACAAACGCTTCGTAAGTTAGGGACTCTCTGACAGCATGGGGTTGAGCTCGTTTTCATGGTAGGTGACGGGGAAAACTTTCAACCCCATTGTATATTTAGGTTGAAATCGAAAACCCTAACTCGCTAGAAAAGGGGGAAGATATCGCTCTCACTCACTCACTCACTCACCCTCCTCTCCCTCTCCCTTCTCATCCTCCTTGGAGGAACACAAACACCACTCCCAGCAAAGAAACCCTCGACACCATCCCATCCCTGAATAAAACAGTTGGTATCCGAAACTTCATCTTCATCGCCAGGCCCTTCAACAGTAGCAAGTCTTGCAGCCACCGATCCATCCGGTCCCTACTTCCTCAACGTAAGAGATGATCATTGGGTTCAATAGAAGGAAGCATTTGAGGTTTAAGTTCCCAAAAGGGATGATTAGAAATGCTGCCAAAGGGGGTGATCACGATGGACAAGAGGATAAACTTGAAGCTACAATGGAGAAGAGCCAGAGGTTCATAGGACTTACTTCATAAGGTATATTTTTTTAGTTGTTTTTAATTTTGTGTTTTTCCCTTTGTTGTTTCATTTGATAGGAGTCTGTGATCATGATTTAATTACTTCATTTTGCGTCGAGGAGATCGATGGGTTTTGACGATGAATTATAACTAAAATTAAGATCACTTCATGAGGACCAATATGATATTTTAGTTTAATGGGATTTCTAGGTTTTCAATTTTGGGGTTTTGAAGCTTTGATTCAACTAGGGAGTGCTGGAAGGTTTTGTCCCTTTGGATTATAAATACAAGCCACAAAACCCACAACAGAGCATTCTTATTTCATCGTCTCTTCTTCTTGTTTAGGGTTTTGGTTGGTCTGCAAATTCTTGGAAAACTTTTGGGTTTCCTTTTGCTTTTGTTGTATTGATTAGTTGTGTTGATTTTATGCACCTTTATAGTGTTAAGATGGATCTGTGCACAATAAGCCAATCCTCTGGATCTGATGTCTATGAAGGAAGCATGGTAATGTGCAAAGATATGTTCTTGAGCGCACAAACAAGTTTCATCACTCTTGAATTTGAATTGTGATTATAAATTGGTGATAAATGTGTTTGTGTGGTCAAGAAATTTTGACTTCTTTATCATGCAATATAATTGATTGTCAAAAACTGCAGATTTTTGGTTGAGTGTAATTTGAAAGAAATTTCTTAATACCGACTTCTTTTTAACGCAAAACAGTTTATTGTTACTGTAATTTGAATGAAATTTCTTGATAAGGCATAATTTTTTCTACATCAAGATTGAGATGTTTATTACTAGATAGTTGTGTGCATTGAGATTGAGTAATTTGTTGTGTGCATATTGAGATTTCAGTTATTTGTCATATGTGTATTGAGATTGAGTTATATGTATTGAGGTTGAGTTATTTGACGTACATGTTTTGAGGTTGAGGTATTTGTTGTTATTAGGTTGTAGTGCTGGGAGGTGGATCTTTTGGTAGTGCAATGGCTGCTCATGTTGCAAATAAGAAGTCGGACATGGAGGTTAACATGCTTCTACGTGATCCTTACGTTTGCTAGTCTATTAATGATTTAATGAGAACCACTTTAATTGGTAAGTTGCTCAGTCTACAGCAACATGTTGTGTTTCAATGTCGATGTGCTGATGATTTTAAGGTATAACATCCATAACTTACAAATGTTATTGTTCAAGTTCACAATAAGCATTAATTCAGCAAGGGGTCACTAAGGATATTATTTAGTTGTGTTGGAAAATTTCAAGAAATCGTTAAATAATATATGGAGATGGGAACAGAGGAGATGTAATCATGTAAATAAACATGGTCAATTTTGATAGAACTTACCCATGTTTCTTTGATGTTTCTCTTTCCTACTGCTCTTCCTTATTTTTCTTCCATATTATTCACAAAATCACAGATTTTCAGAGACTCGGGTATTATACCTCAGGTATGAATTAGTGCTCCCTGACCTTCGTTAACTAGATAGGTCAACGGGGATCTTCCATATGGGTAATGCACTCGTTGGGTTATGGGACTTGGAACCAGGGCTTTTCTATTTCTTTCGGCCATTTGGGGTGGGAGGGATTAAAAAAAAAGCCAATACATTATTCAATTCGAGCTGGACATAGATGAGTTCTCGGTTGACCTGGATCCAGGAACCGATTCCTTCAGTAGAGATTTTTTTTTTTTGAAAGGCAAATAGGGTTTTTTATAGGATCCCAAAGCCCATAAAGATGCCGCAAGCTGGGTTTGAACCCATGACCTAGTGGTACCATCCGCCAAGCTCTAATCGTTGAGCTGTCATGCCATTGGCCCTTCAGTAGAGATTTTAGTGACCTTGATCCATATGATTCTGAAAGACACTTACAAGTTTTGTGAAATCTTTACAGTGCAGGTTGAAGAAGTATGAAAATTCTGATCTCATATTTGCTAGAGCTTTCTGGATCCTCCAGTTTTTTCCTACAATCCAGTATGAATTTGACAATGTGCACAAAAATGGTATAAGAACTGATGAAGTTATCTTTCAACTTCTCTCTATAGTGTTACTGTGTTAGGATGGATCTGTGTCTAGATCAGGCTTTATTTAAGAAAGATCTGTTAGCTTTGTATTGGCTTCCATTTTACTTAACGAACCCCTTAGTTGAACACCGATACCGATACCAATTCAAATATGTTAAATAGATCGTCAAAAAATATCTAGAGAAAAACTATGTATCCAAAAGATTTATTCATTATTACTAAATAAAGTAATAAAATAATTATTACTATATAAAGTACCACATTACATAAACAACCACATGTGCATGTGCATTTACTAAAGCTTTTAAAACATTATGCTAATTACATTAATTATTTAAAAAACATAAATAAGTCAAAAGATAAACCTTAACAAGTAGACAAAACTTATAGTGGTTTTTTTTTATCACCGAGAGTGACAGCCCACACAATGAGTGTTTGCTACTCCTTCCTACAACACTTGCAACCTACTGTATAAACCCCTTTATCTTCTCTCTTATAGCGCTAATGCATTTATCTTTATCAATATGTTTAAAAATAAGTTTATCATTCTAGGACGTTCTTAAATTTCATTTGTCAATTGCCTCATTTCGTTTTGTTTGAAACATTTATAGTCTTTTAAGTTTAATTTGATTACACCCGTGCCTAGCAAGGAAGGGAAATCAAATTAAAATTAAAATTAAAGGCTATAAAAATTACAAACAAACTTTCTACAATTGTTGTCGAAATGAGGCGGTTGACAAATGAAATTCAAGAGCATCATAGGATGCAAAACTTATTTTTGAAACATATTGATATAGATGAACGCATTGGCGCTGTCAAAGAGAAGATGAAAGGTTTGGAGAGTAAGTTGCAAGTGTTGCAGGATGATCAACAAATACTTGTTGAGTTGAGTGTCACTTCGATGACTGGGAAAACCACTAGAAGTTCTGTATACTAATTAAGTCATATCCTTTGACTTATTTATCTTTCTTATAGGATGATGCTTTTAAAACTATAGTAAAGGGCATATGTGGTTGTTTATGTAGTAGTAATGAATAAATATTTTGGATACATTTTTTTCTTTACAAGCCTTTTGTCAGGGTATTTAACATAATAATTATCTATTGGAGAAGTTCAAAATATTCACAAAATTTGGATTCAACTAAGAGCCCCGTTAAGTAAGATATGAGCCAATACAAAGTTAACACAACTTTTTAAAACGAGAACCTTGATCTCGATACAACATGATCAATTGAGCTAGAGCCATTGTTTTAAAAAGCGATTGGGGCGTACGCCTTGAGGCGCGAGTCGAGGCGACCAAAAATCGCTTTTAAGCGTACGAGTCGGGATGCTATTTGAAGGCGTTCGCTTCACTGTGACGAGGCGCACGCTCTGAGGCGTACGCTTCAAAAATAAGGGGATCATCAGATCTGTTCGGATCTTTAGACAGATCTAACGGCTGACATTATAATTTCATTTGCAGGAAGATCCTGGTTAGAAGAAGAAGAATTGATGGTCGATCGGTGGTTCCTGGTTCGATCTTATCTTCTTCCTCTCTTCTTCTCTTCTTCTTCAGTTCTTCCTCTGTTCCCCTCTTCTCTATCTGAAAATAAAATAAAGGGAAATCGATTAGGTTGGGTTTTTGCAAATGAAATTATAATGTCAGCCGTTGGATCTGTCTAAAGATCCGAACAGATCTGATCATCCCCTTATTTTTGAAGCGTACGCCTCAGAGCGTGCGCCTCGTCACAGTGAAGCGAACGCCTTCAAATAGCATCCTCGTACGCTTAGAAGCGATTTTTGGTCGCTCCGCCTCGACTCGCGCCTCAAGGCGTACGCCCGAATCGCTTTTTAAAACAATGGCTCTAGGAACAATTGACGAGGAGATATATGGCGATATCAAGAACGTTCTCTACACAGATAGTGTAGTGAGTGGTGAAGCTAACGGTATTAGTATGGGCCTTCTTATCCGTGGGAGTGCAAGTGATAAAGCAAGTTAAGTGCTTGCATATGCTCACGAGACTCAGCAGGAGAAAATCATCAGGTGAAGTTAACAAATAGACAAGGATTTTAGAATGTAGGTGGTAGGGTCATTTTTACGCCTTTTAGCAGTTGCTTATATGGTTATTTTAATTTACTGCAGGGGTTTAGCATTTGGTATTGCCCTTACTGTTTATGGTAGAGATGAATGGGCTGATACATTAATCGAGCAAATGACTTTGGATCAGGACCCAATTTTGCGATATGGTGGTATATATGCATTGGGTCTAGCTTACAGGGGAACTACAAACAACAAGGCCATCGTCTTTCCTCTTGCTATCCTCATAAAGTAGGCATTTCACCTTTCTCTTTGGCCTTCTTTCATAGCATTTACACACTTCATATTTGGAATGACTTGTGAATAAGAGGGGGAAATCCAAAAATCTTATTTGATTTTTTTTTTTTCAAAAAATTTCGACACTTGGGAAGAGAAAACGAATATCCCAAACAAATTGGTTTGGGCAATCAAGAAAATAAAAAGCTAAGACAAATTAATTTATGGAAATTTCTATTTGCCAATAATGGTATACTATAAGGTTTAAAGCAAATACTTAGTTATTAGATGGTTGATGTATTAGAAATTTAGAAGTCAGCGACAAATTGTTTGAACACTTTCTAATAAGTGGGTAATTGTCACTGTTTAACCTTTATAAGATTTTTTTTTCAAAAATTATATCCATTCCATTAATGGAAAATCTTCGCTCACTATTTTCATGATATTAACCAATTCTATAGTACAAGAGTTTCACTATAAATAACGTAGATTTTAACTGAAGATAAACCATGTAAAAAAAGTATTCAATTGATCACAGTATTTTCTTTCAAAAAATTCAACAACTTTGGTCATAGTAAAATTCAACAACTTGGGTCATAGTAAGTGGCAGACCCGAGATTTTAGTTAAGGGGGCGAAATGGCAAGTAATTATTAGTTGATAATAGTAGTTATCATTGGCGGAGTAAAAAACAAAATTTCCTACCCGAGCTAGTAACTAATTAAAAAATACAACTATCAAAAGTACATTGCTTATACCAAATTGAATCTCGTGTAGTCCAATTTTAAGCCAAAATAGGTCTCAGTATCGAGAACCTTAGTAAGGGTAAATTAGCGTAATAACTAGAATATATAACTAAAATCACAAAATAGTTAGAATAAATATCAAGTTAAGCTTAAAAATTTTGAAATTTGCGAACATAATAAGATCTTAAAACAATTTTATAGAAAAAATGGTTTATATGAGCATCAAATTTTGTATGAGTTGGCTAATATTAGTATATATTTTCATTGAATTACATAGTTATTATTTTAGGTATTAATTTTAAATATTTTTTGTGGGAGGTTTTATACCACTTGTGAACAAACAATTCATTTTTTAATGTTTGCAATTACGTATAAAATTGCATTGAAAACAAAACAGTAAGGGCATGTCACAATGACAGAAATAGTAATGTCAATAGCCATAAAGTATCAAACTTGGGTTGTTTATTAAAAATGTTAAACTTCCAACCACTACACCAACAGAGACGTGTAAAAATAATTGAATGAAAAATTATCATATTGTGTTATACATTATATAATTGATTTCTTTAAGACTACGAATTAGGATAAATCAAGGACCCTTTCTTCCTGAAAAGAACTCCTTTATCTCGCCCCATGGAGTTGCTAAAAAATATTTTGAAAGTTGAAGGGGGGAGGGGGCAACTTAGTAGGCCCGCCACAATATTTTGTCTTCTTCGTTTCTAGATTCAGTAAGCATAAGTCATGAGCAAGCAGAAGCACAAGCACAGTTCTTTACCGCATTCATTAAGCAAGACGATCACAGTGTTGAGCATTGATGGAGGGGGCGTTAGAGGAATTATCCCGAGTGTTATAGTCAAATTCCTTGAATCAAAACTACAGGTAACATATTTTGATTTACTAGTTTGATTCCTACGTCCTCATATGAGTTTAACTAGGGTATTCCCCATGCCGTCGACACGATAAAAGTTTAACATGATAAATAGAGTTTATTCTATTTTAAATATCGAGATAATTAAATCTTCGTCATCTTTAATTTGGCACGATATGACATTCCAACTCGTCTGTGCCTACATCACCATGAACACACTCACTTTTCCCAAGAAATCAATTGGAAAACATAAAAGTTCAATTTTTCATAGTTGCCTAAGAAATTTGAAATTACACACAATGTCAAAATAGATTTAGTAAAAAAAAATTTTTTAATTGAAAATGAAAAACTGAAAGCGGGGGAGATGAAAGAGTGTAAGAGATATTGAAGTATGAGAAATTATTCAGGGTCCTTAGATCTTTATGTTTGGATAAATTTCAACCATCTTTTATCTCCCACTTATTTGTAATATAGATTGCCCGAAGAATTAATAACAGCAAAAGAAAAATCACACTCAAAATATTTGAAAGTTGGGCCTGCTTCATTCATGCCATCTATTAAGCCCAGTCAACTCGTTTGGGCCCCTTCCTTTCATACAAGTGAGGGAAACTTTTGTTTTTGAGTCTAAAATTTTTGGATGTTTGAATTTCTCAATCTGTGTTGAATTGAGGGTCGACAAGAAGCTCACATCCACTATTTTAGCCCAAAAATCAGGTCCGGTTTTCTTGATAAATGGCTCAGCTAGTTATGATTAGAGCTACACTGTTTAGTCCTGCACTTAGGTTGGGTCTGTGTGAAGTTGTATCACCACCTAACTTAGGTTGGGTGGAACATGTTTTCAACCCCATTGAGGAGGGAGAATTCTAGTACCTAACTCTATAGGAAAGGGAAAGGGGAAGACGATAGACTCTCTCCACCCTCATCTCTCTCTCCGTTTTACACCGTCAACTCCTCCTCTATGAGCTCTCTGTGGAGAAGACACGGAAGGCGGAGATGGAGAGGTTGTTGTGAGAGTTTGGATTGTTGGGGGCAAGAGGAGGAGGGGCGGTGGTGGAGGGTGTAAGAGAGGACCTCCTTTTCTCTCTGACTTTGACATACAATCCGTCTTCTTATCCTTGCCATTGACCCAGATTGAGTTCGAATGTTACAAAATGAGCTTCAAATTGTGAGAAGATTGTCATTGGGTTCAATAGAAGGAAGCATTTTAAGGTTAAGTCTCCAAAAGGGATGATCAGAAATGTTGCCATAAGGGGTGATCATGATGGACCAAAGTATAAACTTGAAGCTACAATTGAGAAGAGCCAGAGAATCATAGCTATGCAAAAGGACTTACTTCACAAGGTATATATTTTTTTTAGTTGTTTTTAATTTTGTGTATTTTCCCTTTGTTGTTTCATTTGATAAGAGTCTGATCATGATTTAATTGCTTAAATTTGTGTGGAGGAGATTGTGGGTTTGACGATGAATTATAACTAAAATTAGGATATTTTAATTCAGTGGGATTTCTAGGTTTTCAATTTAGGGTTTTGAAGCTTTGGTTCAATTGGGGAGTGTCGGAAGGCACGAGCCAATGACTAAGGTGGCATGCCGAAGGCATGACACGGGTACACGCTACGTGGAAAATGTGCTCTCTTATACATAGTGGACTACTAAACTTGTATTTTTACACTTATCCTCATTAATTTACCATTTTACTAGCCAAATTCTAGACTATTCCAATGGAGCAAATTCAGGGATTAAATCTTCAAAGAAAACAAACAAGAGGGTAGCACCTTCTTTCCACAAGTGCAGACGTAATTAGGTTTTGCCCATTTGGGTTATAAATACAAGCCACAAAACCCACAACAAAGCATTCTCATCTCATTGTCTCTTCTCTTTTTTATGTTTTGGGTTGTGGTGGTCTGTAAATTCTTGCAAAAATTTTGGATTTTTTTTTTGCTTTTGTTGTATGAATTAGTTGTTTTTATTTTATACACCTTTATAGTGTTAGGATGGATCGTTGCATAATAAGTCGATGCTCTAGATCTGATGTCTATGAAGGTAGTTGTCACGATCCTAGGTCATGTAATTAACCTTCCCCCCTGGACAGCTCGGGCTTTTGGAAGAGTTGGTTGGTTCATGACAAAAGCATGGTAATGTGCACAAAGATGTTTTTGAGTGCACAAACAAGGTTTGTCACTTCTGAATTTGAATTGTGATTATAAATTGGTGATAAATGTGTTTGTGTGGTCAAAGAAATTTCGATTTCTTTATCATGCAATATAATTGATTCTCAAGAACTGCAGATTTTTGGTTGAGTGTAATTTGAAAGAAATTTCTTAATATCGACTTCTTTTCAATGCAAAGAAGTTAATTGTTACTGCAATTTGAATGAAATTTCTTGATAAGGCATAATTTATGCATCAAGATTGAGATTTTTGTTACTAATCAAGTAGTTTTCTGAGTCATTTGGTTCAATCAAGAAACGGTTGAATTAAGAAATGCTTTCTATATCGAGAAACTTCAATCTATTCTAAAGTTTAAAATGAAGATGTTCTGTGACTAAACGTGGTGAAGAGTTTTCTCACAAAATTAGTTTACAAATGTAGGAGAAAGACGGTTTTAGTATAACGTGGCACGGCAATGTCGGTTAAATAGGTAGTTGTGTGCATCGAGATTGAGTAATTTGTCGTGTGCATATTGAGATTTCAATTATTTTTCATACGTGTATTGAGATTGAGTTATTTGGCGTACGTGTATTGAGGTGTGTATTGAGGTTGAGGTATTTGTCGTTATTAGATTGTAGTGCTGGGAGGTGGATCTTTTAGTACTGCAATGGCTGCTCATGTTGCAAATAAGAAGTCGGACGTGGAGGTTAACATGCTTCTACGTGATCCTCATGTTTGCCAGTCTAACCACTTTAATTGGTAAGTTGCTCAGTTCACTGCAACATGTTGTGTTTCAATGTTGATGTTTTGATGATTTTAAGATATAGGATCCATACTTACAAATGTTATTGTTCAAGTTCACAGTAATCATTAATCATTAATTCAGCAAGGGGTCACTGAGGAAATTATTTAGTTGTGTTGGAAATTTTCAAGAAATTGATAAATAATATATGGAAATAGGAACAGACGAGATATAAAGAAACATGGTCAATTTGATAGAACTTACCCATGTTTCTTTGGTGTTTCTCTTTCCTATTGCTCTTCCTTATTTTTCTTCCATATTCTTCACAAAATCACGAATTTTATAATCATACTGGCAACTTGGGTATTCTACCTTAGGTAAGAATTAGTACTCCCCAGCCTTTTTTTTTTTGGAAAGTGAGCTGGGTTTTTAAGTATCCCACAACCTATCAACAAGGTGCGACCTATAGGTCAACAATCATAAGAAAGAAATCATGCCGCAGGTGGGTCTCGAACCTAGGACGTGGGGGGCAAACTCACACAACCCTAACCACTAGACCATAACACCATTGGCTACTCCCCGACCTTCGTTAACCAGATAGGTCAATGAGGATCTTCCATATGGGTAATGCACTCGATGGGTTATGGGAATTGGATCCAGGGCTTTTCTATTTCTTTCATAGAACCACATTAAGCCATTACATTATTCAATTCGATCTGGACATAGATGACCTCGATCCAGGAACCTATTCCTTCAATAGAGATTTTAGTGACTTTGATCCATATGATTCTGAAATAAGCTATTCCTTCAATAGAGATTTTAGTGACCTTGATCCATATGATTCTGAAATACACTTAAAGTTTTGTGAAATCTTTACGGTGCAGGTTGAAAAAGTTTGAAAATTCTAATCTCATATTTGTTATTTGCTTGAGCTTTCTGATTCACCACTTCTTTCCTACAATCCAATGCGAATTTCACAATGTGCACAAAAATGTGTAAGAGTCGACAACATTATCCTTCAATTTGTTTCTATAGTGTTAGGATGGATCTGTGTCTAGATCAGGTTCCCGTTTAAGAAAGAAATCTTAGCTTTGTATTGATTCCCATTTTCCTCAACGGGGCCCTTAATTGATACCAATCCAAATATGTTGAATACCTCAACAAGCGGATTGAATACTGATCCAAATATGTTAAATATCTCGACAATATGCATGTAAAAAACATTTATCCAAAAGATTTTTATTCATTATTACGACATAAAGTACTACATTACATAAACAACCAAATGTGCATTTACTAGAGTTTTAAAAGTATTATGCTAGCTACATTATTTATTTAAAAAATATAAAGAAGTCAAATGATAAGCCTTAACAAGTAAACAAAACTTCTAGTAGTTTTCTCGGTAAATGAGGGTGACACCGCACACAATGAGTGTGTGCTGCTCATTTGTCCAAATCACTTGTGACCTACTATTCAAATCACTTATTTTATGTCTTAAAAATAATTTATCATTCTACGACGCTCTTAAATTTCATTTGTCAGTTGCCTCATTTCGACAGCAATTCTAGAAAGTCTGTAATATAGCCTTTGATTTTGATAACGCCTATGCCTAGTAAAGAAGGGAAATCAACCTACTCATCAATCAAAGTGTTCAGACTTGCTTGTATTAGATGAAAACAGAGCATCAATTTAAATTTATAGAATGATAGTAGACACAAATCTCCCCCAATCACACTGCCTGTATGACCAAACCAACTTTACACAACCTTCATATATTTTGTGAAACTTCATCAAAAAGGCATGACTTGGTACTGCTCAGGTTGTATCTTAGCAATCTATCTCAAATGTCTATCTAAAATTGCTCAGGTTGTCATGTTAGGATTTAGTTTCTATCTGTGATTGTTTAGGTTGTATCTGAGCAAGCAATCCATCTATGATTGTATCTGGTTGTCATACATGCAGTGTATGATTAGAGAGTTTGTACAAAGTTGCTTGCTCATACAGACAATTTGATTGAGGGATAATTGTACCTACCATCACTCCAGAGGCTTTGTCTTCATCCAATACTTTAAATAGGAGTCTATAGTGCAATCAAGTCTGAACACATTGATTGATCAATGGGTTAGGTGCATTTCTCATTCCCTGCTAATGATGGGGTATCAGTTGATTTTCTTACCAGGCATAAGCGTTGTCAAATTAAAATCGAAAGGTATAGATGTTACAAATAGACTTTTTGCAATTGATGCTGAAATGAGACGACTGACAAATGAAATTCAAGAGCATAGTAGAATGTTAAACTTATTTTTGAGACATATTGATAAAGATGAACGCATTGGCGCTGCCAAAGAGAAAATAAAGTGTTTAAAGAGTATGTTGCACGTGTTTCAGGAGGAGCAACAAACACTTGTGCGGGGGGTGTCACCTCGGTGACTGAGAAAATCACTAGAAGTTTCGTCTACTAGTTAAGGCCTATCCATTGACTTATTTATATTTTTTAAGTAATTAATATAGTTGGCATAATGTTTTTAAAGCTCTAGTAAAGACATATGTGGTTGTTTATGTAATGTAGTGTTTTATATAGTATTAATGAATAAATGTTTTGGATAAATTTTTTCTTTACAGACCTCTTATCGGGGTATTTAACATAATAATTCTCTATTGGAAAAGTTCAAAATATTCGCACAATTTAGATCGTATTCAACTAGGGCTCCTTAAGTAAGATGTGAGCCAATACAAAGTTAACGCAACTTTCTTAAACGGGAACCCTGATCTGAACACAATTGAGTTGACAAATCTAATGTGTGTACAAGTATATTTTTCCTTTCATTTTTAAAATTTCACCTTTGGAAAAAAAAAATAACGTACAATAATTTTTCTTCTTGAAACACTAACTCGGCCAAGACTCACCAATAAGGTAACTCCACCATGTGTTTTTTGGGTAAAATACGGTGACAATTCTCCACTCGTGTACTTCCAGAGCTGGGTAAGTGATCTTCAAGGGCATCTCCCCGATCCATTCTTCTGGGTAAGTGATCTTCAATCAGATCCATAACTGCAGCAGGTGCTATCCAGGCCCACAAAATCAGAGAGCATCAAAGCAGGCAAGCAGGCAGATATGACGACCTATAGTACCATTTCTGTGCATATTACCATGCTTCCTCATAGACATCCAGAGCATAGGCTTATTGGTCACAGGTCCATCCTAACACTATAGAGACAAGTTGAAGGATAAGTTCGTCGCTCTTATATAATTCATAGTGGTCATTTACAGCAAGGGGGGGTCACTAATGGCACCATACCTGCCATAGAACGGAGCTGCTGGTGGTGGAAGCCCCTATTCTGAAGGTGGTGCGCTTTATGGCTTAGGTTTCATTCACACTGATCATGGTGTAGGCATAAAACAGTTTCTGCGTGACAACCTGCGCAGTACCAATGTTGAGGCGCTATTCAGAATCAATAATTTCTCTCTTTTTTTGACATTTTCATTTTGATCAGTTCTTTCATTTTTGTTTTCTCACTTTGCCCTAAAGTATCAGATAGCTCGTTACTAACTGGCCTTTACCATATTATATTTGGAAAATTTGTGTTGTGCAGATTATCCAACATGGGGCATGCTTAGGTCTTGGTTTGGCTGCTCTAGGGACAGCTGACGAGGAGATATGACGATGTCAAGAATGTTCTCTACACAGATAGTGGAGTGACTGGTGAAGCTACCAGTAATAGTATGGGCCTTCGTATCTTTGGGAGTGCAATTGATAAAGCAAGTGAAATGCTTGCCTATGCTCATGAGACTCGGCATGAGAAAATCATCAGGTGAAGTTAACGAACAGACAGGGATTTTAGAATGTAGGTGGCAGGAACATTTTTACGCCTTTTAGCAGTTGCTTATATGGTTCTTTTAATTTACTGCAGGGGTTTAGCATTTGGTATTGCCCTTACTGTTTATGGTAGAGAAGAACAGGCTGGTACATTAATTGAGCAAATAACTCGGGATCAGGACCCAATTTTGTGATATGGTGGTATGTATGCATTGGGTCTTGCTTACAGGGGACTGCAAACAACAAGGCCATCCGTCAGTTACTGCATTTTTCTGTTTCTGATGTGAGCGACGATGTAAGAAGGACCGCTATACTAGCTCTTGGGTTTGTTTTTTACTCCGAACCTGCGTGCTTCGCTTTCCTTTTGCTGCCCTCATAAAGTAGGCATTTCACCGTTCTCATTGGCCTTCTTTCATAGCATTTTCACACTTCGTATTTGGAATGACTGTTATGAATAAATGATAGTCTGTATAAAACTAATCCAGCTCTCATAATTGTTTGTTTTTACGGACTCCCAGGATAGTCTCCCTTCCTTAAGAATCTCCCCATGTTAGATATGGTGCAGCAATGGCAGTAGGGATTTCATGCGGAGGTACTGGCTTGAGTGAAGCCATATCATTGTTGGAACCTTTGACAATAGATGATGTTTGACTTTGTTCATCAAGGGGCTCTTATTGCTTTGGCTATGGTTATGGTTCAAATCAGTGAAGCTAGCGATTCTCGGGTTGGAAGCTTTAGGTAATACAATAATTCACGAGTCTTGACTTCTCTGTTACTATCTGTGTGCATTGCATATCTCCTCCAGTTCTTCTTATGTACCCATCTTTGCTCTATAGAAAGCAACTGGAGAAAATAATTCTTGACAAGCACAAGGATACCATGAGCAAAATGGGAGCAATATTAGCTTCTGGAATTCTGGATGCCGGTGGAAGGAATGTTACTATCAAACTTCTCTCTAGGGCCAAACATGACAGTCACTGCATTGGTTGGGTTGGCAGTATTTACTCAATTCTGGTGTTGGTACCCACTGCTTTCACTGGCCTCAATCATGAGTTTTTTGTCAAATGCTAAACCTTCCCTTTTTGAGTATACCCAGCCAACAACTCAACCTGCAACAACATCCGCAACAAAGCTACCAACTACTATTTTATCTACTTCTGCTAAAGCAAGAGTAAGGGCAAAGGGAGAAGCGGACCAGAAGGCAGCCAATGCAGCTGAGAAGTCATCTGGCGACAAGGATGGGCACTCACATGCAGGTATATATCGTGTTTGTATTTGTATCTTGTATTCTTTTTTCACTTTGTTGTGTAGTTATTTAATTTATTTATTTGTGATTCTGTCAGGTTGATAGCCCATCTTAAGAGAAGGTCGATCCTGATCCTGATCCTGAGACCTCGTATGAGATTCTAATTAACCCATCTAGGGTGGTACCTGCTCAAAAGAAATCCATAAAGTTTATGGAGGATAGTAGTAGATATGTGCCCGTGCAGTTGGCACCTTCAGGTTTTATTATGTTGAAGGACCTGAGACCAACTGAACCGGAGGTGCTTTCTCTGACTGATTTGTGGCATTTTTCTGGTAGTGTTACATGAATGGTTGCCCCAAACCTATGAGCGAGCTGGGTTTTTAAAGGATCCCATAACCTATCAACAAGGTGTGACCTACAGGTTAACATCATAATAAAGTAACTATGTCGCCAGCGGGTCTCGAATCTAGGATGTGGGGGATAAACCTACACACCCCTAACCACTTGACAATAACACCATTGGTCCTTTCATAATGTTAATTTGGTTTGTTGCTTAAAATATTTTTTTTTGGAAGGCGAGCTGGGTTTTTAAGTATCCCACAACCGGTACATCAAACATTTTCTTAATTTTTAGTGTGGTAAAAAAATTTCACTCTTACAATAACTTTTTTGTGGGTTGTAACTTGTTTCGTGTTTGCTGCTGCACCCTAATTTTGACTTGGCATCCGTGTATTGTTGACAAAATCACAGAATATAAATACGAACAAGATAACAATATATGATTTCAGAGTTTGCTGATGCAATTCAAATCACCACCACATTTTTGGCTATATAGGATTGGCATAACGTTGACAACATGCAAATTTGAGCAAGATGGAAAATATATGATTTCAGAGCTTTCTCATAAGGAAAAGGAATATGTCAAACCATATGCTCATATCAAATATTTTGAATCTCAAATCAGTCTTTGGAAAAGAAAATCAGAATCAAAGATCAACCTTGATTAACTTCCTAAAGTCCAAAGAACAAAAAGGTTATCCATCTATTCCACACACAGAAATGAAGAATATTAAAGAAAACCGATATCTTGGAAATTATATGATATACACATGAACCAAGAAAATATTTGTTACTAGATTTTGAAGGTCTTAAATATTACATACCACGATCTATGCTTCCCACTAAATAATAAGACTTAGGATGCTCGTGGACATTGTCTACTCAGCAACTTTGTTTAATATTTAAAAATGATTGTTCCGACTACAATTGTAAAATGTAATTAATAAGCAAAGAGACCAAAGACTCCATCAAAATTTACATTTTACTAACACCCTGGTTTGGTCTCTCTGCAGATTAATTACATTTTACAATTGTAGTCAGAACAGGGATGGAGTTAAAATTGCAGACAAAGGGGGGCAAACAATACATAACTATTTAACTATACAATTATTCAACTATACAAACAATATACATGACATGATTAATTCAATCGTAGCTAGCTAATTAAGAGCTTGTTTGACTTGGAGAAAAGGGAAGCAGACACAGTCGTATAAGATGAGAGTTGGCAATAAGCAGACCTCTGGCTTTCTTTCAGGCATTTTGGTTTTGAGGCAGCTGAACGGTATAGTCCAAGTCCAAGGAGTAGTTGCAGCAGTAGCTTAGATAGTGTTTCTTCTCTGGTCTGGATGGATTCAAGTAAATTTGTCGAACGATAATTTTATTTTTGGAATCCTCTTGCCTCTTCTCCTCCTGCTTTATCCGTTTGTCCGTCTCTTCTCCTCTCAAACTCACTCATGAGTCTGAGCCTCCAAGGATAACACTTATACAACCAACTCGCTCTCTTTTATCATTTTATTCTATTGTCTGTTTTCTTTTGGGCTAGCTCAGGCGAAGCATCAGCTTAGTTGAATCGACCTACGACCACTGTGTTTTTCCAACCGCCCCAAACCCAAACCAAAATGATTGCTTTTAATTATAAGAGATTAGAGAGAAAGCAAAGTTGATCAGATCCCAACCTCCCAATTAATCTAATCTATTAACTAAAAAAAAGAGATTAAAAAAAGAGAAAAAAGATGGAGTGGGATTGGAATTGGTGAGGGTAGAGTTTAAAAAAAGAATAAAAATTATTTTAATTTTTAGTGGAATCAGGAGTCAAGATTGCATACAAAGGAGGGCAATGTAAAAAAATGAGTAACTAGCGGGATGTTACCTGATATCCGCCCCTAAGTAAGAACAATCATTTTTAAATACTAAACAATGTCTCTGATTAGACAATGTCCACGAGTCATGCTAGGGAATTAGGTTTTGCATCCAAGTTTTAGAATCAGGATGATGTGGCATGATTAGAGGAGGTTTTATAAACCTCGAGATACGCATAAACACTGAAGATTTTCATCATTCTTCCAAATCATGTCACGTCATCCTGATTGCAAAAATTTAATTCCCTAGTATTATTGAATTTGATGACATTATTTATCTTTTAAAAAACAAAAAAGCTAATAAATGATTGTTTAAAATTGGAAATAAAAATAATAATAAATAAAATAAAAATAGAATAAAAGTGGGGTAGTAATATGGTAATAGGCGTGCCAAGGTGAAGGCGGCATGGTTTTAAATTTGAATTGAATAGGAGGCCTACTTTGGTAGGCGCTCCAATATCATATCTAGAGGTAAAAACAAGAAATGATTGCTTTATAAAAAATAAAACAACAAAGATTTTGGGGAAAACTATAGCAAAATGAGCTGAGTGAATCATGGATATGATATTTCAGAAGATTTGAGGCTCAACTTAGTGATAGGAGTATAGTTGCATATCAAAAATTGCATGATCACAGAATATCAATACAGATTTCAGGTTATTTCTTAATGATTTTTTTTTCCCTTTAAATTGGACTGCAATGAGGTTCATACCTTTGGTGTGTACTGTTTCTTTTGGTCTGTTAGGTCTCATTGTGCAGTCCTGTTTTCCGCTTTCCTGTTTCATCACTTTGTTAGACCAACAAAAGTTGATATGGCTTTGTCATCATCTCCATCAGATGGGTTGGGGGGTGTTGCAGAGGAAGTTCATGTGCTCGCAGTTGACGATAATATTGTCGACAGGAAACTAATCGAGAAACTCCTCAAGAACTTTCACTTTAAAGGTGCAAACACTAAATACTTTATTTCTCCCTTCCTTTTTCTTTGTTAAGTTTTCACTCTCAAACAACCCCATTATTTTGTTTCTTCCACCAAAGCCAAGAGGAATAGAGTATAGCCAACTTCTGACACTTAAATGAATGGAATTTCAAATTATATTGTTCACGACTTCTGGTCATTTCCGATTACAAATTTTCATATCAAGTTCTACCTTGTACACCTGCAGTAACTACTGCAGAGAATGCATTGCGGGCGTTGGAGTATTTGGGCCTTGGAGATAAGAAAGACACTGGAGAAAGCAAGGTAAGTCGTGCAATAATCCTTTTCTTCTCAAGAACTTTTCTACTATAGCTATACCTCAACAAAAAAATTTCCCGGTAACAATTAAAATTCTATAGACTCAATGGGCAGAACACGTGGTCATTTACCTCCTTTAGGGATTATTTTCCGACCAAATTGTTTCACAAAGTAATTCTTTTTCGTCTCTTTACTTGCAGGAAATAAAGATAAGTATGATAATCACAGATTACAGCATGCCAGGGATGACAGGATATGAACTTCTTAAGAAAATCAAGGTGACTCGTAGTTGTAAATCATCCTTATCGTTATAATTGATAGATTGATAATGAATATTAAGATACAACATATTGTGATCACATATGTAATAATACTGAAATTACCTTGGATATCTACCTATTTTAGGTTGACTTTCTAACTGTAGAATTTTGAAATAAGGTCCAAGGTAAAACGGTCTCATTAAAAGCTAATCAAATCTAGAAGATAGCATCAACTCGATTATATATGATGATACATACACCTTGTAAAACAATCCATTCCTAGATTCATTCTCTAGCTACAATCATTTTTTTAATTAATTAATTTGGTCACAGAGCCTGACTAATCACCCACTGATATATTTTAAGAATTTGTTCTAATTGTGTTCGCATGATGATCTAACTCTCAAGTTTTCTTTAATCAGGAGTCATCTACCATGAAGGAGATCCCAGTAGTGATAATGTCCTCAGAGAACATACCAACGCGAATCAACAAGTAATCACTTATCACCTAGTATTTTCTTTACTTACAGCAAATATGATAATATGTATATGAACTATTGGTATGGTATTAATGTGCTTGAATCCTATTTGTCAAATTAATAGATGCTTGGAGGAAGGAGCCCAAGAGTTCATGTTAAAACCAATCCAGCAATCAGATATGAACAAACTGAGGTGTCAAATGTCAAAACTCTGCAAATCTTGTAGCGGAAGAATCTGCCTCGGGAGATAGAATGACAAGGGTACAATATATGAGGGCAGACATTCATATAAAGGTCATTTGCTCGAGTTGATGCCTGGCAATTCTTAGAGATGATAAAGTACAGATGAAGGGTGAGAGAAACTTGTACTACAAGAATTATGCTTTAATTAAGAACCCGTCTAAGGTAGTGGAAAAGAGAGAGAGAGAGAACATTGTAATGGAAAAGATGATTTATTAACTTTTTTCCTTATTCATGTCCCTTATTTAGTATATTTTGAAGACATTACCAGTTAATATACATCCAAGTCGTATAGTATATATCATCAAGTTCCGATCGAACCCCTGAGATTCAAGGGAATCTTTTTTCATCAACTGTCAAAATTGAACATCATACCTTCTTTGCAGAATTGTGTTCAGATGCTTCCTTAAGAACCTTCTGCACACACAGTAGCTTAAGTACGTAACTCTCAAGCATCACCTGATAAGATGTCTCCTTATTGTGGTTCCCCTCGCTTCCAATATTCCCTTTCTCAGCAAGAATGCATTCTTTTCCTGCATTTACTAGAAAGTTAATTTTATCTGTATTGCTGCAAATGTTAGGTGTAGTTCAACAATAGAAACATCAGGGTAAAGCTTAAGAAAAAACACCTTTACTCCCAATTTGAGATAGTAACTGCATGTGAGCTTCAATTTGACATCTGAAAAAAAAAATGAAAACATATACAGTGCATAAATGTTTTAAATGATTTGAGTCTTCATCTACTGCCCCCATGAGGCAATAGAGAAGTAGCCCCTTGTCCAATATATATTTGCCATGTTCTTCTCTCACATTTTGTATGGTGAAGTGAATTGAAATGCTGCTCTACAGCCCCTTGTGGGCTGCAAAACATGAAGTATTTTGAATAATATAGGAAGGGGAAAAAAACCCGAAGGACAAGAGGTAAAGGATCAATTACCTCTCAGCACCGGTACGAGACTCAGGCTTGTCATTAACCTTCTTTAAAACCGATAAAGTCTCTTCTGAATGTCCAGAAGAATCTTGTGCTTGTGTGATTGGCTTCTCAGTTAGCTCTCTGCAGACATCATCATTTGCTTCCATGCATTCACCAGAGTCATCGTTGGTACCTGGAACATCCACTGTCTTTCCACTTCCCACTTTCTTTTCGACAGAAACTTCTTTCTTAAGATCATCAGGAAAATTTCTATGATTAGCTGGCTGAGATCCTGATTTATCTTCACCCTCTGCAGTAAAATTTTCCTTTTCAGAAACATCAGGAGTGTTTAAACCTCCCTGAGAATGACTAGCATGAGATGATTGTGAAGGGTTGCCATCTGTTCTGGAAGCTTGAGATATATCTGGCTTTCTTGACTTTGATCCTTTATTTGTGACAGTGGATGAATCATATGTATGCATGTGACTGAATGATTGAGGGAAAATAAATTCTTTAGAGAAGTTGCTTGGAGTAGCACACTTGACGGAAGCATAAAGTCTGGACTTTTTACAAGATGTGTCTGTTTCAGGATATTCATTGCGCTCTGCAAGTTCACCAAATAAATCCTCTGACCAGCCCTTGGGTTCCACTAACACCAACTCAGATTCTGCAGTTATTTGAGGAGAACAAAGACCAGAGTCTAAATAAACGGAAGTATATCCTCCATCAGGTAACCAACTATCTGATTCCAAATCCTTCTGGACCTTGGAAAGCTCATTTGTGTGACAGGATGGTCTGCTCACTGATGTATTTCCCATCCTTCCATACTTTCTGGATCTTGTCTGATCATTCCCTCGGCTAAACTTATCACTGTCTTTATACCATGTTTCTTCTGCATAAAGATTCTTTCCAGCTTTTTTCTTGCCCAGGAAACTGCTACTAGGTTTTCCCATGCTTTTTCCCAATCCCATAGAGTTCATTACTGAATATGTAGCTGTGTCCCCCCTCGCTAACAAGAACAAGGAAAATTAGTCTGTTCTTTCAAAACAATTTTTGTTGAAACCCTTAAATCCATGTTGTAATTAATAACAGCAACCTGCAGTTGATGAACATGATTCTTCACTGCAAAGGAAGGATGAAAGATGAGAATAATTTCAGAATAACTTGAGTCATGAGAATACTTCCAAAAAAATTAGTACTTCACAAACTTACCTCGATGAGCTCACGTTGTCATTTCCATCATCTGCGACAAAATGAGACCAAGTTGGTGGGTTGAAATTCAGACTTCGATCCACTCTAGGATACCTGCTTAAAAGGAGGATCCACTTAGCCTACAAACTTGGTTGACTAAATGATCCATCAGCACGTGTACAATACCTTGTAGAACTGGATTTTATGAAGTTGTGGTCTTTTTCTGCTGCTAGGCACTTGTAAACTGGGGCATATAACTCTAATTGCACAGTCAATAATAGAAACTCATTAGATTCCTTGGATAACTACCAAGAAAGCAGGATGTAACAAGAGCCAAATGAAAATTTTAACTGATGCAAAAAGACAGCTAAGAGGGGTAGGGGAAACAAACTATACTACATGTTTAAAGTTCATTTAAAATGGTGCAAGGTGCAGTATGATGTAGAAAGTCACATTCCATGGGTACATACTGGGGTTTGTCGGGTGCGGGGTGAGGGGGTGGGATTATGAACATGGTTGAGCTCAATATCATCCAATGAAACAATCAGCACTAAAAAGTGCATCCATGTGCAACATTTTTTATGCCTATCAGGGGTTTTCCATAGATTAGCAAGGTTCCACATTAAGATTGGTACTTAACAATATTTATTTCCTAATTTTCAGCTATATATTCCATGACATCTTTATAAAATGACTAACGAGCCATTTTTTAGGGTACCAATAAACACCTTCGGCAGAGTTCGGACCCTGGGACTTGTGATACAGCCGCCACAAATCTAACGGCAGAGCTAGTAACTCATTGGCAACGATCAACGAGGACTGCTACAAGAATGGATGTTTCATTCAAGATGCCCAACATGTTCTAGTATTTTCTTACTAAAATTTGGTGTCCAACCCTGGTAAGTGGTTTCGGGTGTACGACCAAACCCACTAATACAAATTGGACCCACAACTCTTTTTGAAACTAGGTCTCCTTGTTCATGGGATTTTAATGTTGCAACTCACAGGATAAGATTTGCTAAGAAACAAATATAAATGGCTCTATAATTAGGATTTGTTTATCCGAATTCAGTGGAAAGTATGTGAACGAGATTGAGAAAACCAAAAGCAAGTGTATTCTCTCTTGGATAAACTATATATAGTATACAATAGTGATGTAAGTAGTACTAACAATATTATGGGTTAGTTTAGCATTATTAATATTAAGAATAATTGGGCCAATCTAGTAGAACCCAAAATAGTAGTTAGAGCATTTATTATCCAATTAGGGTTAGGTTTGTTAGGTTGCCAGAGAAGATATGACAATTATAAATAAGGCAAGGTTCTTCATTGTTATTAGGTTGATGATTGAAAAAATAATACATTCTTATTAGTTTTCAATTAGCCTTTATCATAGTTATTTCGATTCTTGTTCGTTATTTCAACTATTGCTTCGTTTATTTCAATTTATTGTTTCGTTTATTTTAATTTATTCCTTAGTTTTATAATTGGTATAAAAGCCGAAACTCTCCTTTTTGTATAAGCAAACCAAATTAGACAAATACACAAAAGAAAAAGCTTAGAAGATGACAGAAGAAGATTGGAAAAACCGGATCAAGAAATTAATATAGATAACCTTAGAGATAGTAAAGGCAATGAAAGAGAAGATGCAGGGGATGCAACTAATTATCACAAAATTTATGGCAGGTAACGAACACGCGCAAGGAGTGACTGTTGGTCCCCAGACAACACCACATGGCCCCTCCCCCTCCTCCAGCAACACAGGCGGCAACACCACACCGGTTTGGAGTCGATCGAACAACACCGCACAACCCCCTATCGAACCACATTCTCTCCCAACAGGTGGCTACCTACTCAGCCCCCAACGTCACAACCCCCACCACATTTTTTTTATCTCTTAACCCCTCCCACCCCAGATGCCGCCGGTTGGGTTCGACCCTGTGACCTAGTGATACCATTCACTACTACTCAACCACTGAGTCATCACACCTTTGGCACAACTCTCCTCACGCACACAACAACTTTATTTGTGTTGAAATTTTGTAGGAAATGCACTTCATAGTGGTGAGGACAATTTGGGTTGAGTTATTTACACCCCAACCAACATTTAGTTCCACTACATGGTTATAAATTCTCTTTTAATGAGGATCAAGATATTTGCAGCCGAATGAATGGACATATGTCACCACAAGGATATTTGCAGCCAAACATTTTTCTTGTTATGATGCTGCAATTATTCACCACTACAGGATAAATAATGTAACACTGCATAACAATGTTTATGATCCAATTTGGGAATGAAAATTTTTGAGAGAAAGTTTGCACACAACTTTCAAATCAAGCAGTGGATCTACTTCGAGCTCAGGATTCCTATTGGACTTTATATTTGGTGCCACATTTTTCATTTAACTCTTTGGGGTACAAGCAACTACAAAAGCAAAGTACGAGGTCAACTTCTGTTTGTGCATTGCGCTATGTGTTCCTTCACCGATTGCTTGTGTTCATCGAACTTTTTCAACCTCAAGCTCAAGGATGAGCTTTAATCTGGGGAGGTTGATGTAAGCAGTATTAGCAACATCATGTGTTAGTTTAACAATATTAATATTAAAAATAATTGAGCTTATTTAATAAAAGTCCAAAATAATAGTTAGGACATTATTAGCCAATTAGGGTTAGATTTGTTAGTTTGTCAAAGAAGTTAGGACAATTATAATAAGGCAAAGGTTGTTCATTGTAATTATTTGGTTGATGATTGAAAGAATAGTATTTTCTTATTTATTTTCAGTTAGCTTTTATCATACTTATTTTGATTCTTGTTTGTTTATTTCGATTATTGCTTCATTTATTTCAATTTATTGTTTAGTTTATTTCAATTTCCTTAGTTCTATCAAATAGCATGTGACAACTTATTCATAAAGTGTAAGAATATAACAATTGCACTTCACTACGGACTATGGTCTAACAATATGCATATATTTAGGAGACTCATCTTCATTTGGATGCCAAGGTTCCTAGAATCACATTTTAGATAGCTTTATAAAATATAAAAGAATCATGGCTCTTTTGAGTCATTAATGAAATTGGTCTCTCTTTCTCAATGAATAAATAACTAAATAAAATGAAAGAAAAAACCAACCCTTGAACTTGTCACTAGGATCCATTTTGTGGCCATTTGTTCTCTTACTTCGGAATTACAATTTAGCTCCTGCTAATTTATTTATTTTTTAAATAAATTATATTGAGCAATGGAACAATGAAAGAAACATGTTTACAGGTTCATCCTCTACTTCACACCCTGACAACCACTTCCACTTCCATTCCCTACAAACAAGAGATCTATCCCAAACCACCAACCAAAGAAAGAATGCCACTGGCACAATTCACTAGCTCAAATGAATATTATCATAAGGATATCGCAGTTGTGCCTATTAGCTGCTGTGAATTGATCAAATTAGTTACGAATGTGTTGGATGGATCAAAACACAGTTTTATCAATCACATATTGGAGAGCTACCACACTTGTACAGTTCAGCTATTTTTTCTAGTTAATACTTTTTATCCACATCCAGTTTCCTATCTTCACCGACTCTCTTCTAAGGTTATCAAGGATCTCTCTCCTTTTATGGCGCCTGTTTAAACTTTCTCTCAGGCTTCCGAAGGTGTGTATAGGTTATAATTCATAGTGATGAGCCCTCATTTGCTTCTCTAAATTAGGAGGTTAGCAAAAAAAAAATCTAATTGTTTTCACTTTTTACCTCTTACATGTTGAAGGATGTTGTCAACGACCTTGGTTTTCCTCACACAAAATAGGCTGCAGTACGTACTAAATTTCATCAATGCTAACTTGGATCATAGTATCCATTAGTTCACAAATTACTACTTCCAAGTCACAATCTACTAGTAAGTCACAATCATCTCAATCCTATATATATATCCGGTGGGATCCAGGGACAAAAAAAGTAGCACGCTATATTTATCGTCGAATAACATATAATCCAACAGTTTAGATTTAGGATGAGTTGTCACCTAATAACTAACTAATGGTGAATCCAAGCCGAGCCGGATAGAATTTAAAGGTCTCAACTTATAAGGAGACTAATAGCTTGTCAAACTACCTTCTCTTTCCCCCTATTTTCTCTCCAACTCTTTGATACAGTGAAAAAAACACAAAAGCAAAAGAAAAATTAATTCAAACTATAAAAAAAAAAAAAAGATTTTCATATTTATGTGAGCATACCATTATCTGTATTGCTGACTATAATTTAATCAATTAATATTTGAATTTTGAACTTGTTATAGCAACATAGAAATCGCCTAACTTTTTTTTTTCTTTTGTGTTTTTTTTTTCACTATATGTAGGGAAAAATAGGGGGAAAGAGAATGTAGTGGGGTTTCACAAGCTATTAATCTCCTTATAAGTTGGGACTTTTAAATTATATCTCTCGCTCCGCTCCACTATTAGTTAGTTATTAGGTGACCACTCATCCTAAATTTGAACCGTTGGATTATATGATATCCGACGTTATATATTGTGTATAACTTTCTTTCTGATAAATATTTGTCCCCGGATCCCATATACATATATATATTAATTTTTTTATATATATTTATATTTCCTCATTGACAAGAATTTGGTTGGCCTCTTAACTAACTTAAATGTTGAAGTACCAAAACTTTACTTTGTAAGTACACTGACACAACATTCTAACATTCAAAAACTTAAATAGAGCAACTTAAACATATACTTCTCTTTACAGAAATATTTTCAACAAAATTTCATGTAAAAGTTTACCTAAATTTTCCTTCATCCCAGTCAAAATTTATTGCTAAGCGAATTTTATAAAATAAATTGTGAGTTCCACCAACAGAAAGAAACTACCAAGTTAATATTCGTGAGAAACAGTGTATATGTAGATATCCGAAAAGTATTAGAATGTAATATACTATGGACATAATGATAAAAGTATGTGAGTTATTGGGCATAAGTAATTAAACTTAATAATACTGATAAATAGAAAGCACCTGTAATATCAAAATCACCCTGTACTTCAGCCAAAAGATCCCTGCATGGATATAAGACTATAGTCAGTTGGTCACAAAGACGAAGATAGCTGTAGCCACATAGAAAACAAGTCACATTTTTAATAACTCACATTCCGTTCGTCGGATATGAATCCTCAATAGAAAAGTCCGTATCATAGTGTTTCTTACTCCCAAAGAAGTCAGTAGAACTGCTATCCATGTTATATGCTCGATCCTTCCAATCCACATCATACTCGAGAGGGAAATTTTCATCTGGGAAGCCAGGCTTAGCTGGCAATATTTATTCAGATGCATTTAGAATGAATAGTGCACAGAGAAGTCAGAATTACAACTATGTACAGATCCTGGTGAGGATAAATGATTGGCCCAGTTCTTTCATGTAATATTAAATAGTGCAACTTAGATTTACACCATGGGTTTTAAGGTGATTTAGTTATTGTTTGATGAAAAAAATTTCAAGAGTCCTGCTAAAACATTGTTAGCTACAGAAAATTTTGCCTCTTCTCTTTCAACAATGATGTGATTCTGACTGTCGAAGATACAACAGTGAGTGAAGAAGATAAAGTCATCATTTTGACTATTTCAAACTAGAAGGATGTTTGGGTGGATGAGGAATGGGGCAGTACCAAATACCAATCTACCAAAAAGAAGGGGCATAAAGTCACCTTTCAGATGACACCATTTCACACTGTACGATATATGCTTTCTTGTACAGGATGAAATTATGCCTCATATCTGTCTAGGCATACTTGTATTCTAATTCTCATGAACTATGAAAATATAACGTGAAGGTGGTAAGTGATAAAAACAAAGTACCTACAAGGAAACTTACACTTCCATGGCCTAGTGTTCTTCATATTACCGGATGGATATTCCTCGTAGCCAGAAAAGTCGTAAATTTTACAACCATGGGAATCTACTGGTTTACATCCTTTTCCAGTCAAATTACTGCTCCTTGAATGGCTGAAGTAATCGTCCTTGTTTCTTGAGTTGAGAGGTAACTCCAAAGCATTGCCACATAGCGGCATATCAATATCATGTATCACAGTATTCTGCATTGAGTACACAGCTTTAACTTGTCTTAGCCAAGAGACCCCACAAGAAAAAACAAAAAAAAAACAAAAAAACAAAAAACTTGTGATATGTAACTACTGAGCAAAGGTTACTTAAAGCAGTTCCAAAAGTAAACGAAACTTACAAACAGCACCTTGAACATTAGCTATTGCATATATTTCTATGCTCTACATTTTCTTTGTAGCTTTTTTCCATGTTTAGCAAAAAAGGCACAGGCTGTGTAAGTGCAAGAGAACTCTGTAGAGAGAAGTTAGAGGTAGCTACAACCAATACCTAGTTGGTAAAGGGTTTTTATGGTGAAGTAGCTAGTCCCCAGTATCCCCACTTGATATTGTTGTTTTAAGTGACTGCACTCTCCTTGTCAACTTCACAGATTAATTTGTTGTATCTCATCCACTGGCGACCATCAACGAATTATGCTGTCACTTGTTTCTTGGATGTAGATTGGTTAAACCATATTCAGTTTGGTTCTTGGTTGCTTGCTTCCATCTGAGGAGGTTTGATTACTTACTTTTGCAAAGTAGAAAAACAAGTTATGACCGCTAGGTTGCTCTACAATGACATGGGTACCTTGCCGATGTTTGACACCAAAATAACACAGTGACTAAAACATCCAACTAGACAGGAACATGCCCAGACATGACGGTATTAATTTTTTTATATGACACATTTCAAAAGATTATTCTTGTAACATACCAATTAGTATCTTACCATGGTCCATAACACTAAAAACATGCATAAATAACTTAGAACCTTTGAAAGATGTATGGAAAAAAAAATCATATAATCATGGGGTGTCCATTGGAGTGTCCAATCATGTTCCTTGTTGCATAGGTGCCAATTAATAAACAATAAGCTATGGTTACTCATCCTGAGTACCTGTAGGCTGTATGTAGAGCAAACTATTCGTAAAATGATATGGGTGACAGGCTCCATCAAGGGATAGGTGTCAATGTTTGTCATCCTGACAAGTTACTCCAACAGGTAAGCAGCAATCTCCATGGGCTTTCACACTTTTACAACCCACATACACTTCCTATCAGGTTGACCAATCATATTGGTATAACAAACTGTTTTTGTTATATGTTCCAAGTTGTACATGCATGAGTTGCATACTCTAACCATTTTTAACGAACCTAAGGAGATCAACTATTTGGGACTCTTATGCAACATGCACTAGCAAAGTATGACATAGACTGATAGACCCTCAGCAGTTTACAAGACGTATCAAAGGCGCAGACATAAGCAAGGAGTTGTAAGCAATGAAGGCCAGAAGCTTGTTTCAGAATAAAGCTTGTTTCAGAATAAAGATCAGGAATTGCTAAAGGAGCAACAAAATGTCAAAGTAGTATGGTTGGCAGTCAGTTATTCTGCTGTCAATAAGCCTGTCAATGTTCTGTTAGTATAATAGTCTGTAATCAGTAAGGGCAGTCAGTTAGATGGGCAGGGGGGCATTCAGTTAGGTTAGTTAGGTTAGCAGACTGTCAAACAGTCTGTAATCTGCAAGAGTTTGTTGCAAATGTAGAACTCATATATAAAGAGAGAGATGTGTAGATGGAAAGGATTCATTCAGTCTGTAAACATTGAATTGTACTGAGCATTTGCTCTCTGGAGATTTCAGGTATAGAGTTTGTTGCAAATGTAGAACTCATATATAAAGAGAGAGATGTGTAGATGGAAAGGATTCATTCAGTCTGTACTGAGCATTTGCTCTCTGAAGATTTCAGGTATCTCGAATCACCTGTATACAATATATTACATAATTCTTTGATTGTTCTCTCTATATACAGTCAGTATTTTCTGCTCTTAATGTTCAAGTTAGCAATTCATATCAAATTGGTATCAGAGCATTGATCTGGGATGACAGGGAAATCAGTAAATCAGGTAAACACTACTAATGCGACAGCAAGATTTGAATTGTTAGAATGATTGGTTGAAACAGTGCAGCAGGAAAATGTTTCGATCAGGGGAGATCTTAATACTATTGTGCAGAAATTAGAGCATTTAACAAAGTTGTATAGGAATCTTCAAAGATGGCTCGTTCGTCAGATCATCCCAAGGAAACCGAAGGTATGATTTTAAGACCTAAAGCAACCATGATGGAAGAAAGGGGTGGTGCTCATGGCCACAGACCTGAAAACAGATTTAGAAGATTGAAAATGCCAGTTTTTGATGGGATTAATCCGGATGGTTGGATCTTGAAAGCGGAGCGTTTTTTTTCAATTACAACAATACACTAATGAAGAGATGTTGGAGGCTGCGGTAATTGGGTTTGAAGGGGATGCATTGATTTGGTATCAATGGGAGCATAAACGGAGACCGATCTTGTTATGGGAGGAATTAAAAAGATTGCTTTTGTTACAATTCCGAACAACAGCCGATGGAACATTATACGAGCAATTTTTAGCACTCAAACAAGAAGGGGGTGTAAATGATTATCGACGCAAATTCATTACCCTAGCATCTCCGTTAAATCAGCTGTCTGAGGAGATTTACTTAAGCAAATTTGTCAATGGGTTGAAGCCACAAATCAAAGCTGAAATCCGGATTATGGAACCACAGTCGTTGGGCCGGGCTATGATTTTAGCCCAACGCATAGAGGAAAAACACCAAATGTTCGGTTTAAACAGGGGAGGATTCGGATCGGGCCCAAGCCCATTTTCAGGACGATTTAGGGTTAAAGAAAACCCCAAATCTTTTGAAGCAGGGAAGCCATCGCCAACAGAAGGCGATTTCATCGCAAGAAGAGGAGAAACAGATTGGGGAAGAGGGGGTTTTCGAAGGCTCAGTGAAGAGGAATTAAGGCAGAAACGAGAGAAGGGTTTGTGCTTTCTATGCGATGAAAAATTTGGGCCAGGTCATCGATGTAAGAGGAAGGAACTCAGCGTATTGATTTCTCAAGAGGAAGAGATCTTGGAGGAAGAAGATGGCAGGGACGATGACGACCATGGGGTTGAATTGGAAGCAGCTGAGGTAGATGGGAGAGTGGAGATCTCCCTGAATTCAGTGGTGGGTTGGACGACACCCAAAACTTTGCGGCTCAAAGGGAAGATCGGGGATCAAGAAGTGGTAGTCCTGGTGGATAGCGGGGCAACACACAATTTTATTACCAGCAGCTTGGTGGAGAAGCTTGGGCTGAAGATATCCCCAACCGGTTCTTATGGGGTGACTATGGGGACTGGAAAAACAGTGAAGGGACAAGGAGTGTCTAAGTTGGTGACGCTGAAACTTCCAGAGATCGTGGTCGAGGAGGAATTTTTACCCTTGAATCTGGGAAGCTCAGATGTTATTCTGGGAATTAAGTGGCTGGCAACGCTGGGGGTAACTCACACAAATTGGAAATCCCAGATCATGAGGTTCGAAATTGGGGGAGTCACCAAAACTCTAAGAGGAGATCCAACCTTGGGGAGATCCTTGGTGTCTTTAAGAGCGATGTGGAAGTCTATTTGTCAGGAAAAACAGGGTATACTGATTGAATTGGGCACATTAGATGATTCTGGTGAAGATAACAGTGTTGGCAGGGAAGAAATTGGTAAGGTTTTAGAGAAATTTCAGGAAGTGTTTGGTATCAATTAGGGGTTACCACCAATAAGGGGGCATGAACATGCTATCTGCCTGAGAGAAGGGGTTCCTCCTGTTAATGTAAGGCCTTACCGATATCCACAATTCCAGAAAGATGAGATCGAGAGATTGGTTCAGGAGATGATGGCTTCAAGAATTATCCGACCTAGTAAAAGCCCGTTCTCAAGTCCGGTACTGTTAGTAAAGAAGAAAGATGGGAGTTGGCGGTTTTGCGTCGATTATCGGGCTTTAAATAAGGAAACTAACCCTGATAGATTTCCTATACCAGTCATCGATGAGTTGCTTGATGAGTTACATGGGGCTAGTTGGTTCTCTAAGTTGGATTTAAAATCCGGATATCATCAGATTCGAATAAAGAGGGCGATGAGAGCAAGACCGCATTCCGCACCCATGAAGGTCATTACGAGTTTTTGGTCATGCCGTTCAGGCTAACAAATGCTCCGGCAACATTTCAGGCCTTAATGAATGAGATATTCAAGCCGTATTTGCGTAAGTACGTTCTAGTATTTTTTATGATATTCTCATTTACAGTACAAGGTTAGAGGAACATTTGGAGCATCTTGCAACTGTGTTATCACTGTTAGAAAGGCATCAACTGTACGCCAACAGGAAGAAATGCGATTTTGGTAAACAGGAGCTGGCATACCTTGGGCATGTAATTTCTAATCAAGGAGTCTTGGTCGACCAATCCAAAATTTTAGCTATGATTGCTTGGCCAACATCGAAGAACGTCACTGATTTGAGAGGATTCCTAGGGTTGACAGGTTATTATCGAAAATTTGTTCAGGAGTATAGCACGGTGGCATGGCCACTGATTCAGTTGTTAAAGAAAAACAATTTTGGGTGGAATTCGAAAGCTGAAGCAGCATTTCAGGCCTTGAAACAACAGATGACAGAGGTTCCAGTTTTGGCTATGCCGTATTTTTCAAAGGTATTTGTAATAGAGGTCGATGCGTCGGGTTATGGGTTGGGGGTCGTCTTAATGCAGGATCAACGACCCATTGCTTATTTCAGTCTGGCCTTGGGGCAACAAGCGAGGCAGAATTCAGTTTATGAAAAAGAGTTAATGGCCATTGTGTTCGCCATCGCAAAATGGAGATCGTATTTGCTGGGAAAAAAATTTATAATACACATTGATCAGAAGAGTTTAAAATTCTTGTTGGAGCAAAGGGTTGTTGGGGCGGACTATCAAAAATGGATCCTCAAGCTTATGTGTTATAATTTCGAAATTCAATACAAGGTGGGAAAAACAAATATTGCGGCTGACGCTTTATCTAGAATGCGGTTAGATCCAGAGTTTGAATGTTCGACACTAGTATTGCCTCAATGGCGAGATTGGGAGAAGTTAAAAAAAGAGCTTGAAGCGGATGAACATATTCGACAAATCAGAGATGCGTTACAGGCTGATAGCACGGCCTATAAGGGATTTGAAGTGCAACAAGGACTGCTCTTTTACAAAGACCGGTTAGTTTTATCTCGAACCTCTTCCTTTCTTCCTATCATCTTTGAGGAATTCCATAGCTCTCCTATGGGGGGTCACTCTGGGGAAACTAAAACATATCAAATGATGGCACGGGAAGTATATTGGTTGGGAATGAAATCAGAAATTGCTCGACGAGTGGTTGAATGTGAAGTCTGTCTGAGAAACAAATATATGGAACGTCCCCAGCTGGGTTGTTGCAGCCAATACCTTTACCCACTCAGGTCTGGGAGGAAATTACAATGGATTTTATGAAGGGGTTGCCTAAATCAAATGGAGTGGATACAGTTTTGGTGGTAGTGGATCATTTGAGCAAGTACGGCCATTTCATAGGACTTCGACATCCTTTTACTGCTGAGGTAGTAGCTAAGACTTTCATTCAAGAAGTGGTAAGACTTCATGGGGTTCCTCTTTCGATTATTACAGACAGGGACAAAATTTTTCTCAGCCAGTTTTGGAAGGAGATATTTCGTTTGCAAGGGACCGTATTCAAGCAAAGTACCGCGTACCACCCCCAAGCCAATGGGCAGTCCAAGGTGGTTAACCGTTGTTTAGAGACTTATTTGCAGTGTTTTGCTTCCAGCAAACCCAAACAGTGGATGAAATGGTTGATGTGGGCAGAATATTGGTACAATACCACCACTCATTCTTCCCTGGGTTGCTCTCCTTTTAAGGTTCTTTATGGCAGAGACCCTCCAAAACTGTTAAAAATTGATTCAATGAGTACGAGGGTGTCATCTGTGGAACAAATGTTACTGGACAGAGATGCTGCTTTGGATGACTTGAAGATGCACTTACTCCAAGCACAACAAAGGATGAAAAGACAAGCCGATTTGTCTAGGAGGGAAGTTGTTTTCTCGGTGGGTGACATGGTGTTGTTAAAATTGAGACCGTATTGCCAACAGTCCCTGGTAAAGCGAGGCAATCAGAAATTGGCTGCGCAGTATTACGGTCCGTATAAGATTGTGCACAGGGTGGGTCAGGTAGCCTATAAATTGGCGCTGCCCGCAGATTCACATATTCATCCTGTTTTTCATGTCTCCCAGTTACGTAAAGCCTTACGCGATGGCATTTCATCCTCAAACCTGACTCGCCAGTTAAGCACTGATTTAGAGTTAATTGTAGCTCCAGAGAAAGTGTTGGATGTCAGATCTCCATTGCTGAATAGCAATATTTGCCTCAGGAAGTGTTAATACAGTAGAAAGGCTTACCGAAATTTGAAGCAACTTGGGAGGATTGTGAGTTGCTACGAAATCAATTTCCTCAATTTCACCTTGAGGACAAGGTGCGTGTTTTGGGGGAGGGAATTGATAGACCCTCAGCAGTTTACAAGACGTATCAAAGGCGCAGACGTAAGCAAGGAGTTGTAAGCAATGAAGGCCAGAAGCTTGTTTCAGAATAAAGATCAGGAATTGCTAAAGGAGCAACAAAATGTCAAAGTAGTATGGTTGGCAGTCAGTTATTCTGCTGTCAATAAGCCTGTCAATGTTCTGTTAGTATAATAGTCCGTAATCAGTAAGGGCAGTCAGTTAGATGGGCAGGGGGGCATTCAGTTAGGTTAGCAGACTGTCAAACAGTCTGTAATCTGCAAGAGTTTGTTGCAAATGTAGAACTCATATATAAAGAGAGATGTGTAAATGGAAAGGATTCATTCAGTCTGTAAACATTGAATTGTACTGAGCATTTGCTCTCTGGAGATTTCAGGTATCTCGAATCACCTGTATACAATATCTTACATAATTCTTTGATTGTTCTCTCTATATACAGTCAGTATTTTCTGCTCTTAATGTTCAAGTTAGCAATTCATATCATAGACACACTTATTCAATAAAAACACAGAACACGGTAGATTTTCAAGGTCTTATATCTATTGCTTTGTATCATACCTATGGGTCAATGAAATTGGTCATTCTTACAAATGGACCATAAAATGTTTAAAACAGTCCACAAGAGCAGAGTGTAACAATAATAATAATAACAACAACAACAACAACAACAACAACAACAACAACAACAACAACAACAACAACAACAACAACAACAACAACAACAACAACAACAATAATAATAATAATAAAATCAGAATGGTTCTCACCAGTTCAAGTTCAATGTCTTGCGTAGTGTAATTATTATTCTTGGATGACTGATTTGGCCTCACTGGTTTACCCGGTAAAGAACAACCACTAGAAAACCTTACAAGGAAAAGAAATGGATTAGCTACATAAAAAGTACCCGACATAACAGGTACATCACAACAGAACTGATGGTGCTCCATGAGCATGTTCTGATCAAATGAAAAAGAAAATTTTCAAAAAAAACAAAATGAAGAAAATGGCAGAATCCATCTGGAACATAGCAAATGGTCAAGATAATTTAAGCATCTTCCAACCAAACTCCATCATCTAGCAAACATGATAAAGATTACGGCAGCATGTGATGTAAAAGGCATCACAGTAGATGACCATAAGAAGGATCAATATTGACAACAGCAGAAAATAATTTTCCTCACAATCCTCTGGATGATGTGATCAGTATAACATGAAGAAGTACATCATTACTCCTTATCAAATGCAAACGTGTGAAATGGAAGAGAAATGTCCCGCCACTGTAAATATTCACAATCTACATAATTCATCTCTCATCAATCTACCACGTGCTGTAATGGTGGCATAAACTTTGAGACCTTGCTTCTTTGAAATGGCAACAAAATTTTGCTATCTAACAATATTCAACCTGAGGTGAATTTTCTTCAAGATCATTGATATGAAAACGCACATAGTTAAATTGTTGTTTACATCCAGGCAATGCAGTTTACCTTCCAGGTCGCTTGGGTGAATGAGCTGGTGTTCCCATTCCCACTTTACCTAAACCTGACAAGAAAAACCTAATTATTAATTAAACATACGAAATATAGGAAAAGAAAGTCACAAATAATCTTATCTTTTCTGACTTGGTTGTGACCAATGGTCAGAAACCTAAAAACACATGAATTTGAATATTTTATTTTTAAAACATTTTCTTACATCTTCCAGGAACTATTGTATTCGGTCTTTGCTTCCTTTTTTCTAAACGTAGCATGAGTATGAAAACTTAAGGTTAGAAACCTCTTAAGATATGTTTGATGAGCTGAACATTTTATTATGGAAAATGCTTCATTTCTGTGAAATCCAGCCTAAAATGGTTTGTTGGGCGAGTATGAAAGACATTTCCATGGACGCTTTGGGCTCAGTGGCTCACATGCTTATCAAATTCCAGGAGTAGTCTATTTGCAATGAAACTCTGAAATTTTTGCCGTTCCGCTAAAATTACCAATTCCATGAAACTGGAGTAGTGCAAACAAACATAAGCATAGCCTTAAAGAAAATAAAGGCTGGCAAGTGGCAACCAAACAAAAAAAAAAAAGGTCATTGTTCTAGAAAATGTTAAAGTAATCATACATAAATCTTAAATTCATGGGACACTAGTAGAATAAATAAATAAGATTTGTCAACTTGGCTTCATCTTTGCAACAATACCATGTATGTTGAAGTTTGTGTGTTACATGCAAGACTATATTTTACAGAGTCGAACAGCATAGCAGCCTGTGTGCTTTAAGAATTAAGATTATTATCATTCCAATTGTGTATCATCCTTCACAAATCAGTAAACATTCTGACTCGAGTCTCTCCAACATGTAATGGCGTACAATAAAAAATGTTAATCGAACACTATAAAAGAATTACACTTTGCTCTTAAATGCTAAGTAGAACCTTTAAACTGACATACATGCCTTACATGGGTTTGAGAAAAAGGCTCGTTATAATTAAGCCTAGTTTCATGTGAAAAATCATTCTTTCGTTTCCTTTTTTCTTTTTCTTTTATTGATATAGTACCACTAGCAAACTCTTACAGAAATTACATATGTGATAATATAGTATGCTGTGGATACAGTTCCATTATTGCAAGAAAGGTAGTACAAATATTGATGAATACATGAACATTACGAAAACCATTTTTTCTTTTTTGTCTTCCTTTTTTTTAACCAAAAAAAAAGGACTTTTGCACAAGAGTCTGTCACTTTAGACTAGGAGACATTTTCAACAGAGGGACACCACTACTATCTGTCATAGAAGAAATGAAATAAAATCCTCTATGGAGATAGAAACACAAGTTAGTTCATGAAATTAGAAGGAAAATCCACATGCCTAAAGAACGCCACCCAAAGAATCCATTTCTCTGCAAAGATAAAACTTGCTCAAGATTCAGTTTACAATGATAATGGTAATTTAAAAGACATGCCCAAGAAAGGAAAAAGAAGAACATACCTTCTACCGAAAATGCAACATGGGCTTCATGCACAGGACCTCCTTCTGGTTCTTCATTTACTCCATCACCCCCAAGAAAATCGAGAACAGATAGCTCTGCAATGACGTGCCACATGTAACAAGAATAAAAGATAAGTTAGGAATAGAAGAAAGCTTAACACCGCAGCCATCAAACTGCGAAACTGAAAAAGTACAGTATAATATTCACTCAGACTTTCAAAGTTCAACATATCACCATTTTTGTTAGAAGAGTAGTTAGGAGAAGATGGCACCTCAACGGGACTTCTGCCAAGAACCCTGTTGAGGAAACACAAATCAGCTTCTACCAAGAGAACACGTATGTACAAGATCACGCATAGAAACTCGAATACATTCCTTAATGCAATATGCAAACCAAGACTACATTTTGATGCACACTCGGAACTTTTTTTGTTTTTGTTTTTTTTTGCTACAAACTACCCACTTGTGTTTGGGGACACTAAAAGTAAAACTTCTTAGTAGTAACTTTTAATATAAATCTTAGCCAAACTTTGTTGCTTTCTTTATGTTAGCTTAACTTTTGGAAGTCCCTCACATGTATACTCAACTTTTTCTCTCTCCTCGCAAGTGTTGGTACTGAAAGTAGAAAGTAAACTTCTTACGTACTTTTTTGGAGACACAATCTCCTGTGCAAAGCCAGGTGAGTTGGCTCCTGTTTCAAAAGGCCAATGATTCAGCATGTAGGTATATCAGTGACTAAATTTGTGCACTTCAATTACTTTAAGAAGCAATAACAACTGTGAAGCCACACATATAGATGCAAGCCTGTGCAGGAAAAAATAGAGAGATACAAGGAACGTACTCGCTTCTTTCAGATTGATTGAATCCTTAGAAGCTATTGGACTGATACATGGACACTTCAAAAATTGATGGTTGACTGGCGAAGTATTAAGCTCTGGAATTTCCCTTGCTTCTACGTAGCATGTAAACAGTGAAAAATAAATAAACATTATAAGCACAAAAAAGATTGTTAAGAACTACCCAAAGAAAGTGGAAGTGACTACCATTTACAAAACCGTATATACACGCTGCAACTGAATAAAACACTTTAAGTGAATTAAAAACTAAGAAAACTTGTACAGACAAGAGTTGTAGTACTTATTATGACTGCCAATAAACCAGCGAACAGAGTCTTCCCTCATTTTACAATAACCTAACTCTTCTATTCTTCTCCCGGAACATAGTTGTTTCAAGAAAAATGAGTGACGTATTGATGATAGAGGCCCCCTCATTTTAGCAAGAGAAATGGCTACTGCAATAAACCCAGAGCTAAAACCATGCATCCTGAAATAGGTAATTCTGAAATAGAAGAAGCAGATCAAAGGGCTCCAAATCAAAATGGAGAAGTGAGGCAAGAACAAGAAGCACCAGCTCAACTAGTGAAACCTTCTTCTGAGATTGAAGAGATGTTGTGAACGGAAGATCGTATGGCTGGAGATCGTATTGTCCTCATCAGTTTTTTTTTTTTTAATGGTATTTTCTTTTTCTTTTTTTCCTTCTCAGGGGTGTTGGGTTAGAAAAAGATGGATGGATAAAACAAATCGAGAAGAACTAGATTAGGTGCTTCAGCCATATAGGAAACAAAGACAACATAACACAACTTAACTTACTCAAAATTGCCTTGGCAGTAAACAGAATAAAAAACAGTTTGTCAAGATGGTGGAAATAACAGAAAAGCAACTTCAGACGGTAAAACTTCAACTTTAAAAATAAATTAGTTTACCACTGTTTTGACCAGATTCACATTCTTGGGAAGCAGCTGCCAAGTTCATCAAACTCAAGATGTCCAGTGATTTGGCATTTCCGTCATAATAGCCATACGAGCTTATTCCATCAGGGAAATTATCTAGTCCAGCTGTCTGCTGCTGCCGCTTCTTTTGTTGGAAGTACTGCTTTTGCCTTTAAGAATTAATGAAGTAAGATTAGACCAAGTTGATAAATGCCATTATGTAGTATCAGATTTTCTGAGAAGATATTTCTCTATGCTTGTAACACTTGAGACATATGCATCAATCTATGAACAATGCTATTGGCTTTAATGCTATAAAGAATGTGGGCAATGAAATGATAACTTGATGCCAAATATCACAATATGTGGGTACCATAATAATGACAAATGCAACATGTTTGACTCAACAAACAAGTTTGGTTGTGCTTAACAAAGAAGGAAAACTTGTTTGTACGTTGTACGATCAATTGGACTAAAGGTGTGACATTACCTTTTATGTGTAGATTTTCTTGACTGAAGTTTCCCGCCCGTCATTAGAATCAAGAGATTTGTGAACATATGAACAAGCTAATTTGTCAGCCCAGAAATGGCAGCATTACATCATACTTCAAAAGGTGAAAATATATTAGATATAAAAGAAAATTACCATAGCCATTAATTGCATATATATATATATATATATATATATATTAGCTTTTTACTCCTTATATGTGAGTTGTTTAACATTATTAATTGCCTAAATAATAAGACGAGGTCAAGCATTGCTAGAAGGACATTAAGAATGTAAAGAACAAGTTGTTATATAATAACACTAGCACCACTACAGAGTCTGTCAATACCTAGCAATGTACTACCCTGCATATAAAACTTCCAACTCAAAGTTAGGAGAAAGTACAGGAAGGTCCCTTTTCATTAAGAAAGACAAATGACAAACGAGAGCTAACCCTCACAATAATTTTTTCCCAGCTCCAAGCAAGCCATTCCTAGGCACAAGTAAAGTATAGAGACTTGTGAACAGTTATAGTTCAGTATTTTCCATACTAAATCAAGTCTTCAACCATGACTCCTGTAGTATAAAATAACTTCGTTTGACCTGATGAGATTTGGGTGAAGTTGGTATTTTGTCCAGATCGTAAACGAAATATGGTGTTCAATAGTTTGACAGAAGCATTTTACTACTTGTTTTCATATGACAGTTCAGCACATCAAAACTGAAAGGTTTAAGAGCTGGCGTGTATATTATTTGGCCCTCGTGAGTTAAGGCCAAGATTCGAAAGAGTTTTCTTTCCGAAGTAACAGTTGGTTTTAGAATGTACTTGGAAGAAGTTTTTCAGAAGCGAAAAATATACACGGATATACCTAATCTGGAGGTATCCTGAGATTCATAGTTTCGTTGTATTGAACGTAATTACAATGTCAATTGTTAGATTGTTGTGAGGTTGAGTTTCTACAATATCCTAATACTCAAACAGATCAAAAGTAAAATGATAATAGTCTGAAAGCCAAATCGCATTCAACTCACTGTCATCACTTTTCTCCTTGACCCTCCCATCCATTGTAGCATTGTATCCTAGGCAGCTCGGGCTCCAACAAGAACTGAAAAACATCAGAGTTATAAGCCTAACAAGGTTTGGGGATGGAAGAACAAGAATGACTTTGAAATACAATTACCTTATCTCATTTAACCTAGCTCTTCAAACCTAATTGCAATAATCTAAATCTGGTATTGAAGTTTCAATCTCTAGTCGATGTTAAGACTCTACATGATAATTCATATAAAGCAGTAGTTGAAATGTTGAGATTAGAAGAAAACATAAGAAATTCCTCATTAGACTCAAGTATGCATAAATGTTGAAACACATTACACTGCCTAAATCCTTCAAATTACTAAAAAATCCTAACATGATAAGTTGGGACTTGGGAATAGAAAAAGTAAAGATATAAGATCACACCTGATTCTACCACCAACCCCTAAATCTCGTCTCTCAAGTAGTTAACCAAACTGCATGATAAGAGTAAAACATAATAAATCGTGTTTGAAATGCTGAGATTAGAATGAAAAGATGGATCTTTGAGATAAGTTGCGACAAAGGGAAACTAACTAAATACATTACATTGCATGAATCCTCCATGTCTAACTGCAAAAAATCCTAATGTGAATCGGAAGCAAATTGCACTGCCTGCACCTCAAACCCTAAATTTTCTCTAATCCGAAAAAATCGGACAAAAAAATCATTGCTAATGAGTGAATAAAACTCAAATTCTAGATCCTGTTATACCTCGTTTTATCTTGTTAAGAACATCAAATCTCAAACTCAAAAGAGTAGTAAACATCATTACCTTAGGAACTGAAATTCGGTCAATCGAAACCTTAATTTCTGCCTCGCTGATCAAATTCGATTAGATCCTTCAAGGAGGTATAAAAACATCATTTGTGAGGATAAAAATCGAAATGAAGAGCAGATTATCATAAAGAGAAGAGAAGAGTTAAGGGAGACTCACCGTATGAACCGAATTATGTTGATTCGAAACCCTAATTTTATGTCGAACAGCGTTCTTCAAGAAAGAACGAAATGTATTCTTTAGTAGCTATAAATCGAAGTGTGTTAGGGAAATTAATCGAAAACTACGAGCAAGAGAAATGAAGAGTTGACGAGACGCACCAATGCGCACATTAATGGCGATTCGATTTGCTCTGCGAGTGAAGTGAAGAACCTTCGCGTTTCGCTCTCGTCTTTCTCTCTCTCGATTTGAATCGAAAGCGGTTCGTTCTCACTTCTGATGAGCTCGAGTTCATGGAAAAGAGCGGGACATGGCGTGGGTTTTATGTAAGGTTGAAAACCGAACCGACTTTAGTCGGTTTCAAAATTTTTTAAACCGAAATCGAAACCGATTCTAATTTATGCAAATCGTAATCGAACCGAATCGACTAAATTGAACCAAAATCGAAATAAAACCGAATCGACCTATTATTTTAAACGTATTATATTATTTTAATATATAAAATTACTAAAAACCAAAATCGAAATAAAACCGAACCGACCAACCGACTATTTTTGTATATATTCGGTCGGTTCGGTTTGGTCGGTTAAAATTACTAAGAACCGATCACTTCGTTTAAAACTTTTTAAAACAGAAACCGATTCGAACCGAATTTAAACCGATCACTTCGGTTTGGTTGATTTTTTGTTCAACCCTTTTATGATTGACTATTGATGTCAATGTGACGCCATGATAGCATAGTCGTTGGCCTATTTGCGCCCTTAATTTATGTGGCCCTCTGGGTGCAAATAAGAAATCTCATATAACTGGCGCTAACTCTGTTAGGGTTGTTCATGGTTCGATTTTAACTTGAACTACAAACCGAATGATGTCAGTCGATTTAACATAAATTCAAACGGAGTCGAAAAAATTACCAAATCGAAATGAAATTCAATTATACCGAGAATCCAAAACAACTACGTCAGACCAACCTAAATCGAACCGAACTGACAAAAATTAAGTAGTTTATGTATTATATATTGAAATTATATAAGCCCCAAGCGAAGAGCACTGAAAAAGATTTCTAGCAACTTACTGCTTATTGTGTCATTCCAACTGAGTGGTCTCATTATACGTGGACTTCAGTTACAATTTTATTTAACTACGAAGGGGAGGAAATGAGCTTTACAAACCATTATCTTCAAAGTGAACAAGTTGCCTTTGTTGGCTAGTCCTAAGTAACTTCCCACTTCGAAGGCAGGTCTATGGCAATGGTAGTTTGGTTCGGTTTTCACAGTTTTTTAACCTAAAATTGAAAACCAAATTGATAATTTTGGTTTTAAAATATTAGAAATCAAACCGAAGTGAAATTGAAACAAAACTAAACCAAACTCATCGTTACAATACAGTTTGGGAGTTTTTCTTCGGGCCTACAAGTCCCTCTTCCAGCTACTCCATCTCACAATGAGTGAAAGGAGATTGGACTATCAAGAAGAGTAAATTATTGCATTTTTCCAAAGGCAGTGACTACTCCACACCACCATATTCTCTTTCTCACACCACCATAGAGTTTTTTGTTTTTTTTTTACCTTCTCACACCACCAATAAATATGTATAACAGAGAAACCCAAACTCAAAACGAAAAAATGTAAAACATGATAGCTTTCTCCCAATTTAAACCCTCAATTGGTACTGATTCTTAACCTCATCAAAACACTAAAGTTGTAGTATTATGAGTTATCTAATAAACACAACTTGAATCACTTGAAAATGTTTTGAAACGAGCAAGTTATGGTCATTTTACTAAAGTCACACAAAACTACTTCGCAATGAAAACGGGATAGTGTTTCTGACTTTCGGCCAACTTATGTACTCAATTGAAATTGATTCTCAAGTTGATAAAAATACAATAGTTGTAGTACTCTGATTTATCTAATAAACACAACTTGAATCACTTGAAAATGTTTTTAAATGAGAAACTTATGGTCATTTTACTAAAGTCGCGCAAATCTGTCTGAAAAATAAAAACGGGATAGTGTTATTGATTTTCGGCCAACGCATGTGCTCGATCAAGACCGATTCTCAAGTTGATCAAAACACAAAAGTTGTAGTAGTTTGAGTTATCTAATAAACACAACTTGAATCACTTGAAAAATGTTTTGAAATGAATAAGTTATGGTCATTTTACTAAAGTCGCACAAATCTATCCGAAAAAAATTATGCTCACAAAGTGCACTGCGGGGTATCTGAGAATGGGTAGAAATGTAAAAAGACTAAAACCTGACTAAAAAGTGGCTATAAAACCTTACTGCCTAAAATCAGGATATTATGAAATAGTGTCAGTAAAAGCTTGACGAGGACAATAAATGAATAAAAATATTTATTCAATAAATATAATATAGTTTAATATTTTGTATAGTTCCGATGAAAGCTCGACGAGGACAATAAATCTAAAAAAACATATTTATTTGATTAATATTATATAGTTTAATAGTATATATTTGTGCTGGCCGTTCAAATCTTTGTGCTCAGAAACACTTGAGAACAGAAGAGAGGGAGAAGTTGTTTCTAAATTTCTGATTAAAACTTTCAAAACTGTTGGACAATAGTTTAAAAAAAAAAAAAAAACCTTGAATTCCAGTTGATTCTTGTTATGGATATCTCGTTGAGAAGCTCCATTATAACAAGATCTTTTTAGTTAAGATAATTTACGATAGTGATTCAGTTTCTACTTCACTATCATGGTTAATTGTTGTTACACTAGATGCATGGATATATGGTTGACCAAGCTTAGCCAAAAGTAAATAAAATACATCAAGGACTATGGACCTACCGTTATATATTAAGGATTGATAATCAACTCATCATAAGATTTATAATTTAACAAAAAATTGATATGACAGATTGATCATGAAGATATCCAACTCATAAGATTTACAGTCTTAAAATAATGGATATTTTACCACTGGAAAGCTTATATATCACAATCTTTTGCATGCCAAACTAGCTAGTAGAAACTTTAAAAGAAACTCGACTGAAAAAGATATATCAGCAGGAGGAATGATTGTCGCCACGACGGTGCCTATCTTCATGGAATCCGAAGCACTGCAAGACAGTGTAACAAGCAGCAGAGATACATCTCCCGATTCCTTGAAATATAGCAGGGATCATCCTACAACAAATAAGTCCGAAGATTGAATCATCAGTGCTATCATGGTCATGGTGGTGGCGATGATGATCATAGTGTTGGTGATGGTGGTGATGACCCATATTCCTTATGTCTGCAATAACTGGCCAAAAGAAGAGAGATGACTTGATAAAAATTCCCTCTAGATATCTGAGAGCCCTTAATTGCCTTGTGTATAGAGTGAGCGAATCAATTTGGGGAATTTTGCTTTGCGAGAATAAATCCAAAGATGTTTGTGCAATATTCTTCATCTAGTGGGTTATAACCTCGTGTGTTGCACACTTGAGTTTGCATGTGAGTATGAATCGTACGATACAGTGCCCAGGTAGTATTCGGGAAATCTTTATTTTGACCAAGAAAATATTTTCAGTATTCGAGAAATCTTTATTTTGATCAAGTAAATATTTTCAGTTGTGATATTACACAAGTAAATATTAGCTAATTATATGGGAATGTAATCTCCCAGAATATTGTATAGATTGTAGGAGTCCTCTACTGTATATAATGCTACTGTCATCTAATGAGAAAGTAGGTCTTTTCCCACAAAATTCTAGTCTCAGTTTATTATGGTATCAGAGCCCTAGGGCAAGAAATTTTTTTTCCTTCTTCCGCCGCTGCTGCTGCATCCTCTTTTCAGTCATGGTTAGCAGTCCAGATAATTCAGGAGGGAAGTCAGACCTCACTAATCCCACATCACCATACTATCTTCATCCATCTGCCAATCCAGGTTCAGTTCTAACCCAAATCAAATTGAAGGGTGAAAATTATTCGTCTTGAGAACAAACTGTTAAATTAGCTTTAAAATCTCAGAATAAGGTCGGTTTTATAGATGGGTCTATTTCTCAACCAAATAAAACTGATTCCCAATTTGTCGCATGGGAGATTGTCAATTCCATGCTATGTTCCTGGATTGCAAATTCACTACTGTGTCTCATCTTAATAATGCCAAAGTTTTATGGGAATGTCTCAAAACCCGATACTCAGTTAAGAATGCCCCAAATGTCTATAAATTGTGGTCCGATCTCACCGTCACAAAATAGTCCGGGTCATCTATTATGTCATATTACACACAATTTCTGGGTATGTGGGAGGATCTTGTTAGTTTGTCTCATTTAGAAACTTGTACTTGTGAAAATGGCTCTCCTATACTCACTTGGTTTAATAATCTCAAAACCTATCAATTTTTAATGGGATTAGATGAGTCTTATAATACCTTGCGGACCCAAATCATTAATATGGAGCCACTCTCGGACATTGACCGGGTTTATGCAATGGTAAGCCAAGAAGAGAGTCATAAGTCGGCACTTCAGCCCCGAGAATCATCTTCGGCAGTGGGTTTCGCAGCACAGATGAAATACCCACCAACCAGTTCCTTCTCTCAGCCGGGTCAGCCCCTTGTTCAGCCCACTGGGCGACCGTACTGCACCCATTGTCAACGCCATGGTCATGTGTATGACCGCTATTGGAGCCGCCTGGGCGTCTCACCGCCACCAGGACGCAGCAGAGGTCGCCATTCATCTGCAGGCAGTGTTCTAAAAATCGCTAGGCGGGCGGCGAGCAGGTGCCTAGCGCCCAGGGGCCTAGGCGGTCTTAGGTTTTGTATTATAACTTTAATAATTTACAAAAGTTAAGCATAATACCTTATCAATTACATCCAATTTAATGTCAATATACATATGCAAAATTTAAAAACATGAAAAATTAACAATCGTGAACAAAATTTATTAAAACTCAAATGACTGAAGTTGGTCATGATGGGTACTTTATAATTTATATAAATTTGAATTTGTGTACTCTTTTATTTTTCTTCAAATTGCATGAATAACCTCAGTTATGTTTGATAAAATCTACATTAGTAAAATTGGTACCGGCAGATCCTTTGAGAATTCCATTAAGTAATCATCCTTCGCTACATTTAGACATATCATCATCATCATCATCAAAGCCCATTCCCGAGATTTTCTAAAAAACAATTAAATAGTTTATTTCTAAAAAATAGGAAAGAAAAATAAAATAAGAACTCAATCAACCTTATTAAAAAATAAAAAAATAAAAATCTCCCAAACCGCCTAGACCCCGCCCAGACTGCCCAGACCGCCCAGACCCGCCCAGACCGCCCAGACTGCCCGCCCAGGCATTAATCTGGGCGGTTTTCCACCTTCTAGCACCTAGCGGCCGCCCAGACCGATTTTTAGAACACTGCCTGCAGGTCGTGGTGCATCAGGCCCTGTTTTTGCTGACGCTACCCAGTATGCTGCAACTGTTTTTGCCGAGCCACCACCAGTGCGTTCTGCTTCAGCCACCATTCCCGATTTTTCCAGTGAGCAGGTGCAACGTTTATTGGTTTTGATCGAGTTTAGCCCCAAGGGTGATTCCATATCTGGTAAGCAAATTTGTGATCATTATTGGCTCATTGATAGTGGGGCGTCTCATCACATGACGGGTGATTTATCTTTGTTGACTAATGTTCATGATATTGCTCCATCTCCGGTTGGTCTACCCGAGCTTCTTCGGTCAAATAAGGGATTTGTATTCTTCACCCTGGCCTTTATCTTGAAACATGTGTTATTTGTGCCAAACTTACAAGTGAAATTGATTTCAGTGAACAAATTAATTTGTGACGCCAATTGTCTCGTGACATTTACTGATCGTATATGTATCTTACAGGACCGTATCACGAGAAGCCCGATTGGTCTGGGTGAGTCACGAGGAGGGGTGTACCGCTTCAAGCCTGTGATGATCGCGACTGCTTCATCTACACGGGCGCCAAAATCTTTTGATTTATGGCATCGTCGGTTGGGTCATTCCTCGTCTAAACCGATGTCATTTTTGAACATTAATGGCAATAAGGTTGATTATTCTGATAAAAACTCTATTTGTGATATTTGCTGTCGAACCAAACAAACTCGCTCTAGTTTCCCTTTGAGTAATCATTGTGCTATGGACATGTTTGAATTAATTCATTGTGATATTTGGGGTCCTTATCGTCATTCTACTAATTCTGGTGCTAAATATTTTTTTACGATTATTGATGGTTTTAGCCGTGCGGTTTGGGTATATTTAATGCATGAAAAGAGTGAAGCAAGCATGTTATTGCAACAATTTTGTTATATAGCCAAAACTCAATTCACAAAATCCGTTAAAGTGATTCGGAGTGACAATGGTATGGAATTTATATCTAAACCCATGATATTATTTTATGCCCAACATGATATTTTGCACCAAACTAGCATAGTTGATACCCCTCAACAAAATGGCCGAGTCGAGAGAAAACATCGTCATATTTTAGATGTAGCGTCACTTCCAATTGATTTTGGGAGGAGTGTGTTCTCGTTGCCGCTCATCTTATTAATCGAACTCCTACCCCTATTTTAAACGATCTCACCCCTCACGACAAATTATTTTCCAAATCACCTTCTCTCACTCACCTTAGAGTCTTTAGGTGCTTATGTTATGCTCATTATAAAATCGGTCTAAGGACAAATTTGCTCCCCGAAGTCGTCGTTGTGTTTTCTTGGGATACTCTCATGGAAAAAAAGGGTGGAAGGTCATGGATTTAGAGACCCAGAAAATATTTGTGTCCCGGGATGTTTTTTTTTTTTTAACAAGTGTTTCCTTTTGCTCAATCTCATGCATCATCCGCAAGTGTGCCCGTAAGCTCTTCTGGAGTCAATGATTGGTCATGGAACAAGTCTATTTTTGAAGATATTGGTAGCTCCTGCCACGAGTCAGGGGGAACAGCCCCCAACCGCTTGCATTTGACCGATTCTAATGCCCAGTCATCACCTTCTGTGTCAGTGATAAGGGAGGACTCGGTTTAAGCTCCTGAGCATCCTACTGTGCCCTCCAACGCACATGCGCCACCTAATGCCGAGCCTCAACTCGGCAGTGGTCAGCGGACTCGTCATTTATCGTCTCACCTTCGCAATTATGTATGTCACACGGCTACTCTGGTACACCCCAAATCATCTAGCTCTTCCTCCGGGTCCTTAGGTACGCGGTTCCCTTTAGCAAATTTTGTTACATGTGATAATTTCACCGCTTCACATTCTAAGTTTTTGGCTGCCATAACTGCTGGGGTGGAACCCCGTATTTTTTCTGAGGCTGTACGAGACCCAAATTGGCATCAGGCTATGCAAACTGAAATCGACTCATTAGAAAATAATGGCACATGGACCATCTCTGACCTTCCTCCTGGCAAGAAACCAATCGGTTACAAATGGGTCTTCAAATTAAAGTATAATGTCGATGGTTCTATTGAGCGTTGTAAAGCTCGGGTTGTTGTCCGTGGTGATACACAGGTTGAAGGTGTTGATTATGAAGAAATCTTCGCCCCGGTAGCCAAACTGGTTAGTATGAGACTTTTTCTTGCGGTTGCTGTTATTAAGGGATGGGAAATACATCAATTGGATGTTAATAATGCTTTCCTCCATGGTGATCTTCATGAGGAGGTATATATGCGTCTCCTACCAGGGTATACTTCTTCTCATCCCAACAAGGTCGATCGCCTCCGCAAATCATTATATGGGCTCTGCCAATCTCCACGTAACTGGTTTGCTAAGCTCACGGCTGCTCTTTGCCGCTATGGTTTTATCCAGTCTCATGCCGATCATACTTTGTTTACTTACCACAAAGATGACATATTTTTATTTGTCCTTGTCTATGTTGATGATCTTATTGTGGCAGGGAATAACTCTCAAGCATGTACTTCCTTTAAACAATATTTGAATAAGTGTTTTCAGCTCAAAGATCTCGGGCCACTCAAATATTTCCTTGGCATCGAAGCTGCCCGCAACTCTTCCGGTGTCAACGGAAGTACACACTTGATATCTTGAAGGAAGTCGGTCTTACGGGGGCCAAACCTGCCCCCACTCCTATGGAGCAAAACCATCGCCTAGCTCGTGCCACTGGCCGTGTGTTACGAGATCCGGAGCGGTATCGACGCCTTGTGGGGCTCCTCGTGTATTTGTCCATCACACGCCCAGACATTTGTTATGCGGTGCATATTTTGACCCAGTTTCTCCATGAGCCTCGGCAGGACCATATGGATGTTGTCTTTCGTGTTTTGCGGTTCTTGAAAGGTTCCCCGGGTCAAGGAATTCTTCTTCGCTCAGATAGTTCTTTGCAACTGTATGCATTTTGTGATTCTGACTGAGCTGCCTGCCCCATCACTCGACGCTCTCTCACTGCGTATTTTGTCCAACTCGGCTCCTCTCCTATATCTTGGAAGACCAAGAAGCAGCCCACTGTAGCTCGATCATCCGTCGAGGTCGAGTACCGAGCAATGGCTGTCACGTGTGAATTGACGTGGGTTAAGTCATTCCTTTATTCTCTTGGCGTGTTCCATACACGACCAATGTGGCTATTTTGTGACAACCAGGCGACACTCCATATTGCTTCTAATCCGGTTTTTCATGAAAGAACCAAGCACATCGAAGTTGACTGTCATTATGTGCGAGAACAATTACTTGCGGGTAACATTTCTACGTCCTATATTCAATCATCACAACAACCGGCTGATATCTTCATTAAGGCACTTGGTCATCAGCAGATTCACTTGTTACTTGGCAAGTTGGGTGTTTAGAATCCTCACTCTCCAACTTGAGGGGGAGTATTCGGGAAATCTTTATTTTGACCAAGAAAATATTTTCAGTATTCGGGAAATCTTTATTTTGACCAAGTAAATATTTTTAGTTGTGATATTAGGCATATCTTTATTTTGACAAAGTAAATAATTCCAGTTGTGATATTAGGCAAGTAAATATTAGCTAATTATATGGGAATGTAATCTCCCAGAATATTGTATATTTTGTATAGCTTGTAGGAGTCCTATGTTGTATATAATGTTACTGCCATCTAATGAGAAAGTAGGTCTTTTCCCACAAAATTCTAGTATCAGTTTATTAGGTAGTGTTTGGTTGACAGTATGGGTTTAGTGTTACAAGTTTATGGTGATATATTTATGCAAATTTTCATAGACCTGACGTACATGATGTAAAAATGTTGAAAATCTTGATAACAAATATATGGGTTTTTTTTTTTTTTTTCTTTTCCAAAAGTAATCAGATAGCGTAAAAAATATAATTACCATAAATAATCAGATACTAAAGATAGAAAATCGCGGTTTTTTTTTAGTTTTTCCAGAAACCCCAAATCTAGGCAGCCAGGTTTTAGAGCTATGTTTTTTTTTTTTTGTCAGTTTTGGGTTTTTTACACTTTTACCCTCTATAGATAATGTTTGTGATTGTGTTTTAAAGAGAATGGGTAAAAGTGTAAAAATGCCCAAGACAAAAAAATATTTTAAAGCCTGAATGTGTAGACAAACTCTTTCAAAAATCAAAGGTAAAAAATTTAGAGAGTCGGGCCACTAGCGTCAAGGGGGGCTCTGTGTGCGTGTGATTGTGTTCGATTGGGATATCATGAGCATTTCTAGGATGATAGAGGGCACTGGGCCTGGCCTGGCCGGGCTCTCTAGACAAGTTCAAGATAGATAGACAAGTACGGGCTTCGTATAAAGCCCATTTCCATAGCAGCCTTAAAATATCTAAGGCCCACTCCATTTCACTCTGATGAGCGTGCGTAATGCGCACCAGGCGCACTGTATACAATTGAGCACCACTCGCGCGTTCGAGCAAGTAGGACGAGAGAGAGAGAACCCAACGGTTATCCACGAACAGACTATAAATACCTCTCTCTCTCTCTCTCTCTCTCAGTCACTCGCTCACTTTTAATTCTCTCTCGTCTTCTCCGCTCTCTCTATCTCTCTGATGGCGGCCTTGTTAGAACCATCGATTCTAAATCCTCTCTTCTCTTCTTCGACTCCTTCGTCTTCGTCTTCGCATTCTCACTCGACTTCGTATCCACTTTTAAATCTCAGACTCCATTCGAAGAAACCGTGCCCTTGTTCTTCTTCGACAACAGATCCTCCACCACTTCCGCCAGAACCAATTCAAAACCCTGATACTTCGAATCAGATCGTTAAAGCTTCAGATAGTCGCAAAGATCGTCAGAAGATTGTGAGAGTAGCTTGGGAGAAGCTGCTTCGGTGGTCACGCTTTTGGAGGTACAAGACAAAGACCAATGTTCTTGAGCGCACAAACAAGGTTCGTCACTCTCTTGAATTTGAATTCTGATTATAAATTGGCGATAAATAAATGTGTTTGCAATTCAGTGACGGAGCCAGGATTTTTGTTGAGGGGTGGAGTGATGTCATAATTAATTAAATATAATATAAAAATTAGTTACTATAACTCGAATGCACAAAAGCATGTTACACACAAATTGCAACCATTTTTATTAATGGTTATATTATATGCCTACCAAGATATAATAACTTCTTTACATTGCAATCATTTTTATTATCTAAAAAATGCAGCATATGATAACTTGTGGGATGTGGCAACTTGTGGGTTGTGGCATGGGCCATACCAAACAATGCTTTCATGTGGTTAGTACATACCCAAAACCAATCAAATTCCCAAGGTCCATGCTGACATCATGTGATCAAAAGCATTTACTTATTGACTCCACACACACACAAAGTTTCCCATTTACTAGTCCACATGTCTCTCTTCAATCAATTCAGAAAGAAAAAAAATTGTGTTTCTAGAAATACAACAAAAAGGGGAGTACAACAAAGACAGTCATTGCATTAGAAAATAGAAATCAATACCAATACTACTGAAAAAATGTGAGAGATTTTGGTCTATGTCGATTGTTTGTTAATGATTCTCTAGGAAGATCAATGAAAAAAATAGGGGTTACATTCTGACATGTTCCATAATCTAGAGTTGGTTAGGCTATTGAATTCCACCACAAAAATGCATATATTATGCTGATCAACACACACTATCAGTATTTCAAGTGTTTAATAAAGTCTTCAGATCTGATTGGTTTAGACTTTGAGAATTCAATTTAAACTTTCCAATAATAGGCTGGGCAGGCCAATTGTTTTTTCAAGCATAATTCAGTGTCATATAATTCAATGACATGATTTCTTGCAAGTAGCTGATTTCCATATTCACAATGGTCCTAGAGAACAACACTGTCAAACTTTTGCTAGGTATTTCATTCCACAGTACTGGAGATTATAAAAAGTGGCAATAAATAAATAAATAAATAAAATAAAGATTTGAATAAAAATAAACATGTCAAATACCTGTCATATAGCCCAGCACCTGCATACCCTTCCAAATCCTCACCATTGGAGTCTGACCTGAATATCAAGGATTTCTTGATAAACAATCCAACTGGTTTGCTTGGGTAACCAAGAATCTGCAAGTGGATATAAATTTTAGTCTCATTAAAAACTTAGCTGGTGTTGTGGGTTTGGCCAGGTGCATAATCTGCCAAGGTTGCATATAAAAGTAGAACACAACAAGCCATTGCAGAGTTTTAAAGCAAGAACCAAATTATAGACCTCTAGCATAACAAGGAAAAAGAAATATTTGCATAAATGTTAGCCTTATGATTGGAGCTTTTAGGTCATAAAAAAATAGAGTGGAAACACAACACAAGAGAAGGGTTTGAATTGTTGATTACTACTACATGAAGAAAATGAGAAGGAGTTGGGTTGCTTACGATTTCTTTGTGGAGAGGACCAACACAGTGATTAATGAAGGCACCTGGAAGAAGAAGAAGAAGAAGGTGGTTTGGACCTTGCTGGATCTTGTGAAGATGAGCTTAAATAACTCAATAGTTATAGATATTTGAAGATGATGAAATATGGGGGTTTCCCTCATCTTGTCCAATCGATGGAGTGTGAAGAAGAAACTGTGGATTTTGGTTTCTTGGAGAGATTTGAGGGATTTAACCTCTATCTCTAACTCTGAAAGTAGAGTTTGGATTTGATATGTACATGATTTGAAGGATGAAGTCCTGGTTGAAGTGAAAAGTGAGGATAGAGGGGCAAATAAAAAAAAAACTAATTGGGGGACAAATAATTTTTTTTTTCTCAAAAGTCAATGGGGGGCAAGTGCCCCCACTTGACCCCACGTGAATCCGTGCCCGTGTGTTTGTGTGGTCAAGAAATTTCAACTTCTTTATCATGCAATATAATTGACTCTTTGGTTGAGTGTAATTTGAAAGAAATTTCTTAATATTGACTTATTTTTAATGCAAACAGTTTATTGTTACCTTAATTTGAATGAAATTTCGTGATAAGGCATAGTTTCTGCATCTAGATTGAGATTTTTGTTGAATTGAGAAATGCTTTCTATATTGAGAAACTTCAATCTATTCTAAAGTTTAAAATGAAGATGTTCTGTGACTGAACATCGTGAAGAGATCCAAAATTTTCTCACAAAATTAGTTTACAAATGTAGGAAAAAGTCAGTTTTAGTATAAAATGGCACGACAATGTCCGTTAAATAGGTAGTTGTGTGCATTGAGATTGAGTAATTTGTCGCGTGCATATTGAGATTTCAGTTATTTGTCATGTGTGTATTGAGATTGAGCTATATGTCGTGTGTGTATTGAGGTTGAGTTATTTGGCGTATGTGTATTGAGGTTGAGGTATTTGTCGTTATTAGGTTGTAGTGCTGGGAGGTGGATCTTTTGGTACTGCAATGGCTGCTCATGTTGCAAATAACAATTCGGACATGGAGGTTAGCATGCTTCTACGGGATCCTTACGTTTGCCAATCTATTAATGAGAACCACTTTAATTGGTAAGTTGCTCAGTCTACTGCAACGTGTTGTGTTTCAACGTTGATGTTATGATGATTTTCTCTTTAAGATATAGGATCGATAACTTACAAATGTTATTGTTCAAGTTCACAGTAAGCATTAATTCAGCAAGGGGTCACTGAGGAAATTTTTTATTTGTGTTGGAAAATTTCAAGAAATCAATAAATAATATATGGAAATAGGAACAAAGGAAATATAAAGAAACATGGTCAATTTGATAGAACTTACCCATGTTTCCTTCATGTTGCTCTTTCCTATTTCTCTTCCATCTTTGTTATTGCGAGGATTATGTTAATCTGTAGACTATTTTTTATTTTTTCTGTGACTTAAATTTCTTTTTTGTTTTCATTTACTTCTTTCATCAGCAACTACTTCCCAGAACACAAGCTACCTCTAAATGTTATTGCGACGACTGACGCAAAAGCTGCTTTGCTTGGCGCTGATTTTTGCCTACATGCTGTTCCTGTGCAGGTTATACATATTTTGGCTTTCATAGTGCTATATTACTGGTTTGGTTAGCTATGGAGTGTGTTGGAACAATGAGCTGATTCCGTTGTCGTTCTCTCTTGAATAGTATTTCTTGGTTGAGTTTTAATATCGTAAACTAGTTTTCTTAATGCAGTTCAGTTCATCTTTCCTTGAGGACATCTCAGAGCATGTTGACCCCAACTTGCCATTTATATCCCTTAGCAAAGGATTGGAGCTAAACACATTAAGGATGATGTCCCAGATTATTCCACATGCACTTGGAAACCCTCGTCAACCTTTCGTTGCATTATCAGGACCATCATTTGCACTGGAGTTGATGAAGAATTTACCAACAGGTAAACAAATACAATTTACCAGTGAAGTGATAACATTCATTGTGTATTTCTCTTGCTCGTAACCTATGATTTTAGATACGTGTACACGACACAGAGGTCCTAAAGAATGACTTTCTTGCAATTGGTATGTGTTCCTGCAGCTATGGTGGTGGCTTCACAAGATAAAAACCTGGCAAGTGCCACTCAGCAGCTATTGGCTTCTCAGCATCTGAGGATAAGCACATCAAGGTAGAGATTTAATAAATGATAGTTCTCATCAATTTCATTTTATGCTGTATCTGTGAACTAAATCTCCACTTTTGGTCTATTCCTAAGAGCATCCAAGGCCGATTTCCACAAAAAATATATTTTGCGTTTCCAAGTTTGATATGGAAAACCAATTACCTACACCCAGTGGGCTTCCAAGAATAAAAGATTCAGGAGACGGGTGACATTTCCAACTTCAACTCCTCATATGACATTTTGCTTCTTCGTCCCACCGGATTTCCATATTACTTTTCGTAGTTTACAAGTTTGGTTTTGGACCATATTTGATGAATGTCTTTGAATGGAAATCGAGTGTAGCACTGCATTTTCCATATGTGCTCTTTAAGGTTTTTGCTTTTTCAAAGAATGAAAGCTAAAAGTTGTTTTTGATTTGTTAGTTTGCAACATTTAAGCTCATCATCTTTGGAATTTCAGTGATGTTACAGGGGTGGAAATTGCAGGTGCTCTCAAGAATGTTCTTGCCATAGCAGCTGGGATTGTAGACGGAATGGATCTAGGAAATAACTCTATGGCAGCTCTTGTTGCGCAAGGTTGTTCAGAGATACGATGGTTAGCGACAAAGGTATTTTGAATCCTTGTATGTGTAGAGCATCACAAGCTTTCTTACCTTAGCAGTAGCAATCTAGATACTTATTCTACTCTATTCTCACATATAATGCGCTTAGTATTTTTGAATCCACTGTGTGTGTGTTTTTTTAATTAATTTTATTTTCAAAATAGGTTTGAACTTCAGTTGCTGCTAAATACAATATTTTTGGATGATTTTATAAATAAATATCACACACCCATATCCATGTCTCGTCATATTGATGTTGTCTCACCAACTAGGAGTATCTTGGGAGGTTTAATATCTAATTACAGGCGGAATACAATTTACATTACATAAGGATTGTGTGAGGGATTGCGTGATCCTGTTCATCCTGGGAAGAATTTAGTCTGGCCTTTTCCTAGACTACTGCTGGTTAACATTGCAAATATAATCCCTTCTCACTCTCACATTTTGTCTTTCAGAGATTTGAAAGGATCTGCAGTTCCCTTCTCAGCTTCGCAGTAGCTTTTTAGAAATTAATCTTGTGCTAGTAATCTTATACCTTCTTGTTTTCTTATTTGTAAAGTGAAGATGGGCGCAAAATCTGCAACAATTACGGGTTTATCAGGAAGTGGAGATATTATGCTGACATGTTTTGTGAATCTCTCAAGAAATAGAACACTTGGAGTGCGTCTTGGAAAGGGAGAAAAGCTTGAGGATATATTGGATTCCATGAGCCAGGTAATTGAGAAACCGTTCTACTATTTTTGCTGAACTTGCCTGTGTAATTTGATTGCTTTATTGCTTGATTAATATAGGTAGCAGAAGGTGTATCAACAGCAGGAGCTGTCATTGCATTGGCACAGAAATACAAGGTCAAAATGCCAGTCTTAACAGCTGTTGCTCGAATAATTGACAGTGAGCTAACGCCACATAAAGCTGTTCTGGAGTTGATGAGCCTACCTCAGGTAATACTTAGTCCCGACCTTTGTTCAACAGATAGGTCAATGAGGATCTTCCATATGGGTAAAATGCACTCGATGGGTTATGGGACTTGGATCCAGGGCTTTTCTATTTCTTTCCGCGAACCACATTAAGCCAATACATTATTCAATTCGAGTTGGACATAGATGAGTTCTCAGCACAGTCAAAAGACTGACCTAGATCCAGGAACCTATTCCTTGAATAGAGATTTTAGTGACCTTGATTCATATAATTCTGAGACAAAGTTTTGTGAAATCTTTACGTGCAGGTTGAAGAAGTATGAAAATTCTGATCTCCTAGTTGCTGGAGCTGACTTCTGGCTCCACCAGTTCTTCCCCACAATTCAGTACGAATTTGACAACAGCAATAAAGGAACGATTATTTCCAACTTTACAGCAATTTGGTAGCAAGAGATTGTATTTTAGAAATTTTGTTCCAACGCCATAGAATGTTTGTGGTAAAGGACAACAATTTTGAAGAGAGAGAAAAACTTTCAAAAAATTAATGTTAGAGTTGACGTAGTTATCCTTCAACCTGTCAAGTTGTTCGAACTTGTCCAGTTTTGCCTGTTGTTGCCTTCGCTTCAATTTGGCAAGTCATTCATTCGGTTTGAATCTGTTGTTTCAGAGGACTAAGGAGGCTACTGACAAGGCAAATGAAATGCAGCAAAAGAACGGTTTTGTAGAGGCGATAATAGTTGAGGTTAAAGATTGTGAGAGGATTGGTAGTTCTTATCATAGTTCTGATGCAATATGTTGCTAGCCAGAACTTGCCGAGGATGGTTCTTGCAAAAAACGGGCGAAGTAATTATTCACCAAGACCCGGTTGGCCGCAAACGCCAAGTTTAGACCTACTTCGAAGTAATCATTAACTTTTGCCAACGATGGTTCTTGCAAAGTGTGTGAAGTAATTATTCACCAAGATCCGGACAATTCTGGTTGGCCTGCAATGAGTTCAGACCTACTTTGAAGGAAAGAATGACGTACCTAACATGATACCTCAAACCATTTAATATGACGTACAGAAATTTCTGGTTGAACATCTCATATTTAATATGCTGTACAGAAATTTTGTGAGTGCGCGATGCAATCCTATAAGAACAACAAAGTTTCAACTAACAAGTGCAAAAAAGTTTTTCTTTAAACTGTTTAAGAGAACTGTGCCAATACTGGTTCGTAAGCCAGTATAATGAGATGTTCAACCCAAAACAGTTCGTAGAAAGTTTTATGATGCAAAAAAACGATTGAAGCTATTAATTGTTTCAATCCTACTCGGTACTTCCCTTTTTTGTAATTTGAAGGTTTACTTACGCAATTCTATCTTATTTTAGGATTTTTCTTATAATGTTTTCATAGGAAACAACCTCTGTATTTTTACCAACTTGTTAAAAACAACGAGTCAAGACGTTGACATGTTAATCACAGTCTGACCATTTTTCCCAAAACTCATCATCGAAAAATGTACTTTTGGTCAACATGACTACTCAGAGGTCGCAAGAAAATATCATATGTTTATAAGAATTTGGTAAAAGAAAACATTAATTTTTAAAACAGAACTAGTTCTAGGTAAGTAGAGAACAAATATACAAACAATGGGTTCCCTTTCGGGACCCCGAAAATAAAAGTACTTACTTGTATTGATGCTTGATCTAAAGAGTTACAAGAAGAGTTGAAGCTTTAGACAATATTGCAGATAGTATACATAGAGGAAAGCTTGCAATGGAGAGGAAAAGAGCTTACACACTTACACTTTTTACAGAATTTTCTCTCTAATTTTTCTGATGATCGTTTCGGAGTTGAGCGCTCCTCCTTTTATAGAGAAGGACGAGGGTCTCAATTATTGTTGTGGCTATTCCTTCTTTTGCTGTACATAGTGACATGTGAGCTGCTTTAGCGATGCCTTGTTGCTGAGAAGATTTTCTGTTTTACTACTGAGTGCTAGGATTTTTAAAGAAGAAAAGTAGAAAGAAAAAGATTCGGTGAAAGAGAAAGGACGATAAGATTCATCAGAAGAAATGAAAGAAAGAAGAAAGGACGATAATATTCGAAGAAGTGAAAGAAAAAAGAAGAAAAAATGATAAGATGTGAAAGAAAGAAGATGTCATAAGATTCGTCAGAAAAGTTGTACTCTTTTTTTTTTTTTTTTTTTTTGTATCATCCGACATGTGCGTGGGCACTTGTAGTCATCGACCGATACAATTTTTTTTTTAGAAATCTTCACTATCGGAGCTATTATAAAAATAATGGTCTTCAAAGTCAGCAAGTTTTTTGAGGCGGTCAACTTCTTCTTCAGATCGTTGTTTATAAAACTCATCCAGCCTTTGATGTAGAGATTGCAGAGAAAATGGAACAATTTCTCTGCAAGGATCAAAGCAATAGATATATTGAATATTATCTCCCGCGACGAGGCTTCCCTTTATATGTCTCCAATCTGTTTGAAGGGAAGTAGCAACCATGTATGCGGAGTAGTGGTCTATCTGGTCAGGAATTGGCTTTGGACAGGGCCATGGAATTGTGTCTTGCAAGATCATATTGGTTTTATTTTTTGGGACTAATTGGATTCTATGTTGAGCAGGATAAGTAAAACCTTGATCAAATTCTGGTGGTTTACTGGTGACATACATTTCAACTTTGTATTTTGAATTTCTCATGGATCCAAGAATGGTCAAAGCAAGTTTTCTTCCTAGGTTGGTTGTTTGAGAAGGTTCAGAAAAAATAACTTGACCACGGTGGCCGTAATCTAACAATTTTTGGACAGTCAGCACAATGGTTTCAGTTTTGAATTGGAGAATAGGGGGGCAAAAGATATCCATAAGAAGATTGGCTTTGGGTATAGAGTAGACAAGTTGACAGCGACATTTAAGTTTAGAAATTGGAATAGCATTACAATACTGGTCAAGATGTTGACACTGACATGGATGTTGGTAGTCTAGGCTATCCCATGTAATAAATAAGCCGGGATGATTATCACGCTTTTGATCATAGAGAAAGAGCCAATTAAATATAAAGACTTGAATATCTTTTTCTTTTTGACTGACCATATTGAGAATATATGACTGGAGTGCTGAAGGTAAAGGAGATAAAAATGTATGAGTAAAAAATTTTACTCGAGCTTGTACGTCTTGTATAGGGGTATTATTATCAGGTGTATAGATAGAAGTTTCTTCACTTTTAGGGGAAGAGTGACCATCTGTAATTTTTAGCAAATTACCAGCTGTCAACGGTTTTGAGATGTCTTTACCGCGAGCCGTTTGTTGCGGACTAGTCTTAACATTTTGCCAGTTAAGATAGGCTTTTCCGTCAACTCTTTTTGTTGGAACTTTAAGTTAGAACTGGTGAATTCTCTTTCGAGAAATTCTACCATTGACTGTAGTCTTTGAATTTCAGTGATGCTAGACATACATTTATTGTAGGTAGAATCCTTAGTATCATATTTTATAATTTCCTTGCCTTTTATACGGGTATTATGTAAATCTTTTTGATAGTCAAGTGCCCTTGAAGATATATAATACCTTAAGCCTAATTTTTGTCGGCAATAGTTCAGGGCTAATTGCATTTCATAAAAACCTTTATACTCTGGATTTGGAAATCCATTAATTTCTTCAAATACCTCAGCCCAGTGAGTATAAACTCCTAGAGTTCTTCCTTTAATCACGGCATAAAAATAAAATCCTTTTGAAAGAGGTTTGGATTTTGAGTATAAAATCCACAAGTATATAAAAACGAAAGGAACGAAAAAATAAGGAAGAAAAGAACAAGCAACTAAAAAAAGAAAATGTCTAAGAAAATCTAAAACTTTTAAAGGTAAGAAAAAGGATTAATATGTTAAAAACCCTCTCACAAAAAATGTAAGTGTTTTATTTGTGGAAATGACCAACATCTAGCAAATCGTTGTCCCCAAAGAAACAAAACTAATAATCCTCGAACATATTTAATTGAAGACTTAGAAGATGACATTGTCAGTATAGATGATATTGATAGTGACGATGTCTATAGCATTCATGAAGAATACTATCATGAAAATGATAGCAATGATTCTGAATGTTCTAATGACAAAACTTATATGTTAACAGATAATGAGTGTAATCATGAATGGCTTCATAAAACTGGTTTTGACCAACAAAAATGCATACATTAATGTATAAGATACCAAAGTCTAGAATATCGTTATCAATGTAAAAACTGTAAGATCGAAATCTGTCAATGGTGTTTGACCACTACTTACAATATTCAACCAAAACCTATAACATCCCTCATTGAAAATAGTTCTACTTCAGAATTACAACGATATAAAATGTTATTAGAACAAAGTCAACTCGAAAATGCCTTTCTAAAAGAAAAACATAAATTTGAACAAGATAATTAATGTACGAATTTAATAGTAAAATCTCTACGTTAAACGAAGAAATTTTAACGTTAAAAGTCCAGATCTAAAAAATAAGCACTAACTCTAAAATGAAAGATAAAGATTACGACATTATTGATACTCTTGTATCACAAGAAGTCACTCCATCTTTCTCAACTTGTGATCCTTCTGTCATGCTTTTACCATCGTCAAATCTTTTAAGCGTTTTATGTAAAATAAAATTTAAAGATGGAAAAACTCAAGACTTTACGGCTATGATGGACACTGGCTGTTCAAAAACACAAATTGACATTAATCTCATACCAGTACAATATCACCAGTTATTACCCAAACCTTCGTAATTCGTATCTCCAAAGTTTCAATGGAGCTTATTCTATTGTTCGAAGTTTACGAGATTGTCAGATATCTTTTATAAACGTTTTCGGTCAATGGGAAGAAGAGTACTATCCTCTTCCTCAGGTCCATTTACAAGATATCAAGCATAATCATAAATGTGTGTTAGGATTAAATTTCCTTCGAAAATGAAAGGCAATGTTATAATTAATAGCGACTATATACAATTTTGTCGCCGCACTACGACAACCCCCACTGATTATTTACTTTCTAGACACAATCTACTCACCTATAAAGACTATCCTGCCCTTCTTCCACTTCCTGAGTGTGATCAAAAGCGTGGTGGGATACAACATAAAAATGAACTTGATAGCACTCCTAAAATTCCTGAAATTCACCCCAATATATACATTTTCAATCAATCACTATATAAAGAGCCTATCCACGATTTCAATGCCATAACCAAGGATTACTTTTTCTTCAATAAACCAAAAATAAAATTAGCATATAATAAAAAATATATCCTAGATAATATCATACGAATTGCTAAATAAACACAAGTCTTGGGAGAAGATAAGATAAAATATTGGTCTCGTAATAAATATTTAGCAAAATTAGAAATTAAAAATCCTGATATGTCCATTAAAACTGGAACTATGACTCATACTCCGGTAGACATTGAGGAATTCTCAATACAAATAAATGAACTTTTAAAAGTCGGAGTAATAAGACATAGCAACAGTAGACATAGAAGCACTGCCTTTTTAGTACGAAATCATGCTGAATTAAAACGAGGAAAGGCCCGAATGGTAATTAATTATAAAAGACTAAATGATAATACACATGACGACCAATATCTTATACCAAACAAAGACCAATTACTAAATTGCATTCAAGACAATACTGTCTTTAGTAAATTTGATTGTAAAAGCGGTTTCTGGCAAGTTATGATGGATGAACAAGCTATCCCATGGACTGCATTCACGTGTCCTGAAGGACATTTTGAATGGCTTGTTATGCCTTTCAGTCTTAAAAATGCCCCTTTTATCTTTCAGAGAAAAATGGATCTCATTTTTGGTAAGTACAAACACTTTATTCTCGTCTATATTGATGATATTTTAGTCTTTTCTAAAGACCTTGACTCTCATTATGATCATCTTATACTTGTTTTTAATGAATTTGTTAGCAACGGACTTATCATATCAAAGAAAAAGATAGAACTTTGCAAAACCTATATCGATTTTTTAGGAATGAAAATAGGAAAAGGAAAAATTCAGCTACAAGAACATATAGTAAAGAAAATATTAGAATATCCTGATAATATTGAAAGTACTAAACAACTTCAATCATTTTTAGGAACCCTAAATTATTGCCGTCATTATATTAAAGATCTTAGTAAATTAATAGGACCTTTATATAGTAAAACAACTCCTAATGGTGAAAAATGTTTTAATAAGGAAGATATAAAAATTGTCCAAGCTATCAAAGAAATTTGCAAACACTTACCTGCATTAACATTACCATTACAGTCTGATTATAAAATCATAGAAACCGATGCTTGCGAAGAAGGCTGGGGAGCTGTACTACTAGCCAAACCTAATGAATACAGTTCAAAAAATGAAGAACGAATATATGGATATACTTCTGGCAAATATAAAGAAAAGGGACTAACGTCTTTAGACTATGAAATTCTGGGTGTTATCAATGCATTAGAACACTAAATTATACCTAGATAAACCATTTACTATTCGAACTGATTGCGAAGCCATAGTAAAATTTTATAATAAAAGCAATGATAAACGAATAAATTCTAAACGCTGGACAAACTTTTTAAACAGTGTCATTGGAAATGGTTATAAAGTAAAATTTGAACACATAAAAAGGAGAAAATAATAGTATTGCTGATGCTTTATCAAGATCCATTTATATCTGTGAAGAATAACATATTTGTTTTATGCAGGCTAGCAACAATATGCAGAATAACAGCAACATGGAATGTCAATTTGGACAAATACGCTTACCAGTTATACACTCTTCAAAACCATGTGACATCCAAACCAATAATTTAGATATTCTACAGGTTTGTCTCCTTCAAAACCTTCAACATTCAAAATCTCATGCTGAACAATTTAAAATAGTCTTACAAGCACTATCCCATTATTTTCAAAAAATACAATCAAAACCTCTTTCAAAAGGATTTTATTTTTATGCCGTGATTAAAGGAAGAACTTCAGGAGTTTATACTCACTGGGCTCGGTATTTGAAGAAATTAATGGGTTTCCAAATCCAGAGTATAAAGGTTTTTATGAAATGCAATTAGCCCTGAACTATTGCCGACAAAAATTAGGCTGAAGGTATTATATATCTTCAAGGGCACTTGACTATCAAAAAGATTTACATAATACCCGTATAAAAGGCAAGGAAATTATAAAATATGATACTAAGGATTCTACCTGCAATAAATGTATGTCTAGCATCACTGAAATTCAAAGACTACAATCAAGGGTAGAATTTCTCGAAAGAGAGTTCACCAGTTCTAACTTAAAGTTGCAACAAAAAGAGTTGACGGAAAAAGCCTATCTTAACTGGCAAAATGTTAAGACTAGTCCGCAGCAAACGGCTCGCGGTAAAGACATCTCAAAACCGTTGACAGCTGGTAATTTGCTAAAATTTACAGATGGTCACTCTTCCCCTAAAAGTGAAGAAACTTCTATCTATACACCTGATAATAATACCCCTATACAAGACGTACAAGCTCGAGTAAAAAATTTTACTCATACATTCTTATCTCCTTTACCTCCAGCACTCCAGTCATATATTCTCAATATGGTCAGTCAAAAAGAAAAAGATATTCAAGTATTTATATTTAATTGGCTCTGTCTCTATGATCAAAATCGTGATAATCATCCCGACTTATTTATTACATGGGATAGCCTAGACTACCAACATCCATGTCAGTGTCAACATCTTGACCAGTATTGTAATGCTATTCCAATTTCTAAACTTGAATGTCGCTGTCAACTTGTCTACTCTACACCCAAAGCCAATCTTCTTATGGATATCTTTTGCCCCCCTATTCTCCAATTCAAAACTGAAACCATTGTGCTGACTGTCAAAAAATTGTTAGATTACGGCCACCTTGGTCAAGTTATTTTTTTTGAACCTTCTCAAACAACTAGCCTAGGAAGAAAACTTGCTTTGACCATTATTGGATCCATGAGAAATTCAAAATATAAAGTTGAAATGTATGTCACCAGTAAACCACCAGAATTTGATCAAGGTTTTACTTATCTTGCTCAACATAGAATTCAATTAGTCCCAAAAAATAAAACCAATATGATCTTGCAAGACACAATTCCATGGCCCTGTCCAAAGCCAATTCCTAACCAGATAGACCACTGGTCCGCATACATGGTTGCTACTTCCCTTCAAACATATTGGAGACATATAAAGGGAAGCCTCGTCGCGGGAGATAATATTCAATATATCTATTGCTTTGATCCTTGCAGAGAAATTGTTCCCTTTTTTCTGCAATCTCTACATCAAAGGCTGGATGAGTTTTATAAACAACGATTTGAAGAAGAAGAAGTTGTCCGCCTAAAAAAACTTGCTGACTTTGAAGACCATTATTTTATAATAGCTCCGATAGTGAAAATTTCTAAAATAAATAAATAAATAAATTTGTATCGGTCGATGACTACAAGTGCCCGCGCACATGTCGGGTGATAAAAAAAAAGTACAACTTTTCTGACGAATCTTATGACATCTTCTTTCTCTTTCTTTTCTTTCTTTCACATCTTATCATTTTTTCTTCTTTTTCTTTCACTTCTTCTGACTCTTTTTTCTTTCTTTCACTTCTTCTGACGAATATTATCGTCCTTTCTTATTTCTTTCATTTCTTCTGACGAATCTTATCGTCCTTCCTCTTTCACCGAATCTTTTTCTTTCTACTTCTCTTCATTAAAAATCCTGGCACTCAGTAGTAAAGCAGAAAATCTTCTCAGCAACAAGGCATCTCTAAAGCAGCTCACATGTCACTCTGTAAAGCAAAAGAAGGAATAGCCACAAAAATAATTGAGACCCTCGTCCTTCTCTATAAAAGTAGGAGCGCTCAACTCTGAAACGATCATCAGAAAAATTAGAGAGAAAATTCTGTAAAAAGTGTAAGTGTGTAAGCTCTTTTCCTCTCCATTGTAAGCTTTCCTCTATGTATACTATCTGCAATATTGTCTAAAGCTTCAACTCTTCTTGTAACTCTTTAGATCAAGCATCAATACAAGTACTTTTATTTTCGGGGTCCCGAAAGGGAACCCATTGTTTGTATATTTGTTCTCTACTTACCTAGAACTAGTTCTGTTTTAAAAATTAATGTTTTCTTTTACCAAATTCTTATAAACATCTGATCTTTTCTTGCGACCTCTGAGTAGTCATGTTGACCAAAAGTACCATTTTCGATGATGAGTTTTGGGAAAATGGTCAGACTGTGATTAACATGTCAACGTCTTGACCCGTTGTTTTTAACAAGTTGGTAAAAATACAGAGGTTGTTTCCTATGAAAACATCATAAGAAAAATCCTAAAATAAGATAGAACTGGGTAAGTAAACCTTCAAATTACAAAAAAGGGAAGTACCGAGTAGGATTGAAACAATTAATAGCTTCAATCGTTTTTCTGCATCATAAAACTTTCTACGAACTGTTTTGGGTTGAAACATCTCATTATATTGGCTTACGAACCAGTATTGGCACAGTTCTCTTAAATAGTTTAAAGAAAAACTTTTTTGCACTTGTTAGTTGGAACTTCGTCGTTCTTATAGGATTGCATCGCGCATTCACAAAATTTCTGTACAACATATTAAACCTCTAAAGGTAAACTAGATGGTCAGTAGGCAGGCAGTTTCATGACTCGAGTTTTTTTGTGGATGCTTATACGCCAACGTAACCAGGAACACGTCTCAGACTGAGTTTTTTTTGGATTCAATCATCCTTCTTGGTAGTCAAATTGCGAAGTTTAAAGAAAATTATTTCGATAAATTCAATTATTGAATCAACAATAATTGCACACTTCAGGTTTTCTTCTTTGCTGGCTCTTTAACAATGGTGAACACTGATATGTTACCAAATTAAAACCGTTGTACTTTACAACATCACTGCGTGGGAGGGGTACTCTGTTTCGTGTCAGGTAAATACAAAGGAATCTACTCCTAACAAGAATTAACTCTCAAAGAAGATGGGATAGAAGTCTGAAGAAGGGGCAGTCCTGGCTCTCAAATGATAAATGTGACAATCTCGCCTAGATCGCAAGTAGGTTTGTTTGCTTTCCTCTTTCTTCAGTCTTCAGTCTTTCACTGCATCCAACTCTTTAATCTCAGGTCTGTACAAATAAAACGTGGACTACAACACAACATTTCCATAGTGTAAAACTAGTTGTAAAGGGGAATGAACTGCCTATATGCAAGTCATTCTCGTTTATCCTCCTCGAGATCTTCTCCAAGCCCAAAAACATGTTCTCCAGCAACTGCAACCTTCCTTTCCTTTCTCTCCAGCTTGCTTGCCAAATCACCCGTGATTTTAACTGCACTGCCTGTTAGTGAGATACCCTCCTCATCAATGTCATCCACCGTGTCTTCTGAGTAAGCATATCTGCAGAAACCAACAAATTTACAACTATCAACAAGTGAAATTTCTCGTGACACTAGAATAAACATGTTCAATAATCAAAACCATGAAAGGGTCAAGTATTTCAATCTAAAAATAGAAGGCAATAAAGAAAATTCAATAAAATACCTGGTCGGGTTTTGTGAAGGGGCCCAGAGGATGCAGATGACTGCCAAGAGTCCAAACGCAAGCACCGCCCAAAAGGCTGGGATAATCCACGCTCTTTGCCAAAGCTCACTTAAAGGATCAGTTGCATTAAAGTACAACTGTACCAACAGAAATTCCAGAAGCTTGAATGGTGAGTAATTATTGTTTAAATCGTGTAGCAAGGACACATGCTATCCAATAAGCTGTTAAGAAGCACACGAGAAAAAGAAAAAAGAAAAAAGTACCTCGTAGCCAATCCAAGCAACAGAGAGAAGCACAGATATTGCCAAGGAGTTGGTGAATTTTCGATAAAGTTCTAGTTTAGCCATACTTCTCCTCATCTGCATACGTGGACGAAGATGGTTAAAAGGTACGCCAAGTAGATGATACGATAGATTAATACAGGATTGCATGAATGATGGATATCTTAAAAATGAATTCTAGTCAAAACATAGAAAATTTAGTCCTCACTCAAAATAAATATTCTTTACAAAGGGTATTCACTTGAAATATGATTTTCCATGCAATCAAGCACATCCTTAGTGCTCGTCACCCCCACCCAAGCAAATTGCAATCCGACAACTATATTAGTCAATCAAGCAACATTAAGTTGGTCCAAAAATATTACAAAGGACATGCAGAGGAGGCGTTTGGTTGCATCACCTAAGCACTTATAACTATCATTGTTTTGAAGTAGTGTTCTAAAAATCGGTGTAGGCGGCCACCAAGGCGGTTTTTTTTTTTTCAGTTCGAAAAAAATCAAAGAAAAAAAATTAAGGATTTTTTATACATTTTGCATATGTATCTTGGCATAGAATTGGAAGTAATTTATATGCTATTATGCTTAGCTTTTATAAATTATAAATTATAATAAATAAATAACCGCCTAGGCCCCTACCTAGTCCTTTGGGAGCTATTCCCTTTCTCGTTGCCCGCCTAGTGATTTTTAGAAAGATGATTTTAATTTTAAGATAGAGTAGCTGAAAAAAAATTGATAATAAAGGATGATTACGACAAGTGACGTGTGTTTGCTTTTTTAAGACTTACAAATGGTCAACTTACAGTTTTATCTTTGTTCTCTAATGCAATATAAAATACCTTACAACCCAAAACAATCATGATGACATAATAAAATGCGCAAATACCATCTTTTAAGTAGCCACGTTAATTTGAAGCTTAGGAGGCATATGTTTGAGTTCGAGGTCTAACCTCTGACTAGAGGTGTTGGAAAGTGTTTGTTTTAGGCTCTAGTTAGATCCTCTAACTCATAAAGTAACATTCGAGGCAATACAAAGTTTTGTTTATGTCTCAGACATAGGCCTGAACAACGTAACAGACATTAACGACTATATTTTTTAAAATTAAGACATAATGTCTGGTTATGAGGTGTAAACAAATACCCCCTTTGTCATTGATTGTCATCTATCACTAATAGTGCAATACTTGATAAAAACAAACACAAACTAATTGGGGGACCCCACTTAAGTAGGATCTAAGTAATACCAATAGCCAACGGAGTGCTAGCTCAGTTGGTTGACCTCACTTGAGGTGGATGGTATCACAAGTCCATCATTCAGAACCTTATCAGATGCATTTAATGGTTATGGGATCCAATAAGAAGTGGTACAAAGTACAAACAGACTCCTTAGTTAAATAAGAAAAACTGCTTCCTGACTGACCAACTTAAATTCCATATTAGATAAACTGAAGACAAAAATTTGAAGAACATAAATGCATTACAGATGGCTAACTGCATGTCCTAGTGTCTAAGAATTGGAGTTAACATTCACTTTATAGTATGAACATGCATAAACAATATATTCTGTCTTACACTATTCATAGATATGCAAAACAATAAAAATATATGCAAGGGCATGTAGTACCAGTGCTATACTGAGATGAGAGTTCCAGGAAATAAACAAGTCAGGAGAAATAAAGTGTAATAACAATAAGATTACCTGAAGCTTTTCCAGGGTTTTAGATAATGATGAGAAGATCCACAGAATAAAGCAAGCATCTAAAAGAGCCACCGGTAGAACAAGGAACAGCCTAGCTTTGCCCGAGAAATCATTAATATTTCCTAAATGTTCAACAAGCTCAAGTGCCTCGGAAGCAACAAAATAGATGAAGCCAAGAAGAAAGACTCTGGAGGTAATTCCACCTAGTGTCGGCTTCACAACGCCATAGCCCATCGAAACCACTAAAAGCAGCAGGCGAGATACAGTTTTCTTTACTGCGCTAAAAGTGACTGCCCATATTGTAATGCCCATTGGTCTGCTTCCAGTAGAATTGAAGTTTGCATATTCAAAATACCAAAGAGCCATTTCGCACATTCCTAAAGCAATTACAGCCGTGATGTGGTAGTGGAGTTGTATTATATCTTTCCAAAATCTAACAAACTGGAGAAACCACAAGAGACCAAGTACAAGATACGCTAAAGACATAAAGCCGTAGAATGTCATTAGCGGTCCCATCTTTCCAGGTAAATAACCTTCTGGGTTTCTCCAAACGGTTCTACCTGTAATTAATGTACCCTTGAGTTGTGGGTCACAAAACATAAAATACAAATAATACATTCCTGTTCTATTTATCTCAATGGTTTGAGGTATCATGTTAGCTATTTCATTCTTTCCTTCAAAGTAGGTCTGAACTCGTCGCGGCCAACCAGGATTGTCTGGATCTTGGTGAATAATTACTTCGCCCACTTTGCAAGAACCATCCTTAGCAAGTTCTGGTGAGCAACATATTGCATCAGAACTTAGATAAGAACCACCAATCCTCTCACGATCTTTAACCTCAAGTATTATAGCCTCTACCAAACCGGTCTTTTGCTGCATTTCACTTGCCTTGCCAGTAGCCTCCTTAGTCCTCTGAAACATAACAGATTCAAACCTGAACAGAGAATCAGAGTATTAGTCTAGATTGGTTAGAGGATTCAATAAATGATCCAAACTTTTCCAAGGTTTGTTAATAATTAATAATTTTACTCTCTTTCACAGTATAATTGGTCATCTACCAGAATATATGGCTCCAGCAAGCAAACAAAACCCATCATTGACCTAATATCTTGTTTTTGGTGACATACTACTGGGCAATTGCAAGAATAAACAGGGATGAAAAGAGTGTTTACTAATCTCTTACGCAAAAGAACTGATTACATAGGCTACCACCGTCAAGGAAACAGGATGTCACTAAAAATATTGACATTCATGTTGTTGCATGCTGCCATGACATATTGATGATAATGTTAAGATGATCATGGAACCATATACTAGCCTCCCCCTCTCTCTCCTCTTGAATGAAATTACATCTAATTCAGGAGCAAAAAAGTTACGAACAAGGTAAAACATTTCTCCAGTTTGTAATGTTCTCAGTGCGCATCCATAGGAATAAATGGTATGTTCTTTAACAATTTATCATGTGAAAGCAAAAAAAAATTAACAAAATACAATGCAGAAGATTGCCTGGAGACTGTAAGACCAACTACGCTATATGGAGATGAATGTTCAACAAATGAAAGAGTAAAAAAGAAATAACAAATGATTGTGAAAATACAGTAGTATTCCCCAAAAACTCAATTAGCTGCCTTTGTTTGTTGACATGGCTTCCTCATAACGAGCCTTACTTGTGCCAACATGCAGCTTAAAGGTTCTCAATCTCAATTTGGGAAGAAGAACAAGGTTAACACTGTCAGAGGTAATTATAGCAAATTTAAAGACACATATTAATATGAAAATTGCATAGGAAAGGAATGGGAAAAAAAAAAAACAGGTTAGCTGGTGCAAGTATGTAAAGGGTTTTGCATCACTGAATTCTCTAGAAAATGTAAAATCTTTTAGGTTTTGGATTAAATTACTCACAATCATCTAAACAAAAGCCTAGCCAATGTTCTGTACGCACATGCTTTAAAAGATTCATTTGTCAGTTAAATGACGATTCAACTAGACTTCTGAAAGTTATCTAATTACATGACCATAGCCCATAGGTCTTATTTGTAACAGAGCAGCACATCATCAAGCGTAGTTACTACCACTTCCTATGTGAAGATAATTCCAAGTTCGTTCTCAAGAAATTCAAAGATGCCAATGGTAAAAGAATTATATTTAGGAAACTAATTTTAGAATATTCCAAAAAACAACCGCACAAGCAGCTTCAACAATGTCCCATTTGGAATCCCTGGTGTGAAGAACCAACTTTGAGGTGGAGTTGGGATGAGTAGAGTTGAAAGAAATCAAAGAGAACCCTTCACATGAATCATAGGCTTCAAGTGCCCTATTTTGCCACGTGCCCTATTTGGCGATGCTACTCATTTAGCTCAGCCCATTGTGATGACCAAAGGGCAGCCTGAGGGTCAAACAAAGTCTGATACATCAACAGCTCAACTGGGTAAACAGTGCTCTGAGAGCTATAGACGCAAAGCTGGGTCTGGACCTATGTGATGATGTCTCTCAGCTGAAGGATAGCATCCACGCCATCGGAATAAATAGAAAATTTGAGATCGATAGTGATCTCGACGAGCCTGCCTATCACGTAAAGCGGAATGAAACTTAAAACTCTTGATCAACTGGTTATGAAGCTCTATCTTTAATGGATGGTGACGGAACGAAATTCAATCTAAAGTGTACAATCGGATAAAGATGGCTCCCAAAGATGAAGTAATCATAATAATAATAATAAGTAATTAAAATAACGACACATTGTAGTCTTCTTGATTTCAAGCCTTTCAAAGTCTAGGTTAATATGTGTAGTACCGAAGGAGAGCAAACTCGACGGTTCATTTCCATTGCATGACCAAGAGGAATACAATCACAGGCCAAAAGCCAAAAATAAAACACAAAAAGACAATGTGGTTCCAACTTTTGTTGAAACCGCCCACCCGCCCAAAAATAAAATAAAACTAATCTACAAGATCTTCCATTTTAGTCATTCAAACTGGAATCTAATGTGTTAATGTCTGCCAGTATCACATCCCACGCATACTTCCCCTCTCCTCTTTTCTCAAAAAAAAAAAAAAATGCCAACTAGATTAGGTTTGACCACACCCTGACAATATTTTGTTGCAGTCTTCTGACTCTTCTCCACATTCCCCTAGCCAACAAAGTAGATCCCGTGCCGATGCTCCCACGGATCAAACTAAAGGGACTTGCTCCAGCTCCAGCTCCAGCCCCAGCTCCCATTGGATCCCTTGGACTACCAAAACTTGGTCTAAGAGAGGAAGAAAACTACTCTGTTACCAGCACCAATAGAGGAACTTGCCCTCCGTGACTTGGAGTACTAACAGCCTTGAGAAGGACCCTGGCATTCTTCCGTTCCTTGGGCCGGATCATAGAGCTAGAATCCAAATAAAAAAATATAAAAATAAACCAGACTATTAGGACCCAAAGCGCTATCTCGTTACAATTACTAATTGTTCCTGGCAAAAATTAGTTCTTCACCTAACTCCAATGCCAATTGATTTGAGTTACAACTTAAACTTTTCAACAACTCAATCATATACAAAACTAGGGCGGGCGATTCAACCAGGACTTGGGAACCTGACAGGCTGACACAAAATCGGCATACCTGTGAATGTGACATGCACTATGTAGAAGTCGAAGTTCGTTATTTCACGTTTGTAGGTGATACTAGACAAACACTCATGTTTTATACTATGTAAAATCTATAGAATGATATACACGATTTAAAATTTAAAAACTTAAATTTTAGATTGTTGAGTCAAACAGGTTGATCGAAACAAAACTTAGAAGAGGAAAAGGAATTGCAGGGAGGAAAACAAAAACTAAGGGTGTGTTTGGTTGTATGGAATCATATTCTCATGTTCATGAACTCACCATTGATCATAAAATCTAATGGTGGATAATGAGTGCTACCTTAATTTAGCCTTAAATGTAGAGGTCCTCTCATGGATTCCCATTGAACAAGATTCCATCCAACACACCCATACTCTTCTTCTTGACGTGTCTTGGCACACTTGTGTCCCTTCACCCCCACTTAGTAAGATCCCCTCCTTGAAAATGTAGATGCAAAGTGTTTTCAACCAAATTTCCTTTCCACAAAGATTTTCAATTGCACATTAGTTAAATCCAACATCTATATTCATACCATTAGACACTAAAAAATGTTTACAGAACAAACTGAAAATAGTACAATGCAATTTAAATACATAGCTTCAGGAGGATTCACTGAACTATATATCTAATTAAGAGACAATCACAAGTATTAGATATATACGTTGTTCAAAGATAAGGAACAACACAAATATCAGGGGGTGTAAAATTTTACATTTACAATTTTAAAGTCATCTATTGAATGATATATTCGTGTTTTATATTATGTAAAATTTAAATTTAAAAGTTCGTTATCTTGATCAAACTCGAAAAGATGTAAAATTTAACAAATATAGTATGTGATCTATTGAATGATATATACGATTCCTATTAACTCAACTTAAAAGTCAAAACCTACTATTTGATAATCTGCCTAACTTGAAGAACAGAGACAACTGCGATTTGTTCTTGAACAATAGAGACATGATCACACGGATTTCCATTCAGATTCAACGCTCATTTCCACCAAATTCATCGAAAACGTAGAAACAAAGCAAAAAATTACAAAGTGAAAACGAAGCAACGGTGATTGGATCAAAATGTTTACCGAATGAACGACTTGCCAACGTAGGGTTTCTCCTCGGAAGCGGGTTTATTGACGGATTTCGAAGCGTAGAGGCCCTCGCTACCGCCATGGAAGAAGAATGAATTGAACTGAGGAATGAATGGCTCCTTTTCGTAATCGTGGATCGAGCCACTTGTGTGGACGATTGAGTTGCAGATGAAGAACAATAACCCTAAATAAAGACCTAATTTTGACATATCGCGAGTTGGATTTCTTCTTCGACTCATCGCTCGCTCGCTGATGAAGCTTTCAATGAGAAGACATGAACGTGTGTTTGATATTTAATCTGCAATTAGAAGATTAGCTTAACTTAACTAACTGGAAAAGTCGCTTTTAAGTGGTAGGAGGTATGGTTATACCCACCCTGAAGATTAGTTGGGAACCCTCATCCCCTATATGAGGGCTTTGCGTAGTGGAATGAACACTTGCAATACACCATATTTTTTCATATATAAAGTTATTTAATTATTTATCTATCTGTTCTTTATTTATTCAACCCCGAATATTGTTTCTTTTAGTGCTTAATTGAATAAAATGAAAAATATAAGGGAATGTTATAAAAATAGAAATAACTCTAGCAAAAATCAAACCTAATAGGATAACGCAAATCTTTTAACGCTTCCTCTCTAGTTCCTACGCTCTTTGATGCCTCCCTAGCTTGGACGAGGAAAAGAGAAGAATAAGAAGAATGAGCCTCTAACAAAGAGGGAAGATAACCGAGAAGGGAGAACAACATTGTTTCACACAACAAATAAACGGTGAATATTTTTTTCAAATTTCGATTGTCGATATGGGTTTCTCTTTCTATATTTGATTGTTCTCTTATTGTTCTGTATTGATGTTGTGTTTGTCCTTTGTTTATGGTTTTCACATCTAGTTATATAATCTAGTTTCTGATTTGACATTTAGAGTTGAACAAAATCTTGTTTTGGTGAATTGAGGTTTGAGAAATCATATTTGTTTGAAATGGGTATTCGTTATTTTTCAATTTTCATGGGTTTTGGTTTGTTATATCTGATTGACTTGTTGGGTCTCATTTTGATTGAATTTATGCTTTTTGGAGTCCGTAGAAGAACTTAGTAAATCTCATTTAGATTTGAATATAATGACTGTGTATTTTTGTTTTTCCGAGTATGTATTTGGGTTTCTGAGATGGTTGTCTCATGAAAACTAGTAGGTTCGACTCAACCATGCATTGTGTTTGATTGTGTTGTTGGAACTAGTGGTGGGTTTGTAAATGAGAATGGGCTTATAAGGAATTGGGTATCGGTTGTCATGGCATTGGGTCACAAGGAAATCGTTTGGAAGTTGATTGAGAGATTAGCCTTTTATGGTAGTTTAGGCTATCCTGGATTTTTTTTTTTTTGTTTTTTTTTTTTTTTTTTGGTGATGGCAAGGCTAGGGTTTGTTTTACTTGGTAACACTTGGTTTGAGAATAAATACCAAACAAAGTTTATTTAGGAAGCATAAAATGGCTCTTAGACAATACCATCATATTGTCCGAAGCCATATAAAAAATCCTTAGTAATCAATAAAAAAATGTTCATCTTTACCTTTTTACATTTCCCTCACAGTTTTCCCATTTCTTAAATGTAAAATGCCAATTGTTGGCAGTGTCCAACAACTACTCTGTTAAACTAAATAAATTGTTTTCACGTGGCTATAGGAAATACTTGTATACTATATCGCTCGCCAAAGTTGTAATGACTCAGTGGTTGAGCAATTGCAGATGATATCAGTAGGTCACGGGGTCGATCCCAGCCGGCGGCATCTGAGGTGGGAGGGGTTAAAATTTTGAGATGCATAATAGGCGATAAGGATAACATTGAGTTCATAAAATTTAATTAGATTGAATTATATCCCTTAGAACTATCACACATCTTGTTTGTTTTATGAAGCCTTTATCCTGTAGAGAAACCAATGAAGTAACATTTGAGTTGAATTTTGCGGAGTAGGACATTCATTTCTTAAAGAAAAACTAAATACTTTCGGGTTGAATCTTGCGTAAAAGGGGTAGCTTTGAAATGCCTGAAGTAGACTTGAGTATTTATCCATCAAAAGTATGATATGAGATCTTATACACAAATGGTAGCAAAAAAATGGTTTTATGATACTCATATAGTTAGGGGTATTCGGTAATGCATGTTTGTATGTGATGTTCTCACTTAGACATGGATGACGGATAAGTTTTTCTTTATATGAGATAGACATATGGACATGTATGTTCGATATGGAGGTGGTACAAATGTGGTATAGTCTAAGGTGATCAATTTATTGAAAATTAATATTTTGTTTAAGACAAATAATGTCTAGACACAATTGTCTTAATTAATGGATTTTGATTATCCCACATGGATAAAAGGTTTTAGGTTTCTCAAAATTTGGGGCTTGACAACACATTTTTATACCTTTTTGACCATGTCTCTGCATCCGTGTCTCGTCGTGATTAGGAGGCTAAATCTTCCAGGATCTGTTAATCGTGTTCATGATTTGTGTTTTTATCTGGTTCCTCAATGAAATTAATTATGTCATTTAAGAGCAGGTCTTCAATCATGAACATTTGGAGATTGCGTCACTTGTATCTGGTAAAGTACTTCTAATCACAATAATAACTTAGGCCACCTGCATTCCTCTACTTAGCAACTTGGATAGTGATACACTTAAATGACAAGGTTGTTGTGTCGATTGGGGTGATGCTGGTGTGTTGTTTGGATGTTTTGATAATGGTGGTGGCCCTAACAGCCTAGTGGTGGTAGTTCGTGATGGTGATTTAGTGGTACGGTTAAACCTGTTAACTGTTTGTTGATGCCATTACGCTCCTCAATTAATCGAGCAAAACCTATTGCTTCAGACAAGGTATGAGGTTTTCTAATTTTCACACCTAAGCGAACTTCAATTTTCAACCTTCTATAAACAGCCAAGTAAATAAAATTTTGGTAAGTCATCAATTTGCGAGGATCGAACTCGTCCTCATAGAGGTCAGAGTGAAAGGAAAAAAATCCCTTGCCTCAACCTCTATGAGGACGCGTTCCATCCTTGCAGAAGTCGGAGTGAAAGGGAAAAAATCCCTCGCCTCAACCTCTATGAGGATGTGTTCCATCCTTGCAGAGGTCGGAGCGAGATTGAAAGAGGAAAAGAAAAAGGGTTAGGAGACGGTGGAGCGGTCGATAGTGATGCCATCGTTGCTACTTTTTTTTTTTGTTTTTTAGAAAAAAATGAAGGCTGCAACAACCTGCTCTTGAGGAAAAAGATTGAAGTCTGCAACAATCAGGCTGCAACGATGGTGACACTGTTGTTCAAGCTTGCTTTTTTTTTTTGTAAAGTTGTTCATGCTTGCTATTGGGAAGAGATCGTAGAGGGAGAACGAGATAAAAGAGAAAAAAAAAAAATACTTGTATTGGTAATGTCATTCATGATATTAAAGTGGAGATATGGCGATGTCAAAAGTCGAAACCCTTTTACAAAACCCATGCTCTTTTGTACACAGTGGAACTGCTGAACTTGTATTTTTACACTTACCCTTTTAAATTTACCAGCCGAATTCTAGACTATTCCAATGGAGCAATTTCAGGGATTAAATTAAATCTTCAAAGAAAAGAAAACGAGAGGGGTAGCACCGTCTTTCCTCCAGTCGGCTGACCTAATTAGGTTTTGCCCCTTCTGGTTATAAATACAAGCCACAAAACCCACAACAGAGCATTCTCTTCTTATCGTCTCTTTTCTTCTCCTTCTTCATGTCTAGGGTTTAGGTTAGAATCCAAGTTCTTTTTGCTTTTCTTGTGTTGATTTTATGTGCCTCTATAGTGTTATTATGGATCTGTGCACAATAAGCCGATGCTCTGGATCTGATGTCTATGAAGGAAGCATGGTAATGTGCACAGAAATTGAACTATAGGTCGTCATGTCTGCCTGCTTTGATCCTCCATGATTTCGTAGGCCTGGATAGTACCTATATCTCTCTGTTTATTAGATTTGATAGGTTTAGAGTTGATGATGATATACTTGAAGGCTTGTTTCTCAAAGAACATTCGCAGTGGCCGCCTAAGTGCTTTCGCCTTTCGCCGGGCTTGAGAGCGTATGCTGCTTTATATCCTTCCTTGGATGTCTGAAACTCTCTTAAATCTCAATTGTATTGTATTTTCTCGTGGAAGTGATTTTCTTGTGGAAGTGATGATCCTTTCCCCAGCTGAACGACTTTGAGGATAATATGCGTTTGTATTCTTTTATCAGAAAGAATTACCAAGCCAGGATTCTGATCTATTTTTTGATGTTTTTTTTTTCTTGAATAGTTTTGACGGGGAGATTTCGAAATCTCTTTACTTGGATAGGAGCGAACTATAAGACAGTGTTCGTATAGTCCATTAAGTTAACGTCAAAAACAAAGACTCTAATACGTTGCTGATTAATTTCACCGTTGATGAGATCGGTCTCATATTCCATCGCCTTATGGAGCTGCGTTGCCGCTATTACCATTTGGGATTGGCCATGAGACATACATTTCTTTCTTAAACACTATCCAGTTTTTTTTTTGTTTAATTATTATTTCCAAGTGTTTAACTGTTTATTCTTAGTGTTTAAACTATCCAGTCTTTCGAAGCAAGGCCCGTCTACTGCAGAACAACAACTCAGGAGATCAATTGCATTACTTTGGATTAGCAACATCTGTGGATTAGAATATGTAATTTTAGAATCAATTTTTCATTGTTTTGGACATCGCTGTATTAGACAACAATCAATTTTGTATTTGAGGGAAGGTCCTGGTGGGAAAGTTATAGACACTATTACATATTTTGTATTTGAAATAATTCACTTAATTTCTTTTCTTTAATATTGTAAACCAAACATTTGGATTTTGAAATTTTTATTTGAAACATGCATAAGAATTGGTTTATAGCCATTATTATTGACCCGACTAGTTGTAGAATAAAGAATTCTCTCGATCCTTTAATTTCAAAGTCAAAGTCAATATTGGTAGAATTAGAATTTTGAATAATGAGCAATGGGTGAGGTATATTGGGATATAGTGTTCAAGATAACTACTAAAAGGTGGTAACATCACGTAAAACTATTTATACAAACATTACTATTGAAGGATTTTTGTTGAAGACGACGGAATGATGAATCATAGTTATTTAATGATAATATAATAATGATATTGCAGTCTCACCAGAACTAGTAGTCAACATGCAACGGTTAAAAGGCTCATTGATTACCAAAATACATTTTAAACAATAACTCATAAAACTTGAGATAAAAACATGTATAATGGATCAAAATTTTCATATATCTTCAAACCAATTTCATAAATAAAATACAAATTTAGACCTTGAGATACAAATTCTTTCGAGAAATTACTTTAAATAACCTTTTCTTCCAAAAAGCATGTAAAAAGGTTGGAGTTGTGGTTGGTGATGGTGGAAAAGAAAAATAAATCAAGTGGATAGGGAGAGTGAGACAGGAAAAGGCGAGTCGATTGACAATAGAGTAGAAAATAGGTAAGGAGTGGGATGAGATGGTCAACGTTGCAGAGGGAGAGTGGGATGGTATCGTCAACGTTGCAGAGAACCGAGGGAGAGAGGAAGGGCTGGAGCAGGGCAGCATTGTTGGCGCCGCAAGGTAGGCAAATTGCTAATAACTCACAAAAATTTTAACAGCCAGTGTGCCTATGAGCCTATCTATCCCAAATTTCATAGTTTGTTTGTTTACGGTACCTCTAGTACAAGTACAAACACCATAGGTTATCTTCATCATCATCATCATCATCATCAAAGCCCATTCCCGAGATTTTCGGGGTCGGCTACATGAATTTTGGTTCTCCAAGCAATGCGATCTTCCCACATTTCCTCACCTAATCCAAGCTCAATGATATCTTCATTCACCGTCTTCATCCAAGTTTTCAACGGTCGTCCCCTCCGTCTACACCCTCCATTAACTTGCCAATCTAAACATTTTCTAATTGGCGCCGTGCTCGGTCTCCTCCGCACATGACCAAACCAAGTTAAACGTCTTTCTCTAATTTTTTCCTCTATGGGCGCTACACCTAAGTATCTCCTAATTCTTTCATTTCTAATCTTATCCTTACGAGTTTTACCACACATCCACCTTAACATACGCATTTCTGCTACTGCCATCCTATGCGTATGTTGTCCCGTAGTAGCCCAACATTCTGAACCATATAGCATGGCTGGTCGAACAATTGTCTTATAGCATTTCCCTTTTAGCCTTGCAGGCATCCTTCTATCGCACAATACTCCTGACGCCATTCGCCATTTCAACCAACCAGCTTTAATCCTGTGGTCTACATCTGCTCCAATAGCCCCATTCTTTTGAATTATAGACCCTAGATATCGAAAAGCCTCACACTCTGGGACCTCGACACCTTCGATCTCAATTGCATGACTTCTCCCTCTTGGTTCACACCCAAAGTTGCACACTAGATACTCCGTCTTCGAACGGCTAATTCTAAAACCTTTACTCTCTAAAGCCTCCTGCCACTTAACTAATTTCTGACCTAAACCTGCACTAGTCTCATCCATTAAGACAATATCATCTGCAAATAACATGCACCAAGGTACATCTTCTTGCAGATGTCTCGTCAACTCATCCATGACCAAAGCAAAGAGATATGGACTTAACGCCGACCCTTGATGTAGTCCTACTGTCACTGGAAATTCACTAGACATCCCACCTACTGAGCGAACACTTGTTACAACCCCTTCATACATATCCTTAATGATATCGACATAACATTGAGACACTTTCTTCCTTTCAAGCACCCACCAAATTAACTCCCTGGGGACCCTATCATATGCTTTCTCCAGATCAATAAAAACCATATGCAAACTCTTACGTGCCTCTCGATATTTTTCTACAGTTTGCCTAAGCAGGAAGATGGCCTCCGTAGTAGACCTACCTGGCATAAATCCAAATTGATTCTCCGAAATCGTGGTTAAACTCCTAAGTCTTTGTTCTATAACCCTCTCCCAAAGTTTCATCGTATGACTCATAAGCTTTATCCCTCTATAGTTCGAGCAATTCTGGATATCCCCTTTGTTCTTATAAATTGGTACCACAATGCTATGCCTCCATGAATCTGGCATTTTTCTAGTTTCCAAAATCCTATTAAATAGCTTAGTTAGCCATTGAATCCCAACTTCTCCCAGACATTTCCATGCTTCAATTGGTATATCATCCGGTCCAACGGCCTTCCCTGTCTTCATTCTTTTTAAAGCTTCTCTCACTTCTGTGGCACTAACTCTGCGATGGAACACGCGATCTCTCCCTTCCTGTGAAGCATACCCCTCCAAGTTTAACTCCCCTACATGTGTTCCATTGAGTAGGTTCCAAAAGTAATCCTTCCATCTATCTAAAATAGCTTTATCCTGCATTAAGACTCTTCCATCCTCATGCTTAACACACTTAACATGACTCAAGTCCCTAGTTTTTCGTTCTCTAGCCTTCGCTATCTTGAAAATATCCTTCTCCCCTTCCTTCGTACCTAGCCTATTATAAAGAGCATCATACGCTCTCTTCTTAGCTTCCCCTACTGCTCTACTACTCAACTTCTTAGCCTGCTTATAAAGCTCATAGGACTCTAGGCACCTATCTTTTTGCCACGCCTTAAAGCATTTTTTCTTTTCCGCAATGGTTTGTTGCACATCCGCGTTCCACCACCATGTCTCCTTACCATAGAAACCTCCTCTTTTGGCCTGTCCTAACTCTTCCTTCGCACATCTTCTTATTCGGTTTACCAAATGTTCGAAAAGATCCGCGCTACTAGTCTTATCCTTTGGTTCTAGATTCTCCCCACCCTCTGAAACTGACTGGCCACCCAAAATCCTCTTTCGAAATCTTTGGCACACATCTCCCTGTAAGGTCCACCACTTAATTCTCGGTCTAACCTGTTCTATAGCAATACGACCCCTACTCTTAAGACAAAAATCGAGAACTAACACCATAGGTTATCTATCAAAGATATTTTCCAATGATGACCCGGTGATACACTCGTCAACATGCCCCAAACTGTAAATTACAAGAAAAAAACAAGCAAACAGGAAAAATTATTACAAATTGAATGTTAGGGTAGGGCAAAAAATATAGTAATCCCGGTAGAAACTAAGAATCTCAACCTAAACCAACAAAAGGCCACTATAAAGAATTCCCGCCAAAGCATATCCTTCAGTTTCATCTTTGCTTCCAAATTTACAGTCCCCCGGTAGAAGTTGTCCGTTTCATCCTTTGCGCACCTAATTTTGGAGCAGGAGCTTTGGCTCCTCTACCTCTGCCTAAAGACAATGGTCTGGCCGTAGTAGTGGGTGGAGGAGCAGCAATGGCTGCCCATGGGTCATCAGCATTTGGTGCTGCAGCAGGTTTCAAGTTCAGAGGTTTTGAAGCTGTTCTAGGGGCAGGGGCAGCAATAGATCCCCAAAGATCTTCATCTTCGATAGAAGGCAAGGAAGCCACACTTTTGGATCTTACACCGCTAGCTGAAATGCAGAAATCCTGGTTAGATTGAGGATAGGATGAATGCAGCCTGAATATTTTGTGGATGCATGCAGCTAAACATTTTACGGGCAGAATTGAGTGCACTCGAAGTACCAATACTTGCAAAGATGCAGTGAAACAACTGCACTGTTTGCAGTATTGCAGAATTGTCTACCACACTCATTAGCCAAACTATGAGAACAATAGTCTCATTGGTACGAAAGACCTCGCTGCCTATGCAAATTGAACAAAGGAAACAGGTATATCACATTTAATACCAAAACCTAAAGTGATTTTAAGGATCATTACCATGTGGCTTCGGTATTGATACAGGCCGTTTCTGAGCAGCCTGGATGTTGGTAAGAGCTGGAGGCGGCTTCTGCTCCTCAAATGGATCAACATCATCCCACCTCTCTTTGTCACTGTTATGCTCTTCATTCAGGATGCCATTGTCAAGTTCTCCCCAACCATCTGCTGATGATGTCGGCGATGAAGGGGCAGGTTGATCAGTTGAGCTAATACCAGGATTCGCATAAGGACTTGCATGATTTGGTATTGCATCTGGAGCATCCATAACTACAATTCTCAAAAGGGCCAAGATCAGTAACCAAATGCATGACTATGATATATAGAATATAGCCTAAAACTTTAACAGTTACGGTTATTATTAGAGAGCTTAAATTTTAATATCCGTCGATTGAGTTTACTTCAGATTTGATTATATACATACAATCAAGCCTGACAGTTATAGAAAACTAACAAATAATCATCAGAATAAGTCAAAAGGCTTCAAGAGGATACTCACCCAATTGTTAGATTTCACATAGTAACCATTTTTAGATTAATTACTAATTACAACAATTTTGACATGGTTTCATTTTGTGATTTTTTTGTAAGGTAGATTTTGTAATGATACCCTTTAAGTACCAAAAACTCCACCAGACATTCCATAATTGCACTTCTGTTTGTTTTGAGAATTGTTTCTTGAATCACGATCTAAAAGATAAAAACCACATATAGACTCAAAACAGTTCATATTTGCATTCGATATTAAAAATCCTTCAGATCTTTTGGCCACATGTCACCAATCTGCTGATTTAATTGAATGTCAATTATTCAGAGACATGTTTTGATTGTGGCCTAAGAACTTGGTTATAAACAAAAGTTGTAGGCTTATAGCCAATTAGACTTACGAATCCCATGATGATTTGCAAATACTTTCCGATATTATTCATACGTAGTGCATAAAGAACTAAAATAGTAATTAGACTTTAGACATACCAGAGCCAGAACTTGAAGTCGTAGAAACAAGTGGACTGTTCACATTTGCTGAAGCAACTGGAGCTTGTTCAGAAGCTTTTCCCTTGAGCGTCAAAGAGCTCATCGCCCATCTGCACCCCACAATGAAATTCAATCAGAAAACAATTTTCCAAGAAAGAACATTTACAGCAGCAAGAGGATCATCGTGTTTCAAAGTCTGACAATTCTCCATGCACTATTCCTCATTAAAATGAAAGGTCTATGAAAAATATAATATAGATAAAATTTTAAAACCCAAATACGGAAGTTGGCGAAATTGCAGCGCATAACATGCTATATGACCAATTCTAAAGTACAAGTAAATAATCCAACGAAAAATAAAAGCAAATTAAATAGTAGATTCATCAGACACCAGACAACAAAAAAAATCAGTTTAAAAAGTCACTTACCCAAGTAAACTTGCGTTTCCAGGAATAGAAGGCATCCCAAGGCTTGTAGTTCCACCAGTTTCTCCAGTATTAATCTACATAGGATGATTAACAAGATGAAACATTGAGATAACAGCAAAGGATTTTATTTACCATATCAACAAGGATTCATGAGGGACCAATTTTATCGAGTTTATTTTACTTTGCTATTTAATTTTTGTTATTGTTGCTTAAAAATAAATTAATTATTTTAGAAGAAACTATGAAAAATCTTGTGAAAAATGTCAAGACACATGATCTCATTTTTAATTTTTAATTTTTAATTTTTAATTTTTAATTTTTTTAATTTTTAATTTTTAATTTTTAATTTTTAATTTTTAATTTTTAATTTTTAATTTTTAATTTTTAATTTTTAATTTTTAATTTTTAATTTTTAATTTTTAATTTTTAATTTTTAATTTTTAATTTTTAATTTTTAATTTTTAATTTTTTCAAGATTTAGATCCTGATTGAAGGTCCTCTGATTTGAAAGGAGGAGCAGCTTTCCAACTCTGGTGAGTACACCGGTTTGAGAGCAAACAAAGGCACAAGGATCCCACTTTCCTGAACATGCATTACCCAATGACATTCGACTTTCCGTAGTGCTTGGGACTATAGGCACAGAGTAGGGATCCGTTAAACTATAGGAAGGCGGTAACGCAAAGTGGGCTCCAGGATCAGTTGGCCATTCTCCTTTCCTACAGCTGCCTTCCTCTTACTCCTAAACATCTATGACTTCTGATTTCGATATGCCATGCAAGGGCCAAAAGTGCCTATTGCTTGATTGTAGCTATTACGGTGCGGAAGAGTCTGCAGGTCCAACTGATTTACTTGGATGATATCCAAGACGCACAAAAGACAGTGGAAACATGATACACAACTGACGCAAAAGCAGCGTGACATTCAGTGACATACAATATACCAAGTTATCTGAGACAGAGTTACACTGACAAAGCTTTGAATTATAATTGAGTCGTACTTAGACCACTGACTTCTGTGCGAGCAAAAGTAGCAAGGATCAGCATATCCATTGCTAACAGTTGTTTGCTCTTAGCATACAGTTTCATTATGAGCAAAAAATTAGTATACACATTCACAACATATGTATTTAGGTTGTTGTCTGTTGTACCTATGTGGGTTCTTACAAAAATGTTGTTATAAGACAACAATAAGAGTTTCAAAACAAATTGCTTCTTGAGATAACATTCATTGGATCAGAGAACTGCATGAACCAAAAGCAGCAAAAATTGTGAAATTTATCATACCTTCTCATTGTATTGCTTCACTATCTGAAGAAATTGTTCAACAGCTTGAAATGATTTTGATCTAACATCACTGCAAAATATGCGAAGATACAATTATATATACCTTGCATACTAGTTTGATCCAATAACAATCTTTCTTATTGGTTCATTGCACAATAAATACGAGAAATGAACTAAACTCGAATGAGGTGTGAACTCTAAGCAGCAAGTAGTATGGGTTACTCTGCAACTAATTCCTGCCAACTAACCTCATTAAAGAAGTCCCAAACATGGCCTCCTAAGCACCAATGCAATACATTTTTTTCTCACGAATAAGACACGGTACGGTAGTCTCAACTCATGATTATGATACAAAGCAACATTTGAAAGTATGTGAGGCTTACGCCTCAAGGGGGGCTCAGCTGCAACACGTAAAGGGTTCTTACATCAAAGGCTTATGCAGTTCATACTTATCATCGCCTATGTGTGCAACTTTCTTGCATTTTATTTTAACTTACTACATTAAATTAATAAGATATACAAACTTTATATCATTTTTATTTATTTGTGGAGTATCTATCATCTTTCTTAATTCTAAATAGTGACAAACAAACACACACACACACACAAATACATATATATTACATTTACTTAAATATACACTTCTAAAAGGCCTATGGCTCACCCGTTTGTCCATTGAACCTATCATGTCACGCCTCAACGTTTAAAAACCTTGGTAAAGCATGATGCAACACATGTAGTAGTTTGTTGAATGTTGTTATTGTTTCACTCTCATAGTCAAGATCCCAGAGACCATTCTTGGTTGCATACATACTTTGTGTTTTGGATTTTCAACTATCTTAAGTATTGAAAACTCTTATACTCCATTTTATCAAAATACATGACATGAATGGCAATTTGTATTTTCCAATGGTTAAAGTAGGATACCTTTTTTTAAGATCAAACAGACAACATATTTCATTGAAAAAAGAAGCAAAATATACTACTCACACATATCACCCAGGTTTGGGTTCATAAGCAGTGACAATTGCCCTATGAAGACTCGCTTTCGCTACGGCTCCACTGTGTTCCCTTAACCAAGCCACTACCTATGAGTCGCCGACTCATTCTTCAACAGGCACGCGGTCAGAGCCCAAGCTCCTCCCATTGCTTGGGAGCTTACGGTTTCATGTTCTATTTCACTCCCCGATGGGATTCTTTTCACCTTTGCCTCACGATACTACTTCGCTATCAGCCACCCAGGAGTATTTAGCCTTGCAAGGTGGTCCTTGCTGATTCACACGGGATTCCACGTGCCCCATGCTACTCGGGTCAGAGCATAAACTAGTGAAGCTTTCGATTACTGGACTCTTGCCATCCAGAAGTGTATCCACAGCTAGAAGAAGCATTTGACTCCATGCATGCCCCACTTGGCTCGGGGGGATATAGCTCAGTTGGTAGAGCTCCGCTCTTGCAATTGGGTCGTTGCGATTACGGGTTGGATGTCTAATTGTCCAGGTGGTAATGATAGTATCTTGTACCTGAACCAGTGGCTCACTTTTTCTAAGTAATGGGAAAGAGGACCGAAACATGCTGCTGAAAGACTCAACTATATATATATATTTACATATATATATGTACACACACACATATATATATATATATTATATATGTAAGACAATAAGCTCAAAGGGGGACTACAGATCTAGGAGATTATCCCAGTTGAACATAAAATGGCACATGGAACATTGTTGATGGACTTGTGAGCAGATCCCCATTGCCAAATGTGCTCTTTGATTGCTAGAAAGTATTCATCAGGGTCAGAGTAGCATCTTCAAAGACCCTTATGTTCCTTTCTTGTCCATAGGCCCCAAGAGACGAGAATACCTAGATTCCATATCCATTTACTCACTGGGGAGAGGTTATTGAGTTTCCAAGTAACTAGCCATTCCTGGAAAGAACCCTGCACAGATCTAGCATCTCTAAATTCACAAAGGAATGCCTTCCAAACATGCTGAGCACAGGGTCAGTTAAGGAGAATGTGATCGGTGATCTCCTCCTGGCTGTGACAAATCACACATTGATTTGGAATTGTCATACTCCCAGGTTAAACGGATTTGATTCAAACCCTTCATCAAGTTCCTCTGCTTCAGAGAGCACCAGATCAGCCCCTACTGTGTGGTTGGGAACCGTATTCAAAGATGGTGAGGCTGCCGCAGGACAGGCGTTATGATGACCTTCTTGGTAACCGTACTGGAGGTTGCTTGTCCGAGATAGCAAAGCTCCTTCCTTTGTCAAAAGGAGGTGGATTTGGTAGCTTCACCACATTGGTGAACTCTCTAACAGTTGAGGTTTGGTTTTGTTGTCTCTCTTCCATCTGATGACAAGAACTGCTTCTCCTACCCTTGGGAGTGCTATAGCCGACCAGCACACAGTCGAAGAAGGTGAGACAACATTAAAGCTGCCCTTGTCCACATCCTGTATCATCATCTTATCCTGGCCAAAAGAGCTTTCTGATGAGCTCTTAGAGGTCCTCTCCAAAAGGGCAACGGGGTTGTCAAGGGGTTGCAGGGGAGTAGGTTTAGAGAGTCCAACAAGTGGTAGGATAGGTGGTGGTGGCGGTGTGGCCATCTGAGGGGTTAGATGCAGGCAATTAGGTTCTGGTGGTAGATGATGTGAGGCTCTGGGTAGTTGAGTGTGGTGAGGTGGTGGTTTAGCGGTACTCCCCTGGGTGGGTTTGCTGTGTTGGTTGGGAAAAACACCAGGGTAAGACTTGGCTTTAAGGGGTGGAGATGGGAGGAGTTGTCGTAGGATAGAGCGAAAGAGATTGGAGAGCACTTCAAGCATTAACCTGCTCATTGCTTTCCACCCATACCCATTATGTCCTAAGGGGATACACATAATGCTAACTGTCCCCTTGAAATACCAAAGCTTCATGAATCTTCCCCTAGCATTTACAGTGTCCTACAATAAAGCCCATGAATTGGAGCTTCTGTGCTGAACTCTGGGGTACACACCACTAAATAGAGAAGCTATGGAGAGTTCGTTAGCTATTCATCGCCCAGGATCAATGTCAAAATCTGCTGTAAGACAAAGAGATCCTTTCTCTTCTACAATTTTGAGCTTGGGACCGACTGATTCCAGAATAAAAACTTTACTCTCAATAGCTTCTTTTTTTTCCTCGTGATGGAAAGAGACTAAAAGCTGTGATTGAAAGAAACCCAGTAAATGAGAGAAGTAGAAGAAAACCCAGAGAACTAGGCTACAATTAACAGCCCCAAAAAAGATTTTAGATCACGGAAAAGTTTTTAACTAGAGGCAAAGAAAAAACGCAAACCCAACTAAACCCCACTGAAAAGCAATAGTTACTCGTTAACAAACAAAGGATTTGCTACAGTGCGCCAAAAACTCTTCAACCAAGCTTCAATATTCAGTAACTGAAATCCAAGTAGGATAACTAAACGATTCAATAAGAAAGATATATGACTGATATATACCTATCAGGATCAATGGTTAGCACGACAACATTTGGAAGAATCCTCGTTGCAATCTCAGTTATGTCGTAATATGAACTTGTGGCGCACAACGCCATAACACCTGCAATGATAGGCATATTTATTATGCCAACAATTTAAGATTATGATTTCAGAATGGTTCTGAAAATTTTCGGTAGCAACAATCATAATATTGAAAATAATGCCGAAATAATGTATAAATACAAGGAAAGAAATCAATAGTTTAATCATAATAAAAATTCAGATAAAAAAGCTATGAAAAACTAGCACTAGCACGTGGAATAAGGTAAAAAAAAATACTACCTGCTCCACGTGCCGGAGAGAAAGTATCACGCAATGCTCGAACAGTGAATGCATTAATCAAGACTCTCTTCCTTGTCTGCACAGTAATTCAACTATCAGCAAGTTCAAGGCCATTTATTGACAAATAAATTAAGTGCTCATACAACCCATCCAAAGATGGACCAACTGTCCACATATCCAAAGTTCCAATCGTCTGCATCCAGGTGTAGACATTTATTGAAACTCTACAAATTTTACATACTTTCAGCCATTAAAGCCTGGTGCCCATAAACACAGGGGCCACCCTGAATAAGATTTTTACTTTTTGAATATAAGTTTTCAGGGTATACGAAGGTGCACCCTCCTACACCCTGGTGCAGCTGATCTGAATTTTTCAGACACTGTGCCTCAGAAAAGAATGTCTAATTGTCTATCAATCAATTTTGTGAACAATGACTAGAAAACTGATGGTTTCTTGAACTAACCCCCTCATTAAGATAACCAGCAATGTTTCCAAGTAGGATGGTGGTATTTGTTCTAATCGCTGGTTCTTCATCGACCTGCAAGACTAAAAATTATGAAAACTAACAAAAACACAAAATTCAATACGTAAAATCTGTCAGTTCTACTGAATCAAATGTTATCCTTCTTTTAATCAACCATAATCTAAAACACATGAGGTCACATAAAGAAATATTAGTCAAGCTTCACTTCTATAACAGATAAATCCACATATACCTGTAGCTTTGAAAGATATTTCAGCAAAGATCCTGACATAGTACGTTGAGACAACTGCACAATATTAAAAGAAGCAGCTATTTAGTTTACAATTTACAAAGTACATTTCCTGTTTATCAATACCAAGTGACTGAGAAAGTCACTAGGCAAAGAAGAATACAACTGCAAAGCAGATCTTACAAATCTCACAAAGAGAATACACTCTCCCAATCAAAAATACAAACATACAAAGTACTTTAAGTCCGCTGTAGAAATGAGTTTCTTGCTCCAAGACAGGGGATATATGCTAGTGCACTTAATCAACACTTACAATGCCATGAGACTGACTCTAACATGATTTATAAAACAAAGATTTCATTGACATGTGTAATCATTTTAGGAAGCAGGAGAAGAAACAATGATAGAAAGCTTCAATACCCATAAAGAGAAAACTATGACTGCGCAGGGTTTTTATCGATCCTTGGATCCCATAACCTTACATGCCTATGGCAGGGTTCGAACCTAAACTTGTGATACCATCCGCCACAAGTTTGCCAGCTGAGCTAGCACCCGTTGGCATCAATACAAATTATTTGAACAATTCAACCTACTGCAAAACAAGAAAACCTAGAATATGGAGCATTCATCTAGAATACCTAAACACATCCAAAATAAAATATTCAACATCCATGGGTACAGCCGTTCAACTACAAGAAGATCACGTCATTAAGTTTTTCTAAACAAAAGTATATTTTCTCTTGTTACCAATTTTTTCCAGAAGTAGTGCACAAGAAAAAGAAGCCTAAGCATAACTCCCACTAGTTACTAAACATTATATAATTATAATGAGAAAATGGGAGCATTCATACCTTAGGAGCCAAAACAAGCATAGACTTCAGGGTCAACTCCCGAAGAAAAGCGGATGTGTCAGAGAATCCCGTGGCTACATGTGGGTAAACCTAATAGCAAGCATCACCCAGACAGTTAAGAATTTTCAATTGGATATCAAAAAATGTCCTCATAGAACTGATGATTTTCATGCTATACATTTTTCTTTTGAATTATTGATCACGTACTTGCTCGTCTACAGTTTGCGATAATAATGACTCTCCATATTGGTCTATGTGTTGCAGGAGGCCAACACGAATAGCCCTGTCATTCGAGGCAAAAAGTTTCACAATAGTAGGTATTACCTGCAGTATCATTATGGTCAGTCAGCATTAGCCAAACAGGCACAATCAATCCACATAATGAAATTAACTAAAAGTCGTTGAGAAATGGTTAAAAAGGTAAAATCTGATTATATACATGGAAGTGGAACCATAAATACAGGGTTTGCATTCCGTGAAAACCTAGTGGTGACAAGCACAGAGAGCATTTAAACCAAACACATAAGGATCAGCTTGATCCTAATATGAACCCAACCCAGGACAATTTAGCAAAGGACCAAATTGATTCTCTTTTAAGCCAAGTCCAATGATAAAGGATGGTGTGTCTCATTTTGCTATTTCTTCCTCCCCTATTGAAGAAGAAAACCAGAGGCTTGGAGGTAGCTCCTCTTCAACACAACAGAGTCCATTGTTGATCACCTCTCTGAGCCTAAGAAGCTCACTCCTCAGTCTAACTAAAAGACAGCATACTGTGGAATCATTCCCCGTAATATATTCAGTAGCACATAGAAACCAATGAAATGAGTCAAAAGGGTATAAAAATGACTGTCATATTAACCCATTCCTAAATGTGCTACAAAAATGGTAAACACAGAAACAATATACCTTGGCATTAAATTCTTCAGACGAAAACCAAGAGCCCATTTTTAACAAAGACGTCAAAGCAGGAGCTGCAGCTGATCCAAATTCCAAGGCAGAAGCTAATAAAGGAAGCAGCTGTAAATTTCAGTGAGTAAGAAAACAAATCAATTAATAATTTTTAAAAACAAACGGGAAAGACACAACATAGAAACCAATTTAAGTTCCAATTAGCAAACCTTTTTCACCACGATTTGGCGAGGGAGCTGCTCAGCCAAATTTGGAAGCTTGCGGAAAAAGGTATCCTTCTCAACACTGTCTTTCAAATTCAAAATTTCCATAAACTGTATAGTTTCCACCAACTTATTCTGGAAGTACTCTGCCATCAGAAACACCTTGCTTACTAAATGGAGTTACAGACACTAAAAAAAGGCAAACGTTGTTCTAAGTATTTCCTTCTTATTCTTCCTTTTTTTTCTTTCCAATTTAAAATTATTATTAGAGTATACTACTTGAGATTGAGTCCTAATAATTGTTATTCGCCACAGGATAATTGCATAAATTCTAGGTAACTTCAACAAGTTCTTGTCACTTCAATAATTGTTGTTCAACCCATTGTTCACTCTTGGAATTTAAAAATGTCGTTTCCAATGACTTTACTTTTGTTCTTCAATAATTGTTGTTTAACCCCTTTACTTTTGTTCTTTTCTAATGTTATGCAGAATATTTGCTCATAAAGTGAGGATTACACTATTTTGCCTCAGAAAAGGAATGGAGGAAAGATGTTTTGTCCCTCAGGTAAAGGGGAAATGCCATACCCCTAACTTCATTTTCCTTCCTAAAACGCTAAGGGTCCAATATAACAATTAATTTAGTACATGTAACATAATGTCTTCATCAATTCATGTTTTGCATGAGTACGAAGAACAACTCCACACTACCTTACAAAGACGGAATGAGATTTTGCAAGGGAAATCTGTTATAAATCTTAATTGCAAGCTTCCCAAGAAGTTGCCATCCTTGGTGCACGCCCATTGCATCCATTCTCCCAATCAATAAGCCTTCCCCCCCCCCCCCCCCCCCCCCCCCCCCCACACACACACACACACACAAAATAAATAAATAATCATGAACCCTACATCCTGCTTCAAGCAACAGAATGATGAAATCTTTGCTCAAGAAGCCTCAAGTAACAGCAATTATCATACCAAAATTTTATTGTCTCCCTTTCCAAGGAGGGATTGAATATAAGAAACTGCGAGATAGTCCTAGTAGAGACTGATAAATGTCAATGAGCTTAGGTGGTGGCAATGACAACAGTGGTGTGCACCGGTGCAGAGTCGCAGCCACATTGGTGGTGGCAATGATGGTATCTTGATTTGTTATTTCGTATGCCCGACTTCACATAAACACTTGATCTTTTCGACACAAATTTTATTTATGAATGGTCAATGTCCGACAATTTTGCATTATAACACACTCAGATAATAAAATTGATGAAAAAAAGGGACACTGTCTTATTTACATTTATTTGTGTTGGATTGAATTAGATTTTTCACTTTAGAGGCGAGAAAAAGGTAGCATCACAGTTTTGCATTTTTACGCTTGACAAAAAGGAGAGGTGTGAACTCCTCTACAGTATGGAAGTGGGATACTTGCACCGTTGCACTATCTGACTGTATCCTCAAGATAAATCAATATAGACTGACTAGGAAAGATAACTCACCACTGTTATCTATAAGCTTTGAAGTGTTCAATCTGCGAGAAGGCATAGAGCTCAGTAGCCTCTGGTAATCTGGAAGTAGAGACTGTGAGACAAGAAAAATGGATAAATGCAGTTGGAATTGATTGTTACCAAGTGACATATAACAAAGCATCTAATACAACATACATAACGAAAACCTTAAATGAAGGAGAAAAACATTGCTCTATCCATTCAACAAGAATGAACTAGTCAAATATTAAATCAAAATTTGATGCCTTCATTTTGCTAGAACTGTTCACTGGAGAAAAATACCATTTGAAAGGAGATTTCATTAAAAATCTAAATAGAAAAAGAAGTTGTTCATATATAATATAGAACAAGAGCCCAGAGAAACAACACCCTATCAAAGAACAATAACTAGATTATAAAGAGTTCTTAGTACATACCTTAGGAATGGAAGCAGTATTTCGTAGCTCCTCCGTTTTTGATAACTTTATCCCAGAGAATAGTTCATATATAAGACAACCTGGCCAATGAAGTAAGTACATACAACAGTTATTTCTGTCGGAAAGCAGGACCACATGATTACAACCATCTAACAATGACCAATTAAATCATCAAACTACAATGTGTAATCCTCACTCCGTATTGTTTTCAACTTCAACATGCTAAACGGCAATCTAAAAAAAAGGTTTTTGGCTGTACCGTTTTCCATAGGAAAAGAAAATTTCCTGTAAAGCAATTTGATTGTTTGCTTCATTTCAGTGGAGGAAACTTCTTTTCCTGGAAAATCAGCAATTTGAGTGTTTGCTTCGTTTCAGTCGAGTGGGAAAATTCTTCCCAACCTCAGCATTCCAACTTTCCGAATAAGGCGGGAAACCATTTCGACACTTCCCCAAAAGTAGGTTTCCAAGAATATATTCCCTGCTACCCCCACCCCATCCAGGAAAACCAATTTCTACACATTTGTAAAACCAAGAGGATAGACGTCATCACTACAAAGAAAACTAAGTACACAACAAAGAAGATCAAACTCCAAGGAACTCATGTTAAGGCGAAAGAACCACCAGGGGCCATTCTCTGACAACAGAGAACAGACAAATTGCCACCAACTTTGAAGAAAAACATGACTTGGAGGAGAAAATAATGTAGCAACAAAATTTCCAGTTTAAGGTGCTTCAGATAAACTCCTGACAGGCATATGCCACGATAACTTTCTTAATCAGCAAGACATAATAAAGACCATATGCAACTTCAAAATTCACAAGGCTTAGAGCAGATAATATGAAGCGAGAACTGATGATATAAGATGTCCCAAGTCCTAACAAGTACATCATAAAGCAGTTTTTGTTAATACCATCCGAACTCACCAACATGAAGTAAACTTTATTAGCCAGTTTGGTAGGCAGTGCACTAAGCAGAAAAGCACAATTAAGAACAAGAACTGTACCAAGAAATACAAACTGAAAACTTACCCAAGCCCCAAGAATCAATAGCCCAGGGAGGTGACTTTCTGATTGCTATCCAATCAGACTTTGCCAATTCCATTGGCTTGTACTGTGTTCCAACTAGCCATTCAAATTGCTGCATGTAATACTCGAATGTGAGAAACCATTACCATTCCTAAAAATGGAGCAAATTAAAACTTCATACAAATGTATCATATAGCATGACCCACAGCAGCAAAGAATCTGAACCAAAAGGGTAAAAAGGTCCAGTCATCCAAAAGTTCATTTCTATCGAAATTTCTAACAATATAGAATTTGGACCGTCTATGGTTTTCCATCCCTTATTGATTGCATTTTATCGCAATGATCTGAATAAGGAGACCATTCATAGAAAAAGTCGAGGGCATTTGCAAAATTCTAACCATACAAGCAACACTCAAGTTAATGTAAAATTGTACTACTTTCATATGTGAGAATATTTGTCATAGTTAACATTAAAAGACAGACATATCAATCAACTGATAAACACAATGACTGGAAGAAGTTCAAGAACCAAAGTGATAAAATATAAGTTCAGAGGTCAGACTCACTGCATAAAAGACAAACACTGATCTCAAACAAACTAATAACCTAGTAACAAGCTTATGAGCCTACTCAACCAAGGAACTACGACCACCGTCCAACCCGTGAACCATGGACCCTTGGGTCCAAGTTCCTTGTTGATTCACCATTTTTTAATATGCAAAAATAAAATAAAATACTACATTTGATCAATATTTTCATAAAATGAAAATTGCCATACTGTTCAAAATATCTACACCAATGCTTTTGTTCATAAGTGCTCCAAATAATCCTTGAAGTCAAACTTCCTTTAAAAACTTCTAAGTATGTACTTCTACATAGAAAGAACTTTCAAAGCTTGGGATAAATTCCATTTCAAGGTAAACAAAGATCAACATGCAAGAACCCAGAACATACAAAAATTTTGATAAATTTTCCACTTGAACATGAGAATTACCAGCATTGGTCCACTAGCAGCTTCATTATTACCATCGAACTCGGATAACACATCAAAGGCATGTAGTTTCCAGTCCAAAGTTGGAGTTACAACAACACTGGTCACACATACATTACCATGAACCTGGGTCATCAAAGCCAAATTAAATGCAAATAGATGAGATGTTGAGAGATCCTGAAAATAACAACAAACATGATCTATACTAATTCTGGAAAGAACTATAAAACATGATATATGCCAGTATAGAATGAGCAGCTGAGCAAGGACAACACAAGAAAAAATAAACAACCATCCATAGTTGATGATCAGTAATAAAAAGTAAAAAACTATAACTAAGAACTGAATTCCCAACTCCAATAAGGTGGGAGAAAGTTATAGAGTAGAAATCATACAAGTTTGCAGTCATTATTCAGAAAGCTCACGGCTTTAGCTATCTGGCGTAGTCCCCATGCAAAATACTCATCCCTGCAACCAGAAGTTGTCACAAGCTCAGAAAACTGAATTTCTGTTGGTAAAAATATAATTTGCACAAAGATCACGTTGAGAGAAAAAGAAAACACACGTATGAAAAATGCAATAAAACAGGTTGTCATATGATCAGTTTAATTTTTGGTCCAAGGACTTTTAAGTAAATAACTTGGGCCCAATATCTCAAAAGAACATATAGTTATGACTTTTCAACACTTTATTCTGTGTACGCACACAGCCACCGCCCCAAACAGACAAAGGTTTCTTCTTTTATCCAGGTAATCTCCTTCTTCCCATCCCTTTTCCATTTCTCACTTCTTTCTCCTCTCTTCTTCTTTCCTCAACTACTGTTGGGTTGAGATCACGTGGAAATCACTCGATTGTGGAATGCTGAAAAAACCCATGAAACAATGGTTTATTCTTAAGAAATACAGTCTAATGGTCAGTTAATATTGAATCGTGCAATTCACAATACTTTGTGATTCATGATTTGATTTGAGTTTAATCGCCTACGGCCTATCCAACCCATATACGATTTGTTCAGGCAATTCGAATTGCATACCCTAACTTACGACTTTGACTCACAACTCAGATCGTAAGACCTATAGGATTTTAACAACACTGCCATGAGATTCCCATGGTTTGGAGTTCATATATTACAATTCAGAGTGGTGTTTTACTATTCATTGCTGACTGGGACAAGGTCAAACCAAAAGAATTAGAGATAAAAGATGGTTAGGATTGAAAGTTGGGAAATGTATTAAATTTGAGAGTTGAGATTCATTTCCTATGATGGCATATTTGTAAATATAAAACATGTAGAATGGCAAAAATAGTGAAAAACTTTTGAAAAAATTTAGTGGAATGTACATGTGGCAGAGAGAGAAAATATTGTGTTTTCCTCTTAGCAAAATGAAAATTATCATAACTGTATACATCGTTGTCGGATTTTGATAAACTTAGTATCGTTGAAATGCATTTTTGAAGATCTTTTGAACAAAATAATGATCGATACAAGGGCCAAAATATTAAAAATATGTTTTTCATAATTAAAAAAAAATTATAATGTATTAAACGCCTTTGATATTTTTCAACATTTTTAAAAGCAATGAGATGAGCCGATCATACCATAAAAATGAGTTGGGCAACTTAATGCACATTTAAACAAAAACCCTAAATTTCATGTTTTGACGAATTTAAAAAATTGGGGGAGAACTCATTCTCGGCTTTTAAAATTTTCCCCAAACTGATTCAAATTTGACTGAATAGGCTTACACTTCAATACTGATTGAGAGCGAAAATGAGGATAGTAACGGAGGTGTTCAGTACAAAATAATTAGCAAAAATAAAATTATGTGGAGTGTCAACGACACGGAGCATACTCTAGTCTATATTACAATTTAGAATGGTGTTTTACTACTATTCATTGCTAACTGTGACAAAGTCAAATCGAAGGGATTAGAGATAAAAGATAGTTAGGATTGAAAGTTGGGAAATGTATTGAATTTGAGGGTTGAGATTCATTTCCTATGATGACATATTTGTAAATATAAAACATGTATAAGGGCAAAAATAATGAAAAACTTTTGAAAAATATTGGTGGAATGTAAATGTGGCAGAGAGAAAATATTATGTTTTCCTTTTAACAAAATGAAAATTATCATAACTATCTACATCATCGTCGAATTTTGGTAAACTTAGTATCGTTGAAATGCATTTTTGAAGATCTTTCCAACAAAATCAATGATCAATACAAGCGCTAAAATTTAATAAATATTATTCTATAATTAAAAAATACATCGTTGAGCTTGGATTAGGCGAGGATATGTGGGAAGACTGCATTGCTTAGAAAACCAAAATCTATGTAGCCGACCCCGAAAATATCGGGAATGGGTTTTAATGATGATGATGATGATATTCTATAATTAAAAAAACGTAAAATATATTTCACATCTTTAATATTTTTCAAATCAATGAAGCGGGCCGATCATACCAGAAAAAAAAAATGAGTCGGGTATCTTAATGTACATTTAAACAAAAACCCTAAACTTCATGTTTTGGCGAATTCAAAGACTGGGGGAGAACTCATTCTTGGCGTTGAATTTTTCTCCCAACTAATTCAAATTTGACCGAGTGTAACCCTAAAATTTATAATATAAATTTTCACCTTAGAATAGATTTACACTACAATACTGATTGAGAACGAAAATGAGGATAGTAACGAAGATGTTCAGTACAAAATATTTAGCAAAAAAATAATTATGTGGAGTGCCAACGGCACGGGGCATACTCTAGTATATATACATACATATCATCATCATCATCAAAGCCCATTCCCGAGATTTTCGGGGTCGGCTACATGAATTTTGGTTCTCCAAGCAATATATATACATATGGGTTCTCATAGGCCTATATTCATTTATATTGGCATATTGCTCTATAGCTGCTAAGGAAGCAATACTGAGAGATTCAAGCCAAAATGATTGCCAACTGGATGCTCCTAGTCCTACCCCACCATGCCTGGCCCTTTACCTTAATAAGATTATGGTTTAGAGTTGTTGTTCTTGTCTAATTCTTTTTCCAACTTTTTGCAACCATGGACAAACTTTCTATCTGCTCTCTTACTTATTGATGGTAAGTGTGTCATATTGTACAGATTCTAACCAGTAACCACCATCTATTAAACAATTTTGTGTGTTATCTAATCCTTTTCTTTATTCAGTGATAGGGTGCCTAAGCCGTGAAAATTGGGTTGTGGGAGAGCAATATCTCTCAGTTTGAGAACTACAAGGACCCTCCAAGCCGTTGAAAAGCAAATCAGTTGTGTAATTACATCGGTAAAGAACGGAAAAAACTTTTAAGGTATACATATGAGTAGAATATGGAGTGACCAAATCTGTTAAAACTGCAAAATGGAAGCATTCATTTAAGAGTTTGCGTATTCCCAATGGAATAGAAACAGTCACACAGACCACCACTAGCAGATTGCTGTTGATGAGAGTCAATAAGAGACCACCTGACAGTATGTAATTTACTTGTATGAGGAAAGGCAAGGCCATGACATTGTAATTGGCCAAACTAGTTTTTTAGTTTTCTTATTAGTTATAAATTGGCCGATATACCTTACACACACACACACACATACACTTTTTTTAGTATTATTCATTCACAAAAGAAAACTTCAATAAAGTAAAACACATATATCTCCATTAAAGTGATATCTTCTCATTTTTATATGTTTCTTCCAAGAAGGATGTTCTAAATATAATAAATCAACATGTATAAAGCACTCATGATCATTAAGTACTCAAGTACATAAAATTATGGTTAAGAACAAAAGCTATAACGGCAGAAGAACACAACTAAAATTGATATACCTCTGTGTACCTTTTAGGCCTAATTCCTTTATCTTTTCTGACAGTGGCATAACAGGCTCAGTTACAATGTAGATAGTATGCTTTGTAGAAGAGCCATCAAAAGTTTCAGCTTCAGTACTGTGAAGGAATGACAAGATATTTGGATGCCTAACCTGCAGGAGTTTTAAACAGTTTTATTACACCAGATGAAGAGAACACAGGATGACATTACCAAGAAAATGTTTAAGAAGCAGAGTGAGTTGTTAATGGCTGTTGACCTGCAATAAGTAGAAATATCTTGGGCTTTAACAGTTGATTTGGCTCAGAAATAGTCCAATTTTTTTGCGAAAGACAATGGTTTCTTAGTGTTACGTTCAAATACTTTAAAAGTATTCAAGTATAGAACCTTGAATAAAAGAAACGTCACTTAATATCCAGGAACGTGCTATGTTTATGTAACTTATCTTGCAGATAAGTGACACAAGCCCCTTTGGGGAATTTACCCATCCACTAAAATAAATCTTAATAGCTAGTCTCTGCAAGGACAAGTCCAACGGATAAAGGATCCTACTGAACCAAAATTTGCTCAGCCCAATGTCAAATCAACACAAACATAGCTGTAGCCAACCATGAAGCACTACTTTTCAACATTGTTTTGGCTAATAAACTAGAGCTATTGGAAGTGATCAGCCAATAAATACTCGAACATTTTTACCATTATCCTCCTAAAATGGGATGTACAAAACCTCATAACCGGACGGTTGTGTTGTTTCACAGTTGTTGACATTCTTTAGTTAAGGTAGAAGAGTTGACATTCTTTAGTTAAGGTAGAAGAGTTGACATTCTTTAGTGAAGGTAGAAGAGTGACACTGCAAATATTTCTATGAATGTTGATCATAAAGTAAGAGAAATATCAACTTGTCTAGCGTTGTTAGCATACCGTGCGGAGGCGCTTCACACCATTGCGACCGGCAGCTAAGTGTCCATCTTGAGGATTACTTCCTGAAAGAGAAAATATGGATACCAAAGACCCATCATCCTGGTCAAATAGACAAAAGATCAGAAAATAAAATCAAGCAGAGAAACCATGTCAATTAAATAAAACCGAAAGCACAACTAAAAGAAAGTCAAACGGAAATCTGAAAAACTTTTAGCAGGATGAACTGAAAGTCAGTTAGCAGGAAATATAACTATTTATTCATTTATTTATTGCTAAAAGTCTCATCAATAATGTCAAACATAAATGGGTGAGCTTCGACAGAATATCACATAATTGAAAACAAGCAATGGATATAGGAATTTTTTGAACACACACATACAAATTATCATTGGAGCCGACCTGCAGTTACACTGAGTAACTGATGTCATCAAAATCAACTCCCTAAACTTGATGCACGATTTGGTACCACAAAACAATGCACCATTGACATCTACCATTCACTCATCAATTGTGTTTCCCCTATCCTGAATATGCATGTTCTTCTTTAAAAAATAATTCTCATACCATTGAAGAGGAATGAAAAAGGAGTGAAATTAGGTCTATTTCCAGTGAAGTACACCAAAAGGTCAATCTTTAAGAGTGTGTTTGATTTTTATTTTCTATGGAAAACTTAAACAAGTGAAGAGATAATGGAAGAGATGACAGAAGGGAAGGGAGGAGAGGGAGCATGAAATTTGTGACCTCCCACCACCTATCTTCTCTCAAAATCATGGAAAAAAACACTCTACGGAACCTAACAAAATTTTTCCATGAAAAAAATCAAGAAACGTGGCTATTTTCATCATCTTTGGATGCAAACTTCTCACACTTACCTCTCTCATCTCAACTATTTTCATGGTTTGCCGTTGAAAAAAAATCAAACACACCCTAATAGTTTTGTGTAACCACAGTAAACCTCCAATAGCACTTAAGACTTGAGAGACTTGTGTTAACATCCAATCAATATTATGAAAGGAAAAGGGTGGGTTACAGCTTTCAGCTGCAGTTCACCGAGAAGAGTATAATTGGAAATGTACCCCTTACCAAAAGTTGCATCTTGTCGTATCGCCCGTTGATTTTGATCTTACTGGATGAGATTATACACCTTAACCACATCTCTCCAAAGAGTTACCTCTTTTCATCTCATCCATTGAGATCAAAACTGATAGATGAGATTAGATCTCAAAAGTCACTCCTTCACTTAAATGCATCCCTTTGGATCTTCTTCCCTCCATAAAATACACTCAACACTCAGAGCTGTTGCAATATCAATGTGTCCATTCTTCTCTCAGTGACCCAAACTTTCCATCCTCACTGCGAAACTACATTTTTGTGTAGTAACTTTGAATCTCTCATTAGTAGTGCAGCTTCAATTGGCTTCACTCTCTCAAATGTAATGATTGAGATGAAAATTTTGTCTCTCCACTCTCTTACTCTTTGACAGAGTTCTTGAGTTCTCACAAATAATCGAAAGGGGCTAAAACAATCAAATGGGGGTTCGAAGGATTTCTCTCTCCATGGAAGGATTTCTCTGTTCTTTATTAAATCAATCCATATGTTTGTCGGTGTGCAAGAATTTGGATCCCTCTCCGACATTTCTCTCTCAAGTATGTTTTGTACAACATCTAGCCATTTATTTGAATTCATCTTCTTCCCAACGTTTCTCCTTTTCTATGATCAATCACTTCGTTTGAATTGATGGGTCTTGCAACATGTCCAATTCCTTTCGAATGAGTGGTTTCCGTCAATACGTTTCTTTTTTATTTCAAACAATAATTATTTTCCACTCCATTTATCTCTTCCAAATAGAATGGGAAGCATTTGGAAAGAACCTTCCAAGATTTACCAACTTCTCTAATTTAATTAATTGTTTCTAGATTTTTTTTCTTTTGTTATTCTCTTTGCGTAGATGTCAAAATGCTTAATATTGAAGAACCTAACATAAGAAGCACATACTGAAAAATACGAAACGGTAGCAAGAACCAGATTTTCAAGAATTTCTTGAATTTATCTCTTTTACTCTTTGTTGCTCTAAATATGATATTTTGGGAAATGTTGTTGGTATTATTATTCATGTATTACTCAATTTTCTGATCTGGGCATCTCAGTTGCATTTTGTTGACACAATACTTTGTAACCAATCACAACATCATGGGAGGTCTTTCCCACATTCTTGAAATGTGATGTCATGTTATTCATCAGAATTGTCTTGCCAAAGTATGAAATTCCGTAGGAACTTGGTATATATATATATATATATGAAAAGAATTTGTGAAACATTTTCAAATGTCTCTCCTTTCTCATTCTACCATTGAATGTCTCTCGTCCTTGCAATTAGCTTCACTATTCAATGATCTAACATAATCCGGGTATCTTTCAAATGGATGTGTAGGCTTATCTAAACCCACCAACCTTGGCCAGCATGGAATGGATGAGCGCTATTGTTTCTCTATGATACCCTGTTAATGAAATGTTGAAATTGGATGTATTGTTCATTCTCATGGGAAGGAATTTTTATTTACTGCAATCCTTGCTAGACAAGGAATGGATTTGTATGGTGTCCAACACATACTTGAAGAAACGCCTTAAAGTTTCTTATCAAGAGCAACAAATCTATTGAGTGGAAAATGCGCCATGTGGAAAATGAGTAACAAATCTATTGTCAAAGGATCGAGATTCTAGAGTATATGATGTGAAAATGCTCGAAAAGGGAAAAAGGAAAATGCCAACTTTTCCTGTCCAACATGTGTCTGATGCGGGTGAGTTATGTGTATATATTAGGTGCAGTTATGGACGACACATAGATTTTATTGTCTGTTTCGAGGAAACCATAAACCTGTTTTACAAGAAAAGGATTGCAAACTCGCTATCTTTGGCGAAGATGAAGGAATCTGTGTGGAGGAAATCTGACTGTTATTCTCCATTTCTGGATTAATTCATGTTAATTGGCTGAGGTGAGTAGCAAAGTAATTTTTGTATATACGATGACAGATGATGTTGTACGAGACATATGTTCAACGGTTTTGGGAGGCAGAAATACCATATTTTCCCCAAAAATGTGGTAATTATGTATGAAGCAATGAAAGTGAAGCTACGTGTGCAAAGCACGCGTTTGAAAGCTAGTAGTATTTAAGACTTGAGAGATAAACAAACCAAACTACCAATAGCTTCATTGTTCAAGCTCCGGTCAAAATTGTTTTAAGTGCCCCCCTTCCAACTGGAATAGTAACTGTGGAGTGAATCCCCCAAAAGTTCACTTTCGTTAATAATGAAACTATCAAGGAAACATCAACCACAACAAAAAATAAAACAAAACAGAAACTAAATAAAAGCGCAAACCTCAGTTAGACATGTTAAAAAATATTTAAAAAACAAAAAATAAAAACCTAAGATCTTCCCCAAATCCCATCACCTCAAAGCCTAGAGACTACACTAAATAAGTACTACATTGTAGACATTGCTTAGGCATAGTAGACACACCCTCTCGGCAAATACATATGACCAAAAAAGAACAAGGCTGTCATCGGCAAACTACAAGTAAGAAATGGTATATGGTATGCTTACTTCAAATCTCTCTAAATACCTATGTCCTCAAAGTTGTCGCTATCACTTCTTGAAACCCTCCACTATCCCGATATGCAAAAAAAAACTAAAAAGCAAGAAAACAAATTTCTTGTTTGAAACCTCTTCCTATTGAGCTTTGGAACTATCACATCATTAACCCATTCACTAAAGCAAGAAAAATAGCTAACACTCATATTCTAATCCACGAATGACTACCCATGCAACTTGATTAATTTTGTAGCAGCGCCATTATGCTCCATTAAACTCATTGTCGCATCAACTATCTCAGCACTATCAACACCACATCCAAAATCTTTAGCTATACTAATAATTTATGATTCTTATGTTTTCTCATTAGCATCAAAGAACAAGGTTTTGTAAGTCTCCCCATTACCCTATTAAAACTCCTAAGAAATTATCATTGATCAATTTATTATCTAAATCAACTACAACCGTGAGCATAATTAGTTACAAGTGTCCCTAGATCATAAAATTTTGTTATAACTTTCCCTAAAAAGAGGGCTTAATATCCTTCTATACCTAAGGGTGTGTTTGGTTGCATGGACCACCTACAAATTTGAGGTCAAGTCACAAATCCACCATTAGATTTGTGTGGTGGGAATGGAAGTACTATGAACATGAGAATCACATACTTTGGGGGAGCAACCAGTGATTCTATTCATGAGACTTTTATTCCCAACAATGATCACCAAAATCTAATGGTGGATGATGACTGTTAACTCAATTTAACCTTACGTGTAAGTGGTTCCCTCGTGGATGCCCATGGAATAGAAGCCCATGCAACCAAACACATTCTAAGTTTTCACTCTAAACTATTCTTTTTTGAGTCCTTCTACGCTGCCTGGAGTGTGCATGGATGGTACCAGGCACATGGTTTGTCTGGCGTGGCTTGATCCAAAGTGTCTAATCTTGTGGATTCATCTTAATATTGATGATTATTTCCCACTTAGCCAAAATGATAAGGAGCATCCCATTATGTATGTGTGAACTTCAATTGGAATGCCCTCCATACAAATTCTTTTGATTAACAAAAGGATATTGTCCGATTACCTCTTCATGCCACGTCTGATAAACCATGCGGCTAGGACCATCCAAGCACAAAACAGGCATGTAAGTCTAGGCACTGTAGAATTGTTGTTCTTTTTTATACCCCTCTTACTCCTGCCTTCGTACTTGAAAGCAATACACAATGCCCACACAATAGTTCAATACATTAGCTAAGAATATAAACACCAAATGATTTATTCAATCAAATTTTATCGTTTTCATATCCAAGATCCAACAAAACGTTCGGATATCAATCAAGATTCAAAAAACCCCTAATTCGATCGGATCAAGCTCAACAGTTGTAATTCGAATGAAATTGAATCTACAGATGCGAATCTTGGCAATCTCAAACAAGTGTTTCGAACAAAGAAAACAAGATCTTCAAGAAAGAAAGGACAAGACAATTGATTTGAAGAGAGGAGAGATTAAAGAACCTTAGAAGTGCCGCGAAAGTGAGTCCAAGAACCCCAAGCAGAAGCGTAGGGTTCGCCGATGTTGTAAGGGAGATCTTTCAGTCCCGCCCCCGATCCCGCAACCACGCCCTTCAAGAATTTAAACATTTCCACCTCCTCTTCGAGAGACAGAGAGTGATACAGAGATGTAGAAACTCAAATTAGCTTGTTTGATCGATTGCTCGCTCGCTCGCTCGAGTCGAATCGATCTGTATTTTGGTTTTGGAGTGAAAGAGAGGAAAAAAGAAACAGAGGGGCTGATTTCGAATTAGCACAAAATTAAATCAAGAAAACATCTTGAATGATTGAGTGCTTTGCGAGTCACCGACAGCTACTATATTTCCAGATCTGAAGTCGTCTGATGCGCATGTGCGTTTGATATCTGTGAGGGTGTCTTTGGTTGCATAGAATCCTATGCTACGGGAAATGTGGGAATGAAATTTCAATGAATATGAGAATCACACTTCTTAGTCCTCCAAGATATGTTATTCTCATGTTAATGAGACTTCTATTACCACAATTACAAAATCAAACGGTAGGTGTGGAGTGATGCCTCAAATTAACCTAAAATATAGGAGTCCCTTATGGATTTTCATATTATAAGATTTCATGCAACCAAACACACTTTGAGATGTGAGAATATAAATACACCTGAATACATTACTTTCTACCTCTCTGCCAATAAACTTTCTAATGGGATATTGGCTTATGAAAAAGACAACGATTATTTGGCACCACAGGTTACTCTCATCCACACCACCCATCAATTTTTTTAATTTTTTTTTTACTTTCTCTCCCACACCACCCACAAAAATTGCTATTCATCTTTTTGTTCTCTCATTCTCTCTTATCAAGAACAAGAACAACAACCTGAAAAGGGGTAGCGAGGAAGGAGGCTATCGATTGTGAGGGATAGTGAAAGACGCCCGACGACGGCGAGAGAGATATAGAAGAGATGGAGCGACAACCATTGTCGCCACTTCTCCATCTTCTTCTTCTCCTTCCCCTATCCATCTTCTTCTTCTTCTCTTTCCTCTCTCCTAGTTCTCCCACTATTTCTTCTTCTCCCAGTCTATATTCTTCTCACACAGACTGTTGCCCCTCTCCATCTCCTTTTCTCCCCCTCTCTTCTCGTCAGACGATCCGTCACGAGGGCGAAAAAATATAGTGTGACAAGAAGGAGAAAAATAAGGAAAGGGGCAATAGCGGAATCAAGGTTGTGATCCTATAAAGGCTTCAAATTTGTGCATCTTCGACTTTGTCTTCAATTTCGATTTGAGAGGATATGCGAGGGGTGTTTTGGGGTACCCCCGAATGGGTGAAGGAAAATAAATGAGAAAAGAAAATGCAGAGAATAAGAAGATGGAAGAATTAAGGTCGTGGTGAAAAAAAAGGAAGTTGGGAAGAGAGAGGGGCTCCATCGTTTTGAATTTGGGAGGGGATAAAAATTTAGGTTTTGCTTTTCATAGGTGGTATGGAAGAGAACTGTGGTGTGGGACAAAAAATGCATGGTGTGGGAAAGAAAAAATTAGATGGGTGGTGTGGGTGAAAATAAGTTGCAGTACCAAATAGTCGCTGCCTATAAAAAAACTAGGAGGTACTAAGTTATGGAAATTTTAGGCAACATGATATTTTTACATGGTTATGAAAAACATTGCTAGATTACACCTGTTAAATGTTAAATGTTAATACACCATAACTAAGTGTTGCTTTTAGCGTTGCTGAGCAATGGATTTCGTGGCACTATTAATCAAGTGTCATACTATTTATTTTTTTAATTCTTTTGAATATGGATGGTGGCGGTGGTTTCAATACATGGTATTTAGCACAAAAAAAATGTATGTAGAGTGTCAATGGCACGTGAAATATTTTATTTTATATTACAAATCAACTAGGTTCTTATTATTCTTGAGGATTTGGGAATAAAAGAGGGCTAGGATTGAGATTTAAGAAAAATGTTGAGGGTTGAGATTCATTTTCAATAATGACACATTTGTAATATGAAGTATGTAGAAGGACGGAAGAAAATGAACATAAAACTTAAAATAATTGGAATATGCATGTGGTGGATAAGGAAATTTGTGTTCTGAAAATGAAATTTGTCATATCTATCTACATAGTGGTCGAATTTTTGTAAAATCCATATCGTTGAAATGCATTTTTGAAAATCTTTCAAATGCAATCAATTATCAATACAAGCGCATTTTTGTAAATATGAATTGTGAAGAAGCACTGAAGAAAATGAATATAAAACTTAAAATCATTGGAATGCGGTGGAGAGAGAAATTTGTGTTTTCATTTCTCAAAATGAAAATTGTCATAATTATATACGTTGTGTCAAACTTTCATAAATTAGTACCATTGGAATATATTTTTGAAAATCTTGCCAATATAATCAATGATCAATACAAATGCTTAAATTTTTATCATATGTATTTTATGCTAAATAAAAATCATATACATTTAACACCTAAGTATTTTCGGTATTTTCTCAAATGAAACACATATCTTAATCATTATTCAAACAAAGATCCCGAAACTTCATATTTTGACGAAGTCAAAGTTTGGGGAATACTCACTTCCGCAATTTAAAAATGTTTTTTTCAAACTTTTCGATCGAGTTTAACCCTAATGGCACGACAATACACTAGTTATTTTACATTAACATTTCAATTAAAGCAAAGTAAGTGTGGTAACATTGCATTTTCACTATAACAAAAACGAATAAACACAACAACCAAGTTACAAAATTTATTCTTCTTCAAGCTAGGGAAAACTTTCCATAACCACGCTTCTGCAAATTAGACTACTAGTGTTTTGACCAATGGACATTTACTTAATGGGCCATTAGTGCTTGCACACAAGGAAGGTAAACTTTGTTATAAATACCATTAAATAGCTAAAATTTGGTTACCTCCAATGTGTTATGTATTCAATAGTGAAGATGATAAACATTAAATAACAACAGAAGAAAAGCTAATTTTTTAAACAACAGAAGAACAATACTACACCACAGGGTAGAGTCGTGAAGCACCAATTTTACAATTAAAAACGGAAACTGTGACCCGTCATATTATAAGTGTATGCATGTCCATTACAAATGAGAAATGTGTGCATATGTGAAAATTTGAACAGTGACCGCATAATCTGTATGTTTGTTTTGCGCATTTTGGGATTTCGTGCAGCCATCATATCTCGCACGTCGTCCTATTGATAGTCTCTTCATTGCTCGGCTCTATAAAAGGGGGCGTGATGGTTTTGTTTATCTCTTTACGCTATCTTTGAGATGAGTGCTTATATTTTCTTTATTCTTCTTCACTTTCTTCGTTGTTCAACTCCTTTCTCATGTCTACTAGTGGTATACTAGTTGGTGAGGCACTTAGCGTTTGTGAGGTGTTTTTCTCTCCCAAAAGGGTTTTGCAAGCAATGTTTGAGGGTGTTTGTTCCGAGTATTATTTTCCATCCAACCTTGAGATAGTTTTGCCTAGGCAGAACGACAGTCATTGTCGTCCAAGGTATGGTTATATTGCACTTTATCCGTTTATGTTCCAGTCAAGCCTTCGATTTCCAGTCCCGAATATATATTGCGATTATTTATATTCTTGGGCATCGCTCCTGCCCAAATGGGTCCCAACGGCTAGAGGGTCATGGTTTCTACTTGTGCGAGAGCCATTGTTTCTGGTATTCCGTTGGCTGTCAGGGTTTTGCATTTGGTGGTTGGACTTATAGTGACCAAAAATATTTGTTTTCTCTGCTCCCCCGCCTACTTTGGGAACTTAATGATGATTATAGGGACCGATCAAGGTTTTGGTTTTATGCTTCTGTCAAATTCGGCCATTTCAACTTGAGGGGTCGACAAATTATGCAGTCGTTCTGAGTCCCCAACAAATGAGTCCCCAACAAATGGAAGGATCTGCAATTGTTTGTGGAGGAACAGATGATCATTGACCATTTCTCAAAGCTTCACGTGGCTGTTGCAGAGTCGTTCCTCATTGAGGAGGCTGTGGTGCGTATGAACAAGGCAGAACGGGCTTTGCTTACTGAATCTCGAGCTGTTGAGATTGTTGCTCGTGCTGATCCTGTCGGTGTTAGTGATGCTTGCAATTGATGGGAAAGTGAGATCTAACACGGCTGTTACAGATCTTAATGCTCATGTTCGTCAAGTATGCTAGTCCAGCCACTAGGAAGAGGAAGCTTCCGAGGCATGCTAGTCCGTCAAAGCAATTGGCGATAAGCCCTGGGCGTGTTCCCAAGAGGAAACGACTTTTTGTATCTACTCATGGTACTACTCGGACCGCTCTTCGCCAGAGTTTATCTAATAAGGAGGGTAGGAAATATGATCGCCTATCTCTCGAGGAGGTTGAGAAGATAAATCAAACGCTGAGATGAGAAAAAATGAGGTGACCCGTCCTTTGGACGATAGTGAGAAGAGGTTCATTTCTACTCATGGTGTGTCCGACTTCGTTGAGTGGTCTGATGATGATCCTCGAGTCATTGATAATAAGATGTTTCAGCTTGCTGTGGAGCGGTCTAAGGATCCGAATACGACAAAGACCCTAGTCGATTTCGAATTTAATCCACTGTGCGAACAGGAGGTCGCTGATCGAGATCAAAATTTTGAGGCTCTTCCTCCTATTCCTCCCATTCGTGTTGATAACGCAGTGGAGTTTCCTGCACCGAAGCCTAGCAGTCATCTCGACCACGACCTTAAGCAGATAATGGATGAGATGAATCGCGTCACTTATTCTGGGGTGATGGGGTCGGACTATCAGGCTGCTCGTGGTCAGGTGGTTGATGTTGAGAAGAAGATGGCATGACAACTATTGGTGTTTTCCATTATTCTTTGTCATTTGGACTTATCGAAAGCTCAGTGTGTGGAGCAGGAGAAGGCAGTTGGGGCTGCTCGGGCCTCTCTAAGAGGGGTGGAGGCTTCGCGGGATAAGTTTGTTGTTGAGCTTGAGGCTTCGAGAACTGAGTTGAACGAAGTCTGTGGTCGGTTAGATGTTGTTGAGAGGGAGTTGTCTGTCGAGAAGGCTGGTCACGATGAGGCCATGCGTTATGTTATTGAGCAATCCATCAGTCGTGAAGTTGCTGAGGAGCAGGTGGTGCAGTTAACAATTGTGCTTACTGATGTTAACTCGGATGTTTCCGCGATGCTGACCACTGTTGAAGGGCAACTCATTTCTACTAAGAACCAGCTCACTACAACCAAGGACAAATTGAAGATTGCGAAAACAACAGATTGGATGACAGTCGTTGACGGTCGAATCGACCTCCTTGACTACATGGAGAGGGATGGTCTTGATTTGTCCATATATCGTGGTTTAGTCGACTAGGTTTTTGAATGCAACGATGACGAAGAATGTGTTTTGGATTCGCCAAGTGATCTAGTTGATGAAGAACCATCGTCTCTTCCTCCTTCCGATCCTGCTTCATCGTTTATCCTTGCTGTCGAATAGAGAGTTTTGTCCCCTCCTGCTGCTGATGTTGTTGCTCCTCTTCCATCAAATGCTTTTGATGGTGATGTTTTGATCACTTCTAGTATTTTTTTCTCCAATTGTTCTATCTTATTATCCAAATGTAACCGAATAGCATTATGAATGACAAGTTTTTCTTTGTTGACATTATTGTGTTTTATCTTTTTTGTATTTATTGTTTGTTGACTTGCATGTTCTTCCTTCGTGGTCGTAATTTGTTTATTGTCTTTGATCAATCACAGTATATTATCGTACAAAAAATGCGCATTAATCTCGTTACTCGTACTTTTTGTATCTTGGTAATTTAGGCTTGTCTGTATTTCTACTTTTGCGCCCGTTTCTTGACCGTCTGAAGCTTTCATTTCTTTGTCGATCGGATCGAGAAGCCTTACTAGTTTGTCTTGATTTACTCGTCCAAATTTTTGCTTATCTACTTCGTGGTCGGATGTGTTGGTTGTTCCAGAAGGTTTTCTGAGTAAGTCTTGACTTGTACTCCAAGGTTTTTGTAGATGTACTTCGTGGTCTGACGTATTCAGGCCAGAAGGCTTTATGAGTAAGTTGACTTGTACGTCACAACTTTGGTAGATTTACTTTGTGGTATGACGTATTGGTCAACCAAAAGGTTTTCACAAATACTTCTTGACTTATTCGTCCGACTCTTACTTCATGGTCCGACATATTGGTTGGTCAGAAGGTTTTATGATTATGTCCAGACTCTTACTTCGTAATCCGACATATTGGTTGGCCAGAAGAATTTTACGAATACGTCTTGACTTATACATCTAGAGTTTTCTTCATGGTTCGAAATATTGGTCAACAAAAAGGTTTTTACAAGTACGCCTTGACTTATACGTCCAGACTCTTACTTCGAGGTTCGACATAATGGTCGGCTAGAAGGGTTTTTACGAATACGTCCTGACTTTTATTTTGTGGTTTGACATAATAGTCGACCAAAATATTTCTTACAAATACGTCTTGACGTATACGTCCAAACTTTTACTTTGAGGTCCGACGTATTGGTCAGCCAAAAGGTTTTTACGAGTATGTCTTGACTTATACGTCCAGACTCTTACTTCGTGGTCCGACATATTGGTCAGCCAGAAGGTTTTTTACGAATACGTCTTGACTTATATGTCCAGACTCTTACTTTGTGGTCCGACATATTGACCGGCCAAGGTTTTTCGAGTAAGTTGACTTGTACGTCCCAACTTTGGTAGATTTACTTCGTGGTTGATCATACCAGAAGTTTTATATATTTTTTTTCCATCTGACTTATATGTCCTGACCTTTTATTCATAGCTTGACACGCTGATCGTGTTAATTGCTTTGTGTCGTCTGGTTTTTACGCCTTAACTGTTTGAACGTAAGATGGAGGGTTGAACTTGGAGTTTTATTGATAATCTTGTTTCAGATGCTTAACAATCTATAATCGTAGTAAATGTTCTTTCCTTGTCCAAAACTTCTTGGTTCGTAGTGTTGGTCATCTTAGGGTGTGTTTGGTTGCATGGAATCCCATGCCATGTGATCGGGAATGAAAGTCTCATGAACATGATAATCACACTCCCATGGGAATCACAAAATCAAATGGTGGATTGGTAATTAACCTCAAATTAGCTTAGATTTAGGTGGTCCCCTTATAGATTCCCATGTTATAGGATTTCATGCAACCAAACACACCCTTAGCTTGTTCGCTTCTTTTGTGGGTGTTACATTACGACGTAGGATTCGTTTGTGAATAGTTTGTGTGTCGCATCTCTCTGTTTGACTGTTGCTTGATTGACGTCGTTCCTTATGATGATAGGGGTTGATTCCTGTGCGCCCTTGTTGTTTAGAAGTACTTGTATCTAATTTTAGATTGGCTTTGGTTTTGTATTGCCCTGGAGTATGCTTTGGTGTTGTTTTGTCTAAATTGACTATGTTTGTTTATAACTCGTTCATTGCAACATCCTTCTTTATGATTCTCCTGTAATTTTGATAGTTTTCGTCAGGTGTATGCTCATTACGAAGTAGCTAATAAACTCATAATGCTTATTGATCAAATCCTTGAGTGTGCGCTATTCAAGATGTTTTAATTGGTGATTTCCTCGTCAACTAGGTGAGATGAGTAGAATCAAGCACCGAATTGTATAATCATGCTCACATCAGCGCCGGCTGCCAAGACTTCCGTGAACTTCTAGTCTCCAGACCTTGTGATTGTATTAAGTTTATTCGCTTGAATCAAATTTGTTTACATCAGTTCCATTGTCAATAATGAAGGAGGCGTCGTTGGTCTTGTAAGAGATAATGTGGATCAAGTCGCGTTCATCAGTGAGACCTTCAAACCTGATCAGTTGGTTGATCTCCACCTGAAGTGCAAACGTCTATGTGTCTCCCATTGTGAGTTGTTGTAGTGGCTCTTCTGGTCTCGTTCGATGATGTTGATGCTCCTACTTCGATTTGAATAAGCTTGAGTGGGTGGTACCGCTGATTGCTTCTTTGATTGGCCAGATTGTTCATTTATTCCAGCTATGCAGTGTAGGGCATATATCAGTTATCTGGGTTGTTCTTTTGATCCCTCAATGGCGTCTACCTTTTCTTTCCCTTTAGAGTGTTTGTCTGGTCGTCCAAAAAATTCCTCAAGTCGCCCTCTTTGAATCCAATGCTCAATTTCATCATTCAAATTGTAGTGTCGTGCTCGTGATCCTTATGAAAATAGCAGTATTTGCTTTTATCTCGCTCATCCGGGTCTCCTATCATTTTGAGCGGCCAGTTGATGTCCTTCCATTTTTCCATGGACTTCAGTATGCTTGCTCGACTCGTTTACAAGGTCGTGTATAGTTTATACGTATTCTTCACTATACTCGTCACCCGTTCATGTCTGGGCCTTGTAGATTGCAGCTTTTCGGGCTTCCGATGGTTGAATTCGAATCTCCCATTGGTCCGATGCCTTTTCGAGTGAGTGTTCTCTTCCCGGGGTTTGTCGTCTTTCCTTTTTTTCTTCTTTCCTCTCGCCTGTTCGATTGGCCCTCCCTTTCGGAGTCGTTCTTCTTTTTGGTGGCTAACATCTCCTCGAGGGTGATGTGTTTCTGAGTGGTCTTCAACAAGGTTATATTCTTTGGAGGGTCAGATTTAGAGAATATTAAAATGATAATTTTTTAGTGCTGGGTGAAGGTGGCAATGGTTGTGTAGTCACTACAGCAGTCAATCATGGTCAACTCATTAGTGAAATGAGTGACGTACTCCCTTATAGTTTCTTTAGACTTTTGTCTAATGAAAAGCAAGTAGTGTGTGTCATTTTCATCCGCTAACTGCCAATGAACCTTGTGATAAAGGCAGTGGCTAGCGCTTGGAAGGAGTCTATCAACCTAGATGGTAGGCTGTTGAATCAACTCATGGTCGTGGAGGTGAGGTTGATCGGAAATATTTGGCATGGGATGGACTTCGTGCTTTCTTTCAATGCCATCATGTAGTGGAAGTGTCGCAGATGGTCTATCGAATCGGTGGTGCCATCGTACGCTTCAAACTTTGGCGGGGTGAACTTTTTTTGGTAGAAGAGTTACCATGAGTGTGTCAGATAATGACAGTCTAGCCAAATCGTTCAGCACGTTAGGATTTGTGACCCCGGTCCTTAATGGAGCTTATGCAGGGATCCCATCGTTTGGGGGGTCGTCTTCTGGTGGTTTGCTGCCTTCGAGATCACTTGTTGAAGTTCTGCAAAAACTTCATTATTTTCTCGATCGCGATTGGTATAGTTTTGTTGTGGCGGTGCTTGGACGTGGTCGGTGGAGTGAACATGTTCTTGGTGAGTTTGTCCACCACTTTGATCAGAATATCCATTTGGGTCATGAGTTGATCCATGTGGGGATCCTCGGCAGTGCTGACAGATGTTTGAGATGACTGGGCTACCACTCCATGTTGTGACTCTATGTTACCAGGTATGGTTGGCCTGGTCATCGTTGGGTTTGAAGCATGCACTATCGGCAATTTAGCTTCATCGGTGGAAGGATTGTCTTGATTGTTGCTAGGTTAGGGGTCTGTAGAGTGCTCCATTTGTTCTAACTTTTTATCACGTGTTAGAACTAAGGAAGTTTCCAACTACAAACTCTTTTTTGAAAGGAAACTATCGTTTCTCACAGACAGTGTCGAACTGATGCGTACAAATCTGGTCTCCTATAAATTTGACCTGCAAAACAAATGTTAAATTGTCATATACCACCTGTTTAGTGGCTGAAGGCACTCTAGTGCTTAAGTTAGTATCTCTGTTAGAGATGGAGATTAATCTGCACAGAACTCAGTTAAAATTGCATACATTTGTTGAATGTTCCTTGTACCTTATATAGTGGTCATTATTAATTCCCTGCGTGATTTAAGCATGTGAGGCTCATCGAGGGAAGACATTATCTATAACAGTCACCTTCTTTATGAAGATGCGTCCTTGGGGGAGTAACTCCCTCCATGACTTTTTTTTTCTGTAACGTTCATCCTCTTTAAGGGAAAACCCTGTTGGGCCTCTAACTATGATTTGTTCTGACGGGTCTTTTTGAGCTTTAATGACTGGATACGCCTTTTTTGGGCTTTGTGAGTTGGTTCGGTCTTGAGATACTTAGTCCTCATAATGAGTGATCTCTGCCACGTATATGCTTAAATTTTTATCATATGTATTTTATGTTAGATAAAACATCAATTACATTTAACGCCCATTATAAATGAAAAATGCATTGCCATATGTGAATTAATGAAGAGTAACTAACCACTTGAGGTGAAAAAATAACAATCTATATCACAAATCATATAGGTGTGTTAATATTCATAAGGATTTGGATATAAAAAGGGGGTTATGATTGAGAGTTGATGAAGATGTTGAGGGTTGATTTCATTTTTTATAATGGTATGTTTGTAAATATGATGTATATAAAAGCGCAAATGAAAATCAACATAAAACTTAAAATGAGTGGAATGTACATGTGGCGGACAGAGAAATTTGTATTCTTGAAAAAAAAAATTGTCATAACTATGTAGTAGCAAAATTTGGTAAAATTTGTATCGTTGGGATGAATTTTTTGAAGATCTCATATCAGTACAATAGCATTTTTTGTAAATACGAAGTATGAAAAAGCACAAGAAAAATGAAACATAAAACTTAAAATAAGTAGAATGCACATGTGGCGAAGAAAGAAATTCGTGTTTTCTTTTCTCGAAATGAAAATTGTCATAATTATATACATAGTTGTCAAAATATCTTAAAATTGGTATCATGGAATACATTTATGAAGATCTTGCCATTGCAATCAATGATCAATATAAATGCTTAAGTTTGTATCATATGTATTTCATGTTAGATAAAACAACAATTACATTTAACGCCCTATTTTTCTCAAACGAAACAACTATCTTAATCCTCAATTAAACAAAGATCCCGAACTTCATATTTTGACAAAGTCAAAGTTTGGGGAGAACTCACTTCCTTAGTTTGATTTTCTTCCCGATCGAGTTAAACTCTAATGCCACGACCTACTTTCTATCATGCCAAACGACATGAGTAATACACTAGTGTATCTTACAAATTAGCTAGGTGTTTTACTATTAATAAGGAAGTGGAGACAAAATATGGCTATGATTAAAACTGGGAAATATGTTTAGGGTTGGGATTTATTTCCTATATCGACATGTTTGTAAATATAAAATATGTATAAGGGATAAAAATGAAAAACTTGTGAAAATAGTTGGTGGAGTGTACATGTGGCAGGGAGATAATTGTGTATGTTTTTTCTTTCAACATTAAATTGTTATGACTATTTAGTTGGTTTGTCAATTTTTGTAAGTTGGTATCATTGGAATGCATTTTTGAAGATTTCCAATGAAACCATGATCAATACAAGTGCAAAAAAAATTATATGTTTTTTATATTAAAAATTGGTTTATGCATTTCATGTCGTTAGTATTTTTTAATATTTTCAAAGAAATGAGACCGATCGATTACACCAGAAAAAAAATGATATGGGAATCTTAATGCAAATTTAAACAAAAAATCAAAACTGCATGTTTTGGCGAATTCAAAGTTTAGCGGAAAACTCACTCTCGGCGTTTGAATTTTGTCTCCAATTGATACATATTTTGAGTGAGTCTAATCCTAAAGTTTATATTTATTTGTACTTTAGAATGGGCTTGCACTTCAAACTAATTGAGATGGAAAGTGGGGATGGTGGCAGGGGTTTTAGTACATGATATTAAGCAAAAAAAATGTAAGTAGAGTGCCAACAACACAAAATATATCTTAGTCTATCTTACAAATCAGTCAAGTGTTTTACTATTTATAAATATTTGAAGATAAAATAGGGTTAGGATTCAGAGTTGAGGAAAATGTTGAGCGTTGATATTCATTTTCTACAATGGTATGTTTGTAAATATAAAATATGCAAATGAGCAAAAGAAAATGAACATAAAACTTAAAATGAGTGGAATGTACATGTGACGAAAAGAGAGGTTATGTGTTTTTTTTTTCTCGAAGTGAAATGTTGTCGATTTTTGGTAAACTTGACATCGTTGAAATGCATTTTAAGTATCAATACTAACACTTACATTTTGTAAATATACATTTTATATTGTATACATTCAAAATATACATAAAATGCATTTAATGTCGTGTGTATTTTCAATATTTTTCAAAGGAATGAGAATGCCTTATGAATGCATATTCAAACAAAGAACCCAAACTCTATTTCCACAGTTTAGAACTTTATTTTTCATCTAATGAAAACTTTGATCAATTTTTACCCTAATATTACGATACACTTTCTATCGTGCCAACGACACAAGTATTTAATAACAATGAGCTTTCTGTCGTGCCAACGACACTTTACATATGAAGAAAAAAAGGCTAATTTTCTTTTTTCAAACCAAACAAAGTGACTAAGAAAAACATATATGTTATAGATATATTATTTTTTTAATAATTTTGTTTTGAAATAGAAGTTGGCAAAGAATTTTGGTAATTCAATTAGTTTTCACCAGACTGGAACCCCATTACAATGGCAAAATTAATCATGAAATCAACCTTCTGTGATGCCACACTACAGTAGCTGTTGCAAATTGCAATTGGCAGGATGCTCAGATCACCAGAAGAGAATGTAAAATAGTTTTAATGACTACTTGATGCAGTCTTTTTCTGCTCCCTGCTTACCTAGTCATGTCGACCTACTGACTTGCACAAGTAATGCACGTGAGCCACAGGCCACCGTGGGGTGGCAAATGTTAGACAAGGCTCTCAAGAAGGTAAAATGTTGTAACAAGGAATTTGTAGCGTACCTTAACTTACCAACCTCATGTCTTATTTATAGTGCAAAGAGTTCTGGTTCTACCAAGCCATCGTAGGTGTAGTCTAGGAATGAGATCTTCGTGGAGATCCATCCCTAATTAGGAGTAGTGCTGTAGGATGAAAGTTCCATGTTAGCTCTGTGCTCCTAGATACGCGAGGGATAGTTCACAATCCAAAAGCAGTCTGTATAAGGAAGTTTCCTTGTGTGGAAGATACTTTGGTGTTTGCTTCCTAGTTGGAAGCAGAAAGCAGTTGTAGTTGCTTGTCTGAAGCTGATCCTTGAGATATTTGCCTGAAAAGGGCTTACGGGTATTGAGGATAGCTGTGAGACGTGTGGGCCTAGCATGCTGTGAGAGTTCAAGTCCGCCTAGCAGACCGCAGTTGGGCGGTCTTAGAACCGCTTGGGCCGAATCAGTGTTGGGCTGACGCTTAAGGCCATAATTCCTCGAGATCATCATGACACGTGTACGACTCCGGGGTGTGACCATTTTTACGTATCATCAGCTACTCCCTCCGAGTTAGTGGGTTGTCACATCGGTTCGCTAAATCATCTCTTGAAGGGATGTGTCGCTCATGATGATTGAGTCTAAATCATTGCTTGAGCCATGCGTTGCATTAATTGAACGTACGTTGGTTCAGCGAAAAAGAGGCGGGAAGCCAACCTTCATCCGCTGTGTTGAGTCTGATTATTCCACTTTCCTTGCTTTCGAAGCTACCGTTCTGATTAGAAAAGATTGTTCACCTTCTTCATAGCTCAAGAAAATCTTCTTGATGAAGCTGTCTTGGCCGAGGGCTTGGAGATTTTCGAAGACAGGTTGTTGTCCTAACCTGGTCTCACCGAAATCCATACAAAGTTTGGGGTCCCTGAGGATCTGCCGTTGTATCTCCTGACGGGCGACCAGACTCCAATGTCATCTTCGGCTGGTTTTATCCGTTTGCACCGCGGGGGCTTCAAATTGGAGTGTGTTTTCCGATTTTGGATGTGATCTGGGAGTTCTTGGACTTCTTAGGGATTTCTCTAGCTCAGTCGGGGCCCAATGGATATAGGATCATCCTCATGATTTTGCTCAGTGCTAAGGAGGCCGACGTTAGCTTGCCTCCACGGGTGATTCAGTTGCTGACCTCTCCTCAGCTAAAGAGTAATGATGTTTGTAAGATGAAGTCATCAAATTGCTTCTTTAAGATACTTGATGATTTCAAGTTCTGGCAGAAGTATTGTTTCTTAGCCCCTGCGAATTCAAAGTACTTTCAATGCAAGGCCGCTCGAGCGACAATTCAGACCGCTTTGTAAGTTCACTTTTCTTGTGACTTTGATGTGCTTGATAGTGGGTTGATTAACCATCGTTTGCATTTTTTTACAGGAAAGTTTCCCACTACTCCTCTTACGTTAGAGGAGCAAAACACTATAGTGAAGTTCCACGTCCTGCCGAAAAGAAAGACGATCGATATCATAAGGGTTTCCAACTTCATCCGTGGGGCTGTGGGACAACTAGCACGTCGCCCCCACTCTGTATCGAGAGTCATGTATTAAGTTGGAAAATGTGGCCCCTTCCAGGAAGAGGAAGTCTACTGGGGCCAAAGCTCTTGTTCTGTCTGATGCGGATGAGTCGTTTAAGACTCTTACCTCCTTCGTGAGAAAGAGGTCTCACTTTAGAACTGGGTCGTCTTTGGCATGACCCGCTCCGGTGTCGGGGGAGTGTGAGTCTGCTAGACCTGTTGAGGAAGAGACCGATGTTTCCGGCTTGGAGAAGGATTACCTGCGATTGGCAGAAGTCGTAGACAGGTCGAACCTTAGTGACGCAGGTTGAGACTTTGAATGACCGTCTGGTGCGGGTTGTGATGGTAGTTTTCGCTGGTGCTGATTCACGTGGGGCCGCTCCAACAGAAGGCGCTTGTGAGGATTTGCCTGAGGTGGTAGAATCTGATCGCCCCATAGTTGTTGCGTCTTATAGTGGTCGCGGTACTGGTCGTGTCTCTTGCAGTCTGCATTGCTCACCGTCTCGCTCTAGGCCTCAGCTAAAGGTGCTGGAGGGTCCTTTGGATACTTCGCTACATTTTCTCCCTCTAAATCCCATTGAGTTGTCTCGCACAAAAGGGGTTGTTGTTGACAAGGAAAAAGCCACGGAGGAGAGCTATAGGATGTGGCAACCGTGACGGACGGTGTCGGCATAGTTCTCGATCAGGGAAAGCTTCATTCGAGCGCACAGATAAGCTTGTTTGCACCAGATTTGGTGAAGTTGAGTTCACAGATCTGGCACCAAGAGGTGGACATCAAAGCTGGCGGATGGATCACGCTCCAAAACCTGAGGAGGATTCGTTGGAAGGGTGTATGGATAAAGGCCTGAAGTACCTTATGATGGGTATGTCTCATTTGAGCTACGCGACCGTTGCTGGGACGAAAGTTGAGGCGGCTCGCGAGAGAGTATACACCTTGAAGCGTGTCTTCTCGGATACGTAGACGTTGTATTCTGATACGCTCCATGAAATTGAGCGACTTAAGAAGTAGGCCGAAGAAAAGCAGTTGGATCGGTCAACCGTGGCCGCTGAGGCTCAAAGGGCTCGTCTAGAGCACCTTGAGCGTAATCTGACAGGGGTAGTGTCCAAAAGGGACAGACTTAGGCAGGAGTAGAGCTGTATCCGCCGAGAATTTGAGGTTGCGCAGGAAGTTGCGGCTAAGGCGAATTCTGAACTGCTGTCTTTCGTTGAAAAAAATGTTTCGAATGAAGCCGACTGGGCTGCTCGATGTGGAGTTCTATGCTCGAGAAGCTAGGAAGGCCGAGGACCAGCTCGAATTGGGGTGGCATGAACTTAGTGTCATGAAGAGCAGTCTAGCCACATAGCAGTCTCAAGTTGACATGCTAACTGGCAAGTTGGAGCTACTGGAGCATGAACTTGTTGACGAAAAGGTGTGGGAGGAAGAGTTTCTCCACAAATAAGGCAAATGCGAGTTCCGTTGGGTTGTACATAGACGGCTGAAGCTGCTGACGCTGATGAAGGAGGAGCGTCCGGAGTGGGATCTCAGCCGTTATAAGAAGATGTCGTATGTGGACCTGTCTGTTACCTCAACATCATCGAGAGAGGAAGACAGTTTGAGCTCTGATGTCTTGGTTGCGGCGTGTGTGGACGCGACTCTTGCTCCTTCTTCCATTAGGCTTAATTCTTCCATTTATGTACCCTCTCCTGATAAGGAGTGAATTTTGTATGCTTGTACTTTTTTGTCATTGACCATTAATGAAAACAGTTTTATCCGTTTCGTACTTGTTGTCTCTATTGCATTTTTTTGTTTCGCCTTGTCATCTTACTTTGGCATAGGCTGGTTGAATCAATAGGGCGTTGAGTGGTTTGTCTGGGATAGAGAGCTTGACCGCTTTGTGTTGTGAATGACTCGGGTCATCGTGGTGTAGTCATGTTCGATAGTGGGCATGTTACGAACAATTTAGCTAGGGGTTGAGTCATCCGAGTTGTACCCTGACCCCAAGGTAAGCTGCTTGAGGGTTACCTTGCTTGTCTGACCGGCGACTATAGCTACTGTTGTGAGCAAGTTGTTATGGCCGAGCACGTGCGTGTCAGAGCGTTCGTGCCGAGTCAGCCATCGTAAGCTCAGGTTGGCATCGTAAGTAGCTTTTATCTGGGCACTAGCCATACGATCTTTGTATCGGTGCTAGTGGCCTTTGCTTAACATTAAAATGTCAGTCCGTTTGAGCGTGAAGACGCTGACTCAGCTAGATTCATGTTCGTGTCCGTTGTTTTGAAGGGAAGCGAAGGTCGCGTGGCGTGTTGCTTGAGGTCCCCACCTTCCGAATTGTTTATGTCCGAGCCATGTTGACTACAGGTTTGGGGAGTAAAGGTTTGGTGATCAGGCTGAAGAGCAGTGGTCTCGTGGCAAGCCGTCAGAATCAGTTCGGAACTAACTAGCTCCCACATTCCAAATCATTTATGTCTGAGCAAAGCGGACTATAGCTTCGGGGAATAAAGGTTTGGCGACCAGATTGAAAAGCAGTAGTTCTGTGACAAGCCGTCAAAATCAATTCAGAACTGACTAGGCTCCAACCTTTCAAACCATCTACACCTTCTCCACGCGGTGGGGGCTACGAATTCGAAAGGGGTTTGGCGACCAGGCTGAAAAGCAGTGGTCCCGTGGCAAGCCATTGGAATCAGTTCAGGACTGACTAAGCTCCCACCATCTAAATTATCTACACCTAAGTGCACTAAGCTACAAATTTGGAAGTTTTTTGGTAGCCACGCTGAAAAGCAGTGCCGCCAAAAAACAGTGATCCCATGTCAAACCGTCGGAATCAGGTCCTGGGCTACAAATAGTGGTCCCAAGGGGAGCCGTCGGAATCAGTTCAGGACTATCTAGGCTCCCACATCCAAAACCATTTACACCCTCGCAATGGAGGTAGAGGTATGGGCTTTGATCAGAAGCTTTCGTTGCTAGTCGTCACTAGTTAGGCTTACCTGATTAGGTTCGGTGATCACTGACCGCAGATGGGGTAGTGATCTCTGGCAAGTCGTCGCCACCAAGCGTGGTAGCGCTGATTAGACTTTCACTTCCTAAACCGTCGATGCCCGCGCTAAGCGGACTAGGTATCAGGATGAACTAGAAGTCATCGTCATCAGTCTTGGCTGACTAAGCTTGCCTGGTTTGAATAGAGGTTCCACCTGCTATTAGGTGTGCGAACCTAATCCATCAGCATGTTGCATGGAGTGGATGAAATTATCTTAAATCAGCTGGTGATCTGTGTTGCGGGTTTAACCAGCCTAAATAGACAGGCTAATTTGACCAACTTGTAATAACCGCAAGTGCACGGTGTCTAACTGGTAGACAACGGCAAGTACGGGTCGATCCCACGAGGAAAGTGGATGCAATTGAATTTTACAATTTATCTAAACTAATTTACAGAAAAATGGGGTTACAGTGTTTTTAAAACTAAACTAAAAACAAATTAAAAATAAGAAAAATAAAATAAAAGGAAAATATAGATGAGATGGATTTTGTGGGGTTTGGACTCACCGATGAGTTAGCAAATATATTTAAATCTAAATTACTGAAATTATAAACGAGAAGCTTTAGGGATGAGGATCTCTTGCTTGCACCGAAGATGTGATCATTAAAATCAAATTCCAATCATATCAAGTTTCTGTCAAACATTAACAATTTATCTCAAGCAAATAAACTCTTACCAAGCATTAAGTATCTTTTTAAGGCACACTTAATCAAAGTTCAAGCTCAATATTTGTTAGCACATGCTTTGAATATTGATAAAATGTGAATCTAACTACCAAACATATCAAGTTTTAATCGAACATGAAAGGTGAAAGCAATTTATTAAATTTCTGAAATAAAATTATAATTATCAATTAAGCATTTAAGTTAGTAAAATAAATTGTAAAACCCTTTTGGTTTGTCGCCGCCTCGGTGCGGTGGTACTCAGCAGATCAGCAAGTTGCAAATAGCCAACTGTTTTGAAAAACAGTTGGTTCCCGCCAGAAAAGTCGCGCTCCTATGCGCCTTCGTCTCTAGCGAGCCACGCTCCTCGCGAGATCTTTCTCCCTCCAAACGGCTCCGGCAGGGTTGTTTTTCGCTCCTCGCGAGCTATTTCTTCGATTTGAATAGAGAGAGGCGAGAAACTCCACCGAAGCAGGAGCGTTGTCGAGAGAGAGAACGGAGGATCCGGTGATTCTCAGGGCATCTGATCGAGACCTCCGGTTCTGGTTTGTGGCGTTGTGACTGCCCCGCGCGAGAGAGAGAAAGACGAGAAGGATGACGAGAACGGGGGAGAGAAACAAGGGCGGTGCTCCCTGTTTGCTGCTCCTATCTCGGTGGTGGTGTGCGAGCTGGTCCGAGGTTGATTAGAGGAAGGAAGGTGAGGTGGAGAAAATAGGACAGGGGGGTCGTGCTCCGGTGGTGGTGGTGGTTGTGTGGCGTGATGGAATAGGGAGAGGGAGAGGAGCGTGATCTGTTGCTTTATGTGGTGCGTGAAAGATGATGGTGGTGCTCGGTGGTGGTGGTGGCTGTGTGGCGTGATGGAACAGGGAGAGGGAGAGGAGTGTGATCTGTTGCTTTATGTGGTGCGTGAAAGATGATGGTGGTGCTCGGTGGTGGTGATGGTTGTGTAGCGTGATGGAACAGGGAGAGATGGTCTGGACAGAGAGGGAGTGAGAGATGGATGGGGATGAGATGGATGTGATGAAAATCACTTTGTGAAGGAAAGATGATTTGTTTTTGTCTATTGAGGCTTGATTCCCTTCTCCTCCTCCCCTTTCACATTCATTTTCTATTGTATTTATAAATAATGAACAAAACGAATAGAGATGAGATACATGGATGATTCATGGAGTGAATCAAGGTAAAATCAAAACTGAATATGGGATAATTGGGAGAATATTCTTTGGGTTTTAGTTTATGGGCTTAGTTTTGAGTTTAGGTTATGGGCTTAGGCTATTTTCACCTCCACTTCCTCTGAAGTCACCGTCTGAGATTTGTTCATTGCATTTTCTCTGATTTCTTCGTTACAGCTCCACATTCTACAAAAACACAAAAATTTAATAATTAATCTAAAATAAGATAAAAATAAGGATTAACAAAAATATAATAAGAGGTAATAATGTTATAATTATTTGATTATCAATCTGTAGGTATAATCCGTATCTTAGGGTTGACTAGGATCTCTAGTGCTCGTGCCAAACATGTGATAGAGTGTTGTTTGAATAATAGGTTGAGCCCATGGGCCCGCAGAAAAAAGGCTAGGGTTTTCTGCATGGTGCGGTTGCGTGTATGACATAGATTGCGTGGTGACACGTATACGACGTAGGCTGTGTGACAGTTGAGTATCGGTTATTCCCTCTCAATTGATGGGGTTGCGAGTAGCGCCATTAATTGATTGACGTGGTCTGTGAAGTTTCCATGAGAACCGTCGTCTTCCAGTTTTCCGTACGGTATTCAATGTTTGGCAGTTAATGCTTGAGTGCATGCTTGGTGAACCATCATGTCTATATAATGGTACTTTTCAATCGTTGTAGGCACTATATTTCGCATCACTTATCTTCTGTAATGTCCTTGCTTAAAGAAGATGCTTTGGATTTTTCAAAGGCTGAGGAAAATGCTTTGGGTTTTCCAGAGGCTAAAGTTGAATCTCCGTCTCTGGAGATTCCGAATGTTCTGACATTTGCGTTGATCAGGCATAGAACAGTTGTTGTTATGCGTGGTCACCTGATATGGGTGGGCACGTGGTTGATCCGCTAATGTCTCGTGATTTCTTCTCATACCACGGAGAAGTTGTGAGGATTATCTCCTAAGGGAAGAGTCTGTCCTTTATGTGCAGGTGCCTTATCATTGTTCCTAAATGTTTGATCTCAGAGATAGCATCTGCATCCAACTCCATGGTGGTCGCCTCCGCCACTTCTCGATTAACCCCGTTGTCCCGCTTTGCGCTAGAATTCGGGATCTCGAGATGAAGAGGAGTTGGACATGGTCCATGGATTGGGCCATTGACTCCTGGATGTCTCTCTCATCCTCGCAGTCAAAAAGTGCACCTTACCTCTGTCAACCTGATACTTGTCCCAGGTTCACCATTCCGACGGATTGAGCATGTGAGCTAGCCGTATCTGGCAGTGGCTCATCGTGGGACTCTCGGTCGCCGATTTTGTACTTCCACATACCATATTTGATAATGGCGTTTGATGGAGCGTCCTTTCGCTTGTGGGCGGCTTGCCCCAGACTGTTCGCGTTGCTTAAGTGCTCGGACAGTTTAAGCAAGTCCCTATTCTATGTTGATCAAATGTTTGCAGTATGTAGTCTTTTGTATCTGCCTTAGAGCGCTCGTAATATGTAGCCATTTGTATCAGCCTCAGAGCATTCGTAATATGTAGCTTTTTGTATCTGCCTCAAAGTGTTTGTTGTTACATCTTTCCGATAATCAATAGAGTTTGTTTTTCATAATTCTTCTTTTACTTCTTAAATGATTGAAAACCACATAAGTTTTTTAAGAACTAAAACTCAATATTAACTTTGGAAAGAGAAACAAACAACTTAAAGCAAACTAACTGTTGACGGAGAGAAATTGATCATGGCCTTGAAGTAGATTCGGTTTGCTCTCGCGGACCATTCGGCGGACTATCGAGGCGTTACATAGGTTACTGAAGAGTAAACCTTACAGAGAGGCGGATCTCTGCTCCGACGGAATGTCGAGAGAACGTGCTCCCGCTTGCCATGGCCTTTTCGACTCGCTGGGCGGAAGAGCTTGGTGTTCCTGTACCGCTTGAAAGTGATGTTTCTACCATCTTTTGGCCTTGCACTGGGTCAGGCTGTTGTGTGTGATGTAGCTGAATCTGGGAGCACTCTATCTATTTCAGTGCGACGTAGTGGCAACCTCGCGCCATAGGTTAGTCTCCATGTATTGTTCATGTAAAGTGGTTAGCAGTATACTTAACATTCTGGTGAAGGGTGGAGCCAAGGTCTTCCCATCTGTTTCCATCTGGTGGAGCCAAGGTCTTCCCAGGATGAGATTGTAGGATGACGGTGCGTCTACCACCATGAAGTCCAGAAATAAGACTTTCCTGAGCTGCAGCTCTCCTGCTACCATAGCCAACCTTATCTTTCCAATGGGGAAGCACTTCTCCCCGCTGAATCCGATCATCTGGTGTTATGAAAACGTCAGATTTTCCTCCTTGAGGTCTATGCTGCGGTTTATAGAATAGAACGTTAAGTGAACTTCCTGTGTCAACCAGAACTCTATTTATTTTCCACCTTGCTATGGAGATCAAGATGACTAAGGCATCGTTGTGTGACGCTCAGACTCCTTCGAGGTCCTTGTCCGTAAAGGTCAAGGTGGGAATGAGGCTCTGAACCTGTAAGTGGCAGATGTGCATGTCCTCATCCGCGGATTGTGTCCGCATATCCAGTAGTGTCCGCTTACGGGACCTATATGATTGATTTTCATTCGGTCTGATTCCATGAAGGACGTAGATTATCCCTGGAGTCTCCTTCTCTATCTCTTTAACCGACTCCCCCCTGTCACTTGTCTGTTCTGACTGCTTCTCAGATTTCAGGAATTCTTTCAGTTTGCCTTTGCGAATCCAATACTCAACTTCATACCTCAGACTCTTACAGTCGCTGCTATTTCCATCTTTCTTGTCCCTAGAGGATGGCTTCCTGTCGCATTCGATTTCCCTTTTAGCAATCATTGACTCCTCCATAGTGATGTATCTCTGGACGCTCTTGAGGAGCTCTACCATGTCCAGAGGGGGCTCCAAAGTGAGGTCCTCGAAAAACTTTCCCTCTCTGAGGCCCTCAGTGAAGGTCGTCATGGCTGTATCGTCGCTGCACCCGGCGATGAGGGTCAGCTCGTTGTTAAAACGCTTGACATACTCTCGGAGTGTCTCACCGGACCACTGCCTTAGAGAGAGAATGCAGTGCGGGTCTTTCCTGAAACGCTGACTTCCGACGAAACATGTCAGGAATTCATTCGCCAGTGTTTTGAAGGAGTCAATTGACTTTGGTGGAAGGCTGTGGAACCATGTCAGCGCAGAGCTTTTTAGACTGGTGGGAAAGGTTCTGCACATGACGGACTCAGATCCTTCTTTGAGGGTCATCATGTTGATAATGGCATAGATGATCGAAAGGATCGGTAGTTCGATCGTAGGAATCGAGCTACGGGGGAGTGAACTTCCTCGGAAGGGCCTCGTTCATTATCCAGTCCACAAATGGTGGGACGGAGAGGCGATATAGTACGTCCGGATCATGCGCCCCTCTACGGAGGGGGTTCCAGGGTCGAGCCTCTCTATCCTGGTGGTGAGCACAACGTTAGCCGCACAACTTCCTTTAGTCCAATGAGAGCTAACAGGGGCATGACTCTCCTGCGCTTGCTCCCTATCATCTTCTAGATGCGGAGGTATGTGTTTCTCCTGGTCTCCGTTAGCAGGTGGTGGATTCTGTCACGTAAGAGTCTTCGCCGCCTTGGCGATTTGTTGTATCGAGATGCCAACACATCGATTATGAGGACCATCGTTACTGCCGTTGGCGTGGGAGTGTGAGTTGGTTGCCCATGCACGACAGGAACTGTTGAATGAAGCGGTATAGAGACAGCCTGAGCGATGGACGTGTCACCTGGTTCTCCGTTGCTGCGTGACCTGGTGATCACCATCTCTCTGGGTTTTGATAGGAGACAACGATTAGTGTAAAGTTATGAACTATGTGTCCCCACGGACGACGCCAAACTGATGCAATCTTTTTTCGCTCCCTGCTTTGACCTAGTCATGCTGACCTGCACAAGTAACGCACGTGAGCCACAGACCACCGTGGGGTGACCGATGACACTCCGATACTAAAGTCAGATAGGGCTCTAAGGGAAGGTGTAAGGTTGTAACAGGGAATTTGTAGTGTACCTTAGTTTACCAATCTCATGTCTTATTTATAATACAAAAAGTCATGGTTTTATCAGGCATCGTAGGCGTAGTTTAGGAAGGAGATATTCGTGGTGATCCCTCCCTAATTAGGAGTCATGTTGTATGAGAAAAGTTCTATGTTAGCTCTGTGCTCCTAGATACGCGAGGGATATTTCTCAATCCAAGAGCAATCCGTAGAAGGGAGTTTTCATGTGTAGAAGATACTTTGGTATTTGCTTCCTGGTTGAAAGCAGAGAGCAGTTGTAGTTGCCCGTCCGAAGGTGATCCTCGGGATACTTGCCTAAAGAGGGCTTAGGGGTATTGAGGATAGTTGTGAGACGTGTGGGCCTAACATGTTGTGAGAGTTCGGGTCTGCCTAGCGGACCGCAGTTGGGCGTGCTTAGAACCGCTTGGGCCGGATCAGTGTTTGACTGACGCTTGAGGTCTCAATTCCTCGAGATCATCATGACACGTGTACGACACCGGGGGTGACCGTTTTTATGTATCATCACTACTCGAATTGATTTTTGCAATAAAATCTTATAATTGTTTTTTACATTCTGAAATAAATCAGATTCTAATTATTATCAATCATGCCTCAATCCACTTCCCCATTTAGTCCTCCGGCATCACTTCACCCTCCAAATGCAACATAACATAACAGTACCAAAACAACAAAGTAAATAACAACAATGGCTTCACTTAAAACTCTCTGGGTTTCGCAACAATGGTTGAGTGCTTCAGAATGTGCAGGCTGAATTGTCCTCCCTTCTCGGTAGTGTCAAGTTGTTTTTGTCCCGGAGGTGGCAAGAGCTCGAAGTTCTGAACCAAACGACCCAAAGTAATGCCAAGAATTGGCAATGCAAGGATGATTCCAGGGCAACTCCTCCTTCCAACGCCGAATGGTAAGTAACGGAAGTCATTGCCATTGGCTTCGACCTTAGACTCCTCTTCCAAGAACCTCTCGGGGCGGAACTCTTCTGGGTTCTTCCAGTGATCAGGGTTGTTGGCTAACCACCAAGCATTCACCAAGATCTTGCTTTCAGCTGGGATGTCATAGCCACCTAGCTTCGCATCATTGAGGTTCATGTGTGGGACGAGCAATGGGATTGCCATACGTAGGCGAAGAGTCTCCTTGATCACTGCCTGGAGATATGGGAGTTTGTGGGTGTCTGGCTCAGTGATTTGCACTCCTGGGCCAAGTACTGTGTCGAGTTCATTACGGAGCTTTTGCTGGATTTCTGGGTGGTTCACAAGTTCTGCGATTCCCCACTCGACCGACCACAATGTTGTCTCAATTGCTGTTTCAAAAATTCACATTAATTAGTCACTGTCACTTTAACATTTGGATCACAATTTCATAAGACCAGAATTGTTTGGTAATATGTTTCAAATCAGTAAGACTGGATGTTGACTATTCGTCAACAATATGATTAGAACCTAACACCAATTATGAACAATGCAATTCAACAAACCAAAATCTCAAGCATTCATTAAAAAATCAGTGGATCCTGGTCCACAACACTGATTTGTGTTTGAGAGGGTGGTTTCGTACGTAATTGGACCTATTACAATTTTCTTCATAAATTTGAAAAAATTGGAGAAGAGTAAACAAATCGGTACTTTCAAACCAGACTCTCTATAAATTTTCAATCTTATAACTTAGAATCATCATTAAACCAATAAAATGCAAGACCATGGATAGCAACTTTTACCAACCACATCACCTAACTCCTAACCTTGACAAGGAGAAAAGTTAGCTCACGTCTCCTATCCACCAAATGCAACTGGCGGCTCCACCAACCCAGTTCAAGAGTTAGTATCCAGCATCATCACCACTTGGATTTTCAATTTGTATTTGTTTTCAGAGTGGACAGAAAGCGTTCAAGTAAGTTTTATTTTCTTCTTCTTTTTATGGTCCACAGAATGACACACTTTGAAATAACCAGCTTTATAAAGTACTTTATATGGCTTTGCTCATTACAAAGCTACTAAACCTGACTTTTATGGTTAACAATTATCATTAAATTGACATAAACAAAAAGAACGTCTATAATATACATATACAGATCTTTATACATATTTGTGAAATTCAGTTCTATTATAATATGGGTTAATTATGGCAGACAGAGTGTTTAATTATTCCTTTATAGAAAACAGACTAATTTATCACTTTAAATCGACATCGGTTATTTATCAAATAAATTTTATATAATTTATCAATCCCAATAATTAAATATTGAAAGTATATTTATAATTTCATTATGTTTCTTCCAATATTATGGTGATTATTAATTATTAAAAAAATTTATGGAAATTCCAGCCTAATCTTCTACCAATAGTACAAAAAATCACTGTAATATCCATTAAAAAAAATCTAATAAAAATTACCTGCAACATTGATGTTCTCAACAATGTAAAGAACATTATCTTCATTGATTTCTCCCTTCTTCTCTGCATCCAAAATGTGATCAATGGCGCATTTTAGCCCTGCGTTGTCGGTGCTCTTCGTGCTCGCCAATTTCCTACAAATTCAATCAAATTCATCAGAAACCCAAAACATAATAACAAAACAAATTAGATAACTAAACTAAAATAGTTTTTTTTTTTTTTTTTTTTTTTAATTCAAAATAAAGAGTTCAAACTTACTTCCTCTCATCAAGAAAATAGTCCTTGAATAGCTGAATCCTCTTCTCCTTGACTTCCTTACAAATCTTCAAATAACCTCTCAAGAGTGGCCTCAAAATGGGAATAAAATCTCCATAATTGTATTCAAAACTCTGAGCCAATCTACTCCTCTCCCCATTCAAAGCCTTCAACTTTACAAATAAAGGATCCTCTTCACTCTCAAACCTTCTATCAAACATGATCCTATACATGTTATTATACATCATGAGTTGCAGGCGTTTCCTCAATACAATACCTTTCGTTGCGGCTTCAGGCATCTTCTTGACATCTTCAACCACCTTAGTAATCTCATCTTCCCACCCAAATCTATATTGCTGGACAACTTTGTTGGTGAAGAATGGCACGGTCATGATACGTCTCATTTTACGCCAGTGTTCACCGTAGACTGTGAACACCATGTCCTGGCCTTTTCCAGTAAAAATATCAAACACAACGTTACGTGTGCGCGAACCAAACTCCACACCCTGAGTGTGTAACACTTCTTTTGCAAGATCAGGTGACGAAACCACAACCAGGTTGCGCTGCCCCATTCGTAGGAGTAATATTTCGCCAAACTTACGTGCCAAGTCAGTCAGGTTGCGATGGTTTAAGTCATCTCCGACCTGAAGCCAGTTTCCGAAAATCGGTACTGGCCATGGCCCTGGTGGCAGCTTAAACCTCTTCCCACTCAGTTTCGACACCGTGATCGCAGCGATAATGGCAATGAAAAGACCTATTAAGGCCTTTTCTAATATGATCAAATCCATTATAGTGGTGGTGGTGGAGCAAGGAGGAGGAGAATGGTGTGTTTTAAGACAGTTGAATGTCTGAGTTGAAGGAGAGGATGATTTTATAAGGGAGGAAATGGGGTTAGATTTTAACGGAGAGGAAGCTAAATAATGGTTGGTGGTAGGTGAGTGGGTAAGTTGGTGGGTGAAATGGCCAAAGAAAATTTCGACAAAAAAAAAAAAAAAAAAACTCAAAATATGAAATTTGGTATGAATTATATACTGTCTGGTGGTATTGGTTGATTAATTAGTCAAACAATAAAATAATGTATTAATTTTATATTTTTAATTTTAGTGAAAACATATGTAACGCGCGCAACGGCCTGATTAATGGTGTAGTTGAGTTTATAATTATATATACATCCAATCGATATCATGGAAATTTGATTAGTATTACATCGATCTAAAGTCTTCGAAAGAGAGAGAGAGAGGTATTATATATTTTTGGCTAAAAAATGTCTATAATTAGGGAGGTATTACAGTGAAGGATGAAGTCGTTCCTTAATTTAGTTTAGAAATGAAATGTTCTCTTATGGCTAAAGAAAAATGCAGGCCATTGTTTTGGTTAGCATTGTTTTCTAATTAAATAGCGTTGTGTGGGGTAGAAAAATGAAAATCTCCACCAACCCATCGCACTTGGCCACCACTGCAAATGTCACCATGATTGAGTGGCTATATTTTACCTATTATCAGTTTATCACCAACACCATCATCTCGCACATTTTCCTTACCTTTTGAATTGGTAAATGTCATTGAAAACGAAAGAAAAAAAAAAGACCATTTTTCAAAAGGCTTTTACATATTTTTTAGTATAAAGAATCTTTAAAGAAGTGAAGACCTTTTCATAATGGTTTTGAAAAGATAGGACAATTATGGATGGTAAGGTGTCCATTTTTCTTGAGCACATGGCAATATGGTATGTTTATTGAGTGCCGAAAGATCGGCAATCTCACTAGACTACTCCATATGATGATTCAGTCTATAACTCTATATGGATATGAAAGATAATGATGTTGCTGCGCAAAAATTAAAGACACCCACCAAAGAAATTAAAAGATAAATTATCTAAGGAAGAATAATGGGGCAAAACAGAGTGAAGTTAATCATCACAATTTCATAAATTCTTGTCCGTGGCAATTAAAAGCCTTAATTTTAGAGAGTCGAAATTATCAGCCATTATTTTTATTAGGATTGAGATTATTTACACTCCTCACTTTTTTATAATTGATGTTTGTGATTGTGTTTTAAAAAGAATAAATAAAAATATAAAGAACTAAAACCTAACTAAAAAATGATTGATTGCCATGTCTGCCGGACGTACTCAATTAATAGGGGGAGAAACTCTTAGACAACTAAAAGGGTATAGCTTTTAAAAATAAAATAAAAATAATAATAAAAATAAAACATAACTAGAAAGGGTACAGAGAATAGATTTTGATGGAAGGAGTCCAAATTTTTGGGTGAAGTCCAAATTTCCTACAGTCTGATGTACCACACACAACTAGAGAGATACACCTACCCACGAAAGGTATCGACTGCAATAGAACCTTTGCGAGAGGTAATCTGTAAGTCCAATGAGAGCCATGAAAAATATACTCACATGATCAACTTGGGAAAAAACCAAATATCTTTTACAACTATCATTCTCATAGTCAACTAATACCAAATGTTAAATCAATGAATACTTTTACAAAAATTTGATCCTGAGGAGCACTAGTTTAATTACTTAGATTAAGTTTGTAACTATGACACTCTGATTTTTGAATCCTTATATTCACATATGATTAGGATTATTCGATTTTTCAAAATTCGAGGCATAAAAATTTAACAATAGAAACATTAAATAAAATTAACATAGATAAAAATTTTAACTAGAAAACTCTTTAGAGATGATTACTCCGTAAACAAACAATCAAAGATGTCACTCCAAAACTCTATAACCTAATAAAGGCTAAGTGGTTATGTTCCAATAAGAATATACCCAATTCAATTAGCCAACTTTAAAATATGCAACTGATTTCTCATGCAATATTGGCAACGGGTCAAGGCTCTGTTCTTCATCTACCTTATATCAAATCAAATTGGTTTCATTCAAATGCTAAACCCATATCCACCACCCCATTGCCATTTGAAGGTACATTGTACTAGCTAGGGTTGAAAAAAAAAAAACTACTAAATTGATAAACCGATTAAATCGATCGGTTTGGTTTTGGTTTTAGAAAATAAAAAATCGATATGATCGGTTCGATTTTTTATTTTTATGTGATTTTAACCGACAAAACTAAACTCATTGAATATATATAATAAATAATGTATATTGTATGTAAATATAATACGATATGTTTAATTTATTCACTAAGTTTGATTTTATTTCAATTTTAGCGAGTCAGTTCAGTTTATGGTTTACATAAATTAAATTAGTTCAATTTTCTTAATATTCAGTTTGATTTTGATTTCAAAATTTTGAAACCGACAAAAGTTAGTTCAATTCTCGATTTAGATGAAAAATCAAATCGTTGGTTCAATTTTCAACCCTAGTACCATTTGAAAATGGCTAAGAGCCTAAACTTTATAAGTTGAAAAATAAAAGAAAACTCAAAAATGATATGTCCCCTCCATTTTCTATTGTCCACCCTCTCTTTTTCTAATTCTTTTTACCAGTCCTACCTACCTGGCCACACAATTGACATACTCACCTACCACCATCTCCACCACCATACCACACTGTCACGCCACGTCACCCAATACTAATTTCTTGGGGACTCAAATATACCAGAAAAATGAACGACCAGTTAGGTCCAAGATCAGTTTCGCACGTGCATTTCTTTCTGACATCACGTGTGACGTATCCCACCTTCAAAACATCACGCAACCCAAATTCTCTATTTCACACAAGAAAAATGAACGACCAGTTAGTCTTGATCAAGAATGCCTCAATTAGATAAATTTACTTATTTCACACAATTCTTTTGGTCACGCCTTCTCATCTTTACTTTTTATATTTCCATATGCAATTATGGAGATGGGGGTCTCGACGCCCGCTACAGTTAGGGATGGCAATGGGGCGGATTTAAGCAAATTCATCCCCGCCCCGCTGAAAATTGCGGGGATTAAAATCCGCCCCGCATATCCGTTTGGTATTATTTTTCAAAACCGCCCCCGCCCCAGACGGATTTGCGGATATCCGCCCCGCCCCGATATCCGCATGAAAATTTCTTTCTACAGTATTACGATCATTTATGCATTAAAAAAAACATACAACAAATATTAAAAAAAAAATCAGATATCTGATTCTGAATCTCTAATATAAACAGATTACAACAAATTTAAAAAAAAAAATCAGATATCTGATTCTGAATCTCTAATTACAAAAAAAAAAAAAATCTAAAATTTACAAATTCGATCTAAAATTACAAATTACCAAAAAAAATCAGATCAGATCAGATCTGATCTCAGATCTGAGGTCGAGAGATCTGAGGTCGAGAGATCGAGATCTGAGGTCGAGATCTCATCAGATCTGAGATCGAGATCTCATCAGATCTGATGATATCTGAAATCAGATCTCTGATCTGATCTGATCTGATGATGTGATGATCTGATCTCGGATCTGATGATCTGATCTCGGATCTGATCGGATCAGAGATCTGATCTCGGATCAAATTTGATCAGATGATCTAAGATCTTATTGCTAAGATCAGATCAGATCAGAAGGAGAAGGAGAAGGAGATCAGAAGGAGAAGGAGATCAGAAGGAGAAGGAGAAGGAGATCTGAAGAAGGAGAAGGGGCGATCTCTGTGAGAGGGAGATCTCTCTGCGATGGAGGCAGATCTCGCGGTCGACGTTGTGTGAGGGACCTCTCGAGGTCGACGCAGTAGTGTGAGGGAGGCAGGCAGATAGCGATGGAGGCAGATCTCGCGAGTCGCGGCCGCGCTTGTGCTCTTTGTCTCTGTGAGGGAGGGCGAGTGCGACGCTTCTGAGACTGAGAGTGAGACGAGAGCTTGTGCTCTCTGTCTCTGTGTCTGTGAGAGGGAGAGGAGTTGGTGAGGGTGAGGTGAGGGAGGGGAGGAGCGTTTGGTGAGGGTGAGGGGAACGAATGAAATGAAAATGTCAAAATGATGAGGGTGAGGGCGAGGGGAGCGTTTGGTGAGGGTGTGAGGTGTGATTTGCGAGTGATTTCTGAAAAACAGTAAAAGTTAATCCTTTATATAGGCGAAGGGTTTTTTTGTAAATTTGTTAGTTAAACGGATATCCGCGGGGCGGATATGGCCAAATCCGTATCCGCCCCGAATAGTGAACGGATATTTTTTGGATATCCGAAACCACCCGAAAACCCATTCAGCCATACCCAAAACCGCCCCAAACGGATTGGGTGGGGCGGATATCCGTGAAAATCCGCCCCACTGCCATCCCGAGCTACAGTTAGGCTCACACGTGAACATGGTCTGATTTGAAAACTTCGTAAAGTAGAGGGAAAATCGATGGTTCTGAACAAATAATTAATTGAGTGGTACTGTTTAGTTTTTGATTTTCGGTTTCATTTTGTGGCCGGATATTCAAGTGCGTCAATATTTGATATTTATAATTTACCGTATAAAAAATCAAAGTCAAGGTAGAATATCATTATATAAACCATATATAGATTCAATATCGTATTATTATACTAATCGAAACATATTATTGAAGTTAGTTGGCCTCCTAAGCTTATAACCTTGAAAACTTGTGATTTCATCTGTCACAAACCTACCACTGAACTGGTACCTATTGATACTGCTGCAGTCGTGAATGTTGTTATCTAAATTCATTAATGGAAGAAATAGATGGAAAAACTAAACTGCTTTGCTCATGGAATAGTGCAAAAACCTTAATTTTGCAAGAAACTGCAATATCATAATTTTAGCAGGACAAGGGCTATACCCTATTTATTTTTCTGATATTTACAATGTTGGTCGCATTATAAATCACTTAACACGCCATTTTACGGGGTTTGAGGTCTTCCATTGGAGATGGGGCAACAAAGGAGCACCAGGTTTGGAACTAGTGTCTCCGTAGCACCCACGTTCGCTCTTATTAGGACGTTCATAATCGCGCAGCTTGTGGACTACACTCGATTAGTATTTTTACTTGCGAATTGCTCCTTGTATGTGGTTCGTTTTCATCACTTTGTCATGAGTTGTGTTCGTTGATGTTGCGTACATAGCTTTCTTTGCCATGACACCATAACCGAAAATTCTAGGGGTCGAGGGATGGGTGGAACCCATCCATCCGCCTCGAGATGAATGCCATCATGCATCTCAAATTTAATGTATTCATCTCGAGGCGGATGAATGGTTACCACCCATCCCTCGCTTCCTCCCTCGACCCCTAGCAAAGCTCAGAACCGAAACTCAGCCTGCAGGGAACCCACAATCATAGCAAATGTGGGCCTATGGGGAGAGGGTGACAAAAGCATTTTGGACCATTATATATTAGACCCCTAAGATTGGTTGTTGGTAAGTGCATGCAAATTGATTACAGTGTTAGAATTACAATGGCCTTTGGTATAATTATAATGGTCTGTTTGATTGCATAGAAAATAGATATTGAATGCATAGAAAATAGATATTGAAATTGAAATAAATTTTTGTGAATTTAATTTTGAGGTTTTTTATTCTAACTTGGATTTTTATGAGTAGTGGAAAAATAGTTTTATGAAGAATTGAATTTTTGTCAATAAATAGATAATCAAAAATGAAAATTTGTATAATGAAGAAAATAAATTTCATTTTTCAAAAAAAAATGACTAACCAAATATACCCTAAAGAAAATCAAATAATAATTTCTTGGTGACTCAAATGTACCAGAAAAATGAACGGCCAGTTAGGTCCAAGATCAGTTTCGCATGTACATTTCTTTCTGACATCACGTGTGACGTGGCCCACCTTCAAAACATCGACGCAACCCAAATTCTAAAGAGCCTGGCCTGGCGTTGGTCTGGCGTGCCTAGCGTGGCTCCCTAAACCGCTCATTGAGCGGCCATTTTGGATTTTTTTTTTCTCCCATGCTTTCTATTGATCAACAACCAACCACAACTCTCTATAGTTCTTCTCCACTCGTACGGAAAGGAGTCCCTTTCTATCGGGAGGGATTCATTGGGTGTGTTTGGTTGGGCATTGACCATTATAATTTTAATGGTCAATACAATGGTCAAATGCAAACCAATGTTTGGTTGGGCAAAAAAGTGATGTAATGAAAACGAGTATTACAGATTTCAATGTAATAGCCATTCCGACTCCAACCCCTATGAATGGAGATTACATTCTGTCAGGACTAGTACCGTTGGTTAGGGAAATCAAGGTTCAGAGGCCTTTCAAGACTTTCCTAATGGTCTCAAAACTCAATGTTCCCTTTTGAAAAGTGCCCAAATGCTTAGCATCTATATTATAGGGGGAAGGTTTGAGCTCTTGACTGTGAGGACGTGTTGCCTCCATTGCATAGTCGGGCCAGACTGTACCGCTAGCATTTTTATTGTTTTCTTTGCATTGCTTTTCAACTTCAAACTTGTATTTCCATCGATCGATAGCATCGAACTAGTCTTGAGCAACGTCCTTCCGAACGTTCCTCCCCATTGTAATCTATTGAATGTGAATGAGAGCTTTTACTGACTATTGTGCATTGTTATATTGTCTACAGATTGATATTGTGCATTCTCAAGTTAATATTTGTGCCCGTCAAAGTAACTACTCATAGGCTTACTAGTGAATTGGATAGCTAGTGCCGCACGGATTACTAGTCTGTGACAGTTGGTATCAGAGCCAGAGCTTGTTGAATGCAAACCAGGATGCAGGAACTAAATGAGCGCCTTAACGCTATGGAGGAACGACATGCTAGTCAAATGCATAGACTAGAAAGCAGAATGGACCAGTTGAACACTTTGGGAGAACAGATTGGTCGGTTGGATGGACTCTTTTCACTGGCAGACAGAGTGGATTCGCTGGCTGAGCACGTTGATAACTTAGAGGGGCGGACAGTTGCTATGGAAGAGTCGCCTCACCCCACAGCTCAGGTGATGGGTGACTTCCAATTACAGTTGGAGGACTTATTTGCAAGGGTTGGCTTGCTGACTAAGGCCACAGGTACGACTGATCACCCTAGGATGAAAGTGCCTGAGCCAAAGTCATATGCCGGGGCACGAGATGGGAAGGAGTTAGAGAACTTCTTGTTTGATCTGGAGCAGTATTTTCGCGCGGTGAACCCCGAATCAGAAGAAGCCAAGGTTACCATGGCGACCATGTACTTAGCAGGTGATGCGAAACTATGGTGGAGAACCAAATATGCAGATATGGAAGAAGGTCACATCCTTATTAGAAATTGGGCAGACCTCAAGAAGGAACTCAGAAATCAATTCTTGCCTGAGAACACTGATTTCTTAGCAAGGAGGAAGCTCCACACCATCAAACAGACAGGCAATATTCGAGACTATGTCCGACAATTCTCAACTTGCTTGCTAGATATTCGAGACATGTCTGAGAAGGACAAAGTTTTCTGTTTCATGGAACAAGCTCAGCCGCTTCTACAAGCAGAATTGCAAAGACAGAAGGTGACAGATATTACAAGTGCTATTGCGGCAGCAGAAAGGTTTAGCGATTATATGCCCATGACTGGATCCACTTCACTCAATCACTCCACAGCTAGAACTGGCAGTACCAATTCAAGCTCAGGGTCGAATGCTCGCTCACCTCACCAAAACTGGGGAAACTCAAGTCAGAACCGAGGAAACTACAATTATCGGCCATCCAACCAGAATTGGAGTTCCAACAAAAATTTGAATGCCAGCTCTAGCAACTCAAATTACAACAACAAAGGAGGGCAAAACTACTTTGGGCAATGGAGACCATCTGCCCCTGCCCCATGTATTCTTTGCAATAGCAGGGATCACCCAACAGGCAAATGTCCATCCAAACCAGCTCTACACTCATTAATGTCCTTGCTTCAAGCAGAACCTTCTAACTCGACCGCATCGAGTTCGCTTTGCAATACATCGACATCACTATCAATGGGTTCCCTTCCCAAGCATTGTTGGATTCCGGAGCGACAGACAATTTTATTGCCCCAGATGAAGCTAGACGTGTGGGTCTGAACTTAGAAGGAGATGTGGGTAAGTTGAAAGTTGTCAACTCTGAGGCAATCTCTATTAATGGTATGGCTAGAGCTGTGCCCCTACAGGTTGGTCCATGGGAAGAAAGATCAAACTTCTTGGTCGTTCCACTTGATGATTTTAAGGTGATTCTTGGCCAAGAATTCTTCCGAGGAGCTGCAGCCGGACCATTACCTTTCATGGACTCCTTGGGGTTTTTCGGACCCAGACTACGCATTGTACCAACCTCAATTCGACCAACAACTCATGATAGAATATTGTCGGCGCTCCAAGTCAAGAGAGGCTTGGCCAAAGGAGAAGATACATACTTAGCTGTGGCAAAGCTAGAGATGGAAGATGATACTAGCAAAATCCCTGAGGAAGTTGCCCAAGTTATTGCTGACTTCAGCGAAGTGCCGAGTGAATTGCCAAATAATCTACCTCCCAGAAGGCTCATTGATCACGAAATTGAGTTAGTCCCTGGTGCCAAGCCACCCGCACGTAGTCCATATCGCATGAGCCCTCCAGAGCTGACCGAATTGAGAACACAACTAGATGGCTTGTTGGAGTCGGGATTCATTCGGCCCTCTAAAGCACCTTATGGGGCACCTGTTCTTTTTCAGCGAAAACATGATGGCAGTCTTCGCCTTTGTGTTGATTATAGAGCCTTGAACAAAGTCACTATAAAGAACAAATACCCGCTGCCGCTCATTGCAGACTTATTCGACGAACTTGGATCCGCCAGATACTTCACAAAACTCGACTTGAGATCAGGTTACCATCAGGTCCGCATTGCTGCTGGTGACGAACCCAAAACTGCTTTATTCTACTAGATATGGGTCATATGAGTTCCTAGTAATGCCCTTCGGCTTGACCAATGCTCCAGCTACATTTTGCACCCTTATGAATGGCCTGTTCCGTCACCTTCTGGACAAGTCTGTGGTTGTCTATCTTGACGACATTGTGGTTTATAGTGGGACTATAGAAGAACACCTACATCATTTGCTAGAAGTGTTCCAAATCATTAGGGATAATCATCTCTTTGTCAAGAAGGAAAAGTGCTCATTCGGCCAGACCCAGATCAATTTCTTGGGTCATGTTATTGGCAATGGCAAGATTCGGATGGACATGGAAAAAGTCAAGGCAATCCATGATTGGAACTCTCCTAAGAACGTGTCTCAACTACGTTTTTTCCTTGGACTCGCAAACTATTATCGTCGCTTCATAAGGGACTACTCTAAGAGAGTTGTTGCCCTGACAAATTTGTTGAAACAAGACCGAACATGGGAATGGGATAGGCAGTGTGAAGCTTCATTCCAAGACTTGAAATTGGCCGTGATGAAAGATCCAGTATTGGCCTTGCCAGACATCACCAAGCCCTTTGAAGTACAAACAGATGCATCTGATTATGCCATAGGGGGAGTTTTACTTCAAGATGGTCACCCGGTAGCATATGAGAGTCGAAAGTTGAATGATACAGAGTCTCGTTACTCAGCTCAGGAAAAGGAATTGCTAGCCATTGTACATTGTTTACGGGTGTGGAGACACTACCTCTTGGGATCTCAAGTCCTTATTAAAACGGATAATGCTGCAGCAAGCCATTTCCTTACTCAGAAGATGCTAACCTCCAAGCAATCTCGATGGCAGGAAAAATTAGCAGAATTTGACTTAGTATTGGAATACAAGCCAGGGCGCACTAACAATGTAGCTAATGCACTCAGTAGAAGGGCAGACCTTGCAGTGCTAACCCATACTGGTCCGAGTCACACCATCTTGGAGAAGATCAAAGTAGGCCTACAGACAGATCCACAAGCGAAGGCGATTACAGAGTTGATCAAGCAGGGCAAAACTCGACGGTTCTGGATAAAAGATGGAGCACTACTCACAACTGGTAATCGCCTCTATGTTCAAAGAACTTCTGGTTTGAGGAAAGAACTTTTGAGAGAATGCCATGACACCCATTGGGCGGGACATCCAGGTTGGAGACGAACACTTGCATTGCTAGAGAGGGGGTACTATTGGCCGCAGATACAGGAGGATGTAATGGCCTATGTTCGAACATGTCTTATTTGCCAGCAAGATAAGGTTGAAAGAGATCGACCAGTAGGCTTACTAGAGCCCCTGCCTGTTCCAACTCGTCCTTGGGAAAGTGTTTCCATGGACTTCATTACTGGGTTACCGAAAGTGGAGGATTTCAGGAGTATCCTTGTAGTTGTTGACCGATTCTCAAAGTATGTGACCTTTGTGCTGACCGGACTAACTTGCACAGCCGAAGATACGGCGCAATTGTTCCTCAAGCATGTAGTGAAGTATTGGGGACTGCCCGAAAACATTGTTAGCGACCGTGATGCTCGATTCACAGGAAAGTTCTGGAAGGAGTTGTTCAAGCTCTTGGGATCCAAACTTAATATGTCGACAAGCCAACATCCCCAATCTGACGGACAGACTGAGCACTTTAATTCTATGCTTGAAAAATACCTTCGTCATTTTGTAAGTGCAAACCAGAAAAATTGGGTGGGACTACTTGATGTTGCACAATTCTGTTTCAACTTACAAAAGAGCTCAGCTACTCACTCCAGCCCCTTTCAGTTAGTCACTGGTCAGCAACCATTGACACCACATACAGTGCTGACCGGATACCAAGGACCCAGCCCAAGAGCTCTTGAATTTGTCAAAGCCTGGCAGAAAAACATTGAAGTTGCTCGAGCCTATCTTGAGAAAGCCTCCCGTCACATGAAGAAATGGGCCGACAAGAAACGACGGATCGATCCTTTCGTAGTCGGGGACTTGGTATTGGTGAAGCTAGATATGTTCAACAAATATAAACGGACAGCTAGAGCACACAACAATCTGTTTCGCAAGTATGAGGGACTGGTACAGATTATTGAGAAAGTAGGCAAAGTCTCCTATCGCGTCAAGTTACCACATTGGCTCCGTTTCACCCATCCTGTCTTCCATGCAAGTAACTTGAAGTCCTACCATGCAAATGCCGCTGATCCCACAAGAAATGTATCTACCCGAGCATTGCCTAAGCATCCTACTAAGCCAGATCGAGAAGTGGAAGAAATCTTAGCTGACCGCCTCATCAACAACACAGGCCCGGATAGAGAGTATTTGGTCAAGTGGCAGGATGAACCTCCTTCAGAGATCAGTTGGGAGCCAGTCGAGCATCTGCTGCCATACCTCTCAAAGCTGGAAGAGTACTTGGAAAAGTTCGCTGCGAGGGCGTCAACGAATTGAGTGTGGGAGAGTGTCAGGACTAGTACCGTTGGTTAGGGAAATCAAGGTTCAGAGGCCTTTCAAGACTTTCCTAATGGTCTCAAAACTCAATGTTCCCTTTTGAAAAGTGCCCAAATGCTTAGCATCTATATTATAGGGGAAAGGTTTGAGCTCTTGACTGTGAGGACGTGTTGCCTCCATTGCATAGTCGGGCCAGACTGTACCGCTAGCATTTTTATTGTTTTCTTTGCATTGCTTTTCAACTTCAAACTTGTATTTCCATCGATCGATAGCATCGAACTAGTCTTGAGCAACGTCCTTCCGAACGTTCCTCCCCATTGTAATCTATTGAATGTGAATGAGAGCTTTTACTGACTATTGTGCATTGTTATATTGTCTACAGATTGATATTGTGCATTCTCAAGTTAATATTTGTGCCCGTCAAAGTAACTACTCATAGGCTTACTAGTGAATTGGATAGCTAGTGCCGCACGGATTACTAGTCCGTGACACATTCCCCATTGTAATGGTCAATGCAACTTGAAAAGTCTTTTTTTACCCTCCTTGCTTAACAAAACCCTTATATTTTATGGTTATATTTTTCTGTATATGCCATTGTTTTTTATTATTTGTTGGAATTATTATGTAATACAGTTGCATTTCTATTTATGGTGCTCCAAATTTTAATTTGCATATAATTTCCTTTATATAATATAGTAGATAGCATAAAATCCATTGTTATAATAACCAAGGGCATATCGGTAAAGATACAATTCATTCTCATTCCATTCCTTCCATATATTCACATACCAAACAATGTCATATGCTATTACCATTGTGATTCATAGGTACACCAAACATACACATTCTCATTACTATTATCATTCCCATTCCCATTCCATCGAGGAACCAAACGAGACCTTAGTCTTAATCAAGAATGCCTCAACTAGATAAATTCACTTATTTCACACAATTATTTTGGTCACGCCTTCTCACTTTTGCTTTTTATATTCCCATATGCAATTATGGAGATGGGGGTTTCGACGCCCGCTACAGTTAGGCTCACACGTGAACATGGTCTGATTTGAAAACTTCGTGAAGTAGAGGGAAAGTCGATGGTTCTGAACAAATAATTAATTGAGTGGTACTATTAGTTTTTGATTTTCGGTTTCATTTAGTGGCCGGATATTCAAGTGCGTCAATATTTGATATTTATAATTGTAAGGTTATTTGGTTTCCTGGTAGTTTTAGGATTATTGCTGATTGAGTTTTAGTTCAGTTTAAATAAGTTCCTAGTCTTTAGGAAGAGTCCCTAGTCTTTAGGAAGTTGTTCACAGCTTTGACGATTTCTTCAGGGATTTCTGTTTTGTTCCATGTTGCATATACCACGTTTCTGTTGCGTGGGCTGTTTTCTAGCTAGTTTGTTTATTCATGTAAGGCTATAAAATAGCCACAGTTATTCAATAAAGTTGAAGTCATTCAATCCAGTTGTTGTGTTTTGAGTTCTTTGTTCTTGTTCTCATTCCCAACAATCTGGTATCAGAGCCCCACTGGGCCTGAAAGAAAAGCCGCAGTCTCTTTGAGTGATTTCCAAAACACATAGTGAGGAAGTGAAAAGATGGCAGCAGAGTCAAGTAACTTTGCACAACCTTGCATCCCAAAGTTTGATGGGGATTATGAGCATTGGAACATGCTAATGGAGAATCTCCTGCGTTCAAAGGAGTATTGGAGTGTTATTGAGACGGGGTATGCAGAACCTGCTCCTGGAGAAGTTTTAACTGGTGCACAGAAAAAAACCTTGGAGGAGACAAAGCTGAAGGATCTGAAGACCAAGAGCTATCTTTTCCAATCCATTGACAAGTCCATTCTGAATACAATTGCTCAGAAGGAAACGGCAAAGCAGTTGTGGGATTCAATGAAGGTCAAATACCAGGGAAACGCTAGGGTGCAGCGTGCTCAACTTCAAATTCTTCGCAGGAATTTTGAAGTGTTGGAGATGAAACTTGGAGAATCTGTCACAGATTACTTTGCAAGGGTGATGCTGATGGAAAACGATATGAGGAATCTTGGAGAGAACGTGCCTGATGTGAAGATCGTTGAGAAGATCTTGCGCACACTTACTGAGAAGTTCAACTACATAGTTTGTTCGATCGAGGAGTCGAAAGACATCAATAGTCTTTCAGTGGATGAACTGCAGAGTTCACTACTTGTTCATGAACAAAAGTTCCGAAAGAATGAAGGAGATGATCAAGCACTGAGGATATATGATGAGAGAATTGGAGGAAGAGGCCGAGGAAGAAGCAATTACAGAGGAAGAGGTCGTGGAAGAGGACAAGTGCTCAATAGGGCCACGGTGGAATGCTACAAGTGTCACAAACTTGGACACTTCCAGAATGAATGTCCAAGTTTGAACAAGGAAGCCAATTATGCAGAGCTGAATGAAAAGGATGAGATGCTGCTGATGTCGTATGTTGAATTGCATGAGGAGAAACGGAATGATGCGTGGTTCCTTGACTCAGGATGCTCCAATCATATGTGTGGATATCGAGGTATGTTTACCAATTTAGATGAGAGTTTTCAACATTCAGTTAAGTTGGGAAACAATAGTAGAATGAGTGTGGCTGGAAAAGGGAATGTGAAGCTATTATTGAATGGAGTTAATCTTATTGTCAATGAAGTGTACTATGTTCCAGAGCTCAAAAATAATCTTTTGAGCATAGGACAACTTCAAGAGAGAGGCTTGGCAGTCTTAATTCAGGGAGGAGTCTGTAAGATCTACCATCCAGAGAAGGGTTTAATCATTCAAACCCAAATGAGCGCCAACAGAATGTTCATCCTGCTAGGACAGACTCAAGCTCAAGTCCCTACACAAGCTCAACCAGAAAGATGTTTTCACACAAGCTCTCAAGACCTCTCCTATCTTTGGCATAGACGATATGGCCATTTGAGCTATAAGGGTCTAAGAACCTTGCAATGGAAGAAGATGGTACGTGGACTTCCCAAATTTCCTGCCTCAAGCATGACCTGCACGGACTGTATCAATGGCAAGCAACATAGAGATGCCATGCCGAAGAAAAGCACTTGGAGAGCAAGTCAGAAATTGGAGTTGATTCACGCTGATATTTGCGGCCCTATCTCACCTGAGTCTAATAGTGGAAAGAGGTACACATTGTGTTTCATTGATGATTTTAGTCGGAAATCATGGGTGTTTTTATTGGCTGAAAAGTCGGAGGCACTGAATTGCTTCAAAAGGTTCAAAATAATGGTGGAAAAGGACTCGGGGATGTTGGTGAAGTGTTTACGGACTGATAGGGGAGGAGAATTTACTTCCAACGAGTTCAAAGAGTTCTGCAGACAACAGGGAATCAAGAGGCAGCTGACCACGACATACACTCCACAACACAATGGTGTAGCCGAAAGGAAAAACAGAACAGTGATGAACATGGTTCGATCGATGCTTTCTGACAAAAGAATTCCGAAGACATTTTGGCCGGAGGCAGTGAATTGGACATTCTATGTTCTTAACAGATGTCCGACATCGGCAGTAAAAGATATTACACCGCAAGAAGCATGGAGCGGGATAAAACCCTCAGTAGATCATTTCCGAGTCTTTGGTTGCTTGGCTCATGTACACATTCCAGATGTGAGAAGAGGTAACCTTGACAATAAAAGTTTTCCTTGTGTATTTTTGGGAGTTAGTGAGGAGTCAAAGGGGTATAGATTGTTTGATCCTATCACTAAGAAGATTGTAGTGAGTAGGGATGTGGTTTTTGAAGAAGAATCACAGTGGGATTGGGATGTGTCTTATGAGAAGCAAATTCTTTTAAACTTAGATTGGGGTGAGAATGAAGAAAACAGTGAGGTAGATAGGGAGAGAAACGGTGGAGTTGAAGATATTAATGATGGTGAGGAGAGAAACAGTGGTGTAGAGATTGGTGAGGGAGATGGAACTAGAGATGACGTAGAGGAAGATGAAGGGAGAGTGAGGGGTCCTCCGGTGTGGATGCAAGATTATGTTACAGGGGAAGGATTATCTGAAGATGAAGCAAACATGGCATTAGTTGTGTCAACTGATCCTATTCTTTACGAAGAGGCAATCAAGAATGCAAAGTGGAGACGTGCTATGGACTGTGAGATTAATTCCATAGAGAAGAACAATACTTGGTCACTCACTGAGCTGCCGGTTGGAGCGAAAAAAATCGGAGTGAAATGGGTGTACAAAACGAAATACAATGAGCATGAGGACATTGATAAGCACAAGGCAAGGCTAGTTGCTAAAGGATACTCACAAAAGCATGGCATAGACTACACATAGGTCTTTGCACAAGTGGCAAGGTTAGATACGGTGAGGATGATTATTGCTTTAGCAGCGCAGAAAAGCTGGACAATCTTTCAGTTGGATGTCAAATCGGCCTTTCTTCATGGTGAGCTGAACGAAGATGTCTATGTTGAACAACCAAAGGGGTATGAGAAAATGGGCAGCGAACATCTTGTTTACAAGTTGCATAAAGCTTTGTACGGATTAAAACAAGCTCCACGAGCTTGGTTTAACCGAATCGAAGCACACTTCATCAATGAAGGTTTCCAAAGGTGTGACAGCGAGCAAACATTGTTCACTAAGAAAAGCAGAGAGGGAAAGATCATCATTGTAAGTGTTTACGTTGACGATTTAATATTTACTGGTGATGATGAAATTATGCTGTCCGAGTTCAAGAGTTCCATGATGAGAGAGTTCGACATGTCGGACTTGGGGAAGATGTGTTTTTTTCTTGGAATTGAAGTGTTACAGAGGTCAGATGGTATCTACATATGCCAAAAGAAATATGCACTGGAAGTTTTGAAGAGATTTGGTATGTTAGAGAGCAATTCAGTTAATAATCCAATAGTTCCTAGATGCAAAATCAACAAAGATGAAGATGGCATTACGGTGGATGAAACGTACTACAAGCAATTGGTGGGTAGTTTGATGTATCTCACGGCCACAAGACCGGATATGATGTTTGTCACTTGCCTCATAAGTAGATACATGTCTAAACCTACAGAGCTTCATCTACAAGTAGCAAAGAGGGCACTTCGATATTTGAGAGGAATTGTAAACTTTGGAATTCATTACAAGAAAGGAGGAAGTGATGAATTGCTTGCATTTACGGATAGCGACTATGCCGGAGATATGGAGGACAGGAAGAGTACAAGTGGGTATGTATTTTTGCTGAGCTCTGGAGCAGTTTCATGGAGTTCGAAGAAGTAGCCAATAGTGACTTTATCAACCACAGAGGCAGAATTTGTGGCAGCTGCGATGTGTGCCACAGTTATTCAATAAAGTTGAAGTCATTCAATCCAGTTGTTGTGTTTTGAGTTCTTTGTTCTTGTTCTCATTCCCAACAATCTGGTATCAGAGCCCCACTGGGCCTGAAAGAAAAGCCGCAGTCTCTTTGAGTGATTTCCAAAACACAGAGTGAGGAAGTGAAAAGATGGCAGCAGAGTCAAGTAACTTTGCACAACCTTACATTCTGCGATGTGTGCATGCCAAGCTCTCTGGATAAAAAGGATTTTGAATGAATTAGGGCATTCTGATGGAGGGTGCACACATGTGAGATGTGACAACAACTCAACTATCAAACTGTCTAAGAATCCGGTGATGCACGGGCGTAGCAAGCACATCGATGTGAGGTATCATTTCTTGAGAAATCTCACTAAGGAAGGTACAATTGCTTTGGTTCATTGTGGAAGTCAGGATCAGGTGGCAGATTTGATGACCAAACCGCTGAAGCTCAATGCTTTTCTGAAGTTAAGAGAGCTGTTGGGTGTTGGAAAAGTTCCTGATGTAAACTGACTGCAATTTGCAGTAAGTTTAAGGGAAGGAATGTAAGGTTATTTGGTTTCCTGGTAGTTTTAGGATTATTGTTGATTGAGTTTTAGTTCAGTTTAAATAAGTTCCTAGTCTTTAGGAAGAGTCCCTAGTCTTTAGGAAGTTGTTCACAGCTTTGACGATTTCTTCAGGGATTTCTGTTTTGTTCCATGTTGCATCTACCACGTTTCTGTTGCGTGGGCTGTTTTCTAGCTAGTTTGTTTATTCATGTAAGGCTATAAAATAGCCACAGTTATTCAATAAAGTTGAAGTCATTCAATCCAGTTGTTGTGTTTTGAGTTCTTTGTTCTTGTTCTCATTCCCAACAATAATTTACCAAATAAAAAATCAAAGTCAAGGTAGAATATCATTATACAAACCATATATAGATTCAATGTCGTATAATTATACTAATCGAAACATATTATTGAAGTTAGTTGGCCTCCTAAACTTATAACCTTGAAAACTTGTGATTTCATCTGTCACAAACCTACCACTGAACTGGTACCTATTGATACTGCTGCAGTCGTGAATGTTGTTATCTAAATTCATTAATGGAAGAAATAGATGGAAAAACTAAACTGCTTTGCTCATGGAATAGTGCAAAAACCTTAATTTTGCAAGAAACTGCAATATCATAATTTTAGCAGGACAAGGGCTATACCCTATTTATTTTTTTGATATTTACAATGTTGCTCGCATTATAAATCACTTAACACGCCATTTTACGGGGTTTGAGGTCTTCCATTGGAGATGGGGCAACGAAGGAGCACCAGGTTTGGAACTAGTGTCTCCGTAACACCCACGTTCGCTCTTATTAGGACGTTCATAATCGCGCAGCTTGTGGACTACACTCGACTAGTATTTTTACTTGCGAATTGCTCCTTGTATGTGGTGCGTTTTCATCACATTGTCATGCATGAGTTGTGGTCGTTGATGTTGCATAAATAGCTTTCTTTGCCATGACACCACAACTCAGCCTGCAGGGAACCCACAATCATAGCAAATGTGGGCCTATGGGGGGAGAGGGTGACAAGAGCATTTAAGAACTTATTACTAATGACATGTTAGATGGTACCCACCTCAATAAACTAAGAAATGATTATAAATAACATATGGGAATATACTTAAAGTGGGTGGACTGTGGAGAGGAGAGGAGATGAGGGAAATGACTTTGACAAAGTCCAGAGGAAAGGTTGCAAATGACAATAAAAATAGATAATAAAAAAAAAAAAAAAAAAAAAAAAAAAATATATATATATATATATATATATATATATATATATATATATATATATATATATATATATAATTGAAAATTTGTGGTGGCTTTGGAATAAAAATGTGGAGATTTCAGATTTTTAATATACTTTCCCTTCAATGTTAATAACTAAGGAGTACAGAATGTTTGGTGCAATGTGACAGCCATTTTGTGTTAGTTCATGTTTGGAGCTACCAATCTAATAGTCTTCTTGTCGAAAATATAAACCCAACCATAAATTTTTTTTGGACCAATTTGTGAACATTGATCGAATAAAGCAATAATTGTAAACTATAGTGTTCTTGCTGTTGGTTGAGTTTCAAGCATTGCCAAGTTAAGCCATTTTCTGTGGTCTCCATCTTCCTTTGGTCTTTTAGAACTAAGGAAGGAATGTTGATTTTTGATCATTTTATCGCGGCCTAATTGGTTCTACTCAGCACATTCTGGAGATAACCTAAATGTCACTCATTATACCCTGTGGCGTTAAAAAAAAAATTTCCTAAATTTTATTTAGGTGGCAGAATTGGGAGATTGGATCGATGCAGTAGGTAATTGACACTTCAAATCAATAAACCATACTAATACACCCGCAAGTCAAAAGTGTATGGTAGAGGTATATTAACAAGTTAAGGTGATGATGGTACAAAGTAAAAGCACCTTGAGAAAGCTCATTAATAAAAATCTTCATGTTTGACCGAAAAAAAAAAAAAAAAAAAAATGATGGTAAAAATGTTATGTTCTTGCTTCTTATGCATTACAAACCTGTTTCTCAATCATTATGAATGATCAAAAAAATTGTTAGAACATGTATTTAGTGCATACCCCAATCATACATATGATGATATGTTATAAAATTGGCGTTTCACTACTATGATCAAATGTTATATATTCTCCAACCAAACAAGTCATTTTTATGGTAACGATAATGTTAAAAAAAAATTTGAATATAAATGTGATGGAATAAAAAAGATTTTATAACTTTTATTCTAAAATAGATTCCTCTCAAAATTGCAATGGTCTATAATGTCATTACGGTGGATATCAAATAGTTCAAAAATTCTACAGTATGTTATGCCTGGTGTATGTCTGGATGGTGTTATGTACCTGTTTTTGTTGATGTGATATTTAAAATTTGTTTGGAGAGAAGACCTAAACATGCATCGAAACAGGGATGGGATGATGGGTTTGGCTATCGATAAGATGATGGAATATGGGATGATGGGATTTAAAATTTGTTTTGATGAATGGAATGTTGTGTTTAGCTATCGATGAGAAGTAGTTTTGATGGGTTTGGCAAAATAGATATTAAGTGTCACATCAACAAAACAAGTGCATGACACCATCCAGAGACACAAGCCAAACACAAAAGACTAAGACACGGTAGAATGTTTAAACCCAGATGCATTACATGGTTCTGGGCCAGAGGCCCAGATGCATTAAATGGTTTCCGAATCCAATTAAAACCTTGCTAGCCTTGTGAAAGGTGGTTTATCTATCCATAAGGTTGTGGAGGGTTAAAGTGGTAATGTAGCACTGAGTTTGGGCTATTTGGTGGAGATAGGCTTTGCCAACTCAGTCATTGGATATGGGCCTGGATTTAGAAACATTAGACCGAAGTTCACTTGAGTATGAAACTATGAATGCTGCCCTGTCTTGCATATTTTGGAAAAGAAAAAAAAAATTCCATACAAAACATTTTAATTTACGGTGAATCTCCAGTGAACTAATAAACTATATAGTCAAATTTCACATGAAAAAAGAAAAAAAGTTACTAGGCTTGTCAATTAATGAAATATTGGATTTTGTCATTTTGAAATTAATGAAATTAGACTAAATCCATTTACAACCAAAAATTAATGTAGGTCCATAAACCTAATGCCCCGTTACAAAATAAATATTAAATTTGAAGAGGGGGATTGAGCTAAAATGACTAATTTGAGCTTTTATTGCCAATTTAGGAGACGGTTAAGTTTCATTTAGCTAAAATGACCCTACCAAAACTTTTTTTTTTTAAATTCGCTTGAGTTGTTTGATAAATTTCAACCAAATTTCATAATATTCCTTGAAATGTGTGTTTAGGCCATTGCCATTAAATATTTTGATAAACGACATTTGTGGTTGTTTAAGTACTACCACCCTTTCGGGTGGTCTTAGACGATGGGCGTTGACCGGCTTGGATTTTCTTTTTTAATTTGTTGTTTGGTAAGTATGTAAGTAAGGTTAGAGGTTCTAGATAGGACACAAAATGGATCAGATCAGATCTGGGTTTGAGATTTTGGAGAGGGAAGTAAAATTTTTTTGTAGAAATACAGCAGGGAAGAGGAAGAAGAAGAGCTTAATAGCAATGCCATCTTAAGAAGTAGTAGTAGGACATAGCTTCAAACCAAACCATCCTCTATTTCTTTTTGCAACTCTAAATAATAGGGTTGAAAACCGAACCGATTCTAGTTGGTTTTAAAATTTTCAAACAGAACCGATCATTAACAAAATCGAACCGATTCTAATTTATGCAAATCGTAACCGAAATAAAATCGAACAAACTGACTATTTTTAACATATTATATTATTTTTATATAAAATGTATATTGTTTATTATATATTTTCGGTCGGTTCGGTTATATTGGTTAAAATCACATAGAAACTGAAAATCGAACCGACCACTTCGATTTTGAATTTTTTAAAATCAAATCGAACTCAAACCGAACCGATCAATTCGATTTTGATCGGTTCGGTCGATTTAATTGGTTTGGTCGATTTTTTGTCCAGCCCTACTAAAGAGAAAACACATGCTTGTTATAATCAAAACCTTTACATGAGATGATGCACATGCAGTTAAAATCTTACTCAAAGCCAAGGATTGTGATTTCGGAAAATTATATGGCATTTTGCCGAATTTTTCGCTTTTTTTTTAAATTACTGATAAGAAAAAGGGCAATATATATATATATATATTTTTGAAATACTTCAAGATTTTTCGTAAATTTTGTAAATACACGGAAAACCAACTACTAAAATTTACATTTTTTCGAGGATTTGTTTCTGGAATTTTTTCGTAAATTTTGAGTTTTTTTCTTCTTATAATTATCATTTATTTTAATTATTTATTGATTTTTTAAACCATCTCCTAATTTTCTAATTATCACTTCTTCTACTTATATATTGATTTTTTAAACTACCCCTTGAAATTATAATTATAGATATTTTGGTTTCATTTAATGTGTTTAATACATTTATTTAGTTGCACATTAATTTTTTCACATATTTTATATACCCTCAAAATTCATTATATATTTCATTTGTACTCAAAATTTTTACGTTTTTTTTTACACGCCGAAATATTTTTTATAATCAAGAAACCGAAATTAACTCAAAAAACAAAATCACAGTCCTTGCCCAAAGCGATATCCAAAGTAAGAAACTACTCAAACTAGTACGGTAGAAACTTCCTCATTCCAAATTCGCATCAAAATTCACTATTGTTTGCTATCTCCTATAGGAGTTACTTCTTAAATGATTTATTTTCTTACATTTTTTTAAAAATGGTTATAGATGGATATAAGAGGTATGATTGTACTTTTCATGTTTGTGCTCATGGACACTTTTGATATTGTGTTATTGGACAAGTACAAAAAGGAAGATTGGAGTGCAACAAGTTTGGTTTGGAGAATCACACAAAGGAGAGGGTTAACCCCTTTTCACTTCTTATAAACATAATGATTTGATTCGTCGTAAGTTTTATTTGTTATCTCATCTCTGATGTGAGACAAGTACGAAAGGAAGATTGGAGTGCAACAAGTTTAGTTTCTTTTATTTGCTTGTTTCTCATCTACTTGAGTTGATTTAGGTGGGTTCTCATTTAGTTGTTGTTCCATATCAAATTCACATGGATACCGAGGTGAAATCAAGCGAATCGAGGGGTATTTTGAAGGTTGTCGAAGGTGAGGTTGATTTGAGGTTTGAAAGAGTTTAAAGTGAGGATTCAGCAATTTTCAGGTGAGTGAGATTATCATTTATACAACATGCTATGTGAAATTCATCATTTCCTCACCAACATGCTATGTGGTGGTACAGATAAAAACTCAGGGTGCAAAATATCCAAAGGTTTTAAATTTGTTCATTCCCTCATTTTTCTCATTCTTATTTCATGTTTCTACTTCTTCCACTGTGTTGTTTCTTCTGCAAATGCATTGGCTGAGAGAGAAAGAGAAACATAAGAGAGTGAGAGAAAAAAAGGCGATAGAGAGGAATGGATGAGCTTATTCGTGGTTGCAAACGACGAGGTGAAGAAGAAGGTGATGTCGAGGTGGCTCTGTTCGTTGCAAATGAGAGGGGATTGAGGGTGTCGACCTGGAGAAGAAGCAAAACGCTGGATGAATCGGAGATGGATGAGGTTGTTGCAAAGAGAGGTGGCTTTGTGTGTGATGGAACAAAGGAGGAAGTCGAGGGGAAGAAGACGCGAGTCTGTGAGGGAGAGATGAGGTGATTTGGTAGTGTTGATTTGTTATTGTGTGTGTGTGAACTTTGTGCGTGGTGGTTGCAGAGAGAAAAAAAAATGATGAAAGAGATGGCGATATGAAGATGAGTGATGGTGAAAACAGTTTGTGAAGAATAAGAGTAGGGAGCAAAGTATGTGATTGGAGCAGGGGAAGGAGACGAAACAAGCGAGATGGGTGGCTGCCAGTCTTTCTAGAGAGTGAGAATTGTCAGTGAGGGGACGATAAAGGAGATGAGGGGTTGTGGATGCCCCAAAAGGAGAGGGGAGAGGAGAAATATCTCATGAAAGTTGGAAAGGAAATAATGAGGGTGGTATTAAAAATTTAAGTTTTGATTGGAGTAAGCATTAATGAGGGTGCTGATCACTTAACACTGAGTGTTTAGTAAAAAATTTATTTCAATAATAACCTTACAATAAAATCATAATGATTGCAGTTACCCCTCTTCTCTACTAACCATCAATTATTTTCTCCATATCATATTTATCATGCAAGCAATGTCTGCCGCCATCGTCCTCCCTAGCCTCTCCACCTCCTCTTCTTTATATTCCTCTTTCACTTTCTCTTCCTCTCTATTGAAAATTGTACGAGGAATGAAAATAGATATATGGTGGTTTTTGGTACTGGTGGAAAGGGATGTTAATGGTATTTTTTTAAAAAAAAAAAAAAGGTGGAGAATGGGGTTAATGTTGGTGGTTTGTGGTGGGCGGTGGGAGTTGTGATAGTGGGCAATAATGTAAAAATAAGCTTCAAGTCAACACTTAAAAACAAATAACTTTTAATTTTACAGTTTCTATTCAGCAGCCCATTCATAAGCAGTTCATTTAGAAGGTTGTTCAAAACTTCTAATACCAGTTATAGAAGTTAGCTACTAAGCACTTAAAAAAACAAAAAAACCATCCAAAACTATAAGTTAAATTGTATTACCTAAACAAATAACTAAAACTAATAAAATTATTTTCCTTTATTCCATGATTTAAGTTAATTTACAGTGAGAAAATCTCTACAAATTTATCCACTTTTCTAAATAGCTATAGATTTCTATTAAAACCAAAACCTCCTTTTTTGTGGATGCTCTTATCTTACTGCCCGGCGCCAATAAGCCTCAAACTCCCGTGTGACACGCTCTCTAATCTCTAGCTAGCGCCCACAAATCACATAACACGTCTTTCTGGACTCTCTCACAGTCAGTTCACAGATAACCAAACTCAAACACTTACCATGCCTTACGTCCCTCCCCACCTCAGAACCTCTTCATCTTTTCCATCTTCCAACAATTCCACTTCGTCTTCATCTCCAACTCGCACCAAATCTGAAACCCTAGAAACCGATCAAACGAAACTCTTCTCTTCTTCCTTCTCTTACGCTTCTTCAAACCCTTATTACTCTTCTCTTTCATCCAAAACCAACAACAACTCCGTCTCTGCTACCTCCTCCTTCAATGGCGGCCTTCGTCGAACCTCCTCCAACCTCGCTATCCCTGAACCAGTTTTTCAGCAGTGGAAACCCTCCGACCGAGTCCTCCGCCTCGAACCTGAACAGGTTTGATGTGTCATTCACTTTTCTTTATTAATTCACCCTTTCTTTTAGGGTTGAAATTTGTAATGTTTCGATTTCTTGCAATGTACAGGTTCAATTGAATTCAACTATTGTGTGTTGATCTAGCATTCTGCACAGTCATTGCATTTGAAATTTACTGCAAATTGAGTGCCGAGGGTGTGTGGTTATTTTTGATTCACTAAAGCACCTAGGTTACACATAAGAGTTCATGACATGTGCCTAGTCCTGTGGTATAATCATGAAGAGTGCTACGGACTTATAGCAAATGCTCCCAAATTTCTTGTCCCTTGAATATGCAAATTCTGATAAGTCCTTGAAGTCAAATTTAAATCGGAATTTGGCATGCATTAAGAGATATCCAAATTCAAACAAAAAAGGATTACCATATCACAGGAGTCAGTGAAGACGAGAACTTTTTTCATGTCGCTTCCTTGTGCATACTACAAAAGTAATTGGTCTAAAGATTAGGGATGGCAACGGGGCGGATTTGAGCAAATCCATCCCCGAAAAGCGGAGCCCCAAATCCGCCCCGCCAATTCGTTTATAATTTTAATTAAAAACCGTAACCGCCCCGCCCCGCCAATCCGTTTAGGGTTTGCAGTTGGATTGCCGGTTCCCTGCCTGACCCGCCCCGATAATCAACATTTTCTTAATCAATCTAATTGCATTTTTTTTACACTAGGAAAATCCCACCAACCATTACCCAACATTCCTCTGCTCTTGCTTGAAAAATCGAAATATCCCCCATAAATTACATAGACAAAACAACAACCCCTTGACTGAAATGCAACTAAAATAGAACAACAACTGGATTTTTACCATCTTTTTGGTTCTTGCACTTCAAATTGCAAATGAATACTAAACTAGAAGAATTGAGAATTAGGTGTTCAACATGAGATCAGAAAGCAAAAAGTTTTTCTTTTGTGCATTAGATCAGTTTCTTTCATTTGAGATCGCAAAGACTTTCTTTCATTTGAGATCGCAAAGACTGACCCAAACAAAAAGTGAATATATTGTTATTGAGAAATTGAGAGGCGACGGTCGACGGTGTGAGAGGCGATGATTTCGACTCTTCGTCTTGAGTGAGAAACTGAGAGGCGACGGTCGACGATGTGTGAGAGGCGATGACTTCGACTCTTCGAGTGAGAAACTGAACTTCGACTCTTTGTTCGAGTGAGAAACTGAGATCTGTGTGTGAGAGGGAGATGTGACTATGTCTGTGTGTGAGAGGGAGAGGCGAGGCGAGACAGTGTGAGAGGGAGAGGCGAGGCGTCTGTGTGAGAGATCTAGGGTTTAATCCTTTTATATAGTTGAAGGGGATTTTTGTAATTTTACCGGTTAAACGGATATCCGTGGGGCGGATGCAGCCAAATCCGTATCCGTCCCGAATAATAATCCGTATCCGCCCCAACCTCCATAAACCCTTAACCAAATCCGCCCCAAACGGGGCGAGTAGGGCGGATATCCGTGAAATTCCGCTCCACTGCCATCCCTACAAAAGATTGAGATATTATACCTTCAAATTGTCTTTTGTTGATTGGTTATTGATTAAGTGATGCAGTGCTAGGACACATTTTCCTGGTTTCCGTTTCTTATACCTTTGTTAGCTATTTACAGTTTCAGGATGAAAAATAAAATAATGACAATTTGGACAAACAATATATTCTGATTATTTCAATGCTTTTGTAAGTTGTTTAGCATAACATCAGTGAAGTGAGTTAGCGTTGATGTTGATTTTATCACTTAGACTTGGAGCATTTAATTCTTAACAAAGTCAAGATGTATTCATCACTATCGTTATTGGAAGTAATCAATGTACTTGTTTGTTTCTCATCTAATTCATCTGATCCTTAGGGTTCCATCATATATAAACGTTCATATCTCGTTTTAAATTACAATCTGTTAGGCTTGTTCCAATGAAATTTGACATATTAGGTTATCTACAGATTGAAGAGGTCCGCTTGCGCCTAAATGTTGATGTGACTATTGTTTCAGACTCCCCTCCTGCACCAGCACCAATTGAATCATTTACAGACATGGTATTCTTGTTTGCTCTTGATTGTGGCTTTGTTTGATTTGAATCTGCATTTCTGTTTCCGAGCTTCGTTTCATTTTTATTTTGTTATATTTATGTCAACCTATGGTAATATCAGTGCTTGCATTCAAGTATCATGAAGGACATAGCATTTCATGAGTACACTAGGCCTACTTCTATTCAAGCACAGGCCATGCCAGTTGCTCTCAGTGGAAGGGATCTTTTGGGATGTGCCGAAACTGGGAGTGGGAAAACTGCTGCTTTCACTATACCTATGATTCAGGTCTCTCTTATAACGATTTGCTCACGTTTTTCTTCATGTTGTGATAAGAAATGCAGTATTTGCATGTCACTATTATTTTTGAGTTATATTGTTTATTGGTTTCTGTTCCATTGTGTAGCATTGCTTGGCCCAACCTCCTATTAGGCGTGGTGATGGGCCTTTAGCATTGGTATTAGCACCTACAAGGGAGCTCGCCCAACAGATAGAGAAAGAGGTAATTACTTAGTTTTTTTGGTTATTTGTGATAATTTTGTTCACCATGGTTCCAGTTGTTTGTCTTAATGAAAATTTGAATTTGCGTGTGTGTTTTAAAAATTTGATTTCATAGGGATGATGTGCAATTAGATTCGATAATCCTCAATTTGACAACACACCATGTGGTTTACAATCAAAGAATATGCATTGTGTACTAGATTGTTGTTACGCTTGCTTTCTTGCCTATTCTCCATGTGATCAATGCAGCCCCGTTTGTGACACACACACAGCCCACTGAGCGATACCTTGACCAATGTCTCTTTTCTCTTGTTAGAACTGGATCTAGTTGCAAAAAAAAAATACTTTTTCGGACTAGTTGTCAACTGAATGAAATAATATTGTTCTATTTGTAGTTCTACAAAGTACCAACAAATGTGCTCTTGTATATTTTTGTATATACATTTTTACACTTCCATTTATCTTGTTTAACCAGCCTTAGTACAATAAGCCTTTTGTATAACTTTCTAGTCATTTGGACCTCTCAGCATTTATGGTTAAAGAAACGTGAGAATTATGTGGTATCACTTATTCAGGATTTTTGTTTTCGATGAGGTCAAGCTTGGCATAATGGCATGATTGTTCTTCAATACATTGTGGTATTGAAAAATTTTCATTCAATGTGAGAATTGAGTTAGGTTATCCTTATTCGAAATATTCTTGTATATTGATCTCTTGCTAATCTGTACAGGTTAAGGCTTTTAGTAGATCTCAGGAGTCCTTTAGAACAGCTATTGTTGTGGGTGGAACAAACATCGCAGAGCAGGTAATTAATTGCAGCACAGGTAGTGACACTGTTTATCCTTGTTTACATCTCATGGTTGTATCTGAATGTAAATACATCACACTCTTGGCTCTTGTCATCCATGTTCTATGCATCATTTTATCTTCTCAATTAATTTCCGCTAAGTTTCGACTTTGGTCTTGGTTTTGTTTTTTAATTCTATTGCAGAGGTCTGAACTAAGAGCAGGAGTTAACATCGTAGTTGCAACCCCTGGAAGATTCCTTGATCATTTACAACAAGGAAATACCTCCCTTACTAGGATTTCATTTGTTGTTCTAGATGAGGCTGACAGGATGCTGGATATGGGTTTTGAACCACAGATAAAAGAAGTAAGGTGCCATAGTTTTGGATATGGGTTTTGACTATGATACCCGTACATTTGAGTATTGTACTTAATGTCAGACTTGCTAGGTTTAATTTTTCAATCTCGCATGTTCTTTCCAGTTATGTTTCTCTAGTTTGTTTCGACCATGTCATAGATGAAAAGTTGAAGTATGACCTGTACTTATATATTCATCCACAACCTTTTAATTTGTTCCATGGGTTGGATTTCCTTAGGTTTTACTATAATCCAGACACAGTTTTTTTTTTTTTTTTCACCGTATCATCTTTGGACACACACACACACAAAAGGGGGGAGGGGGAAGAATTTTGCTAAACCTTGGTATTGATGTTTTCTACGACCAAAATTAAGAAAAAATAGATATGTTGCATGTTTTCTATACTTTCTGAATATCGGGTTTCTGTCTTAGGTGATGCAAAATCTTCCAAAGAAGCACCAAACTTTATTATTTAGCGCAACTATGCCAGTGGAGATTGAAGCACTTGCACAGGTGAGTTTCTGGGTGTTTTTTTTTTGTTTGTAAACAGGGGGTTGAAAGTTTCTATCTAGTCACAGTCAGTAACTTAAGCGTTTGTGTTTGCATACATGCACCTCGTGTTTACGTTATTATTACCATTTATCTTAATTATTGATTTGATGTTTTTCTTAGGTTAGGATCTAAGTAGCTTGATCGTAGCATGAAATCACCCATGGCCTAATCTGAAAAAGAAAAAAAATCAAAATTTAGAGTGCTTGTGTTTGTACACACACCTGCAAACATATGTACCTGTTCTCTATATTTGAGTTTTATGTAACAAGCAACAAATTTGTCTCCCTTTTCTTATGCCCCCATATCAGTGGTTGTTGAGATCCATCTTTGCATCCAAAAAGAGTTTTTGCTTTTGGTTTTCCTATATAAATCTCAGAATGGCATAATAATTAAATCTCGAAGTTGGAGTTCAATAATATTGGTATCAGTTATTACTGAAAAACGTTGTGGTTATTTAACATGGCATCAAATTGGAATATTTGGTTGAAAATGTATGAAGGCATTTTTGAATGAGTTCATGGGGAGTGCCAAATGCACGTGGATTGTAGTGGGGGAACGAAGGTACGCTGTTTACATTGTCAAATGCTTGTAAAATCTTCAATAGGCAAGTGTATCTTAGATGCATGTCAGGTGAAAACAATTGCAGACACCACTCTCAAGGACTGCTATTAGAGACGCACTAAAAAAGCATGAAGTTAGTGAAAGTCAGAAACCACATTCAATATAGTCAGTTGTTTGTGCAAGAAAATAATAATAGGGAATCAGGTTTTTGGCAACCAGGAAGCCAACATCCTTCCCAATGAGCGCCATATCACCTTGGTTATTCAAAACTTGGTTCCCTAGCATCACTCGTGTGCAATGCCAAAGGAACATGCATGTGGAGGTATGTAGATTGCCTCTGTGCCAAAAGCACTGTCATGGAGTTGACTTGGTAGTTTGGGTTGTTCCATCCTTCCAGGCAGGTGGGGGGAGAGAATGGAGTACAAAGGCTCTGAGCATCTGAGCTTATCTGGTGCACAGTGGAGCACCAAAGATGCGCAATTCGGAAACTTAAAATCAAATGGAATGTCATCGAAATGTTACTATATCATGATGTGCATAGTGGATTCTACAAATACATATTATAGGTGTTCAAATTTTTTGTATCACTTGGATTGCTAAACTGTAAAATTCAACAAAAATTTATACCAATTCTGCCCTACTTCAGTTCCTTGTTAACCAAAATTTCCCTTATTAACAAGAAGGGGGCATGATGGCCTGAAATGAAGCTTCTTTCTTTTAGATTTCTAACAATCCATATTTCTGAACACCAGATGAAATGAGCTTCTTTCAAAATTATACAAGGATTTATCGTTTTCTCATCCGTTACTGTCTGTCTCAAACAACATAGATTGCATGCTAAGCACATATGCAAGAATAATAAGAATGATTTTGTTTATGAAAATGAGCCACGACAAGATCTTTGATGACATGATAAAACTTATGAATGACGGCTCTTTGATATGACCCACAGTTGTTCTCATTTTATGACAACTTTCAAATATCAAAAGAGGAATTGTCAACCAACTTGGATTATGAACTGTGATGTTATCTTCACTTCATCTGGTAATATTTATTATTTACAATAGCTTTTATTAATTGCCTTTGTTCTAATTTTTTCCAATTTGTAGGAGTACTTAACTAATCCAGTTCAAGTAAAGGTGGGAGAAGTAAGTTGCCCAACGGCAAATGTATCTCAAGTTTTACAAAAGATAGCAGAGGGTGAGAAGGTAAGCCTTAAGCCTACTCTTCTGGCATACTTTTAGTTATCTTAACTTGAAAGCTTTAAAATTACCTTGTAACGAGCGTGAGAAACTTTAGTTAACTTTATATGATTGATCTGTTACTGTGCTGTTGGAAAAAAAGAAAGAAAGAAGAGAGAACGACACAATATTGAAGAGATAAACAAACAAAGAATAAGAGGAAAGTAAGTATGGCTCTCTTGTCTTTCAAAGTGTCCATACTGAGTCAACTTATAATAGATTGTATGTACAACTGATTCCAAGTTCTAAGGAACTCTGCTCCAGTGGAGTCCTCGTCTAGTGGGAGTCATGGTGTAGTTGGGATTATTGTGGAGTTTGGTATGGACCAAGTCAACACACTCATTACACACTGATTCAACGCATGTATACCTTTATACCTCCCCTCAAACTCAGCGGACTTTTGAACCCTGAGTTTGGTGCGCATCAATTGAAAGAGTTCCAATGCCAACTCTTTAGTAAAGTTGTCGGCAATTTGGTCTTTTGTAAAAGGAAACCTAACGTCCAAATCTGGACGAGCAACCTTTTCTCGAACGAAATGAAAATCAATCTCAATATGTTTGGTTCTTGCATGGAAAACAAGATTTGCTGTCAGGTAAGTAGCACCAATGTTATCACACCATAGGATGGGTGCATGGGGAAGGAAGACGTCAAGTTATTTAAACATGGATTGTATCCATACGACCTTAGAAGTACAGTTTGCTAAGGCACGATATTATGATTTGGTGCTGGAACGAGCAACCATATTTTCTTTGCGGACTGGCAAAGAAACCAGGTTGTTTCCAAGGAAAATTGCATAACCACCTATGGTTTACAATCGTATGGGGACACGAGCAACGATGTTCAATTCCTCAAGAAGCCAATGCACCATTTGTCACAAGGCAACGACTACCTCGCACCACCAATTCCTCTCTCTCACACCATTCTACTCTCCCACACCACCTACTTACTTTCTCACACCATCTTTATAAACCAAAACCATTCAGTTTTTCTCCCTCACCATTCAAATTGACAATGGTTTCTCCCTCTCCCATTCGAAATCTCTTCTTCCAAATCTCTCTCCACACTCAAATCTCTTGCAAATCTCCTCCCTCTCCCTCAAAAACTCTCAAAATCCCCTTAAAGTTGAAACCCTTAAATCCAAACTCAATAAATATGCATAACTTAACATAACAGACAAACCCAAACTCAAAACTCAAAACGAAAAACATGGTAACTTTCGAACCAATTTAAACCCTCAATTGAGACCGATTCTCAAGCTCACTAACACACAAAAGTTGTAGTACTTTGAATTATCTAATAAACACAACTTGAATCACTTGAAAATGTTATGAAATAAGCAAATTATGGTCATTTTACTAAAGTCGCGCAAATCTGTCCAAAAAATGTAAACGAGATAGTGCTCCTGACTTTCGACCAACTTATGTGCTCGATCGAGACCGATTCTGAAGTTGGTCAAAACACAAAAGTTGTAGTACTCAGTTATCTAATAAGCACAACTTGAATCACTTGAAAATGTTTTGAAATGAGCAAGTTATGATCATTTTAGTAAAGTCGTGCAAAAAAAAAAAATTTCCATTTGCAGAGTGCCTTGTTGCTCATGTGTATGGGGACACGAGCGACGATGTTCAATTCCTCAAGAAGCCAAGTACGATGACAAATTTCTATATTCTCCTCCCCACTCCGTTTGCAAAGGCTTACTACACATGCCTAGTAGATTTTCAAGGAGCTGCATCAGATTTCACAACTAAAGGCAACAACCAAATGTATTTGCTGAAATGATCTAAGAAAATGAAATACCGTATTTGTCCATTGGACCCCATACATCAGAATAAACTAATTCAAGAGGTGTTTTACTTGGAACATGACAGTGGGTATATGGCAATTTATGTGCTTTTCCAAATGGATAAGCAGGACACATTGAAAAATTCATTGAGGACGATTTATTACTTGATATTGGTAGTTGAAAATGAGAAACACTCGCCCTGCCTTCCGCATCCCCCTCCTTGCGGTTAAGGTAACGACTTCGGGCATGGCCAGCTCCCATAGTGTGACGGACGGTGTGTACAAGACCCGGGAACGAATTCATTATTGACGATACGCATTGAAGGATGACCAAGTCGGAAATGCCAAAGAGAAGGAGAGCCTCGTTCTCCAACATATCTGGTTTTATTCGAAGTGCTGAATGAAAGAATGGAATTGAAAGGAAGATGGTAGAGTCCGTTATCTCATTGGCCTTGAAGTAGAATCGTCGTTGTGCCTTGGTCCTTCACACAAAAATGATCAGAATGAAATTCACCAAACACATTATTGTCTCTCGTGAGTTTGGAAATAGAAATCAAGTTACGATGAATGGAAGGAGCGAACAAAAATCATATAGTCAGTATATTCATGAGGTGAAATCAGAGTTTGAAGATCATTGGTGATGTGATGTGTTGCACCAGTATCTGGAGGCCAATAATTGGGCTGGGCTATTAATGAAGCATTGTACGCAGCAAATTGAGAATCAACTTCTAATTGATAACTGTGGTCGTATCGGTTGCAACAATCAGCAGCCGTGTGCCCTGGAATATTACAAAGCTGGCATACCGAAGGACAATCTGATGATGGTTGAGATTATTATTATAATGATGAGAACCAAGGATGCACGGACTCGGATACGGATACAACACGACAACTCGGCAATTTTCAAAAAAATAAGACTCGGCGACACGGTCAAACTTAATTTTTTAATATATTTTTTTTGTAACTCATAAGAACATAAAATCATAAATAAATTAATAATACTATTAAACAATCCAAACATATCAATAAAACATTCAAATTTATTAATTCAAATTTACAAATGCATCATAAAGTCAAGCTCAACTGCTCAAGTCATACTCATAAAGCATAAGCAATATAATTTCATTAACTTGATAATGTAAATAAAATGTAAATTGATAATTTCAAAAACTCACAAGCGAGGCGACTACATCTCTTCTTCATTAACTAGCGGATCAATTGTCGCAAGTTACACCGCCATCTAAGGTTTCCCCCACCTTCACTTGGTATTCTTATTATTGTCACATGCTTCCAAAGATCATCTCCAGTTACTTGGCCTAAAAACCAGTTTTAGTTTTTTCTTTAATTTTCAGCCAATTGGTGCAAGCTCAAATATGGTAAATTAAACAAAGTTTCCTCTAAACAAGCTCACATGACAAATTGATAATTGGTGCATCACATGACTTGACCATCACTTGTTTGTTTGTGCATAACTTGTTTGTTTGTTTACAGCTGTATTGACAAAGTTTCCTCTCCAGCAAAAAACAGAGAAAACAAAAAGAGAAAGAAAACAAAAACAGAGAAAGAAAAGAGAAAAAACAGCAAAAAAGGAATCGCAGGAAAAAAAACAAACGAAATCGCAGGAATTGATCTCAGGAATCGCAGGAATCGATCGATCTCAGAAATCGCAGGATCGATCGATCTCAGGAATCAGAGGAAAAAAAACAACAAAAAACAGAGAAAATAACAGAAATCGCAGGAAAAAAAATAAACGAATCCTGTCGATCGATCGAAGGTACCTGGTGTTGATGAGGACGCCATAGATCCTGTCGATCGATTTATCCCTCTCTGTCGAAATCGATCTTTCTACCTCCGTCTCTGTGGTTCGATCAATCGATTCTCTGTTCTCTGTGTTGTCTCTGATAGGGTTTGTGGGAGTTAGGGTTTGATGGAGGAAGGATCGATCGATCAAAGACAATCTGATTTATTTGCAAAATTTACAAAAATTGTGTCCGGACTGTGTCTGGCCGAGTCTGGACCGTATCTAGGCCGTGTCCAAACCAGTCAACGAATTTTGACCGTTGACCCCGTGTCCAATACGTGTCCAGTGCGTGTCGGGCGCTAATCTATCTCCGACACGCATTTGACGCGTGATACGAAGGTTTTTCGGAGAGTCGATGCATCCTTGATGAGAACTATCCCACGTGTTGGAGTACATTCGACCTCCTCTGCTTCTATAGTTGTTTTGGCCATGTGTATGAGTAGAGTTTTCCCATTAATTGGAATACACACTCGTCCTCCTCTTCCTCTGTAGTTGTTGAACCGTTAGTATTATAATGATGTGAGTTATCCCATGAATTGGAATATGCTCGACCTCAAACATTTTGTAGAGATGCATGTTCGTCATTCAGACAAATTTCTTGACTTAATAGCTTGCCTCGGAGATCTGCGAAGGAGATTGGTGTAGAACGAGTACTGATGGAGGTCATAAAAGAGGAATATTCAGAGTCAAGTCCTCTTAAAACATGAAGAATGAGATCTTAGTCGTCAATTTTTCTTCCAACAGAGGCAAGTTCATCGGTAATGCTTTTGATCTTTCGAAGGAATTCGGATATTGAGGAAGAACCCTTCTTTTGGTGTTGAAGTTGTTGCATTAATTGCATAACATGGACTCCTAATTGGTTATAGTAAGTGCGTTCAAGAGTTTTCCAAATGTCATAAACAGATTCGAGTTCAACAACCTGAGCATGGACTGGTTCTTAGAGAGAAGAGATAATCCAACTAAGAAGCAATTGATCCTTGAACATTCAGGACTGGGTTTGTCTGTGCCAGATGGAAATTCGGTGTTTGAAGGTAGATTGGTGACATGATCATTGAGGTTTTATCCTTTGACAAGAGGAATAAATTGGTATTTCCAAATGACATAGTTTCGATCCTCTAGTTTAGTAGGGAGATAGAGTTGAACATTAGGATAAGAAAAGTTAGGAAGGCTAGGAAACTCAGTGGAAGGTGAAGAGGTTTGAGAGGATGAAAAGTTTGGGAAGTTTGTGTTGACATGATTCAGCCTTGATGGCTCTAATACCATATAACGACAACTTATTGAAGAGATAACCTAGCAAAGAATATGAGGAAAGTATGACTCTCGTCTTCCGAAGAGTCTATATGAGTCAATTTATAATAGGTTGTATGTACAACTGATTCTAAGTCTAAGGAACTCTACTCTAGACTCTAGTGGAAGTCTAGTGGGAGTCATGGTGTAGTTGAGATTATTGTGAAGTTTGGTATGGACTAATTCAATGCACTTGTTACAGACTGATTCAACGCATGTATACCTTTAGAGAGAGAGAGATGTGAGTACCTGATTATGATCATATGGAATTGATAGATATTTCTTTTTTCTCGAAAGTGAGTAGGGCTTTAAGGATCGACAAAAATTTTAGATTGATAAAAATTATAAAGAACCAGATACAATCACTAATCCTAATCCTTTCCTTCATTACCAAGTAAATCATCAATAAATGAAAGTTTTCTTCAAATCCTCAACAAACAACCTTGATAGTGTAGAATGGATAGTTACCACTTTCTGTACTTTCTTTGATTCAGAAAAAAAGGTTTTAAAGAATAAGCTTTATAATGTATGACATGCTGGCTATCCTTTTTATGTTCCTTCTTAGTTCAAATTTCTAAATTCTTACCCATCTTCCTAAAGAGGTTATGTAACAAATTGTTGCCATTTGTACAAATAACGCTTTTGAGAGCACCATCCATTTTAGCGGCCGTCGCTGTAGTTCTCCTTCCTTAAGCTGTTCTGAGCGTAATATGGCCTTCATCATGTTTTGGTTTATTGCTCATTCGACTTGAAAGCAAACATACACCATTGTTAGAATCCTAATCATCTGATTGAGGTATTCCTAGCAATGGCTATCCATTATTTTCTTTCTACTGAAAGGATAAAATTATTTAATTTTGTATGCAGATGTCTCTTATCAGTTTAAATCCCATGTACAGAGTACATAAGAATCCATGATACATACCAGGAAACATTTACTCAAATTTGTGATGAGGTAGAACTTTATTGATAGAAATCCAAATGCAAGGCTGTGATTACAAGTAGGATAAATAAATGACAGATACATATTGTTAGATCCAATTTATAATTAAGTGTACTCATATCTCTAACTGTGATGAAAGGCAACGTTCTATGCCTCCAAAGAAGACCTGGTGTTGAAACAAATTTTCATCCTACTGAAGCCACATTTTAAAATATTTTATTATGTGTGAGGGACTATAGAAGTTTCCTTGCTTTGCTATTCCAAGCCTTTGATTCCATGACATACAACAATCTGGATCTAATTTTAGAAAAGGCCATTGTACCCAAAAAACGCAAGAAAGTAGTTCCACTTCCACCTTGTGCATATACCAAATCATAGATTGATCTCTTGGCGTAAAGGATGCCACGAAACACATAATTTTAATGTGATACAACATACAAGAGCTGGAAAGCAAGAGAAGAGACTGGGTATTATTTGCAACTGTAGGGCTTTTAAGTGAAAGAAAGCCTTTGCAAAACATTGTTTATAAGAGTGGTGTTTCATTTTTTTTTTTAAGAGAAAGAAAACCTGATTCCTTCTTCATTCTCTTAAAACCCATTTTAATCCCGTCCATGTTTCACAATTGTGAATTTTCACGCTTAAGATTTCATTTCCAACGCCATCATTTTGGTGTGCGCACTACTAAAAACACTAGCGGTAGGTGGGCGGTGAGCAGGGGACTAGTGCTTGGAGGACTAGGCGGAGCCTACGCGATTATTTATTAATTTATTATAATATATAATTTATAAAAGTTGAACATAATAGCATATAAATTACTTCCAATTCAATGCCAAGATACATATGCAAAATGTATTAAAAAAAGTCTTAATTTTTTTTTTTTCAAATTAGAAATAATAAATTTTTTTCTTTCAAAAACCCGTCTCGAAGGCTGCCTAGTCTGCCTGGCCGGCTCCCAGCCGCCTAGCGCCTAGGCCCGCTTAGACTGATTTTTAGAACATTTGCCTAACAAAGCATGGAGAGTAAATGGAGGGACTTTTCCTTGCATAACCTTGTTGAACCTGGCCAACATTTTGGGTTCGGGGTTTCCTACTTGTTGTCTTGGTCTTCCCATGGGACCTCTAGCCGGTCCAAGGTGTCTTGTCTTTGGTTTTCCTTTTCCAGTCCATTATATTTAATTTTCTTAATACAAAGTTATATGTCATTCTTTCAATATTTTTTTTCTCTGTATGCAACTATTTCAGTAGGTGCTCAAGGTTTATAATGTGCTGCAGATTGATCGCCTTCTAGCATTGCTAGTGGAGGAAGCATCTCAAGCTGAAAGATCAGGCCATCACTTTCCCTTAACAATTGTTTTTGTCGAAAGGAAGGTATGGCAATTCTTAATGGGCATCCAAATCCATATGCATGGGTTTTATTTGTTATTTTGTCAATAAAATCATATTATTAGAACAGAAAATTATTAACCTCTTTTGTTTTCACAATTGTTGATGGACCTTCGGTTTTTTTATTTATTTTTATTTTTATTTTTTATTTAATGCAATCTTAAGCATATTTATGCCATCTTTTGGGTTGGTGAAGTAAAAAGGATACAAGATGCATGATGCTTGTATTATTCTTCTCTAATGAAAAATGAATCATAAGGCATATGTTTGGAGTCAAACATTGTTATTACTTGAAATGGTTTCAGTCTAATTTGGCTGTATTTTTGTTGCCTATTTTAAACCATCTTAGAAATGTTGATATACATTGAGCTTTATATAAGTTGACCTCAAATTCTCAATACAGCATAGATCAGTTCCCACAAAATCTAGGCCAATTTTGATATACATTGAGCTCTATTTAGATTTAATAACCATTCCATTATAATACTACATTGCAGGCTATATTTGATAGGGTGGAAATTTCAAAAATGATTTTTTTTGTACTGAGTGATGTAAAAAACAAGTAGATCAACCCCTCAGAAAACTCCTTGTGTTTTAATATTTTTAAGCGAGTATATAAATTTAATGCTAAATTATAAGGCAAAAACTGATGTTCCGTATCCTTTATCGGTGTTGCATGGAAAAGTCACGTGTAGAACTTGATTTCTCTCATTATATTAGGATAAATGTGAAGATTTATATGTAAATGTTTTTGCCCATTAGTTGATAAAACTTTCATCATAAAAAATGAAAAAAAAAGTTGTGCATGACCTTATAAGAAATTGCAACAACAATTGATTAACATTTCACTATGAGATGGTCACTTTCTCTAACCACGTATCTGAATTTTGGGTATTTGCATAATCAGATATCATATCTGAGTCTGAGTGTGACAACTTACCAGTGTGCAGGCACCATTGACTCTTCAAATTATGATGTAATATTTCCGATAAAAACTGTTACCAAACAGCAATTTACACAATCTTGATAAAACAATCATTGTTTTTCAATTTGAAACCCTAAAGAATACAATGAAAAACCTGATCAAAATTTGGATTAGTTTCAAATTTTAAAACTATGATAATAGATAGCCCTGAGCCGCGATGATATAATGGACTATGCATGGTTCCCTAAACGAACAAAGAAAATAAATAAAATTAATGAGAGCCGTTAATAAAAAAAATTTTGGGGGGTGCTTATTAATTTCCTTCATCTTTGCAACTTTATTGTGTCAATTATATCGTCACTGATAATGAAAAAATGGTCCAGACAAGATGTGATGAAGTAGCAGAGGCTTTGGTTGCACAAGGTTTACATGCCGTAGCTCTTCATGGTGGTCGTAGCCAAAATGAAAGAGAGGCAGCGCTTCGGGATTTTAGAAATGGACCCACAAATATTTTGGTATGCTTCATTCAATAACTGATATAATGTGGTTGCAGTTATTTTGTTCTTGTGACATTAGGATGAAGACTTGGGATTTATTGTCATGAACTCTTTATGCAGGTCGCTACTGATGTTGCATCTCGTGGTCTAGATGTTACAGGTGTTGCTCATGTTGTTAATCTTGATCTACCGAAGGTATGTTTGTCTGCAAGGTTTTCCTTTTTAGCTCACTAGATCACAGTGATCTGACCCCTTCAGTGGGATTGGACAAGTGACACGACATATCACATATATCAACTGGTTGTTAGTTGTCATTGCCCCAGTAGTTTTAACTTATCGACTTTTTATATGCACTACAATAAGATATATCAAACCTCGAAAAACAAGAGAAAAATGTGAATTACTAGAAGGGTAGCAAAAACTGACAATATAGCTTGCTAGATTTCCCGTCCCATCATATTGCACTGGTTATGTTATGAACTATCTGCCAACAAAACAGGGGCGATCTCTTTGTTTATTGCTTGCTGACGTTAAAGTGTTGATCATATATTTGAAAACTAGATGTCTAGAACCCTTGAGTGATAACTTGCTAACATTAAATTTTAGTTTAAGTGAAGTTTTGTAGGTACAATTTTAAGAACATAGGCAATTACAAAGTCAAAATTAGTTATCATTGATGGATAAGAGATACCCTGATAGTATTGGACCTGTTGCCACATCCCCACTCCCAAACTCTCTTTATTTTTATCATTCTTACCTCATATACGGCATTTTATGATATCCCATGCATGTTCTGCTTGACTTCTTGTTTTGTAGACAATGGAGGATTATGTGCATCGGATTGGAAGGACTGGTCGTGCAGGATCTACAGGCCAAGCTACTTCATTTTATACAGATCGTGACATGGTGTTTTTGTGTTCTGTCCTCGACTTTTTGATCCCTGAAATGCATTCCTTTACATGTAACTGACAGTCTTTCTTTCTTGTTTGCTTATGTCTGCATGCCATAGTTTCTTGTGGCACAAATAAGAAGAGCAATTGCTGATGTAGAATCTGGAAATACTGTGGCATTTGCAACTGGAAAGGTATGATTTTTAAAGTGTTCCTTTCTCCTGGTTGAAGAGTGAATCAGTTCCTTTTGTGAATTCCCTTTGCAATTTGCATTTGCATTTGCTGGCTTGAGGTTCATAATTTGTCTAATTAGAAAAATCTTAAAATAGAAAATGACTGTTATTGATTATCAGGTTGCAAGGAAGAAGGAGAGAGAAGCAGCAGCTGCATTGAGAGACACAACTAATGGGATATCTAAGCTCTCCATGGTGAGCCCTACATCAATAAGTATCGAGGATAAGTACAGATACATGCTTGCAACATCAAATGCAAAGAAAGAGGGTGCTGCAGATGATGCTTGGGATGACTGAAAGATAATGGTCCTTTACTTCACTAATGCTTCGAAATGATTCAGATGGATCATAATGGGTCCTAGGAACGAGTACAATAGGTAATGGCTTTTAAATATATGTTATCCCATTTATTTATTTATTTATTTATTATTATTATCATCATTATTATTATTATTATTATTTTTTTTTTAATTTTTAAATTTTAATTTTTTTTCCATTTGAGTTTCCAGATTTCTACCATATTTTTCATTTGATCATCTCTATCGTTTTCTTGGAGATGAGAATGTTCTATTTCTATCTTGTTGATGATCAGAATATTTGTTTGTAGGTATGACTTCCCATCTTTGAGATCGAAGGGGGACAACATGTTGAAGATGAAAAGGGAAATTCTTGTAAGTTCATTTAAATGTTTATTGGCTAGCTTGACAATCCCTTATGACAAAATGTTTGAATGAAGTTTTCTCCATTTGAAGAAGTTGAATCTTTTAAGCTTGGACTCTGCATAAGTCCCACATTATCATTCATTCACTGGACTATTTCATTTCATATGAATTAGCTTGCTGTTATACAATTGCCCCTCTTCTGCTGTCAATCGTGCTAGTATGCTTTGAAATTTGCAAATTTCAACTGTCTGTATACATTTTCCTTTTCTGAAAAGGGATCCTCTAGATTGTCTGGTAAAATCATTTTATTTGTGTATATAGCTCCAACGGTTAAAGGAACTGTCTATAATGGGAGTTGGTCACTCTTGGACTAATAATAGTTGCAACTACTTCATTCCTTGTTTACGCATATCAAAATTTTATAAGAGTTTCGGTGTGGGGGGTCTGACGCTGGTGTAATATGTAAGTGGGACGGAATGGCTTGAATGTAATCCTTCTGATAAGCTGTCTTTACTATTACAGTATTTTCATCATGTTTAACTACTGTAATTATTTCTGTCAGCTTAAGTTGGCAATTTGAAACAGAAATATTATGAGCTCGAATGAAAGGTCCAAATAATTTAATACTAGTAGCCTAACAAGGTTAGTTTATCATCAGCTGGCTCTGAAAGTGCCACTTGGGTTTAGAATTTTAGCACCTTGAGTTCTAGATTTGTGATTGTTCGTTAATTGTTATCCACTATTTCTTGTTTGTCAAAATCAGATCGTAGGCCAATGTTTTCCTCAGTAGCAGGGTATTGCAGAGACCTAATAGACCGTTTACCTAACATGGATTTAAGCTACTAGAAGCAGCAATTTAACTAATCATAAGAGTTCAAATCCATGGTTAGTGACTGTGCATAGTTGAACACTATCGTAGTTGACCTGATCAGAAATTAAAATTAGCTCAATTGTTCAAATATAGCCATATCTGATTTGATTAGTTGATAAATGAGCTCGTCATATTTTCTAATATCCGTTGCGTTGATTTCAACTATTCTTTATTCCGTGGTTGTTGAAAATGGTCACAATGACTGATTAAATATTTAATTAATTCGATACAATAATCCTCTGCAAAAATTCTAGATTTGAACTGGCGGGATTTTTGTAATAACTCATGAAGATTAGTATAGAAACCAAATGTGTGCTGGCAGAATGACCAGGACGTGGATTGTGGAGGAGAATTGGATATATTTTCTCAGTGATGCTTGTGGACCAGATTATGGTGTCCTTTGCTCAAAAGCTGTTCATCTCATCATATATTCATCGAAGGTATTTTCTTGGATTGCTCCAAGTTCTTGCCCACGGATATCGTTCATCGTAGGTATTTTCTCAGTGATGCTTGTGGACCAGATTATGGTGTCCTTTGCTCAAAAGCTGTTCATCTCATCATATATTCATAGAAGGTATTTTCTTGGATTGCTCCAAGTTCTTGCCCACGGATATCGTTCATCGTAGGTATTTTCTCAGTGATGCTTGTGGACCAGATTATGTTGTCCTTTGCTCAAAAGCTGTTCATCTCATCATATATTCATCGAAGGTATTTTCTTGGATTGGTCCAAGTTCTTGCCCACTGACATTGTTGTTAGTACGGACTGTGTCAAAGTAAAAATAGAGTTTGAAAAATTCTAACTGTCAGATGGAAATGGCGAGGAAAACAGCGAGGGGTGGGGTGGGGGTCGTCCATCCCCTTCGGGATGCATGTATTGAAAAGTCAAGTGCACATTCCAAAAGTGATAGACAGTCCCCTTACCCCACCACCCCACTGTGGGGTTCCTCGCTGTTTTCCTCGACGCTTAGACGGGTTCATAGAGTTTTATCTCATTTCTATACACCTGGCAAGTTTCAAGATGTTTATGAAATGAAGATAATAAATACCAATAAGTAAGTGATTGATTTGTTCAAGTCAAACTTACAATTTTGGAGCTAACCCAATCACATTAGAACCCTTATAGGCGGCGAGGAAAAGGGCGATGAGGGCCCCGCCTGTTTCCTCGCCATTTAGAATTTCCGATCACATTAACTTATGGACTGAGTTGATGTTTCTGATTTTCGAAATTAGCTTAACCCAATCACATTAACTTATGGACTAAATTAGCTAGGCAGTTTGGCTTTATATTTTTGGTCAAGTTTTGAGTTTTTTACATTTCTACTCATTTTATAAATAATGTTTGTCATTGTTTTTTTTAAAGAGAAGGGGTTGAAGTGTAACAAAAATTTAAACTTAGATAAAAAATGGCTTTAAAATTGGACTGCTTAGACAAACTCTTTGAAAACACAAAAGACTACCTAGACCAAAGAACAAACTACTCACAGAATAAGTCAAGAAGTCCCACCTGTCCTTTCCTTTTTTTGCAAAAGAAAATTCTTCGAACTTGAAAACCCCTTTCAATGGGGTAAGGGTCTTCTCATAGACTTTCTTGATTTGAACAAGAAAAAACACACAAAGTGAGAGAGAGAGAGAGAGAAATGTTTAGGAAGGAAGACCAATGACTTGATCCATACAATATTCTAAGTATCTTCTTCTTCTTTTGTGCCGCGTAAAACAAACTCAAATTACTTTGACTGAATGATTCTTTTCTCCTCTCTACAAAAATAAAAACTTCCACCTCATTCTTGTACATTCAAGTTTCTTTTCTTAACTTAGCAAAAAAAAAAAAAAGGTTTAAGCATTTAATACCCTATGGAGGCAACTTTGTCTCTAATCTTGCATGGATGCAAATTAGCTAGGGTACTTGAATCCAGGCTATCTCATTTGTCGAACCAACCCATGGTTTTATATGACTCCTGCGATGAATTAGTAAAGGTGTATAAGAGTGCTATGGATCGTATAAGTTCGCTTGGGTTGTCGTCTTCCTTTCCTCATCAAGTGAACTTACTTGAATCCTCCGATCAGTTGCCACGAACATCTGAACTTGATGTGGCTGTGCAAGAATGGTTGAGGGCCAGTAGTCATCACATACAAACCATGGATCTTCTGCAAGCTCCATTCTCTGTTGACAAGAATGCTGGAACTGAGTATGAAGGTGATGTTGAGGGGTCATCACGTTCGATGAGCGGGGTGGAGTTCTCAATGCTAGAGGATCCGAGATTGGGTAAGAGCCCCGTGGTGCATAGGTCACGAAAAAGGTGAATAACTTAACTTGCACAAATTCATTCTTCATTACAAGTTTTTTCATAAAACAAATCAAAGAACAAATTTTTTTTGTTTTTGTTTTCAGCCATTTTTACATCAAATCAAATAATGAAACACAGCAAAGAGTCCGACCTGATTGTAAACTGTTCAATAGCTATGAAACAAACATAGAGCAACACTATGGTTTCTCTTATAACATACAGTTGATTTTCAAATACATACCATTTCCAACATTGTTATAGCAAAATTTTAAAAGACATCTTTTTGAATCTTTGAAGAATGTATTAATCTTTTCTGTAATTTGAATTTTATTTACACTATTTATTAACCAACCTCTATGTTTACTTATTATGTAAATCAGGAAAGATGGCGTCAACAAGAGAACAGCTATGGTAGCTGCACCTACTGTAGGTAATACTGAGATTCCACCTGAGGATGGATATACTTGGAGAAAATATGGCCAGAAAGAGATTCTGGGATGTGCTTACCCTAGGTAAACTACTCTTTCATTCGCCATAATTATTTGAATCCAACGTAAATGCCTCAGAGGTACATCATACCCGTACACGAGGTAAGACAACTCATTCATTTGTACATAAATCACCCGTGTAAACTTATCTTTGAATTCCTAATTAACATGATTAAATATGTTTCAAGAGTTGATATATGTCTCATTGTTTGATTGCTATCCATCAGGGGCTATTATAGGTGCACTCACAAGAGCTTCTATGGGTGCGAAGCGAAGAAGCAAGTCCAGCGGCTAGACAATGATCCGACCACATTTGAGGTCACATATTATGGCCACCACACTTGCCACACATCGCCAACAGCTCCATCCGGCATCCCTTCAACTGAAAATATTGTCCAAGAAGCACCACCCAATGATCCATCAATTCAAATCTCTACAAGTACATGGTTATCCATGGAGTCCATGAACAGAACTAGAGATGCCGGAGGACCTTCAAACGCGTCCCGAGATGCAGAGTTTGGAGCATTGGATCTTGCTGATGCCATGTTCAACAATTCTGGGAGCAGCAACAATAGCATGGATTCAATCTTCCATTCTACCGTGCAAGACAAATAGATCTTAAAAACCCTAACTCAAGAGAAGCAATTAGCACTGAGCAGCTACTACCTAGGAAACAAATTTATTGGATGATATCTCACTCCAAATCAAATTCGAGTTCAGTTACTGAAAAAAATAATGTTGAATTTTTATTTTTTAGCCTATAACGGTTATTTTAGCCATTTTCATGGCTTTTTGGTAGTATCAATAAGGTGAAAATAAGGCCAAGTTTAATTATTTATAATTGTTATTTTTGTTTTTGTAAGGTAGAGAGAATGTATGGTTAACAATCTTATTGTATTTTAAAGCGTTTATAGAATTATATTTTTATTGTTCATGAAGAGACAATTCTTGAATTAATTTCTAAAAAATATAGCTCATCTTCTCAAATTAAATTTAAAAAAGTATGTCTTTAACGGTAAATTTTATTTTCCGTTTTATCCTCCACTATTCTTAATAATTACGTGAAATCAATAGACCAATGAATAGTGCTAAAGGGTACTTGTGTCTTTTAATTGAAAAATACTATTACATTTTTATATACTTTTGCCTCACTCAGATTATTTAGTATCACATCTAGTCCCTCTCAATAATCATTGATTATACCTAAGCTCCAAGCATAATTTATTTGAAGCTTTCAAATTATCTATAAATTATAAATAGACATTTGCATCTATTTTTTTAATTTTTTCATTTTGCCTTCCACATTTCATAATTTTTACAATCTAGACCACCCTTCTTAACATTAATATATTATATCTAAGCTCCTAACATAATTTATTTTAAATATTCAATTATCTATAAATTATAAAAAAGACCCTTACAATTAACTTTAAAAAAAAAAAATTATTTTCCAATTAGCCACTCACATTTCCAGTTCGTCTAAAACATTAATTAATTATACTTAAGCCTCCAATATAATAATTTATTTGAAGTTATGTAATTATTTATAAACTATACATTAAGGGTAGGCATTCCATCCCGCAATCTCGATCTCGTCGTTTCACGTCTAAATTTTTCGAGTCCCTTTGGGATTGCTCAAACTCATCTCGATCTAGAGTGGGATGAGATCGAGATGAAGATTTTCGATCTTGTCCATCCCATCCCGTCCCGTCCCGAACTTATTTATTTAATATTTAATATTTATTATTATTAATTTTAATCAAACTATTCTTGAAAAGTTTATGATGTACTGTTGAAATTAAATCAAAACATCTATTGTTGAAAACTTGTTCGATTTGGTTCTCTTAGTTTAGATAAATATTAAACTCATGTTTGAATATTTTAGGTCAAATAGAATTTTTGAAAATTTATGCTTTTTCACATTTTAGATTTGTTATAAGATCACTTATGTAGTTGGAAATTTGGTCAATGAGCAATATTTTTCATTTTTGAACATATATTAAGACAACTTGAGAACTTATATCATTCATATAAAATAAAATTAGGAGCAATGTTAGATGAAATTTAATATGACATTTTATATTGTTATGATGAAAGTTATATGTGCATAAACTAGACATTATTGGTGTATGAGCAATGTGAGATGAATTTTTTTTTATTATTCTTTATTAGAGACTATTTAGTACATGCTTATCTCGTGACTTTCGTCCCGTCTCGAACCTGTTTGGGATGTGGACGAGGTCGGGATGAAGTATATCCCCGTCCCAATTCCGAACAAACGGGATGGGATAAAGATGAGGTTCATCCCGTCCTGTGCCCACTCCTACTATACACCAGTGACGGAGCCAGGAGTTTTGTTGAAGGGGCAGTGATGAATCATAGATATTAATTAATTAGTTTAACAAAATATTTTGTTTAAACAATACATAAATAATTATACAAAACACCAATTTCTAAACAAAACTTCATCTAATCTAATGAGAAAAAATTTGATTAATCTAATTGGGTTATTTGCGATTTGCCTGTATAAAAAATATAAAGGTTATCCCATCATTAATCATTATTACATTATCAAAGGTGTGATGACTCAGTGGTTGAGCAGTGGCGGATGGTATCACTAGATCACATGGTCGAATCTAGCCGGCGACATCTGGGTGTGAGCGGTTAAGGGATAAAAAAAATCTTATCTTGAGGAAAAATTAATTGATCCAATTTTTGTATGTATCTTCATAAAAACTTATGAATAAAATACAAGAGTATACCCCGAAATACAAATTCACCTCGAAAAAATACTTTAAAAAAAATTTCTTCCTCAAAAGTAGACAAGAGAGGTTGGGGTGGTGGCGATGATGGAAAAGAAAAATAAATCAAGCAGAAAAAAAAAAGAGGAGGAGAAGAAGGGGTGGACGGTCCCCACACCGCCACCGCCCTCGCTCGTTTCCTCGCCCGTTTCCTCGCTGTGTAGAACAGCTCTTTAAGTTTACATCAATCTCACTTTACAAGTTTACATCTAAGCAATTCGGGAGAGTGACGTTCAAGCAAACATCTCAAATCAAACCATTCGGCAGTCGACAACTGAAGCATGAGGTTTGAAAAGGCCAATACGAAAATGGAGATCTGCCTACAACCATTCACACTGATCAGATAAGATTTGATTCTTCATCTAGTTGTCGAAATGATTGATGAGGGACGCTTAAATTATACCACATACACATATGGCGAAGGTGGGTAAACATAATTTAGAATAAGTCTGGCAGTCTTGTTTGCGGGTATCTTTTGAGTTTATTTATTTATTTATTTATTTTTACTCTTATTTTTAAAACACAATCACAAATACCACTTATAAAAGTAGTAGAATTGTAAAAATGCCAAAAAAAATGTTCAAAAGAGATCAACAAGGTTGGCTAGAATTGGTGCATAATTTAATGCATGCATTCTCACTTGCAAATTGCAGTAAAAACAACTTATTAGTTTTAGTATATTTCTCTTGAAAAATACCATTTTCATGTTGTTGAGGTTAAGTAGATTTGATTTCGTTTCGCTCTATCATCTCCATTTTGCATGAAGATTTGTTTTTGCGTTACATTTAATATCCGAATGAGTATCAATGGAGGAACACATGTGCTCCTATTAACTAACGAGTTTTGAACATGCGACCTCTCACAAGGATAGTAGATGTACGACCAACTGAGTTATAATTGGTGAACTTTCATCCATTGTTATGTAAAAATGAATTGTATTAAACAAAACTTAACACGTAAGCTTGTATTTTGGGTATATTATTCATATATCCATAAAATCTTCGAATTTCAACGTATTTAAATTATAAGACTTATATGACTTGGATCGCTGAACGAGCACCCTCAAAATGATTAAGAGAGGAAATGAGGTTTTGTTTATAGAAACTTTCTATGCAGCCTGGGGTAAGAGCATTGATTAATGTCTGGGGAGAGGATATTTAGCATGTGAGTGCAAATTCTACCCATTTTTTTCATCTTCTCCAAACTCATGAAAATAGAAGTAGAGTCGATACGTCGATACACACGTGCTAAATACCCTCCCCAAACACTAATTAGACACAAGCACTAATAATTAAACTAAAACGACTAGGCGGCTTTTGAAAGTTACTTAATCACATCGAAGATTTTGCCAATATAACCAACAATTTGATTAAAATACAATTTGTTTTTTGTTTTTTGTTTTTTGTTTTTTGTTTTTTGTTTTTTGTTATCGATTGTAGGCACCCAACATAGATATGGTAGCCAGTGTGGAATTTCCTACAAAAGAAAGTCATGAAAAGAGACATGTTAACTTTTATGATGTAATGTGATCAAGTTGAATGAAAGAACATGATTAATTATTTTTTAAAACAAAGTGGGATGATTGCCTTGTTTAATTTAGTTAATCTTGTGGGGATTGATGTAGATGATAAGGAAGGGAAGATTATTTAGCACAAATTCCAGTCACGATACATTTTTTTGGGTCCATTTTACATGGTTTACCTCAACTTCTGGGAAGCTTCGTGGTGACATTTTTGGCATTAGTCCAAGTGAGCTCATACTCTATTCGTCATCCATCTCTCTCGTTTCAATTATTTAAATCTATTGAATTCCCCGGGATAAAGGCTAAAATCTTGAGCGTTAGCTTACGTTTCTTTTATCAAATATTGAATCGAAATTGTCAAAGAAACATCATTCTTTGTCACTAGATATTATTAAATAAAATATGACTTGGGTCGAAGCTAGATCTTTTGTTTTATTTTTTATTATTTATTTTTTCTTCTATCTTTCCACTAGATATTATTAAATAAAGGCACGAGGCTATACTTAGCGTCAAATAATTTTAGTACACGCATTTTGAGGGAGGTGAACGGTTTTTTTTTTTTTTTTTTTTTTTGTTCAAACACGAAGATGTTTATTAATGAAAGAAAGGGAAACAAATTACAAAGAGAAACATTCCTATATCAAGGAATGCCAAGACACTATGAAAGTGTCAAAACCCAAGACACTATTGAGGGAGGTGAACGGTTTTCACCCCGCTGATTTTTGTGCACGCATTTCGAGGAAGGTGAACAGTCCCCACCCCGCCACCTCCCTCCCCTCGCTCATTTCCTCGCCATTTAGAATTTCTCTTTTAAAATACACTTTTGTTTTGGAACTTTGAGTGAAGTAAAGTTTTCAAACTTTTATGTTGTATCGTTGAATATCAAAACTTACGATGGATGAGCTTTCCTTGTGTTTTTAGATTTTGCATTGAGTAATTTTAGTGAGTCGTGTTTGTTAGTTTTTAAAATTTTTACTAATTTTATTTAAAACACAACTACAAACACTATCTATAGAAAGAGGAAAAAGTATATAAAAAGACATAAAAAAAAGTTTGCAAACATGGCTGGCTAGAATTATTGTTTTGCATTTGAATGGATGTGGTTTCTTTCTTAACCTTACAATTTGCCCTTTATTTGCTTGCGGAGTGGTTACGGGGTAGGGCTTGTTCATATGGTGTGTGGAAAGAGAGAAATAAGAGAATATTTTAAAGGGACTTGCAATCTATCTTTATCGATATTAGAAAAATGTTGTGGATAATAAGTTCGGCTTGTAATCTTTTAAGAGACTTATTTTTTTTTTATTATCTTATTTCTCTTTTTATCTTTAATAAAAAAATCTTTGTGTTTGGCCCACAAAAAAGTATTGTTACAAAAAAAAAAACTCAATATCTGATCAATCAATGTACGATATCACAAAAGTTTGGCATGGGGCCATCTTTATTGTCTACGTAACATGCCAGATAGCTCAAACGTACGTATGGTTGAGAATCTTGAGTTGCATCCAATCTACAATTTTATTTTAATTTTTCTTGGTTAATAATTTTGTGCTTATGGATGGAAAAGATCGAACATTATTGGCATGAATTCGACACAAATAATTGTATTTTGTATCTTTTATAGCTTACCTCGCCTTCAGGCAAGATTTCCTATGTGATTTTTGGATATTAGCCAAGTGAGCTCATGCTCTATTCGTCATTGTTGACAAAAAGGTAGGGTTGAAAATTGAACCGTCGGTTTGGTTTTAAAATTTTTAAATCGAAACCGAATCGACCATTAACAAAACCGAATCGATTCTAATTTATGCAAACCATAATCGAACGGACTAAAATTGAGCCAAAACCGAAATAAAACTGAATCGACCGATTATTTTAAACATACTATATTATTTATTATATATATTCGGTCGGTTCGATTTGATCGGTTAAAATCACATAGAAACCGAAAACCGAACCGACCACTTCGGTTCTGAATTTTTTTAAATCCAAACCGAATTTAAATCGAACCCATCGATTCGATTTTGACGATTCGGTCGATTTAATCGGATTGATCAATTTTTTGTTCAGCCCTGACAAAAGGCGTGAATGGAGCGATCAGAGAAGAATAATCCAATCATATATAAGGATTTCTTTTGAAATTTTTATAGCTATTTCTAGATTTCTGCAGGAATATATATGTTGATGAAAATGACTTTGTTTGAGAAATTACATCATACAATTCTTGAAAACCACCAAAGGTCATAATATGCAATCTTCCGTCTTTATATGTTTTGAGACGACTATCATCTCAAAAAAAAAAAATTTCCAACAACAAATGGGTGGCAAAATTATAATGTAGAGAATACTTCACTATTTTACTTCAGATTTTAATGTACATTAGGTTCACTGCACTTAACGATTCAATCAAAGATTGTGGATGTGGCTCAGATTGAGTAGAAAAACAAATAGAAGTGACATTTTTAGTTGAACATAGAAGAAGAAAATACACTTTGGTTGTGGAGTGATATGGCATCCTGAATTTTATTCAAACTATCTATTGGAGTGAAGGGGGACGGCGATCAAGGGCATTTTAGGTTTGGAAATTTACTGTGCAATTTTCCAAAAGTGTCAGGAATGAGCTTTGATAATGATAATAATTATGATGATGATACCCACTGTGCAATTTAACATGGCAGGAGTGGGGGTGTTAGCCTAACTAAGGTTTGAATGCGCTATACGTGTGCGAATATTCAGTACTTTTAAAAACGTGTAGTAGTATTTTTCATTTATAAGAACTTATTTTAATTTATAGATAATTTGAAGGATTTTAAATAAATTATATTAGGGGCTTAAGTGTAATTAATGAATATTGAGAGGGAATAAGTTTGATTATAAATAATATGAATTTAGGAGGGCAAACGTGTAAAAAAATGTAATTGCATTTTTTTTCAATTAAAGACATAAATACCCATAAATTATTTATTGGTCTTTGATTTTATATGTAATTATATAGAATATGGCAGAGCAAAATTGAAAAGTAAAATTAGAATTGAAGACATACATTTTTCACTATTCATTTGAAGAAGATGAGTTATAGTAGAGATATAGATATATCACATAGTGAGGGTAATTCGGAGATTATGAAAGAATGGCATGAGAGAATTGCTAGGTCGAGCAGGCAACACGAATGGACCTTACATTGACAAAAAATTGGAGAGGTAAATCATTTTAAAACAAGTTGTGAGAAAGATTCGAATACAACCTTAACTAAAGTAGGTAAGTCTAAATAACCCTTCGTTAATTATTTAGCTATTTTACCATCATACTTTATGCATAGGCAGTCAAAATGTGCCCCAAATTCCCCACAATTTAGATTCTATATATGACATTTGTCTGGATATGTAAGTTTTCAACACAATCTATATATAGATATTCTAGAAGATATCATGATCAATTTAACATTTTTTTTTTTTTAAAATTAACCTCCAGAGGGGAGGGGCAACTATGGAGTGGATGCTAAGCTCAAGTCGACCCGTCGAGCTCTTATACAGTGGACTCGGACGGTGTTTGGGAATGTGTTTAGCAGAATCCGCGCTTTAGAAGATGAAATGCAACAATGAAAAACTACTCTTTTGGCGGGATTTGATAATGGAAGCAATAATGGTCTCAATGTTGATGCCAACTGGGATACTAATGCTTGCTGCAACTTAAATCGTTGTCAGGCTGAGTACAGATTAGCTCTCAAACAGGAGGAGCTCTATTGAATTCAAAAATCAGGTGAAAAAGAGTTTAAGGAGGGGGATGCCTGCACCAAATATTTTTTCGCCTCCACCAAGTCTAAAAAAAAAACGAAGAGCTATAAATCAGATTACATTACCGTGCGATAGGACTATTTCGGAACCTGATGAGATTCTTAACAATGCCACTGAGTTTTTTGCTGTTTTGTTGTCTTCCCAATGAGCATTTACGGTGGATGAAGATCTGTTGAATTGTATTCCGAAATTGATGAATTCCGGTTAATGTGACACTTTGGTCAAACATCCTTCTCTGGAGGAAGTAAAAAAAAAAAATGATCAATTTAACCTCATCCCAATCCTGTCTTGTCCTGTTAATTTGAAATCGGAATGGGATAGATCTCATTCCGACCTCATTCAATCTGAAACAAATTCAATTAAGGACGAGACGAACATATATTGAAGATAAATCCTTTTATACCACAAACCTAGCAGTTCTAGAACATATGCCACTATTAAGTGTTAACCTAATTTACTTCATACATGAGAACCAAGTCTTATCTGAGAACTTTTGTAACGACTCGGAAAGTTCTATCAAACACAAATAATTTGGTTCACTGAATGTACCTTTTTTCTTCCTTCCTTGCCTTGACATTTCAGGTCACTTGGTCTTCAGTGGATACCAATTCAACTTTATCACAACCATGACATAAAACCATATTAGAAAGAAAAATAAAATGAAAAATACCAATATGCATATCATTGACTTGATCTATAAAAACAAGTTGTGAGAAAGATTGAAATACAACCTTTAGTTACACTAAGTAGGTAAAGTCTAAATAACCCTTCGTTTAATTATTTAGCTATTTTACCATCATACTTTATGCATAGTCTGTCAAAATGTACCCCAAATTCCCCACAATTTAGATTCTATATATGATATTTGTCTGGATATCTAAGTTTTCAACACAATCTATATATAGATATTCTAGAAGATATCATGATTAATTTAACCTCATCTCAATTATGTCCTGTTAATTTGAAATTGAGATGGGATAGATCTCATCCCGACCTCATTCCATCTGAAACAAATTCAATTAAGGACGAGACGAACATATATTGAAGATAAATCCTTTTATACCACAAACCTAGCAGTTCTAGAACATATGCCACTATTAAGTGTTAACCTAATTTACTTCATACATGAGAATCAAGTCTTATCTGAGAACTTTTGTAACAACTCAGAAAGTTCTATCAAACACAAATAATTTGGTTCACTGAATGTACCCTTTTCTTCCTTCCTTGCCTTGACATTTAAGGTCACTTGGTCTTCAGTGGATACCAATTCAACTTTATCACAACCATGACATAAAACCTTATTAGAAAGAAAAATAAAATGAAAAATACCAATATGCATATCATTGACTTGATCTATGGTGAAAAGATTGTTGACCGAGTCACGCTTGCTCTAACTTTTAATTAATTCTTCACCGAGTAAAAAATGAGGAGATGAACTATATTTATTGCATAACGATAGAAACTTATTAAGAAATAAAACTTGGAGATTTAGAGGGTTAACAACAATAAACCACATAAGCGGATGGAAAGGTATGTGGGCAGTCTTGCCCGCATTATTTGTGTTGGTTCTTGGCTCATGTCTTGGTTGGTTTCATTCTTATTGTTTGCCTCTTGGGCATATGTTCTTTTTTTAGAGGCTGTAATTTTGGTTTCTTTTGGTTTAATACGGGTAAAGTCGTCATGTACCCCCGTAACGTTTGTAAGTTTCTTTTGTTGACAAGTAATAAAGGTCTGGCATCCCATAGTTGCCCCTCCCCACTGGAGGTTATTTAAAAAAAAAAAAAAAAAAAAAAAAAACAATAAACCACATAAATTCCTTAAGAAAAAAAGTCCATTAGAGACAATAGGGTTGAAAATCAAATCGATGGTTCAGTATTTCACCCAAACAAAAAATTGAACCAACTTTTATCGGTTTCAAAATTTTTAAAGCGGAATTGAACCGAACATTAAGAAAGGATAGAGAGCAAAAAAGAGCATATGCATTTGAGTTCTTGCTTTTAGATCGGTATTTATTTATTTATTTTTAATTTTTCACCTAAAGAAACCGAAGGAGATAGGTTTCGTTTGAGGCCAACTTGGTCCTCAGTCCCTAATTTGCCGAACTGAACATTAAGAAAATTGAACCAATCTTAATTTATATAAATTTCAAATTGAACTGATCGACTAAAATGTTACTAAAACTAAAATAAAATCGAATCGACCAAATTAAACATATTATATTATTTTTATATATGCTATATGTTTATTATATATATTCGACCAATTCAATTTTTCGATTAAAATCACTTAAAAATAAAAAATCGAACTGATCATATCGATTTCGAATTTTCTAAAACTAAAATTAAACCGAATTAGGGATGGCAGTGGGGCGGATTTTCACGGATATCCGCCCCACCTAATCTGTTTGGGGCGGTTTTGGATATGCCTAAACGGATTTTGGGGCGGATACAGATATCCAAACAACATCCATTAAATATTCGGGGCGGATACGGATTTGGCCATATCCGCCCCACGGATATCCGTTTAAGTGTGGATATTACAAAAATACCCTCAACCATTTATGTGCTGGAAACAAAAAAAACACTGCCTCTCACCTCTCTCTATGACTCTGAGTCTCTCTCAATCATCATAATTTCATTTACTGTTTTTTCATCTCCCACAAACCAGAGCCAGAGGCCCAGAGGAGAGAAGTCGAAGTCGAGGAGAGCAGCCCGTCCCTTTTTCTCCCTCAAAACAGCGAGCAAGGGAGCAACCCTCCCTCCCTTCGAGCAACCTCGCTCGGGCAACCCTCCCTCCCTTCGAGCAACCTCGCTCGAGTAACCTCCCTACGAGCGACCTCCCTTAGAGCAACCTCCCTTCGAGCGACTCACAGCGAAGGCCGCGAGCGACCGAGCAACCTCCCTTCGAGCGACTCACAGCAAAGGCCGCGAGCGACCTCCCTTCGAGCAACCTCCCTTCTCTCTCACAGCCCGCAAGAGACCTCCCTTCTTCTCTCTCACACCCAGCGAAGGCTTCCCTTCTTCTCAGATCTGAGATCTGATCAAATTTGATCTTAGATTCAGATCTGAGATCTGATCAAATTTGATCTTAGATCTGATCTGATCTGAAATCAGATCCAGATATTGATTTTTTTAGATCGAAATTTAGTTTTTTTTTTTGCAAATTTTTGTATTGTTTTTTGTAATTAGATCTTTGATCTCAGATCATTCTTTAGATCGTTTTTTTTTTTTTTTTTTGTAATATTTGTATGGATCCTTTGTAATTTGTTGTTGTAATTTGTTATAATTTTTGTTGTAATTTGTTGTTATAATTCTTTTGATCTAATGAATAAAATATATAATTAGATGGATAAAATTAGGTAAGTGGAATAAGATTGGCAAAACAGTCTTGTTAATTCCTAAGATTTTTTTTTTTTTTTTTTTTTTTTGAAGATCTGACTCTGAGATCTGTTTTTTGGGAAGATCTGTTTTTTTTTTTTTTTGGGTTAAATGGGCGGGGCGGATATCCGCCTATCTGTCCGGGTCGGGGATGGTTTAAAGAAAAAATGATAAACGGATATGCGGGGCGATTTCGGGGATCCGAAATCCCTTGCGGGGCGGGGATGGATTTGTTCAAATCCGCCCCATTGCCATCCCTAAACCGAATTGATCGGTTCAATCAATCTAATCGGTTTAGTCAATTTCCTATTCAACCCTACAAGAGATTCTAAACTGATAAATCATTAGATATTGGTTCTGTTTTGATTAATTCGGTAGATTTATTTGATTTTTTTTCAACCCTAAGAGGCCTTCTAAACTAATGGATCATGTGGTATGATGATGATGGTGGAGGATGATCAAATTGTGATTGATTACGCAGTTTTGGTCCTTTGAGCACGTGAATTTTAATACAACAAAAACCCAATCATGGATGCTATATCAGAAATTCTAAATGTCAAGGAAATGAGCGAGGGGAGGGAGGTGGCGGGGTGAGGGCCGTTTATCTCTCTCGGGATATGTGCCCTCTTTTTTTGTATGTGCATCCCGAGGGAAGTGAACAGTCCCCACCCGGCCACCTCCCTCCCCTCGCTCATTTCCTCGCTCGTTTCCTCGCCACGTAGAACAACTCATAGTCTACTACTCCTGTGTCTGTGTCTGTGAACTCATCATTATGTAGTTTTGGCCAACGACAAAATTTATGGAAGATCAGATCACTTAATTGTTCAAAGACAATAAAACTATTCAAAACTATTTTATGTCCCAATCACTGGTACCAAAAAGCTGACATCCATATTTCATCAATTCTCTCTAAATTTCATCACTTCTATTCTGTATCAAAGATAAGATCTGTTTGATGAATTCAATGGCAACTCTTTGCTACAACTTTTTAGTTGATTTTAAGAAAAAAGGAAAACAAATTAGGTTGTAATTTGGAAGTTATCATTATAATTAAATATTTTAAATTTTTATACAGTGTATAGGGTACTACAAGACTTGTAATGTCATATAAATAATATATTGCATAAAAATCACTTATACAATAAAATTTTAATACTAACTTAAAGTTAAAACGGATTAAAATATAAAAAAAATTGAGATTGGTTGAACGATAAAAGCAGTTATGTCATCAATATCATCACTAGTCAATATTATGTCATCAACATACAAAAGTAAGAAAAGACACTGCCAAGTTGCTAGCAGGTTAGTCACTCAGTCGTGCCTTCTCTCTTGTCGGTAAGGCTATACATAATAAATATTGTGGATTTTGAATATTTCATTCAATTTTGACATTTTTTCTAATAAATCACATTCCTTGATTGGGATATGAATCATTAATTTCGATCGAGTTTGCACATATATCTTACCACCAACCAAAGTAGTGCTAAATATACCAAACAATATCATATGCTATTACCGTTATGATTCATAGGTATACTAAACATACACATTCTCATTACTATTCTCGTTTTCATTTCTATTACCATTACCATTCCCATTTCATCGAGTAACCAAACGAGGCTTAATAGATCATGAGGTATGATGATGATGGTGGAGGATGATCAAATTGTGATTGATTACGCAGTTTTGGTCCTTTGAGCACGTGATTTTTTATACAACAAAAACCCAATCATGGATGCTATAGTCTAGGTACTCCTGTGGCTGTGAACTCATCATTATGTAGTTTTGGCCAAAACTACAAAATTTATGGAAGATCAGATCACTTAATTGTTGCTCAGACCCTTCACAGCTCTTCAAAGACAATAAAACTGTTTTATGTCCCAATAATTGGTATCAAAAAGCTTTCATCCATATTTCATCAATTCTCTCTACATTGGGTTTGTCTACACAGCGAGAAAATGGTACGAGGGAGGGGGTTGCAACCGTTCGTCTCATTTGAGATGCGTGAAAGCGTCTTGAAATACATACTTTTACGTATCTCGAGGGGGATGAACGACTTCACCCCCTCCCTCACCCGTTTCCTCGCTCCTTTCCTCGTCATTTAGAATTTCCCCTCTAAATTTCATCAATTCTGTATCGAAGATAAGATTTGATGAATTCAATGACAACTCTTTGCTACAATTTTTAGTTGATTTTAAGAAAAAAAGGAAAAAAGAAATTGGTTGTAATTTTGAAGTTATCATTATAATTAAATATTTTAAATTTTTATACAGTATATAGATAACTACAAGATTCATAATGTCATACAAACAATATATTGCATAAAAATTACTTATATAACAAAATTTTAATATTAGCCTAAAGTTAAAACAAATTAAAATATAGAAAATTTGAGATTGGTTGAACGATAACAACAGTTATGTAGCAATATCATCATCGGTCAATATCATATCATCAACATACAAAAGCAAGAAAAAGACACTGTCAGCAATATCATCATTGGTCAATATCGTGCCTTCTCTCTTATCGGTAAGGCTATACATAATTAAGAGACCGTCTAAGTGTCGAGGAAAACAGCGAGGGACCCCACAGGTAGGGGGGGAGGGGGGGTGGTGGGGTAGGGGAGACCGTCCATCGCCCCGGAATGCGCACTTGACTTTTCAACGCACGCATCCCAGGGGGATGGACGCCCCCCACCCCCACCCCTCGCTGTTTTCCTCGCCATTTCCCTCGACAGTTAGAATTTTTGCATAATAAATATTGTGGATTTTGAATGAAATTTTGGTTGCGGTGGTGGTGTTAGATTGAAAGTTGAGTAACAATGAGTGTGCAGGGGATGAATCCATGGTACGGTACTCGGGTGGGTCCTCTTCAATCCTTTGCACTTGCTTGTTGGCTTGGCATCCCTTATCGGTTTTGTGAGTGCACCTAAAGTAGTTCCTGTCGTTCACAATTATTGTTCCTTCTCTCTCACAGCGAAGTCGCAAGAGACCTCCCTTATTCTCTCTCACAGGCAGCGAAGGCTTCCCTTCTTCTCAGATCTGAGATCTGATCAAATTTGATCTTAGATCTGATCTGATCTCAGATCTCATAAGATCAGATCAGATCTGAAATCAAATCCAGATATTGATTTTTTTAGATTGAAATTTAGTTTTTTTTTTTTTTGCAAATTTTTGTATTGTTTTTTGTAATTAGATCTTTGATCTCAGATCATTCTTTAGATCGTTTTTTTTTTTGTATGTTTTTTTGTAATATTTGTATGGATCCTTTGTAATTTGTTATATTTTTTGTTGTAATTTGTTGTTATAATTCTTTTGATCTAATGAATGAAATATATAATTAGATGGATAAAATTAGGTAAGTGGAATAAGATTGGCAAAACAGTCTTGTTAATTTCTGAGATTTTTTTTTTTTTTTTTTTTGAAGATCTGACTCTGAGATCTATTTTTTGGGAAGATCTGTTTTTTTTTTTCGGGTTAAATAGGCGGGGCGGATATCCGCCTATCTGTCCGGGTCGGGGATGGTTTAAAGAAAAAATGATAAACGGATATGCGGGGCGGTTTCGGGGATCCGAAATCCCTTGCGGGGCGGGGATGGATTTATTCAAATCCGCCCCATTGCCATCCCTAAACCGAATTGATCGGTTCAATCAATTTAATCGGTTTAGTCAATTTCCTATTCAACCCTACAAGAGATTCTAAACTGATAAATCATTAGATATTGGTTCTGTTTTGATTAATTCGGTAGATTTATTTGATTTTTTTTCAACCCTAAGAGGCCTTCTAAACTAATGGATCATGTGGTATGATGATGATGGTGGAGGATGATCAAATTGTGATTGATTACGCAGTTTTGGTCCTTTGAGCACGTGAATTTTAATACAACAAAAACCCAATCATGGATGCTATATAGTCTACTACTCCTGTGTCTGTGAACTCATCATTATGTAGTTTTGGCCAACTACAAAATTTATGGAAGATCAGATCACTTAATTGTTCAAAGACAATAAAACTATTCAAAACTATTTTATGTCCCAATCACTGGTACCAAAAAGCTGACATCCATATTTCATCAATTCTCTCTAAATTTCATCACTTCTGTTCTGTATCAAAGATAAAAGATCTGTTTGATGAATTCAATGGCAACTCTTTGCTACAACTTTTTAGTTGATTTTAAGAAAAAAGGAAAACAAATTAGGTTGTAATTTGGAAGTTATCATTATCATTAAATATTTTAAATTTTTATACAGTATATAGGGTACTAGAAGACTTGTAATGTCATATAAATAATATATTGCATAAAAATTACTTATACAATAAAATTTTAATACTAACTTAAAGTTAAAATGGATTAAAATATAGAAAAATTGAGATTGGTTGAACGATAAAAACAGTTATGTCAGCAATATCATCACTGGTCAATATTATGTCATCAACATACAAAAGTAAGAAAAGACACTGCCAAGTTGCTAGCAGGTTAGTCATTCAGTCGTGCCTTCTCTCTTGTCGGTAAGGCTATACATAATAAATATTGTGAATTTTGAATATTTCGTTCAACTTTGACATTTTTCTAATAAATCACATTCCTTGATTGGGATATGAATCATTAATTTCGATCGAGTTTGCACATATCTTACCACCAACCAAAGTAGTGCTAAATATACCAAACAATGTCATATGTTATTACCATTGTGATTCATAGGTACACTAAACATACACATTCCCATTACTATTTCCATTTTCATTTCTATTACCATTCCCATTTCATCGAGTAACCAAACAGGCCCAATAGATCATGAGGTATGATGATGATGGTGGAGGATGTTGGGATGAAGTTGGCTTGAATAGTCCCACATCAAGTAAGGCGGAGTTGTCACTAAGGTTTATAAGGGAATGGTCCACTCCCTAATAGTAACGAGGCCTTTTAAGGGAAAACCCCACACCACCTAGGCCCAGATGGAAGGCCCGACCCGATAGGTGGTGTTTAAGTTGGGGACAATATCGTTGCTATGTATAGTGGACCAAGGGGTGCGCGCAAGTGCACGTGCGCGACGCCGCAACAATTGGTATCAGAGCCGATGGTTCGGCTGGGACTTGGTCGGCGAGGTGAAGGTGCAGGCGGCACATTATTCAGGAGATAGGCGTAGGCGCATGTGCGCGGTCCGCCAGATGAATGATCCAGATCCTTGCCGAGATGGTGTCCGAGAATATCCTACAAGTCTGGACGAGGTGGAGTTAGTGCGGTGGTTGCGACTAGGTGGAGCCAACAACGCCGAAAATAGTCGAGCCTGGACAAGGTGGAGTTAAGTGTGGAGGTTGTGACTAGGTGGAGCCAAAAACGCCGGAAATAGTCAAGCCCGTACACCGAGTGCTACCCACAGGATCGTGGTTGCACGGTTGCACTTGAGACTCGAGGAGAAGGTGTACTTCGAGATGTTGCAGACCGGTGGATGGATTGTAGGATGTGTGAGGATTCGCGCCAAGGTGGAGATTGTTGGGATGAAGTTGGCTTGAATAGTCCCACATCAAGTAAGGCGGAGTTGTCACTAAGGTTTATAAGGGAATGGTCCACTCCCTAATAGTAACGAGGCCTTTTAAGGGAAAACCCCACACCACCTAGGCCCAAATGGAAGGCCCGACCCGATAGGTGGTGTTTAAGTTGGGGACAATATCGTTGCTATGTATAGTGGACCAAGGGGTGCGCGCAAGTGCACGTGCGCGACGCCGCAACAGAGGATGATCAAATTGTGATTGATTACGCAGTTTTGGTCCTTTGAGCACGTGATTTTTGATACAACAAAAACCCAATCATGGATGCTATAGTCTAGTACTCCTGTGGCTGTGAAATCATTATGTAGTTTTGGCCAAAACTACAAAATTTATGGAAGATCAGATCACTTAATTGTTGCTCAGACCCTTCACAGCTCTTCAAAGACAATAAAACTGTTTTATGTCCCAATAATTGGTATAAAAAAGCTGTCATCCATATTTCATCAATTCTCTCTACATTGGGTTTGTCTACACAGCGAGGAAAGGGTACGAGGGAGGGGGTTGCAGTCGTTCACCTCATTTGAGATGCGTGAAATGGTCTTGAGATACATACTTTTACACATCTCGAGGGGATGAACGGCATCACCCCTCCCTCACCGTTTCCTCGCTCCTTTCCTCGTCATTTAGAATTTGCCCTCTAAATTTCATCAATTCTGTATCGAAGATAAGATTTGATGAATTCAATGGCAACTCTTTGCTACAATTTTTAGTTGATTTTAAGATAAAAAGGAAAAAAGAAATTGGTTGTAATTTTGAAGTTATCATTATAATTAAATATTTTAAATTTTTATACAGTATATAGAGAATTACAAGATTCATAATGTCATACAAACAATATATTACATAAAAATTACTTATATAATTTTTTTTTAATATTAGTTTAAAGTTAAAACGAATTAAAATATAGAAAAATTGAGATTGGTTGAACAATAACAACAATTATGTCAGCAATATCATCATCGGTCAATATCATGTCATCAACTTACAAAAGCAAGAAAAGACACTGCCAAGTTGCTAGCGGGTTAATCACTCAGTCGTGCCTTCTCTCTTATTGGTAACAAAAAATCTAACTTGTCAGAGGAAAACAGCGACGGGAGGGGGGGGAGGGTCCCGAGGGGATGGACAGTTAGCAAAGCTCTATTGGTAAGGCTATCCATAATAAATATTGTGGATTTTGAATGAGATTTTGGTTGTGGTGGTGGTGTTGGATTGAAAGTTGAGTAATAAGGAGTGTGCAGGGGATGAATCCATGGTACGGTACTCGGGTGGGTCCTCTTCAATCCTTTGCACTTGCTTGTTGGCTTGGCATCCCTTATCGGTTTTGTGAGTGCACCTAAAGTAGTTCCTGTCGTTCACAATTATTGCTTCATTTGATACACCATTCAAGTTGTTGTCATCAAATAAACCAAGATTTGTCTCAAATTTTGATTCCCATTTTAAAGACAAACCAATTTGGTATAATTTGTAGCTGAGCTATTCTCAAAATTCTTGGAAAACCAATCTAAAATATTCAGGGTATGTTTGGTTAGCCACTAACCAATGGAAAATCGATTTTTCATAAGATTATTTTTGCCTCAAAATCGAATGTACAAAAACAGTTTCAATTTTTACCGACAAAAAATTGATTGTTCATAAAACTGTTTTTCCATTACTCATGAAAATCTAAATTCGAAGAAAAAGCCTTAAGAATTGAATATGCGAAAACAATTTCAATTTCCATTTACAGAGACTAAGTACCTTGGGAATGAATTTGGCATTGAGGATCTCCTTTTGCCCATATTTGTGCCACGAAAAGCCGACTTCTTTTGGAGCTTAGTGATTTCGGTCCACGTTTCTGCGACTTTTCTGCGATACAAAGATTAAGAATACTTGAGAACATGAACTGAATACCATAATTTTACACCGGAAAATATGAGGTTGAACTGAAATTGTTTTTTCAGGCATCAGTGAGGTTGAGGGTATAAAAGTCATGTAGACATTAGGAATATCCTGCAATTGGCCCAAAGACCATGGAGTGGGCCAATTGATGTTTGAAAACACTCAAAGATAAAAGACATTTAATTCTCTCAAATGACTAAATTACCCTTGATGGACTAATATCATTTAAAAAAAAAAAAAAAAAAATTTGAGTAAATGATCTCACCTTCTCTTGTACCCTCCCCTCCGATCCTTCGTAATCGGATTCTTCTTCTTCTTCTTCTCACCGTAGCCGGAATTCTTGAGTATCGAAAGAGTGTTACTAAAAGTTGGCAAAACTTTAGTGTCCAAGTTCTCGATTGTTGGCACCCCAAAATAGATGTGATTTGTACCATATGCTCCAGATATAGCCGCGTGGATTAGCAATTGCTTTAAAATAAAAATACTAACATTATTTTCCTAGAAAAAAACAAAGTTAACTTTTAGTAATGTGGTGTGATCAAGTTCAATGAAAGAACATGATTAATTTTTTTTAAAACAAAGTGGGATGATTGCCTTGTTTAATTTAGTTAATCTTGTGGGGATTGATGGAAATGATGATGAAGTGGAGATTACATGGCACAAATTCCACTCACAATGCATTTTTTTGGGTCCCTTTTACATGCTTTACCTCAACTTCAGGGAAGCTTCATGGTGACATTTTTGGCATAAGTCCAAGTGAGCTCATACTCCATTCGTAATCGATATCTAGTGTCAATTAGTGATTCGATCAAGCAATCGCCCTGTGATTACGTTGAGTGATTCACTATTGTATACGATACTATTAAATATGAAGATTACGCATTTTTTATTTTTTATTTTTTGGGTGACATCTAACCCCAACCTTCATAATCATCATCTGTTAGATTCCTTAACCTTTATATTAATTAAAAATAAGAAGCTTCAAATACAATTTTTTTTTAAAAGACAAACACCAATATTACAAGGGTTCAACTTAATCTCACGCTTCACTAGAATTGAGCAAATAACTTCTTTTTTAAATCTTTTCCGGAGACAAATGATTCACCCCTGTATTTTTTTATTGGCCTTTTTAGATCTATTGAATCCCCAAGGACAAAGACTAAAATCTTGAGTGTTAATTTATGGTTATTTCATCATCAAATATTGAGTAGAAAGTGCCCAAGAAACGTCATTCTTTGTCTAGGGTTTTTTTTAGAGGAAAGACAATATGACTTGATCAAAGCTATAGATCTTTTGTTTTATTTTTTGTTATTTATTTTTTCTTCTATCTTCCCACAGGATATTATTAAATAAAGGCACAAGGCTATACTTAGTGTCATAATTTTAGTACATGTTTTTTCAGTTGAGTATTTTAAACATTTTAAAATATACTTGACATTGAGTACATTTTATGCCTTGCTTTTTGGAACTTTGTGTGAAGTAAAGTTTTCAAACTTTATGTTATATTGTTGAATATCCAAACTTACGATGGATGAGCTTTCTTTGTGTTTTTAGATTTTGCATTGAGTAAATCTAGTAAGCCATATTTGCTAGTTTTATTTTATTTTATTATTTTTACATTTTTGGTTCATTTTATTTAAAACACAACCATAAATATTATTCAAACTATCTATTGCAATGAAGGGGGAGGGCGATCAAGGGCATTTTAGGTTTGAAAATTTATTGTGCAATTTTTCGAAAGTATCAGGATTGAGTTTTGATGATAATAATGATTATGTGCAATTTATTTGACACCTTCATGGTGTCTTGGCATTCCTTGATATAGGAATGTTTCTCTTTATTTTTTGTTTCTTTTTCTTTCATTAATAAACTTCTTCGTGTTTGACCAAATAGTGATAATAATGATTATGTGCAATTTAACATGACAGGAGTGGGGTGTTAGCGAGTAGGATTTAAGAACCCCTTAACTTTTATAATAATAAAAAATAAGAAGCTTAAAAAACAATCTCTCTTGAAGAATTATTCATTCTCGGTATTTTTTGTTCGCCTTCTTAAATCTACTGGATCTCGGAGGAAAAAAGCTAAAATCTTGTGTGTTAGCTTCTATTTCTTTTTATCAAATATTGAGTCGAAATTGCCAAAGAAACATCATTCTTTGTCTAGGGTTTTAGAGGAATTAAAGACAAATATGACTTGGTCGAAGCTAGATATTTTGTTTTATTTTTTTATTATTTATTTTTCTTCTATCTTCCCATTAGATATTCTTAAATAAAGGCACGAGGCTATACTTAGTGTTGCGTATTTTAAAATTTAAAATACACTTGACATTGAGTAGATTTTTATGTGCCTTTGTTTTGGAACTTTGTGTGAAGTAAAGTTTTCAAACTTTATGTTATATGGTTGAATATCCAAACTTATGATGGATGAGCTTTCCTTGTGTTTTTAGATTTTGCATTTGAATGGATGTGGTTTCTTTCTTAACCTTACAATTTGCCCTTTATTTGCTTGCAGAGTGGTTACGGGGTAGGGCTCCTTTTCATGTAGTGTGTGGAAAGAGAAAAATAAGATAATTTTTTAAGGGCTCAATAGATTGGAGTAATCTATTTTTATCGAGATTAGAAAAATGTTGTAGATAATGAGTTCGGCTTGTAATCTTGTCAGAAATTTGTTTTTTTGACAACTTCATGATGCTTTGGTATTCCTTGATCTAGAAATGATTCCTGTTGTATTTTATTTCCCTTCTTATCTTTTTTTTTTTTTTTTTTGATTCAAACACGAAGATGTTTATTAAAGAAATAAAGGGAGACAAATTACAAAGGAAATCATTCCTATATCAAGGAATGCCAAGACACCATGAAAGTGTCAAAAATCAAATTCCTGAACAGATTACAAGTCGAACCCATCTTCCACAACAATTCCCTAATATCAATAAAGATAGAGTGCTCTGATCTGTTGAGTCCTTCAAATACTCTCATATTTCTCTCTTTCCACACACACCACATGAGTACGTGAGGAATTCTACGCCATAACCACTCCGCCCGTCGGGAAGGATTAGCTTGGGACCATCAACTTAGCCAATCTAAAAAAAGCCTTGAAACATCAAACTCAAACCAAATTCTGACAAGAAACTGCTCCAAATGGATTTGGAGAATATGCAGTGAAGCATCAAATGGTCTAGCGTCTCATCCATCTCATTACAAAGCACACAAAGACTCCCTGTGTGGATTCCTCTGTTCCTTAACCTATCTTTAGTCAAGATTTTCTCATGCAATACTGACCAACTAAAGAAATTTACCCGAGGAAAAAGATTTTTCACCCATACCAGATTCTTGTGAGAGGCAATGAAGGGGTTGGAGTGAGTCTCATAAAGAGAGACAGCCAACATATCAGAAAACTCTTTCACCGAGAAGCCCACACCTTTACCCTTCCACACCAAACAATCAGATCCCTCTGAGGGCATCTGTCTATCCAACAGATGCATTAAATTGGCGACCTCCTCTAACTCCCCGGTATTAAGGGGTCTTCGAAAGGAAAGATCCCAAGAGTTGCCATTAAACCAAAAATTGCTCACACTCTCATATTGTTTGTTGTCAATGATGAACAACATTGGAAGCAGATCCTTCAGTGATTGGTTGCTACACCAAACATCATGCCAGAAAGAGATGAGATCGTCATTCCCACATCGAAGAGAGGTGTGAGGGTAGAAACCACTTGCGCACCGGGAGATGGACTTTCACAAAGAGCATCCATAGGAAGTGTACTTAGTTCTCTTTTCCCAAACCCATCTATTGCGCCCATATTTATCCATAATGAGAGATCTCCATAAATTGTCATTTTCTTCTGCAAATCGCCAAAGCCACTTCGAAAGTAATGCAGTATTGAATGTGAGCACATGTCGAATGCCTAAACCACCTCGAGATTTGGGACAACAAATTTTCTCTCAGCCCACTAAATGCATCTTTCTAGAGTTTTGAGTGGAACCCCAAAGGAAATCGCGCATTATCTGTTCCATTTTGGCCGCTATTGACTAGGAAACCTTGATAAGAGACAGAATGAACACATGGATAGAAGCCAATGTGGATTTGACAATGGCTAATCTGCCTGCTTTAGAGAGAAATTTGCGTTTCCAAGACGCGAGTTTCGATTCCATCCTTTCGATCTTCTCATCCCACACAGCTTTACTTTTGAAACTAGCACCCAAAGGCATGCCCAAGTACTTTAACTTGGAGCTGACCTGCTGAGCAGCCAAATAAACCCGCCAACTGATGCAGATGAGAGACTTCTCCAATAGGCAACACCATTGATTTGTGGAAGTTTATTTTCAGACCTGAAATAACTTCGAACCAAAGCATAATTCTTTTAAGAGTAAGAACCTGAGTAGCGGAGGCATCACAAAAGAGGATAGTATCATTCGCATACTGAAGAATAGAAACATGAGGACTACCCTCTAAGACAGAAAATCCTCTCACTAGGCCAGCATCAACCGCTTTAAGAATCATTTGGGTTAGTCCTTCTGCTGCTATAGTAAATAGAAGAGGAGACAGAGGATCGCCTTGACGCAAACCTTTCGAGCTATTGAAAAACCCGTGCAGCTGACCATTAATCTTCAGAGAGAAATTAGCTGTAGATCTGCAAGTGTGAAGCTAATGAATCCATTTGGAGTCAAAACCCATGCGAGCCATTACCAAATCCAAGTATCTCCAAGAGACATTGTCAAAGGCCTTAGATAAATCTAATTTGATAACGAGCCCTAGAACACCTTTTTTTTTTCATAGAATCAATAAGTTCATTGGCAATCAAAGGGCTATCAACCACCTATTTTCCATTGACTGCTGCACTTTGAAAGGGATAGATGACTGAATGGAGAGCTATTTTCAATCTGTTAGCCAACACCTTGGCAATGATCTTATAGACCTCATTCAAAATACTGATAGGTCTGAAGTCTTTGACTGTCCGTATTCCCGCACATTTAGGAATAAGCCAGATAATAGTGGTGTTCAACCGCCAATCTAGAAAATTTCTCGAGGTAAAATCTTTAATAACTTTCAGAAAATCAAATTTGATTACCTCCCACATTTTCAAATAGAACACCATTGAGAAACCATCAAGCCCAGGAGAAACTTCGGATTTTAGTTCTTCCATTACCGCTCTAATTTCCATCTCTGAAAAATTATCCACCAAGGAGGTAGCCATAGGCTGCGGGATAGACTTAAAGGTAATCCCTGAGAAGAACGGTGGCCACTCTTCCTTTTCGCAGAACAACTCCTTGGAATGAGAGGTCAAAAGTTATTTGATGCTGACTTCATCCACTACCAACTCCTGACCCATGCTAAGAGCTTCAATAGAGTTAAACAGTCTGCGTCTGTTAGCCAAGTTATGAAAGAATTTGGACCCCTGATCCATATGACAAATCCAGTTGACATCCGCCAAAACTCCTCATCTCTTTTGATTAATATTGTTGCCCACTCCTGATGCAGCTGTATTTTACAAGACATTTCCTCAGCAGTCAGGTCTCAGATCTCTTCCTTAGCATCAATTTTGGGAATTAAAGCAGAAATATTTTGAATACATAAATTTTTCTTACCTCAAACTTTAGTCCTCCAACTTTTAAGGTTGCATCTGATAGCCTTAAGCTTCCACCATAAATAGTAGCCAGAGTGGCCATAAATTACTAAGTTGTTCCACCAAGCTATCATCTCCTCTGTCAGGGTAGGGTGATCAAACTAAGCATTATCAAAGGAAAAAAGGCGAGTACAGCCACCAGTAGACGAGTTCGCAAGCAAAATCGCGTGATGGTCAAAACCTGTTGCACCTTTGAGCCATTCAACTTTATCACCAAATTTGTCAATCCAATCCACTGAAGCCAAGAATCGATCAAGTCGGCCAAGGATAGGACGATCTCTTCGATTTGACCATGTGAATTTCCCCCCTTTTAGACTGAAATCAGCGAGTTCCACCTCATTAATGAGCTGATTGAATTTCTGCATGCTAATGGATCTCCTTCTGCATCCTTTTTTTTCATTCATATGACGGACAACATTGAAGTCTCCTGCTAACACCCATGACGATTGCACCCAACCATCAATATCATATAGTTCTTTTCCAGAAGTGTTCTCTTAGCGAAGGATCACACGGACCGTAAATGTTAGTCCCTGGCCAAAGGGAGTTGTCCGAGATCATTTGAAATTGAATAGAAAGCGAAAAAACTCCTTTCAACACTTCCCTCATCTGCAAAAGATCAGCATCCCAAATAGCTAAAAGACCTCCCGAGTTGCCAATGGATTCCACCATAGCCCAATCAAAGGAGCTATCACCCCACAATTTTCTGATAAATTCTCTAGAGCATCTCTCCAATTTCGATTCCTGAATGAAAACAAAATCTGGGCAATTATCTGAAATTAATCTACGGCAACCCCTTTGCCTCTCATTATTCCCGAGCCCCCTACAGCTCCACGAAAGAATTTTGAGGTTCATGACGGACTTGCGACCCCGAGGTTACTGCACTTGTCCATTGCTTTGTCAGATACTGAACCATGTGCCGCAACTTGAACTATATCTAAGGCCATTTTTTCATCCTGACTAAGGTCCACTCCCACTGCCAAGCCAATTTTTTTGAAAGCCGAACGATCTGATGCCTCTTCCTGAGTCGGATGACAGTCAGAGACAGGGGGCTCCACGCTGTCATTGACCCTAGAAACACACCTTGGAGACATGCCAGAAGTGTGTCCGCTAGGAAGAACTAAACCAATATTATTCGTCCATGGGACCTCGAAGCCTTGGGGGCACCTACATGGTCTGGTGTAGACGAGCAACTCTCCAAATGAGAGACACATGATTGAGTGGACAAACCATGGAATCCAACACGTTGCTCTGCTGGTGGCTCGAAACCCGGCGAGTAAGTGAGAGATACAGAACATTCCCGAGTCTGGATGGAAGACTTTCCCTTTGTCAGGCCAGCAGGGGCGCTACATCCTTTAGGTTCTACCCGCCCAGCTTTGTTGGTTGAGCCTGATTTAGTAGGTCTCTGTTTGAGCATTAGTCGGGATCTAGTTGGAAAAACTGAGAAATTAGCCCATTCAGCGGCTCTGTCACGCTGGGTTTTTCTAGCCAGCTTGCGATCCTTTTTTTTTTTTTTTTTTTTTTTTAATTAAACCTCCAGTGGGGAGGGGCACCTCTGGAACGCCAGACCTTTATTACTTGTCAAAAAAATTGATTTACAATCAATACGGGGGTACATGACGACTTTACCCGTGAAATAACCAAAACAAAATTTTAGCCGCAGCCGTAAACCAAAATACATAAAAGCAAATCCAAACTATCACCAACGTTGAAAGGAGGACCATAAAACATAGATAGTCCCAGCATGAACATACAGCGAGCCAACTTGCGATCCTTGCTGGCCTTCATAGACATCTTGCCCAATAAGGAGTTCAAGTTGAAGACGTCTTCTTCCACCGCTTCTAAGACCTTCCAATAATTGCGAGATGCTTGTTGCTCAATAGACTTGGCCAAATTATGCTTCGAATAAGATTTGGGTCCCTAGCAAGGCGAAATCCTAACAATACCTTTGCCTTTCCCTTCTTATCTTCAATAAAAAAATCTTCACGTTTGGCCCACAAAAAAGTATTGTTACAAAAAAAAAAAAAAACTCAACATCTGATCAAAGTGCGATATCACAAAAATTTGGCATGGAGCCATCTTGATTGTCTACGTAGCATGCCAGATACCTCAAACGTACGTATGGTTGAGAATCTTGAGTTACATCCAATCTACAATTTTATTTTAATTTTTCTTGGTTAATAATTTTGTGCTTATGGATGGAAAATATGAACATTATTGGCATGAATTCCACACAAATAATTGTATTTTGTACTTTTATAGCTTACCTCGCCATCAGGCAAGTGATTTTTGGATATATAATTTGTTTTTTTCTTTGAAAGATAGTGTTATAGGATTTCCTTTTGAAATTTTTATAGCTTTTTTTTTCTAGATTTATGCAGGATAACCAAATGTCAAGACATATGTTGATGAAAATGACATTGATTGAGAAATTACATCATACAATTCTTGAAAAACCACCAAAGGTCATAATATGCAATCTTTATAGGTTTTGAGACGACTATCATCTCACATTTAATTTTTATTTTTATTTTTATTTTTTTTCCAACAATAAATGGGTGGCAAAATTATAATGTATGGAACACTCACTATTTTACTTCATAATTTAATGTACATTAGGTTCACTGCACTTTACGATTCAATCAAAGATTGTGGATGTGGCTAAGACTGAGTAGAAAAACAAATAGAAGTGACATTTTTAGTTGAACATACATAGAAGAAGAACATACACTTTGGTTGTGAAGTGATATGGCATCCCGAATTTGATTCAAACTTCACATTGGAGTGAAGGGAGAGGGTGTTCAAGGGCATTTTAGGTTTAAAAATTTATTGTACAATTTTCGTAAAGTATCAGGAACGAGCTTTGATAATGATACCAACCGTGCAATTTGACATGCCAGGAGTGGGGATGTTAGCCTGATATAGACATCACGTGGATATCACGTAGTGGGGGTAGTTGGGAGATTATGAAAGAATGGTTTGAAGGAATTGCTACATCTGGCGACTCTCAAGTGTTTAGCTAATTTTCTTCATACTTAAGGAACCAAGCCTTATCTGAGAACTTTTGTAATAACACAGAAAGTTCTATCAAACAAATAATTTGGTTCACTGAATGTACCTTTTTCTTCCTTGCTTTGACATTTCATGTCACATTTTTTCTAACTTCTGTGCGTGTTTTAGAGGTCTTCAATGAAATTTGAAATTGGGTTCATACATGTACATTGAATAAGTGATAGATTTGGAGATTTTCTTATTCACAACTATCGCAATGCTATAAGAAGTTAGAAATATATCTAATTTTATTTATTTATTTCAATAATTGGAGTTGTGAATTCATTGTTTGGTTGCTCGAAAGAATAACTACCAAGCCGATGCATAGAAGATGGATAGGAGGCTAGGAGTCGTTTATCTTATTTCTTGTAATTAATTTTTGTAGTTTTAGAGTTGAAAAATAGTGGTTGGATATACTGAGTAATTTTTATAAATTAAATATGTAAACTAAAGTTAGTGCAACCGAGCCAAACGGTCGGGTACACGTAGCAACTCTCTTCATTAATTATTGCATACCGATGAAAAACTATTAAGAAATAAAACTTGGCAATTTAGAGGGTTAGCAACAATAAACCGCATAAATTCCTAAGAAAAAAAATTTGGAGTTCAGGGTCTCGCATTGGAGACATTAGGGTTCAAAATCGAATTGACGATTCAGTTTTTCACCAAAATCAAGAATCGAATAAACTTTTACCGGTTTCAAAATTTTTAAACCAAAACCAAACATTAAGAAAACCAAATCGAACATTAAGAAAACCAAACTGAACACTAAGAAAACCGAACCAATCTTAATTTATATAAGTTGCAAATCGAATCGATCGACTAAAATGTTATTAAAATCAAACCGACCAACTAAATTAATATTATTTTGTATAAAATATATGTTTTTTTTTAATTTATTTATTTTTTTTATTAAACCTCCAGTATGGAGGGGCACCTCTGAAATGCCAGACCTTTATTACTTGTCAAGAAAATTGATTTACAATCAATACGGGGGTACATGATTACCCGTGATATAACCAAAACAAAAAATTGGGCCGCATCCGAAAACCAAAATACATAAAGCCAACATATCACCAATGCTGGCAATGAAGAATTCTGACTCTATGAGCCACAACCATATTTTATAACCTCCTCCTCGTGGCCTTATTACCAACCCCACGAGCATTCCAAAAATTAAGATTTTCCATCATCTTAAGCTCGGGAGGTAGATTTACCCCTCTTAGTCTTACGACGCTTGCCCGAAAGGGCCGCCGGTTTGACTTTGTGCTGTAGATCCTTATCGGAGTGCACCCCCAAATTTATATCATTAATAGCATGTGATTCCGGCCCCAACTCCGATTCCGACGCAGCCTCGTCACTATCATCTGTGGCGCTATCAAGTGTATTATTGGTCATAGATTGTTTCTTTAATCGCAAAGCACGGTTCTCCTCAAACAGCTGGACGACGACATCAAACAAGCTCCCGTCCTTGTCGTTCCTTGTTGCCGCGTGCACTGAAAAATTATCAGTTACCGCGGATTGAGCGCGCTTGGCCAAAACCTCTGCCAAACGTTCCATCACTGTCGGCTTCACCGAGGCAGCCTCTACTTCCTGTAACATTCCACTCGATTTTGTTTGCGGCACTAAAGAGTCACCAACGGCGAGCAAGTCGCGTGCTGTCTGAGGTATCGCGTCCCCTGGGTTGGGGCCGTGAAGAGGCTGGGGCCGTGGACTGGGAGGCCGTGCTCGGACGTGGGCTGTCTGACTGATGTCCTGCTCGAGTCAAGGACGGGCTGGGTCCGTGATCAGGCTGGACCCGTGGAGTGCCCAGAGCCGTCGTCTGGCTGAGACCGTGCTCTGACTCATGGCTGGGACTGGTGGTGAGCGCATTCTGTTTGGGGCCGTGAGCTGGCTGGGGCGAAGCCACTCCTAATTCCCCTGCCAATGAAGCGCGTGTCTCTGATCCAGGAAGCCCCAATTGAGCGTCCCCAATGTCATTGTGCGACCTTGCCACAAAGTGATGTTCCGGGCGGATAATTTCATTTGGCATGTCGTCGGAAAGACCACTCTTGGCCCCTGAGATTGTGTCATCTGTTGGATGTGTCGGCTGTTCTTGAATTCCAATAACATTTGCAATCTCCGAAGTTGTATAACCCGCCTCTAGGAGGCATTTTTCCGTAGTTTCTGGAACCTGCTCAGCACTAACATGAACCATGTTCTCACTCTCCTCTGCACCAATGTTTGCAGTGAGCAACTCAAATTTGTTTGACAAAAACACCTTACCCGGATCCATGGCCACCGGCCTCTTCTCCCCAACTTCCTCATTAATCTCCTCCCCCTGACTATGCTTTGCGCCACTCGGACCTGCTGCAGGAATGAGAGGCTTATCTTTTTTGCTAACGGGGACATATTGTTGCACAGTGTTGGGTTCAACCTTTGGCTTGGTCACCTCCTCATTACCAAGATCCGAGGCTTTCCCTCCGCCCTTAAGACCCGGTTTTTTTCTACAAGACTCCTCTTGGTGCCCAATCAGAGAACAAAAGTCACAATATTTGAAACCGGGATATTCGATCTTCTGCCAGAAACCTCTATTATTGGCCCTGTCAATCCACACTCTAGATGGTAATTTCTCCGCCAAAGTCATCTCTACGCAAACACGGGCAAATCCCGGGCGTGACAGGCATCGAGTATGATCATCCATCCGCAAAAAATCACCAAATGAATTCACAATTGCTTTTAAAATCGGAGGGTGAAATAAATGCAAAGGTAAGTTAGGTAACTCTACCCATAAAGGCACTGAGATTGGATCTTCTTTCAAACTGAAGCCATCATGCCAACGGAAAGCCTTAAAGCGAACACCCCGAATCAGAAAAGAATCACTCGACAGAACTTTCTTTGCTTCCACCTCAGATTGAAGTCGGACCAATACGTGCCGTTGGTTGAGTAAACCAAGCGAAAAATCGCCCAAAATTCCCCAAGTTCTGTGGATCGAGTCTCGAATGTCTGCCAGGGTAGGTCGGTAGCTGGAGAATTTTAGAACAATCACATGTTTTTCCATGAAATCTTCTCCCCGTACTTCATCCGTTGCCGTGATGCCGATGGCAGGTGCACCCTCCTTACGAAAACGAATTCCTTCGACCGGGATCTCCGCAGTATCGGCAACCAAAATTTTTCCCAAAATCTGGGCGAAAGAGGGCTTAGGAGCAGCCACTCCTTCCCCATGTCTAGGACCCGAGGGGTGGGGGATGTCGGCTGTGGACCCTGACATCACATCAAGAAGAAACGTGGGCGGCTGTATCGTAACGGCAATCAGTCCGTCGGCTGTGGTGTAGCAGGTTGTTACGAAACAGGACGACTTCTTCTCGCGTACAAAAAGGAGCCGCCACCACTGAAACTAAACTCTCTGCTATAGCATCGAGACATGACGTAGTGGCCGTATTGCAGAGCGCTTCTAGGCGGAGAAACCTAGGCGAGCCGCCACGATTTTCAATGGCGCAGATTAACTCCAACCAACAAGGGACGGCTGAGATCGAAAGATCAAATCTGAAAATAAATTCCCAAAGTGCCCCTCAAAATCGCCTCTCTCTGACTCTCTGTTACGACTTTACTTATTCGTCTCTCTAAAATATATGTTTATTATATATATTCGGTCGACTTGGTTTTGTCGGTTAAAATCAAAAACCGAACCGACCATATCAATTTCAAATTTTCTAAAACTGAAACTAAACCAATTTGATCGGTTCAGTTAACTTCGTTGATTTTTTTCAACCCTAAGAAACATTCTAACTAATAAATTATAAGATATCGATTCGATTTTGATTAGTTCAATCGATTTTAGTCGGTTTTTTTTCCTACCCTAGGAGACCTTCTAAACTAATAGATCATGAGGTATGATGATGATGGTCAAAATTGTGATTGATTTCGCAGTTTTGGTCCTTTGAGCACGTGAATTTCAATGCAACAAAAACCCAATAATGTATGGATGCTATGGTTTAGTACTCCTGTGGTTGTGACAATATATGGATGTTATGGTCTAGTACTCCTGTGGTTGTGACAATATATGGATGTTATGGTCTAGTACTCCTGTGGTTGTGAACTCATTGTTGGTTGTTCCACTACAAAATTCAAGGAAGATCAGATCGATCACTAATTGTTGTTCCAGACCCTTCATAGCTGTCCAAATACAGAAATTCACTTTATGTCCCATTCATTGGTACAATTCTCTCTAATGTCATCAATTCTGTATCAAATATAAGATTTGATGAATTCTGTCCTCGTATTGATTGTAAATCAATTTTCTTGACAAGTAATAAAGGTCTGGCATTTCAGAAAAAAAAAAAATAATAATAATAATAATTCAATGGCAACTCTTTGGTACAGTTTCATCAATTCTATCCATATTTCATCAAGCCATCCATATGAATTCCATCCATAGTTCATCAATTCTCTCTAATTTCCAGTTTGCATGACCCTAAGACACCAATCTGATGGGTTTGGCGCAGTAATATCAGACTTTTACTCTCATTTCAATCATGTTGGTATCGTAAATTTATTGACAGATCTCTTAATTCTCATACTCACACTTTAGCGAGCAATGCAAGACTGAAGTAATGTAATAGTTCTAGTTTTTAAGTAATTATTATGCTATTTAAAAAAAAATTATGTCAAAAATGTAAAAAAATCGGTAAGTTGATTTTAAGGATCAAGGATTATGTTTTTGTAATTTTGGTAAATTGATTTTAAGAAAAAAAAATGTAAAAATTTCAATTGTCATTTTAAAGTTATCAATATAAATTAAACATTTAAAACTCTTATGTAATACATAAATAGTATCACAAGACTCATAATGTCATACAAACAATATATTACATAAAAAATCATTTATACAACAAAATTTTAATACTAAACTAAAGTTAAAACAAGTTAAAATGTAGAAAATTTGAAATCAGTCTATCGGTAAAAAAAAATAAAAGCAATTATGCTAGCAATATCATTACCTGTCAATATCATGTCATCAACATACAAAAGTAGGAAAAGACAGGCTGCCAGCGAGTTAGTCATTCATTCATGCCTTCTCTCTTGTCAATAAGGGTATACATGATAAATATTTTGGATTTTGAATGAAATTTCGATAACTTAAAAAAAAAAAAAATCGTGAAATTTCGACATTTTTCTGAGAAATCACATTCCTTGATTGGGATATGAATCATTAATTTCAATTGAGTTTGCACATATCATACCATCAAGGAATATGAATCATTAATTTCAATTGAGTTTGCACATATCATACCCACCAACCAAACAAGTGCTAAATATACCAAGAACATGTATAAATTGATCTAACCATCTAGGATTAAAAAAAAAAACTGTGAGATATCCAATGAAGAAAATTAATTACATTGCCTAAAGACTATTATTACATTCATTACAACAAAAACTTCGAAAATGTCTCAGTAAGATAGAAACTCACCATCAAAATTAAACATAGACATTATGTAATCATCGATATTATCCAAACTACGCGAACTGGATGTGCATGAAATCACGTCCCCAAGGTCAGAACCTGATGCAAAAATCGACGCAGGCCTAGACGCCTCAAATGTGCTAAGATCAGTCAATACGAAATAATCAGATGTCGATGCATGGTCATGGGGCAAATCATTTGGTAGTACTTCATCTTCTTGTTCTTGTTTGATGGTTGAGAGGATTGTATTATTGCCATATGGATTGGTAGTGGTAGTGGTAGTGGTGGTGGTGGTGTTGGATTGAAAGTTGAGTAAGAATGAGTGTGTAGGGGATGAATCTGTGATCAGGTGGGGTGCCTTTAGTGTATTGCCGCATGTGTGGTGGCCTATATAGATGGTACGGTACTTGGGTGGGTCCTCTGCAATCCTTTGCACCTGTTTATTTGCTTGGCATCCCTTATCGGTTTTGTGAGTGCACCTATAGTAGTTCCTGACATTCACAATTATTGATTCATTAGATTACACCATTCAAGTTGTTCTCATTATATAAAGCAACTTTTTGTCTTTAATTTTGATTCTCATTTAAAGACAAACCAATTTGATATAATTTGTAGCTGAGCTACTCTCAAAATTCTTGGAAAATCAATTTAAAACATTCAGGGTAGGTTAGCTATGAAAATTGAAGTCCAAAGCGAGGCCTCAAAATCGAATGTATGAAACAGTTTCAATTTTTACCGACACAAAATTGATTCTTCGTAAGACTGTTTCTCACTGCTCATGAGAATCTAAGTCCTAAGAGGCGGCCTTAAGAATCGAATGAGCGAAAACGGTTTCAATTTCTATGTATATAGAGAATAATAAGTACCTTGGGAATTTGGTATTGAGGATCTCCTTTTGCCCATATTTGCGCCATGAAAAGCCGTCTTCTTTTGGAGCTTCAGTGATTTCGGTCCATGTTTCCGCGACTTTCCTGCGATACAAAGATTAAGAATACTTGAGAACATGAACTGAATACCATAATTCTATACCGGAAAATATGAAGTTGAACTGAAATGGTTTTTTCAGGCATCAGTGAGATCGAGGGCATAAAAGTCATTTAGACATTAGGAATATACTGCAATTGGCTGAAAGATTGATGTTTGAAAACACTCAAAGATAAAAGACCTTTAATTCTCTCAAATGACTAAATTACCCTTGATGGACTAGTATCATTTCAAAAAAACAAATTGAGTAAATGATCTCACCTTCTCTTGTACCCTCCCCTCCGATCCTTCGTAACCGGATTCTTCTTCTTCTTCTCACCGGAATTCCCACTTTTCCGATCATCCGAACAAGGCGATTCAACTTGATTGTTGTTACTCATCGGACTCTGACAAACATCACTGTCGCCGGAATTCTTGAGTATCGAAAGACTGTTACTAAAAGTTTGCAAAACTTTAGCAACACACTCCTTAGCCTTAGAACTACAAAACATATTTCCATCACCACAAGACTTGTTCTCAACAAGAAATCGAAGCTTCTCCGCAAACTCTTGACCTCCGATCAGCTCATCTATTACCTTTTGTTTATCGATTATCCATTGAGACTCCATTAAGTTATGTGCTTCTTTCACTCTTTGCTAACTTTTTTTTTGTTTTTTTGTTATGTTATTTCCTAAAGAAGTGATGATAAGGTTTAGTTATATATATAGAGTTTGATGTAACAGTAAATGGAAAAGGGGGATGTAATTGAAAGGAAATGTAGTGGAAGGAACCTTTGTAGAAATGTAGTGGTGGAAATTGGTAACGAGGTGAGGTAGGGTGGGTGACGTCATAAAATGATGTGATCCGTACGGGCGGCTTTCCAGGTGGGTTCGTCTTCTTCTGGTTTTACTATTTTTTCTTTTAACAGGAAAAAGTGTCACTTGTTCACACCACTTTACATGTTCACACTTGGGACACTTTACTTGTTCACACTTGGGAATAGAGGAAAAAATTGGATTGAAGTGTGGTCAAGTAGTGATGAAAATGAGAGCAAGTAGAGAGCTTTCATGGGGATTGTATTTTGTAGTGTATTGAAGTACAAAATTAACATGTTTGAAGATGATACGGTGTTAGTGGAGATACCAGCTCAGCGATAAATTTGTGACGGATGAAATCACAAGTTCAGAGTAAAAGAAAAAAAATGATGATATGACTCATATATAATGAAAGTATTTTTATTGATTTCACGAAAACTGATTTTTAGATCGCTATAGAACCCAAAAATAGGAAGGTAAAAAAAAAAAAATCAAAAATCAAAAGATTATTATTTAGTGGCTGACTTGCTAGATAGCTAGCAAGATTGCATTTTTTTTTTTTTTTTTGGTTGGTGTTCATCCAAAAATTTGAAAGTGCGATACTCGAACTACCACTTGCTACATAGCGTTGCAAAACAGCAAATCAAGTGCACCACCTGCTTTTGATTTTTTTCAAGGAAGTTCAATGTGAATAAAATAAGATGCCCTCAACTAAAGCCTATTTTGGTTACATATAAATCCTACTTTTTAAGGCTGATTTCATGAAAAAGTAGGCCATCACTTTATCTTCAATGTATGATCTATAGTGGGATGTAAAAAGTCACTTATAAAACCAACTATTAATACGATCTTCAATTCTATATAATTTAATAAACTTAAAAGAGAACCATGCAATTCATGTGAGAGCGTGGGACGGTAAGCCTTTTTTTTTTTTGGATCCCAGCCCCTTCTATTTTTTAAGAAAAAACTTCAGCCTTTCAATTTTTATTGATAAAGTTAATAGTAAAATCTCTTTTTTCAAAGTCAAAATTTTTTCTCAAGTGGGTCGGAATATGATGATTAAATTGGTTTTTAACTTGATCCTCAATTATACTATGTAAATTTTTCTGTCGACTTGCACCGTTTCAACAACTTCAAATCATTTGGCTAGGGATTTCTGGTGGAATGTGATGACAGATAGTAATACCAAACATCTTTGTATTTGGGATCGAGTTTGTCTGTCCCGAATTCTCGGGGACCTCAATATTCCTTTTTGTAGGAACAAAAATCTTGCCTTATTGGCAAAGAACATTTGAAATGCTCTTTCCTTTCTGCAACACCAACGAACCTGTTAATTCAAGTCGCTATATTTCTGCGACAAGAGTATTTTTCAGTTAGGAAAATCTCCCTCCCCGGCTTCCTTCGCATGGAGGGGGAACCTAACGGCCCTGCTAAGAATGAAACACTTTTTCCTTTGGCAAATCATGTCTGGAAATCAGATCAATCTATGACTGGATTGCTGGGTCAAACTAGATATTGTTCTTGCAGATTGTGTCCCTGATTCTAACGACCCCAGTCTTCCTCATTCTATCCAGAACCTTTGAATATCTCTTCCTGGAGGTTCTACCCAATGGAATTCAGAACTGTTACTGTAACGACCCGCTCCCACACGACACAATATTGTCCGCTCTGGGCTACCAACCGGCCCGCACGGCTTTAAAACGCGTTATGTCATGTAGAGCGACCTCGCACACTTAAAGCACATCCCCCTCCCGCACCCAGGCGATATGGGACTATGATCCCCCTTGTAGCTCGTCCAACCCTTCTTGGCCTATTGGGCCTGTTGGGCCCTCTACCCTCACCCTCACCTCAGGTCCGCCCACTCAAGGTCTCACAGTTACACTCTTTTCTTTCGGGTCCAGTGGTTAGGGATATTCAAGACATTGTAGTTAGGACCACTAACATTCCTGATAAACTTTTTTGGACTTTTGACAAAAGAAGAGTGTTTTCGGTCAAAAGTGTAACTCGAGCTTTCACCATGGGTCAGTTGGAAAACTCCTCTTCCATTCCCTCCTCCCATTTTTTGCCCTAAGCTTTTGAGATCCATCCGGAGGATCAAGGCCCTTCCCAATGCATTGTTTCTCATTTGGAAGATTAGTCAGAATTTGCTGCCCACGAGAGTCAATCTTGTTAGGATTCATATCCCCATTGAGGATAGCTGCGCCTTTTGTCATACTCAGAAGGAATATGTGCTCCATTTTTTTTTCTTTTGCCCTGTCATTTCTCGTTTTTGGCTTTTTTCCCCTATTCTTATTAATTGGGCGGGCCCAAATATATACCTTCAGTCTGTTCTAAGAGTTTATGAATTCATGTGGAGTTCTGCTAAAGCCCATGTTATGAAATTTGATGAGATGTTGTCCCAGTTTACTGCCGTTTTTGTGACTATCTGGTATTTGCGTAACCAAGTTATTTTCAATAATACCAAAGTCTCCTCAAAGACATTTGTATCTCATTGCAATAATCTTTGAGGGTCTTGGTCAAAGCAATGGTTCCTTACCAGATCAGAATCAACTATATCTCATTTTCCATCGATCCCCCACATTCCAGACACCACTATCAATGACAAACAACTTGTTTCTCGCTCCTATTTAGCACTGAACCCATACTCAGATGTCATTTTTTCTGGTTATGGGTCTTCAAAGTCACATCTTATCCAAGAGCAGATCCACTCAGCTCGCACCCACAGGCTTAATCTCAAAGCAAACCGCGCTCATCTTATTTCACTCTACCTTGATAGAGATTCAATTATTGTAACATTTGATGCTTGTTTTTTGAGTCTACCAAGTAGGAGGCGTGGGAGTTTCAACAACAGACTTGGCGGAGAATGTTCGGGCTACTATTGCTTGTCAGATATGAGATGATGCAGTCGATTTTCGCTCCCTGTTTTGACCCAGTCTTGCTGACCTGTTTGACCTGCACAAGTAGCACACATGAGTCACAGACCATCGTGGGGTGACAGATGACATTCCGATGCTAAAGTCAGATAGGGATTTTTGGAAGGTGTAAAGCTATAACGGGGAATTTTGTAGTGTACCTTAGCTTACCAACCTTCTGTCTTATTTATAGTGTAAGGAGGCTTGATTGAACTAGGCCATCGTAGGCGTAGATTAGGGAAGAGATCTTTGTGGAGATCACTCTCTAATTAGGAGTCGTGCTGTAGAAGGGAAGTTCCATGTTAGTTATGTGCTCCTAGATACGCGGGAAAAAGTTCTCAATCCAAGAGCAATCCGTAGAAGGGAGTTTCCCTGTGTGGAAGATACTCTGGTATTTACTTCCTAGTCGAAAGCAAAGAATAGCTGTAGTTGCCTGTCCGAATTAGATCCTCGAGATACTTGCCTGAAGAGGGCTTACGGGTATTGAGGATAGCTGTAAGACGTGTGGGCCTAGCTTGCTGTGAGAGTCCGGGCTCGCCTGGCGGGCTGAAGTTGAGCGGGCTTAGGACAGCTCAGACTGGATCTGTATTGGGTTGATGCTTGAGCCCGTAGTTCCTTGAGATCACCACGACACGTGTACGGCTCAGGGGCATGACCATTTTTATGTATCATCAACTACTTCCCCGAGTTAGTGGGCTGTCACATTGGTTTGCTAAGTCGTATTTGGATGGGATACGACACTCATGATGATTGAATCTGAATCGTTGCTTGAGCCGCGTGCCGCATTAATTGATTGTGCGCTGGTTCAGCGGAAAAGAGGTGGGAATCCATCACCTATTTAAGTCATCTGTAGTACAGAGTTTGAATCTTTTACTTTTCTTGCTTTTGAAGATATCGTTCCGATTAAAAAAGTTTGTTTGCCTTCCCCATGGCTCAGGAAGATCTTCTTGATGATGCAGTCTTGGCCGAGGGCCTAAAGTTCTTTGAAGATAGGTTTCAGTTTGAACCTGGTCTTGCTGAAATCCGTACTAAGTTTGGAGTCCCGGAGGATTTACCGTTGTATATTCTGACAGGTGACCAGACGCCAATGTCGCCTCTAGAGAGTTTTATTTGTTTACACCGGGGGATGCTTCGGACGGGAGTGCATTTCCCCGTGCTGGACGTGATCTGGGAGTTTTTGAATTTGTCAGGGATTCCTCCTGCTCAATTGAGACTCAATGGATACAGGGTCGTCCTCATGATTCTGCTATATGCTAAGGAGGTTAGCGTTAGCATGACACCGAGGGTGATCTAGCTGCTTACCGCTCCCTGACTATAGAGCAATGATGCCTGTAAGTTGAAGACGCCTAAGTATTTTGGTAAACTGCCCGTCGACTTCAAGTTCTTGCAGAAGTACTGTTTCTTGGCTCCTGCCGATTCGAAGTATTTTCGATGCGAAAGTCGTCCGCTGGAACGATAGTTCAGGCCGCTTCGTAAGTTCGACTCTTTTTGTGTGACCTTGATGTGTTTGATGGCAAACTAACTAACCATTGCTCATGTTCTTTTGTAGGGAGGTTTTCCACCACTCCTCTTACTTTAAAGGAGCGAACCACTATGGAGAATTTTCGTACCTTGCCGCCGAGGGAGGTGACCGATGTAGTCAGAGTCTCCAACTTCATTCGCAGTGGGATGTGGGACAATTGGCATGTCACTCCCACTGTGTATCGAGAGGCGCACATCAAGTCGGAAGGTGGGGCTCCATCCAGAAAGAGGAAAGCTACTGGGGCCCATGCTCTTGTTCTGTCTGATGTGGAAGAGTCGTGCGAGACGCTCGCCTATTTTGTGAAGAAGAAATCCTGTGTCAAAACAAGTTCGTCTTCTGCGCGACTCGCTCCAATGAGAGAGGAGCGTGAGCCTACTAGGCCGGTTGAGGCAGAGACTAATGTTCCAGGTTGGGAGGAAGATTATCTGCGGTTGGCGGGAGTCACAGATGGGTTGAACCTTAGTGTCACGCAGGTCGAAGCTCTGAATGAGCGTCTAGTGCGAGTTGCAATGGCGGCTTCCATGGGTGCTGACTACTTGCGTGGGACCGTTTCGTCAGGAGGTCTTGGTGAAGATTCGCCTGAGGTAGTGGAATCTTGTTGTCCCACTAATGATTTGCCTGAAGATAGCCGCGGTACTGGTCGCGTTTCTTGTAGTCTGCATGGTTCACCATCTCGCCGCGGGTTTCGGCTAGAAGTGTTGGAGGGCCCTTTGGATACTTTTCTTCCTCCTCTGCCTCCGGATCCTGTTGGGTCGTCTCGTAGTAAGGGGCCGATTGTTCTTGATAAAGGGAAAGCCACGGAGGAGAGTCTGAGGATGGTGGTGACTGCAAAGAGCGATGCTGGCATGATTCCTGATCAGAGGAAGCTTCATCTTGACGCGAGGATAAGCCTGTTTACACCATACTTGGTGAAGATGAGCTCTCAAGTCTGGCACAGAGAGATGGACGTAGAGTATGCTTCAAGCAAGTACATAAGCAGGCGCCACAGCTGGCTGATGGACCACTCCTCGAAACTCGAGGAGGATTCGCTTGAAGGGTGTCTGGATAAGGGTTTGAAGTACCTTATGCTGGGTATGTCTCATATGAGCCACACGACCGTTGCTGGAACAAAAGTCGAGGCGACTCGTGAAAGAGTGTACACCCTAGAGCGTGTCTTCTCGCAACTGCAGACGTTGTATTCTGATGCATTCCATGAGATTGAGCGGTTTAAGAAGCAAGCCGAAGAGGCGCAGTCTGGTCAATCAACCGTGGCCACTGAGGCTCAGAGGGCTCATTTGGATGGCCTTGAGTGCAAATTGGTAGAGGCAGCGTCCGAGAGGGACAAACTCAGGCAAGAGTTGAGCCTTGTCCGTCAAGAAGTCGAGGTTGTGCAGGAAGCTGCGGATAAAGCGCGTTCTGAGCTGCAATATCTCACTGAAGAGAGCATTTCAAAGGAAGTTAACTGGGCTACTGAGAAGCAACAGTTGGAATCCGATGTGAACTTCTATGCTCGAGAAGCGAGGAAGGCCAAGGACTAGCTAGAGCTGGGGTGGAATGAACTTAGTGATGTGAAGAGCAGTCTCAGGTTGATGCACTGACGGGTAAGTTGGAGCTGCTAGAGCGTGAACTTATCGATGCGAGAGGAAGAACTTCTCCAGGAACAAGGCAGTTGTGAGTTCCGCTGGGTCGTACATGGCCAGCTAGAGCTGTTGTCGCTGATGAAGGAGGAGCATCCGGAATGGGACCTTGATCGTTACAAGAAGATGTCGTATGCAAACTTGTCTGTTGCTTCTGCGTCGTCGGACGAGGAGGATGATTCAGTCCTTGACATCCAGGTTGAAGCGAGTATGGATGCAACTTCTACTCTTGTTTCTACTAGACTTAGCTCTTCCGTTTCTATACCTTTTCCTGATTAGGATCCTGATTAGGAGCAACTCTGTATGCTTGTACTCCTTTTGTCTTGACCATTAATAAAAAATAGTGCTACCACTTTATGCCTTTTGTCGTTATTGCGTGTTTCTCGCATTGTCGTGTTGCTTTGGCATAAGCTAATTGAATCAATAGGATGTCGAGTGGTTTGTCCGCAGTAGAAAGCTTGATCGCTTTGTATTGTGAATGACCTGGGTCATTGCTTGTTGTTCGACTGGTCAGTTGTAGCTGTTGCCTTGGGCAAGCTGTGGTGGCCGAATGCGCATGTCAGAGCGTTAGTGTTAAGTTAGACACCGTAAGCTTGGATCGGCATCCTAATTAGCTTTTATCTGAGCACCGGCTGTACGATCTTTGTATTAACACGAGTGACCCTTTCTAATGTTAGGATGTAAATCCGTCTGAGTGTGAAGGTGCTGACTCGGCTAAGTTCATATTCGCATTCGCTGTTTAGGGAAATAGCGGAGGACGTGTGGCGCGCTATTAGAGACTCCCACCATCCGAATCTTTTATGGCCGCACAAGATGTGGTGGCCGACAAATTCAGGGAGAAAAAGTTTGGTGACCATGCTGAAGAGCAATGGTCCCGTGGCAAGCCGTCGAAATCAGTTCGGGACTGACTAGGCTTTCACCATCCAAGTTGTTGATGACCGAACAACGCGGTCGACAGGTTTGGAAAGTGAGGGTTTGGCAACTAGGCTGAAGAGCAGTGGTCCCATGGCAAGCCGTTGGAATCAGTTCAGGACTAACTAGGCTCCCACCTTTTGAAACGTCGTCACCCTCCCCGCGCGGTGGGGGCTACATATTCGAGGGGATTTGGCGATCATGCTGAAAAGCAGTGGTCCCGTGGCAAGCCATCGAGATCAGTTCAGGATTGACTAGGCTTCCACTATCCAAATTATCTACAGCCAAGTGCACCAAACTATAAATTTGGGAGTGTTTGGCGGCCACGCTGAAAAGCATCGACCCTGTGGCAAGCCGTCTAGATAAGTTCAGAACTGAATGAGCTCCCACCCTCTAGACTATCTACACCCTTGCGCCGAGGCTACAAGTCTAGGTGGTGATTCGGCGACTCCGCTAAAGAGTGGTGGTCCCGTAGCGAGCCGTCGGAATCAGTTCAGGACTGACTAGGCTCCCACCTTCCAAACTGTTGATGCCCGCGCTAAGCGGACTAGGTGTTGGGATTTGATCAAAAGCTTTCGTTGCTAGTCGTCACCAGCTAGGCTTACCCGATTGGGTTCGGCGATCATTGTCCCCGAAGGGGCAATGATCAATGGCAAGTCGTCGTCACCAGGCGTGGTAGCACTTATTAGACTCCAATTTCCTAAATCATCGATGCCCATGCTAGGTGGACTAGGTATCGGGATGAACCAAAAGCCATTGTCATCAGTCTTGGCTGACTAAGCTTGTCCGGTATGAAAAAAGGTTTCGCATTCTAAGGGGTGTGCGAACCTAATCCAACAACATGTTGCATGGAGTGGGTGAAGTTACCTTAAATAAGTTGGTGATCTGTAGGTACGATCCGTATGTGAGGATTGACTAGGATCTTCAGGTGCTTGTGCGATACATGAGTCATGGTGTTGTTGATTAATAGGCTGGGCCTGTATAGGAAAAACTAGGGTTTCCTGCACGGTGCATTGTGTGTACGGCGTAAATCGTGACACATGTACGACGCAAGTTGTGTGACGGTTGAGTATCAGTTATGTCACGACCCGATCGGCACAATAACAATATTGTCCGCTCTGAGCCCAACCGGCCCGCACGACTTTAAAATGCGTTGTTACTATGGGGATCCAACCTCGCACATAAGTAGCACATGACCCTCCGACACCCAAGCGATGTGGGACGATGTCCCCCCTTTGTAGCTCGTCCAACCTCTCTCGGGCTTATTGGGTTTCAACCCTCACCCTCAGGTCCGCCCACTCCAGGGTCTCACAGTCCACCCCCCTTAGGGCCCAACGTCCACGTTGGCACACTTTCAGCTGGGTCAGGCTCTGATACCATTCTGTCACGACCCGATCCGCACAGTAACAATATTGTCCGCTCTGGGCCTAACCGGCCCGCGCGTCTTTAAAACGCGTTGTTACTATGGGGATCCAACCTCGCACATAAATAACACATCCCCTTCCCGCACCCAGGCGATGTGGGACTATGTCCCTCTTTGTAGCTCGTCCAACCTCTCTCGGGCCTATTGGGCTCCAACCCTCACCCTCAGGTCCACCCACTCCAGGGTCTCACAAGTTACTCCCCCTCAATTGATGGGGTTGCGTGCAACACCATTAATTTATTGATGTGTTCTGCGTAGTTTCCTTGGGAACCGTCGTTTTCTTGTTTTCCAGATGTTGTTCAATGCTTGGTATTTAATGCTTGAGTGCCTTTTTGGTGA